>JAVHKY010000026.1:2072500-3272500 GCA_035079385.1 Aspidiotus rigidus
CGTAGCAAAACATACCCTCTCATTAAGAATCCAGTAAGTACATAATGAAAAGGGTGACATAGAAATATTTTTCTAATTGCCTAAACCGGTGCAATTAGAAGAGAGACTCAAAGAAATTTCTGTCTTCGAGTTGATAATGTATTGTGGATCCGATGAATTAAGAAGTCTCCAAATCGACGTCGATTTAGTTCCCCAGGTCGACGGCAAATCGACCCAAAATGGCCGGAAATCGACTCACAAACGACGTCGACGTGACAAATAAGTCACAATGAAGACATTTATCGACTGACGCGATTTCCGCCCAAGATTTTGGAAGAAGTGAATTTTCAGTCGGTTGGATGTCGATTTTCTGTGGTACGTCGGAGAGGGGGAATGTTTCAAATGTTTCACTCTGCCTCATATCATATATTTCGCTCAAGATCGAAGTTTTTCTAAGTCTCCATCTTCATAATATACAAAATACAGTTCAACACTCGAAATCTTTCTAACTTCCTGGATTTCATTTTTTTTTTAGCAGGGAACGCGCTATCCCTTTTGTTGGGGGTACTCTCAGGAAATTTTCGTCCGCGCGCAAGCGAGGTTGATGACGTCACGGAGAGGGGAGGGGGACTTGAAAAAATTTCGACCCTCTAGCCATATATGATAGGAAGAGGACTTAGAAAAATTCCTACCTCCGAGCTATATATGACGGGAGGGGGGACTTGGAAAGACGACGAATTTCTCGTTCAAGTTGTCACGTCGTGATTTTCGGGACTTGGAAAAACTTCAGGGATGCGGGGCAAAAATTGAAGGGTCTCAGTAAACGAGAGATTTTAGAGGTGAGAGCGCCGTGGCAGGGAAGCCGGATCCATCTTTTTTTCTTTTTCGTGTTTTGATGACGTGAATGGTTAGCGTCTAGAATATGAGAGAGGACATTTTTGCAGACTAATTTCTGGACATTAATAAAGATCCTGTCGGTATAATCGTGACTTTTCGTACGATTTATCTGTTCTATGTTGTATGTAATTTAAATTGTAAATCATTTATTAGAACGCATTAATCATACGCCTTGAGGCTGGGTGTCATTCTGAAATTTGCGTCACGAAAGTGACCTGACTTACAGAATGCGAGGCTACTAGGCCTACAAATAGCCTCCATTGAAGTAGGTCTGATATGGGCCTAACGTACAGTATACTGGGATAGCTTCCTCGAATAACTAATGGAGTTTCAAGGAAAGAAGTATCCATGATTCAATATTTTAACAGGGAACCTGTCTTTGAAGGTAATATTTTGAAAAATTTGCCGTACGCCGTATGATGTCCGGTAAAATTTTTCCAAGTTCCAGCCTCTTTATACTATAGTTGGACGGTCAAAACTTTTCCAAGTCTAACAACCCTATACAGATCAAGGGTGGGCTTGAGAAATTTAAACGAGGTTGGGTTTTGTCCTCTTATCAAGTTAGGTTAGGTTGCCGGCTCGTCGAACGTCGAACACCGGACACTTTTCCCGCATTAAGAAAATGTTGACTTTTCAGCTATATATGATAAGAGGGGACTCAGAAAAATTTGGGCCAAAATTTTATGAAGTCCAATGAAAATTTTGACTTCTGAGTCATATATGATAAGGAGGAGGACTTAAAAAAAAATGTTGACTTCCGATTTCAGTATAAAATCAAATTTCTCCTGTATAAGAGATTCCCCGCGTTTCTCATTGAACTTCGTCAAAGAAGCCCTTGTTTTCTCCTAAAAGGGAGAATCACTGATTTTTTGTGTGTAAACAGCAAAGGTAAAGTGAAATTTCATCTGAACTAGGTCACACTTATCAAGATGAATTCAGAAAATTTTTTAGCATACGATAGAAGTGAGAGGCGGGAGTAAATATTAATAAAAAAGTTGGAAAAAATTTTCATACTCTGTTGCCCCCACTGAGAGGTTACACGATAGGAGTACTGGAGGTAAATATGATAAATTGGGAAGCGTTCGGGGATTTCATATTCAGGATTCTTGTTGGAGGAAGGCTAAGAGAATGGTCTTTGTTGTATTGATCTGAGTTTGAATTTTTGAGCTCTTAAACGTAGGGGTAGGTGAAGGATCAACATTGTAGGCACATTCGGTCGTCTCCTACTCTGACGTGGTTTCTAATCCAAAGGCAAGGATGAAGGGTTATGCAAGGGCTCCGCAAAATTGAATTGACTGAGAGGAAATCAGTCAACAATAAGGATTACACCTGCTTCCTTCCTGAAACTGAAAACTCAAAGTTGCCTTTAGAAGACTCATATTGCCCAATTTTTCATATTTTAGTTTTTCTTCTAATGCAACAGTTCGAGTCACAATTTAAATCGAACAATATTGAAGCCAAGACTCTAGAACTACCTTATTTCAATCAGCGAGCGATGATGAATAATGGATACCGAATATATTCTTGCCAAAATACCAATTCGAATTCCTTGAAGGATACTCAGAAAAAATTAAGAGCAAAACCAGACTCAATTTTTTACTGTTCTATGTAAATGTACCTAAATCGAAGCATAATCAGCCCAGAGGCTAGCGATGAACTTCAACCGAAAATTCTTGGAATACTTAGGAGAGTAAATCCCCTTGCCAACTCATCTTTAACCTTGAAAACCGGGTCTTGTGTAAAGAGATCAAGCATCCGCTTCCTTCGTTGAACCCTGATCACGGTTACTCAATTCCATAAATTTTTACCAAAATATATTATCCATTCCAACCAATTTCCAATGCAAAGAGTCGGAGAAATTATTCAATATCGAATAAAAAATATGGGTTCATGATTACGCAAATGAATCTCATCCGGGAGAGAAATTCCGGGATTTCTTCAACCCTTGGTCAAATCCCAAGTGGCAATGCATTCGGAGTAAAGAACCCTTCGTAGAGTGTACCCACGTCATAACCATCCTCCAATACACGAGCTCGAGACAGAAAAAATGAACCAGGTAACCCTGATACTTAATGACAATATATTGATACATCACGGAGACGACATTATCATTCAATACATACGCTCTACGTGTGTATATTATCTAATTTAAAATACGGAAATCTTTTTTTTTTTTGACAGTCTAAATGGAAAAATTTCCAAGTCCTACAGCATGAAGATAAATCTGTAGAAAGGAGAAAAAAAAGTTGAAATATTCGACAGTTTTTTAAAAATTTGTAATACAAAACGTGTTTTTTTTTTCTTTCTTTTTCTTTTTATACGTATCAAAGAGTTTAAAATAAGTTGCAATTTCAAATACAAATTCTAATGACAACGTGCCAATAAAAACGCAGTTTTTCGAGGAAATTGATGATTGAAATATCACCTGGTTCCTTGACTTTTTTTTTTCTGAGACAGACGGCAATCCTTGCATGAAATTGTATCTTATAAGAGGTTAACTATAGAACTTTCAGTCATCAAGCGCAATGAAAAAAAATTAGAACACGGGTCTAATTCAGAATTCGCGTACAGGTCGCGAAGTTTCCATGTGTTGAACGAATCAACCTCAGGAGCGTCCACACGTATATCACGTAATAAATATTATAAATTACGAGTACTTACAAATGGATGAACTCGACTGCGTTCTTTACTAATATTTCTTGAATACAAAATAGCCAAAAAGTTCTTCAACATAATATTATGTTGTTTGACCATGCATCTTATATCTCGACTACCACGAAGAATTGAGTAATCCTTAACCTCGAGACGAGTTAACATGAACGCGATACGACCATACACTTGTACGACTATAGTAAACTGAAAAACCGATATTCCCGCGGTGCAGTTACTAGTTCATAAAATTTAGAACTGCAGCATGTTTGCTGTCGTTCTATTTAAAAGAAATGAACGTCTTTATATCATAGCTACATTACTACTTATTATTTTCGTTCGCGTAAATTTTGATGGGGTGAAAGAGCTGAGGAAAAGTGAAATTCTCCTTCTTAATTCTGAGAATTGAAAGCTATTGCAGTTTTGGAAACGATAAACTTTCCAAAACTACTTCCCTGAAACTTTTCTATGCGATTAGTAATATGAGTCACCAATACGATCAAATTTTCGAGACGGTGAGCGAAGAAAAATTCGAAATAAATTACTTGGAATCAAAGTTACTCAGGCAGGGACTTTTACGGGAGCATGATTGTACTGCACCGCTCCACATTGAGAACTATTCTCGCACCTGGCTTGTACTTAATCCATTTTCTCCCCTCCTCAACTCCATCCCTATCGCAGTTTATGACGCACAGTAAAAGTTCTCAGCCTCCGCTTTCATTTCAAACCCTCATGTCTACCGCATATGAAAGAAATTAGAGCGAAAACACACGGGTTCTTTAACGGAGTTAAACGAGGGTTGGCAGGGAACCTGTTTTATGGGGCACGTGGGGATCTGAAAAATGTATGACGTGATCAAATTGAGATGTCATAGGCTTGAACTTTGGACCCAAATATGGTAGGAGAAGGACTTGGAAAAATATCGACCTTAGAGCTATATGTGATAGGAGGAGGACTTGGAAAAATTTTTCATCTCCGAGCTATATATGACAAGACTAGGCGACTTACAAGAATTTTTGACCTCCGAGCTATACACGATAGGATATCAATCTCTAAACGATCTTGAGGTTGCAGGCCGGCTGGACGGCCGACATTGTTTCCGAAAAAAAATTTTCTAATTATTAATTATATTAATTATTTAATTATTTATTTATTTATTTATTTAATTACTTAATTATTTAATTATTTAATATTATTTAATTATTTAATATTATTTATTTATTTATTTATTTATTTATTTATTTATTTATTTATTTATTTATTTATTTATTTATTTATTTATTTATTATTAATTATTACGAGTTCGCCCCCTGTCTCGCTGTTGTATTGGAATGGTATGGGACAATTCAAGTCTAGGGGACATGGGAAAATTTCGACTATCCAGCCATATATGATAGGAAGAGGGACTTGGAAAATTTTCTGATTATTAATTATATTAATTATTTAATTATTTATTTATTTAATTATTTAATTATTTAATTATTAATTAATTAATTATTTATTATTATTACGCGGGGTGTACTCGCGAATTTCTGAATCACCCACAGGGTAGAGATTTTCTAATTATTAATTATATTAATTATTTAATTATTTATTTATTTAATTATTTAATTAATAATTAATTAATTAATTAATTAATTAATATAATTATTTATCATCATTACGCGGGATGTACTCGCGAATTTCTGAATCACCCACGGGGTAGAGATTTCTCTTGAGGGGGGGGGAGGGGGAGGCGGGGTGTACTCGCGAGTTTTAAAATCGGGGTCCGGCGAGAGAAAAGACATGGAACATGTCAAAAATTAAACATGCCCCTTGTTAATGTTCTCACAGTCTTAAACGCCTTGAAATACCTATCCTGTGCTTCCACCGGTTGCAACCGTAAAATTCTACTTACCTTCTACCTCTACCATCTACCGCACCCTACTCCGATCTATCCAAGATTATGAATCACCTATAATATATGGACTCGCACCTTCATCACATCTCTCACTTCTAGACACAGGTCAAAATACCGTCAGTCGCATTTGCACAGTTGCTTTCCACACTAGCTCTGCTTCAAGTCTAGCCGCCGAATCAGGTTATCCACCCCCACATTTTCGTCAACTTTACTTAACTGCCAGTCTCCTGACCTCTGTCTTACAGCTTCCTCAAACACAAGTTCACAACATTCTCTTGAATTCCACCCCAAATCGTCCTACTTATCGCAATATTTTCAACAACATGCTCTACTTTCTCACCCATTTCCTTCTCAAAAAAATTCACTTCCATCGCCTACGTAGTACCCGCATTTCCTACATTACCTCCTTGGGCCTTACCCACATTATTCAAAATAACATGTAAACTATACAAAAATCTACCAACTCCGCAATTAACCGCCTCGTTTTTCTAGAAATACCTAACACTTTTTCCAACAGTGCCCCTAACCCTCCCGTTCCCATCAAACCGCACTTTTCTGGTCACTACTGACTCTTCATCTACCTTAACGGCAATTTACATTGTACACTCTAGACACCCACTTAACTCACGCTTCCAATCTCTCCTCATAACCTTGTCATCCATTCATTACCACATAATTTTCATCTGAGTCCCCAGCCATACGGGATCCAAGATAATGAAAAAGTTGATTTGACGGCCTCCACAAATCAACTCTCGTCTTCTTCCCATTAAAAATTATCTCACCCTCACCATTATGGACGAATGGACCACGTTCTGACAAAATCAAATCTCATCAAACAAATTAGCCTAATTGAGGACTTCATTAAACCAAAAATCCTGTCATCACGGAATCTACCTCACAAGTTTCCGAATTGGTCAGCCTCGACTCCTCTTCACAGTCACCCGCATTTTCGCATGCCCATCTTCAACTTCTCTCCGCCATACCCACTCAATTTCACCATCCATCGAAACAACTCTCGCCGATGACCATTGATCCAAAACATCTCTTATCTAAAAGCAGCAAATTACATCCAACGCATCTAGAATCGATTCACGATCAAGCTCATAACTCGAGTGCAGTTAAGAGCTTGTAAAATGAAATTTAAAAAAAAAATCGAAAAAATTGATCATAAATTGTCACCTCAAATGAAATTCGCGAAATGGGATAGAAGCTTCTTATCTCTAGAAAAAGAAGAAAAAATTTCATAGTAACAAGACATATACAATCTGAGACTTTCTCGCCTAAATTTTTCTGCAAAACGCAGACTCTCGGACCTGAGTCTATGAAAAAGGAATAAGTGTCATGCGCTAAAGGGAGGACATAATTTCACATGTGAGATGAGATAATTGGCACTCCGTTTTCGATAAGGTTAATTTTGAACTGACCTTTAATTTATTGAATCGAACGCCAACTAATGAAAAATCCACAAAGTTCCTTTATAAAAGAACCTGTTTCCTCCGTATGGCTAAATTTAAATCTACACTTCGATATAGGCTGTGTCAAAAATTTGACGATTTTATCTTACTGGCGTCATTAAGAAATCACTTTACCTCAATTACATTTACCGGATACAAATTTCCATCATCTCTCTCTTTCACACTGTACATGCCATAGAATAAATTACCAGTAAAAATAGAAATTTCGGTGAATGATGCCAAGTACTTTTTTTTTTTAGAATTTTCCTGACCTTTCGAGTTCCTCTACCCAACTTTCCGGAGTAATTTTTAACTTCTTTAGAAGCCATCTACATGGAAATGAGCGGAATTAATCAAATGAATGGAATTTACAATTCAATGAAGATTTGAAAAATTGGCGAGCGCTTATAAATGAGCAAATGACGTAACGAAATTATTTGTAACAATTGTACCTCCGTTCAACTGCACATGTTTGTAAAGTTTTTTTCTTTGTTTGTGATAATTTAAGCATTCAAACGAAAATCGAATATTCTTTCTTCTTACGACCATCAAAAATTATTTGTAACTAACGGGGATACAATTTGATTCTGGACTGATTTGAATGTGGAAAAGAGAGATAAACGGAAACGAGGAGAGTCGATGCACAAGGAGGTGAGAAGCAAGGAAGTAAGGGTTGCAAGAGATGAAGGAGAGTCGATGCACAAGGAGGTGAGAAGCAAAGAAGTAAGGGTTGCAAGAGATGAAGGAGGAGGCAAGGCAGGGACTTGGAAGAGGGTACCCAAAGAGAGGAAACTAGGTATCTAAGAAGAAAAGGATCACGTTGGAGAGGAAAGAATTTCTCGATCAGTCTGAACTCCAGGAGACGTTTGTTCAAGAGGATAGTATCTTCATCTAAATTATGGTCGTAGGTTTCGAGAGCCGACCGTCTTCGCAAGGAGTTTTCGACACCTAACAGGACTCCAGTCTCATCACGGAATTCGTGGTTATTTTCCATCAGAAAAGGCCGCGAGTTTAACCTTCGGCTGTTGCTCATCAGTTTTGCCGGTGTCAAAGGTAGGACAATTATGGCAGATTGTTTAAGATTCTGCTCTTCTCATTAGTGGGGATAGAGTCTTAGGTTACATTGAGAAGAGATTTGCGGGTGTTGAAGGTAAGGAATGCGGACTGAAGTTGGAAAGGACTCAAGATATGGCTGAGCTGCAAAGAGTAAGCACCTAAACAAGGAAAATGGATCCACTTCTTCCTCCACTTCACAGCCAGCGCAGTCACGGAGGCTCTTGTGATAATTTTCTTTGGGATAATACCCTTGATGTCGATCTTCACATAATGAGTACGGGCAAGTTAACTCAAATAGTAGCCGCTTCCTCTATACGAAATGCTCAGGGGGTCAAAGAGATAGAAAGGAGCCTAAGACCGTGTTCCTGTGGGTGGAAGGACACCAGGAAGTAGCTTGGATAGTTATGTTAGAACAACTATCTTCCCCGTAAAAAATGAATTTTATAGATACCGTCTTTAATGGAAATCAAAAGATCATAGAAATTAATTTCACTCTCGCCAGTCTCCATATAGTTAATTGAACAGAAGGACACTGGCTGTTCAAAAACGCAGAGATACAGGTCCTGTTCACGTACAGAGCACATCATCAAAGTAACGGAACCAGTACCGATCATGGAAAAGGAGCTCGTCACCTGGACGGAAAATTTCAGACTCAAAACGTTTCATGAACAGCTCAGATATTATCGATTCTAGAGAGGATCCGATAAAGATCTCAACACCGTCGGGGAATTCATGAAGTTTGTGGTCAAATTGACCAAAATTCGGACTCCGACGAGCATCTAAGAGGTCAAGGAATTTGGTAGATGAAGTCAACCGTAGGTCCAAGAGGAACACCGAACGACAAGAGGACCGGCAACTCTATGGACGAGGTCCAAGATTTTCTTGACAGAATGAAGAGAAAGGTAGTCACGAGCATAAGATTGAGAAGGGTCGTAGGGTGGAACAGAGATGTAATGACACCGGCGGATGTTATATGAACGGGAGAAGGATAGATATTTCGAGGGATAGCAACGGTATAATATATTTACTCTCGTTAATCCTCCTCCTCATCCCTCTGATGTAGGAATTGAAATCGGAAGCTGCTCCCACCACTGTGTGCTGCTTCTGAGGAATTTGTATTCCTCTCCATCCATGAATACTGCAGAACTGATTTTATCAGCCTTGGTAAAATAGGAACGTCGTTTTTTAGACTAAAACCTCCCAATGATTATCCCGGTCTTTCTGTCAACACTTGGTACTGAATGGCTTTTAATGAAGTCAGCGCAAGTTCTACTTATAGAATCGCTCACTCTGATCCTGACAGTCAGGTCTGCTACTGCTGCCACTGTGGCCTTGGAAAGGGTTGAGAGGTACAACGGCGGGCTTTAGACCTTCCTTCCTCGAGTAAGGACTTGAAATAATTGATCACCCCAGGGTCACAATTGATAGGCCGACGAGTTGCTTGCTGTTCCCGTCAACATTTCTTGGTCGTAACTTTCTAAGCTTCTCTTCCTTTTGCGTTTTTAAACTCATATTATGTTTACGGCAGGAAGTAGCGAGGTCCTTACCATAAATATCCAGTTCAAAGCCATGCAGCTTAAGATGACTGGAGTTATTCAAGTTACACTCAGGTATGAATGAAGTACCCAACCCCGGATTTAGGGGGGGGGCAAGGGGGCCATGGCCCCGGGCCTCCACCAAAGAGGGGCCTCCACCACCCTCACTTTTTTTTGGTGGAGGGGAGGGCAATTGGGTAGAAAAATTAAATAGGGGCCTCCACCGCCGCTGGCCCCCGGGCTCAAAAATCCTAAATCCGGGGTTGAAGTACCTGACGAGGATACGAAAAACGGAAAAGAAAGCAACGAAGAATAGAAAGGATAAGCTAGAAAGAAGGACGAAGATATCACGATACCGAGAATCAAATGGTCGAATATCGTGTCCCCGCAAGGAATGGCAGCAAAATATCTAAGGATTTGTACTAGGTCATAGTTTTATACTATCATGAGTGAAAATTTTTAGTACTGCTGTTTTAGGTAAAGAATGAGAGAGGTTCTTCCCAAGCAATTACGTTGGCTGAATATTTTACAAAAAGGATTTTATCAGAAATTTCTTACAACGATCGCCCTTGCCTCTGCTTCCCAAAAATCTCTTCGATTCACTCGAAATGATGGATGAATCGTTCGCACTTTCTAGAAGCCGAGTAGATACAGGCAACTACGGCAAGGAAAAACATGAATATACGCTTCTTTCTCGTTTTTCTTCGCTCCGAAATCTGACTCATTTTTCACTAGAGACGGTAGCTACGAAATACTAGAACAAGCCGGCACGAAAATAAAAATATCGCTGAGCGGTAATTCGGCGAAAATAGCGCACTTCAATATTCATGCGATGATTGTTTAGCTGTGCAGTAGATCTACGTTCAAGAATGAGTTGTTAAATCACACCTACAAACGTACGTTCAGCTCGCGAACGTAATGGATTTCATGCGCTTCGTTAAAACATCATCAATTAGTCTACATGAATAAGTTATAAGATTTCGCATACCACGCCAAAGTAATGGATTTCTTGTGCTTCGTTACAGGTTCACATCGGTGATATAAGATTCTTATAACTCGCGCAGAAAAGAACTAATCTCAAAATGTCAAATTTTTCATTAAAAATTTTCCGTACGCGTCCGCGGCACCGTCGTCCTACACACGTAACCCCCTTATTTTTGAGACACGTTGAAAGAAAATTTGATTTCTAGCTCTCGAGCAGGAAATACACGTATTAGGAAAAATTTCCATTCACAAATAGGATGGTACGAAGACCCCCTATTTTGAAGTTTTGTCGCAAAAATTAGGTAACGAGTTGAAAAAGAAAAAGGTAAACAACTTTATTAAATACATAATTGAAGTTTAATGCTAATGAACCTTTAGACAGTATACTGGTTAGAATCCTTACTTTCTACGTATGATGTTTATTATTTGAAAAATTCGAGCGTATATACCTACAGAAAGCGAAATCCAAACCTTGCGTTCATTTCTACAATGGGAAAGTAAATTCACATTTTCTCTATTTTTAAAGTCTTTTGATAGTTGCTCGACCCCGTCACTAGTTAAGGTACAGTAACGACATCAACCAGCTTAAACCTCTTTGTGACGTCATCAACATCCGTAACGTCCAGTATACATTATTTATAAGTTAACTAGCTTTCGGGGATACACTCACTCCGCTCGTTCGCCCTCATTCTTCGTCTGATGTAATAAGCTAACTATTCTGGGTCATCTGAGGATTCTTTGTAAATTTTTCCAGGCATCAACTCGGACTTGGACATGCAGATTTCCAACAGACGGCTAGGGTGCCGATTCCAGAAAAAACAATGAAAAAACGACGGCTTCCTTAACGAAGTTAAACGAGGAACGCAGGGAACCTGTTTTATGAGTCAAATAAGGCCTAGACCTACTATAAGCCTAGTATAATATAGTTTGAGAGTCTAAATTTTTCTAGCTCGAGAGTTGAAATTTTTCCAAGTCCCCCTCCTATCATAATTATATACCTCGAGAGTCGAAATTTTAAGAGGGATCCTGTTTTATGGGGGGCTTTTTGAGGAATTTGCCGTCCGCCGTCCAGCAAAAAACTTGGAAAAATTTCTACTCTTGAGCCATATATGATAGGAGAGGGACTTAGAAACAGGGCGTCGAGACGCATCTATAATCCACACCTTGAACGCCTTTTTTAGACCATTTTTCTTATGAATTACATTTTCGGCCATAAATCGCTAACCGTTCGACATAAGTAAAAGTCCCCCCCCCCCCCTATCATATATAGCTTGAGAGTCGAAATTTTTCCAAGTCTTTCTTCTATCATACATAGCTCGACAGTCAAAATTTTTCCAAGTTTTTTGCTGGATGGCGCACGGTGGACGGCTAATTTCTCAAAAAGCAGCCCCCATAAAACAGGTTTCCTCTTAAAAGAGGAAACCCAGTCCCAAACTTGCGAATTTTCGCCAGCGGATAAAGGCACAGTAAAAGATATCAACCAGTTTAAACCTCCTTGTGACATCGTTGTCACCGCATCAGTGACGTCATTAGTTTGTCATGTCATCAGCATGGATTTGCATGTCACGTTATAAATATCCGTGACGTCATCAACATTTCTCTCTTTTTCTCTTTCGAACGAGCACTATTCTGGATCAAGTTATGAGTATACTGCATGATAGACGTGGTATAGGAGGGGTGGGGGCAATTCAGCCTTGCGATCCCAATAGTGGCCTAGTTTAAAGCTAGTACAGCCTAATATACTATGTATTACGACAGGGGAAGTCAGAATCGGACTCGCAGGTTTTTGGATCAAATCGTGGGGCAAAGCCTATCAATCTAGTATATTGTATGCTAAGCCTATAGTATAGTTTAGTAAGCCTAGTTTAAAGTTAAGCCTAAAATACTGTAAAAATGACGGCTTCCTCAACGCAGTTAAACGAGGTACGCAGGGAACCTGTTTTATGAGTCAAATGGGATTTGGTATTGAAAATTCAAGAAAGCCTAGACCTACTGTAAGCCTAGTATAATATAGTTTGAGAGTCGAAATTTTTCTGAGTCCCCTTCCTATCATATACAGCTCGAAAGTCGAAATTTTTTCCAAGTCCCCCTCCTATCATATATAGCGCGATAGTCGAAATTTTAACAGGGAACCTGTTTTATGGGGGGCTTTTTGAGAAATTTGCCGTGCGCCGTCCGCCGTCCAGCAAAAAACTTAGAAACTTGGAAAAACGACGGCTTCCTTAACGAAGTTAAACGAGGAACGCAGGGAACCTGTTTTATGAGTCAAATAGGATTTGGTATTGAAAATTCAAGGAAGCCTAGACCTAGATAAAGCTAGTATAAAGAAGGCCTAGACGTAAAATAAGCCTAGTATAATGTAGTTTGAAAGTCCAAGTTTTTCTTAAATCTGGAGCTGTTTATGATAGGAGGGAGACTTGGGAAAATTTGTCTCCTATCATATATAGCTCGAGAGTCAAAAGTTTTCCAAGTCCCTCTTCTACTTCAGATTCGAAATTTTTTCCAAGTCCCTCTCCTATCATATATGGCGCGAGAGTCGAATTTTTTCTAAGTCCCCCTCCTATCATCTATAGCTCGAGAGTCGAAATTTTTTCAAGTCCCTCTCCTATCATATATGGCTCGAGGGTCGAAATTTTTTCTAAGTCCCCCTCCTATCATATATTCTCGAGAGTCGAAATTTTAACAGGGAACCTGTTTTATGGGGGGCTATTTGAGAAATCTGCCGTGCGCCGTGCGCCGTGCGCCGACCGCCGTCCAGCGAAAAACTTGGAAAAATTTCGACCCTCGAGCCATATATGATAGGAGAAGGACTTAGAAAAATTTCGACTTTCGAGCTATATATGATAGAAGGGGGACTTAGAAAAATTTCGACTCTCGAGCCATATATGATAGGAGGAAGACTTAGAAAAATTTCGACTCTCGAGCCATATATGATAGGAGAAGGACTTAGAAAAATTTCGACTTTCGAGCTATATATGATAGAAGGGGGACTTAGAAAAATTTCGACTCTCGAGCTATATATGATAGGAGGGGGACTTAGAAGAATTTCGACTCTCGAGCCATATATGATAGAAGGGGGACTTAGAAAAATTTCGACTCTCGAGCCATATATGATAGGAGAAGGACTTAGAAAAATTTCGACTTTCGAGCTATATATGATAGAAGGGGGACTTGGAAAAAATTTCGACTCTCGAGCCATATATGATAGGAGGGGGACTTAGAAAAATTTGGAGTTGGTCTAGGCCTTCTTTTTACTACCTTTCTCCAAATCTAGGCTTCCTTGAATTTTCAATACCAAATCTCATTCGAATCATAAAACAGGTTCCCTGCGTTCCTCGTTTAACTTCGTTAAGGAAGCCGTCATTTTTTTCTAAGTTTTTCGCTGGACGGCGCACGGCGCACGCCAGATTTCTCAAATAGCCCCCCATAAAACAGGTTCCCTGTTAGAAGTTTGACTCTCGAGCCATATATGATAGGAGGGGGACTTGGAAAAATTTCAACTCTCCAGCTATCATATATAGCTGGAGATTCGAGAAAAATTTAGACTCTCAAACCATATTATACTAGGCTTATAGTAGGTCTAGGCCTTCTTTATACTAGCTTTATTCAGGTCTAGGCTTCCTTGAATTTTCAATACCATATCCCATTTGACTCATAAAACAGGTTCCCTGCGTTCCTCGTCTAACTTCGTTAAGGAAGCCGTCGTTTTTCTAAGGCCCTCTCCTATCACATATGGCTCGAGAGTCGGAATTTTTCTGAGTTTTTTGCTGGACGGCGCACGGCAAATTTCTCAAACAGCCCCCCATAAAACAGGTTCCCAAAACTGGGAAACTCGAATTCATCCGAACTGCAGTGTAGCGTAGCATAAACCTCGTATGAGGCTGTAGTATACTGTATGGTAGATATAATTTAAGCCTAGTGTACTTGATGCTAAGCCATAGTAGGCCTAATATAGGACGAATCTCTATGCTAGGCCTAGTTTCAAACTAGTATAATCCACTGCTACGGCAGCGGAGAAGACGCTGTTGCAAGAATTTTTCCAAGTCCCACTCCTATCCTATGAAGCTTCATATTATATATGACAGAAGAGTCGAAATTTCTACCCTTCATATCATACATAGCTCGTGAGTCAAAATTTTTCTATGTCCCCCTCTGCGTGACGTCATCAACCTCGGGCCGCTCGCGGACGAAAATTTTCTGAAAGTACCCCCAACAAAAGGGATAGCGGGTTCCCCGCTAAAAAGAGGACAACGACCGATGAAGAGGACTTACGGGTCAAGTAGGAGGCTAGGCGTTCGCTGCCTGAGAAGTGGAACGCAAGAATTGCTCAGAGTGTGCTGGGTAAAAGGGACGATCTGTGTGTTAATACACGACCTGATGAGTGCATGAACCGAGATCATGGTCAGCTGAACTTGCACGTGACGCAGCTGCTAAACGGCCATGGCTGGATGAGAAGCTGAAGACAGTTGAGCAGGCAACGTGTTCGCACTGCGACCGAGAATAGAATGATGGACCTTAGCTCACCTCATTCGGGATAAGTTCAGTTGTTCTCTTCAATAGATTTGGGTAGACGAAGCGCTTGCTCCGAATAACCTGGTAGCCACCGTGGATGCAGGTGTCTGCATTTGCAGCCACAGTCATGAACAAAAAGATGGACCGAGAATGGAATGCGTGAATGCAGAACCACTTTATGGCCTATTCAACACCTGGGTACCTCCACATCCAGAGGAAGTTGAATTGAACCTGAAGAAAGAAGAAGAGACTCCAACAGTGATCTACTGTGTTGTTGTTGTTGTTGTTGTTGTTGTTGTTGTTGTTGTGTGCTCTCAAGTTTTATGTGCCTGGGGGAACTACAGCTTGGCGGTTTTCAAGAAGAAGAGAGGTTTTCGCCGAGGAAATTATTTATCAACTGTAGTTATACCCGAAAGGGTCCGGTGTTGGAGGCAACAATATTAATGCACACACAACCCGCACCCACTTCACCATGGAGGAATGATGGCACTACTCATGTGACAAACGCGAGTTTACAGCTAGTATAGCCTCATATACTGTCGAACTCGGCCTCGCAAATTTCTGGTTCGCGATTTCAAGTCCATAAATGAGGGGAGGGGGCGGGGATAAATCACTGTTTGTTTTTAAGCAAATCTGTTTACCGAGGGGAAGCCCCCCCTCCACTCAGACAAGTTCTCAATCAGTAATCACGTTCATTTCAACATAATTAAGCATTAAACTAGTGGCATTTTGGTCTTCAAAAATTATTCGATCTCTTTCTACGAGTATCTACAACAGTAAAAGGTCGATCAGAATGGAGAAAAAGTATGCTTTTAATTGCAAGATTCGAAGAAGGAGTGACATGAATTGCCCTCTCCCGAAAAGAGAAATTACTTTCTTTCCTGCCTCTCCTTCCTTTCTCCCAATCTTAGAGGCCTCCTTATCCTCCTGCAGAGGCTGCAGACCTTAACCTTCCTCTGGGTTGCTGGTCATATCGGTCTCTTGGAACACGGCGCAGTTGACTTGGCAGTCGAACAAGCCCTACTCGCCTCCTCGAGTACTGACTCCTCCCTTTCTCCGGCCTAAGACTTGAAATATTTCAATATAGTTCTCTAATCATCTTATCATGGTAGAACTTTTGGTTCTCTCAAACCCACAATGAACTTCGTTTGATTAAAAAATTCCCGATTCCATGATCCTCTTCCATTCGTTCCTTACGCTATGAAGAAATAGTCATTGCACGTTTCACCCTCATGTCAATGCTCCCATGCTGAATAATTATGCCTAACCCCTCAAACCTCAGAAAATCATTTTATGTACCCTATCAAGCCTCTTCCGCCCCTCCCCCCCCCAACAACTCAAAATTCATTACTAACAATCTAAACTTCGTCGAATCCATCCATTCAGTTCCCATACTTCTTCCTGAGCTAATAACCTCTTTTGTAGTTGAATAAACAAGAGGTATTCAGAGGATGATTTACTTTCGCCTCTTCTCTGACTAGTCTCCCGCTTCTTTTCCCGTGAATATTTTAGTAAACAATATTCTACACGTCTTAATCTGAATTTCTATTACGGTATCGACTAGGTCACATAATACACTCTGTAGTTAGTCGCGTCATCGGGTCTAGAGATGGATACTCTTAATCAGATCACCTTCTCTCTAACATACCTCTTATAGTTCTAATAATGAATAAACAAACACTTATGATATTATCGTTTTTACCACAAATAAATATATAATCTAACAATAATATGGCTAACAATACCTTCGCCATCATACTCGTATAATGCGACGAAATATGCTTGTCTCGCTATTAAAAGCTCATTAAGGGTCACCGTCACTCTACTCTCGTCGTTGATCAACACTGGATGCTCTGATCAAAATAATAAAAGGCTGCATAAGAAATCCTCGTTCAAAAAGGCCCCGTGGGGAATCTAGCTCATTTATCGAACAAAACAAGACTCATACGTGTGCTGAAAAAACAGGGAAAAAAAAAGGAATGTGTTTTCGCATTAATGACGTCGCGTCGTTAATTTTTCCGAACATTATTTTCCATTCATTACTTATTTGCACATATTAGATTTCCAAAAGTCCTTGGTTGATTTGAATACGAATTTCGACATAGAATTAAAATTTATGGCATCGTAGTACTTCGCGCGCAAATAACGGGACCAAACTCGCATCAACATCTAACGACTATTTTCAGTATTCCAGATAATTCTCTAAAAATATGATTGTCATGCACGAATTTACATCGATAATGATACGAGGTACAGTGAATGATCCGAGATGATAAGCAACAACCGATACACACTTTGAAAAGAGTTTATTCGCTCATGAAAAAACCGCGATGTAATTCTCTGTTTGGATCGACGCTAAATCTTCTCTCGTCGACAGAGTCCTTCTAAAATTTTAATACTCAGAATGGTTTTTTAAATGCGATGAAAATAATTCATATTTTGACAAACGTTACTTGGATCACAATTCACAAAACTTGTAGAAGGTTGAATTATAAGTAATACACAGATACAGTGTAATGAAAAATTTAATGGACAAGTTTTTACATTGTTCGTATAAAATACACAATAGACTGGTTGTACGGAATATATCAGATTATAATGCAGATATATTTTAGAGAATACCAAATTGTTTATCAGGATTTTTTTTTTTTGCAGCTCGTAAATCAAAAAGTTCAACAAAAATAACAAATGCACTTGAGATGGAATTAATTTTTGTAGTTCCAATTTTACAACCCGTTAATATTTTAATGATTATTGAGGTAAATTACGTTGTTGAGAAGAGAAAAAATAAATAAATAAATAAATAAATAAGTTTTCGTCTTTCGATCTATATTTACGAGGAGGTGGGTTAAGAAAAATTCCGAGGATGAAGTTATTAAAACTAAAAAATTCCACCGTTGAGCCACATATACTTATGCGAGGGGAGAGAGGATAGACAAAATTTCAACTTTGAAGCTACTCGTATGTATGAGAGAAAGAGGACGTAAAAAATATTCATTATCAAATTCTGTACACCAGGAAGGGGCTTGGGAAAAATTATTGATAATCGAATCAAAATCCCCCCTATAAAAAACAGTTTTCTTTTCTTGCCCCAATTAACGTAATATTGATTAAATAGAAACTCTACGAGCAGCGTACGAAGTAAGGTGCGAGTTTTTGAACTACTTTTTTTGTAATTTGTCCGTCTGAGCATCGGTTTTAGATCTACTCTTTTTTAAGCATTTTATATGATTTTAAGATTGGGATTACACTTGGAAAATTGGCACAAAACCTCCTCAATGATTGGGTTCATTATTCGCGAAATACAGGGTTAAATTGAAAGGCAGCAAGTTCAGAAACTCGATTAAACATTGGGGCAGATAAAGGGGGTGATATTTCAATTGTGTGGTCAGACACTGGTAGACACGTGGACCTAGTCCTTTTGGAAATGAATGCGATGAATGAGAGTATCAAATTCACATTGGAAAAAGGCAATGGGACCATCGACAATTCGGACCCTACACTCACACTGGTGAACAACAGATTAGAATACGAAATCTACAGGAAACCGACGCACAAAGACACAATCATCCCAAATGACTCCTACCACCACCGAGCAAAAGTTAGTGGAAATACAGAACTACTGCTATCGAGCAATTTCTTTCTTCGAGAACGACCAAAAGAAGAGGAAAGAAATCGAGATAGTGGAGCAGATCGCAGAAGCTAATGGCTACCATAGAGGTATGGTGGATGGAGTACAAAGAAGAGAACCCATGATGGCACAGTGAGAAAGTACTCCGGATCGATACCATACATAGGAAAGTAAACAAACAAGGTGATAAAGGCGTTCAATTGCTATGATGTAAATGTGGGTATCCATAAAACTAACCCACGGTGAAGAGAATCAACAAAGACCAGACGGAAGAAAAGGACAAGGAAAGCTTGAGCGGAGTGTACAAGCTCAGTTGTGAGCAGTGCGAGAACATCTACATCGGTGAGACCCGAAAGTACTTTTGTAAACGCAACTACCTAATAAAGTAGAATTGTACACTTGGAAAACTTTTTTCGAAAGCGGTCAAGCTGCTGGTGGCAATTTACAGAAACTGGACGAGAAGGTAATAATAATAATCAGCCTTTATTCCGCATCGATACAGAACAAAAAAATATATACCACAAAAGAAATTACAAAGAAACTAAGTTCTTCAGTATCGACTACCGGACGCCCTGCTCAGAGCATAGGCCTCCCCAATCCGACTCCATACCGTCCTATTGTACGCTGATCTACTCCACAATACCCCCAACTTTTCATTGATCTCATCTCTCCATCTTTTTCCCGGTCTTCCCCTTCTTCTTTTATAGTCGTATAGTACCCATTCAGTGACACTTTTACACCATTTATTGTGATCTGATCTCACCAGATGTCCCGCATATCTTATTTTCATTCTTCTTATTATTGTTACAATACCTATCTTCCACCCCCCCTTTTCCATTAAATCCTCATGTCTTACTCTTTCTGACTTTTTCATCCCCATAATTGCCCTTATTATTCTTCTCTGCAAGTATTGTAAATTATTACTTTGACTCTGTGTCAAACTCCATGTCTCAGCACCATACACTATTACTGGGATAATACATGAGACCATTATCTTCATTTTTGCTTCAATTGACATTCGACTTTTTAAAAATTTTCTGAGAGACCAGTATGCTTTCCATGCTTTGTTTTTCCTAGTATTCGATTCTTTGCCCATTTTTTCCTCAAACGACATGATTTGTCCTAGATATACGTACTCCTTTACTTTTTCTATTTTTTTATCATCTATTCGTATTTCTCCTTCTTCTATATTAGACATGTATTTGGTTTTACCTATGTTTATTTCCATCCCTCCCTTTCTACTTTCCTCCACTAGTTCTGAACACATTTCCTGAATTTCCTCTTCTTTTTCTGAGATTAGGACTAAGTCATCCGCAAATCTTAGATGATTCCATGTCTGACCCTGTATCTTCAGCCCCTTATTTTCCCAATTTAGTCCCCTGAAGATTTCTTCTACTAATGCATTAAATAAATATTGGTGACAAAGGGTCCCCTTGCTTCACACCTCTTTCTCCTGAGAAAAATTTTCCCGCTTTGTCTATATTTACCCGAACTTTTGCATGTTTGTATGAGTTTTCTAATATGTTACTAGTTTTCCCGCTCACCCCTTGATTTCTTAATGCCCTCCACAAATATCCCTGGTTTACCGTGTCGAATGCTTTCCGAAAATCTATAAATACCAAGTGTACTTCTACTTGATATTCCATGGCTTTTTCTATAATTTGATTTAGCGAGTGGATATGGTCCACTGTCGACCATCCTTTCCGGAATCCAGCTTGCTCAGGTGACTGATTCTCATCTAATTGATTGTACATTCTATTTTTCAACATTTTTGCAAACAGTTTGTAGAAATTTTATGTTAAACTAATCGGTCTGTAGTTATCTAGGTTATATTTATCACCTTTATTTTTCTAATAAAAATTTTTCTGATTCTTTCCACTGTTCTGGGATATATTCCTCTTCTATTATAATGTTAAATAACGATTTTAAAGGGTCTTCGATTTCTCTTGCAAATGTTTTCAACATACCATTCTCTATTTTATCTATCCCAGGCGCTTTCCCCTTCTTTAAACTTTGTATTCCATAATTCACTTCCTTTTCTAATATTGGGAGAAAGTCGTCTATATCTTTTTCAATTTGATCTTGTACTTTTTCCTTATCTAGTTTTGTATCCGATTTCTTATAGAGGGTTTGGTAATATGAGTAGCTTCAGATTTTAATTTCTCTCTGTCTGTAATCGTTTTTCTTTTTTTATCATTTATGCCCACCATTACTTTTCTGCTTTTCGTCAGCTCCCTCCACACTTTCTTTGTAGACCATGTTTCTTCAATTATCTCTATAACTTTCTTTTCTTCATACAGCCTGCAATCTCTTCTTATTTCCCTTCTTATTAATTTTTGGAGTTCAGCCCACTCTACCTTTTGTAATGGCGTCATATCCCTAATTTTTCCCATTTTTCCTCGTTTTTCTATCAAGCTTTTTGTAGAGACACTTATTTTGTCATCTGTGGCGCACTCGTTTTTCTTCTTTCCGAACCTCCTCTCTGTTTCTTATATTATTTTAACTATCCTATCATAATTTTCCTGTGCTCCCATTTCCCTTACCTCCGTACTCATTCTCTCAAATTCATCTTTCATATACTTCTTAGCCACTGAAATCTTATACTCCGGGATGACCATCTTTTTTCCTTCTTTCTTTCCACAGTATCTCCTGTACCTCGCTCTATTTGGAATCTTCAGAATGGTCCTTACTATCCTGTGATCAGATGGGAAATTAAAGCTACTCAACACCGATACATCTTTCACTACTGATATGTCGTTAATAAGGAAGTGATCTATTTCATTTTTAGTAGCTCTGTTCGGTGAAATCCACGTCCATTTCCTCGCTGCCTTCTTTTTAAAAAATGTATTAGCAATTTTTAAGTTGTAGTTATGAGCAAAATCAATTAATTTATCCCCAAGAATTTCGAGTCTCGAGCTATATGATAGGAGGGGGACTTGGAAGAATTTCAAGTCTCGAGCTATATATGATAGGAGGGGGACTTAGAAGAATTTCAAGTCTTGAGCTATATAATTTATAATAAGTGGGGGGGGGGGACTTGGAAGAATTTTGACTTTCGAGCTACCGTCCGCCGTCCAACCAAAAACTTAAAAAAATTTTGAGCCTCGAGCTATATATGATAGGAGGGGGACTTAGAAGAATTTTGAGTCTTGAGCTATATATGATAGGAGAGGGACTTAGAAGAATTTCAAGTCTCGAGCTATATATGATAGGAGGGGGACTTGGAAGATTTAGAAGAATTTCGAGTCTCGAGCTATATATGATAGGAGGGGGACATGGAAGAATTTCGAGTCTCGAGCTATATATGAAAGGAGGGGGACTTGGAAGAATTTCGAGTCTCGAGCTATATGATAGGAGGGGGACTTGGAAGAATTTCAAGTCTCGAGCTATATATGATAGGAGGAGGACTTAGAAGAATTTCAAGTCTCGAGCTATATAATTTATAATAGGGGGGGGGGACTTGGAAGAATTTTGACTTTCGAGCTACCGTCCGCCGTCCAACCAAAAACTTGAAAAAATTTTGAGACTCGAGCTATATATGATAGGAGGGGGACTTAGAAGAATTTCGAGTCTTGAGCCATATATGATAGAAGGGGGGCTTAGAAGAATTTCGAGTCTCGAGCTATATATGATAGGAGGGGAACTGAGAAGAATTTCGAGTCTCGAGCTATATATGAAAGGAGGGGGACTTGGAGTAATTTCGAGTCTCGAGCTATATATGATAGGAGGGGGACTTAGAAGAATTCCGACTCTCGAGCTATATATGATAGGAGGGAATGTAGAATGATAATTTCGATTTGAATTATATGACAAGATTATCAACTCAGTTCCACACCACCTGAGAGGTCGAGTTAAGGAGTTGCGGGTTCCCCACTGCCATTGCAACGTCTGCAATGGCTTCTAATTTTTTTTTAATTTATTTACGAGCTATGCGACCGCTCAAAATGGGTCAACATCTCGCCTCAATTAAGTGATATGATATACTAAATTATTACATGTATAATTTATAATTAAAGCAGTTGGAAGAAATAGGTAGGAATAGAGAGGGTTTCAGAGTCGTTGCATAGTTCGGAGGTCGTAGAGGAGACATTGTAGGTGGAAAGTTGGTTTTGGAGGACAGGATATGAGAACAGGTGTTGAACCGTAAGACTATCTGAGTAGTAGTAATTACATGACAGAGGAGCGAAATAACCTAAGAGGAGGTAAGAGTGAGTGAGCCAGGTGTGGGCAATCCTAAGACGGAAGAGGATGACTTCTACGAGACATCAACGTCACGATCTAAAGATTTCATGAGTGATATTGACCTATTTTTAAAGGACTTGAAACATTTCGACTTTCGTTACTACATAAGTTGGCCTGTAGGCTAAATTAGGCTAAGAGGAATGAACGAGGAGCGCAGAATGAGCCCGTCAAGCAATTAGTCTAAAATACAGTATAGAAGGTTTGCACATATACTAATCTAAGGAATATCGGTTGAAGGGTGACCGAGCGAAGCGAGTGAGCTTGTCAGCTTGTTAGGCTAACATAGTGCAAATAATTGTATAGTAATTATAAACTAGGAAGTAGACCAAGAGATTTACTCGTCATGACGTCATCTATAGAGCTCGGCCCTAGCTCCAGGAATGCCCAACCAATATTTTCCCATAAAGGGGAAAAATTCTCTCTTCGACGAGTGGTTACTCCAAGATTAAAATTTACAACCATAATATTCTTGATGATAAGTATCACTTAATACAATTTTGCTAACATTACTAAAAATAAACTGTTTCAGAACTGTAACACACTTCACGCAATTGCGCTCAAATGTTTATCACCAAGGGTGAACGATAACGATACAAGGGCTCACATACCTTTCCATTTACCAGTCTAATGCGTGAATAAATAATATACTTCACAACTGACTGATCACGAATTGTTACAAATACTTGCCTACGCTAATCAACCAAAAAAATTGAATGATTTTCTGGCTACAGGTGTTTTCAACCGCGGACCGAATAACAAGTCAACCACCTCTTCTAAACTTATAATTTGACTGAAAACATGAGCGACTTTCGAAAATTACGCATAATTATATTTGATAGTTATAATTTTTTTTTCAACATAAAATAGGAATTAAACTTTTATTAATGCTCCGCACTAAAAACCAGAGCAGAATGAAAGGAGTGCCGCCAACAGATGCAGCCTCATCTCCAGAAGATGGAAAGTTTTATGGAATCTTCCATACTATCTTGCACCCTCCCCGCCCCTCCAAAAAAAAAGTAACAGACAGAAAGTAAGACTTAACAAGAAACACGAAATCGTGAATTATGCACTGAATTACATCAGCAAATAGGAGTCAAATGACAAGATCTCTTTTATCTAAACAACGAAGCGTATGATTGAAAGTAAGTGGGGACGAGGTACATTTTTGACTTTTGTGACGGAATTCGACACAAGATTATGAAAATATCATGATACATTTCTAGACCGCATAAAGAGTTCTCACATTCTTTTGTCTCCCCCCTTAAAAACTTCATTTATAACAGTATCTGAAGATCTCATATATCTATAGCAAAGCACAAACATGTGTACGCGTGAACGTTTGATAATAAGAAATTGTTTATCATGAAATTTCTCAAAACATCACCGCACTGTGTAGAATGTTATCAAATTCCAAGAGAAGATCACGAGCAAACGTTGATGTAAGAAAACTACTGTTGCACAAGCGTGATGAATCAAGATAACCTCTGACTGATGACAAACCTCATATCTTGGATAGCAGCAGAAATACCAGGAAATTTGTAACTTCTCAGATGATGCTGAGTAATTTCCCAATAAATTTGCGGCTTTAAGAATGACGTGGATTCGATTTTCTCAGTTGCGATGGAGAACGAATCCAAGTTGAAGGAGGGCTGAAGATCAAAGAAAATGGTCAAGAATAAAAGATACTTTTATACACCACATCGGATATCGACACAAGAATATCTGTCTCTAGGAAGAAAATTTCAGTAATTTAAAAATTATTCCCTACGTGTAATAAGCAATAATTTTCTCATATTTCTACTCAAATCGGGTTAACCTAGCCATACCGTTTTACTTTTTTAAAATTAGGTAGTATCAGGATACACACATACGTAAACTTTTTTCATCGTAATCTGAAGTCGAACTTTTTTTTTAGAGCATGGGGTCAAAAACTCAAGGCAATTTCCAATAATTGATTTCTTGCGAAAATTGCCCTTTCGCTGGGATATCGACATCAACTGCTGTTCCAATTTTCCAAATAAGTAAATGCATCATCGCGTCTGCCTTTTGTTGTGGCAATGCACGTGAATACTAATGAGCTGTTCGGTATTCACAAGATGTCAAAATTCGACTTGGAGGCCGACAATTCGTCATTCATAACCAGCCACACGCGTACCCTTGCTTCCTCTTACTAATTCGGGTGTCAGTGGACTTCTAGATTAACATATCACTTTTTCGAGTAGATCTTCCTACTCTACAGAACTCTTATCAAGGTAAATCAAACGATTTTGATGTATGTGACAGAGAATGTGTCTACGTGAAAATGTGCGGGCCTTCGATATCTGATCGATCTTAGAAATTTCAATTCGTATTCAATGACTTACCGACTGGTCTAAAATATTACGTAATTCGGAAATTCACTCAACGCTGTCAACTATTTTAGAATTGGAAAAAAGGCGGAAGTTTTTTTGCGTCAGAATGAAAAGGTCGTTGAGCCTACGAAGACCTTATCTAGAATAACTATTGACGTCACTCGTGCAAGTAAGAGGTTTCTTTCTGAGGATTTATGAGAGGCTAAAATTTTGAATGGTGATGAGCGATGAATTTGATTCGTCGCAAAATTTCTATTCAGATTATTAATTTAACTTGGAATTAGAGTTTGGCTTCTGTTACACTTCGGAAATTGTGCGTCAAGTTTTTTCTCGAAGGATATTAAAGTGACTTGTCTCAAAATGAGGCCTAATTTGTGCTTATTTGTGCCATCAATCTCACGTCCCTCGCGATAACCGAATCCGGTACCTCGAGTGCGAGAACCATCACTCTACCAGGCCCTTCAAATAAAAGTTGCACAATGTGATTGAAAGGGTGCAAAGCCCACAGCACATTACGCTGTTGCAAGCGTACACTACTAAAGCTTGGAAAAAAGAACCGCAAATTCCAGGAGGGAGTTTGCCGCTCGGGCTATGAAATTTTTTCTTCATACTTTCT
The DNA here is from genome assembly GCA_035079385.1 of Aspidiotus rigidus. Lineage (NCBI taxonomy): Eukaryota > Metazoa > Arthropoda > Insecta > Hemiptera > Diaspididae > Aspidiotus > Aspidiotus rigidus. The sequence continues at coordinate 2,098,307 of JAVHKY010000026.1, forward strand.
CTTCCTTCCTCATCAATTGGCTCAGGTACTCAAATTTATCTTCTGTCCCTTGTGGTTGCGATAAGCAATAAAACCAAAATTCCTGGGTTATATTGACGTTGTACACACGACTTCCAGAATTCGAATTCAAGTATCTGTGCTGAAAGAGAAAAATTAATCCTAAAAGAAAATGAAGCACTTTGGAACGAAATAAGACGAACGTCTGATTTTTCTGTACTACTGAATAAAATTCTCTGAATTTTCTGGTAATTTATCGTTTCGTCTTAACGAAAAAAACCCACCGTTTCTCGTCTATGACATATGAAGATTTAGGTTTTAAAACTACATAAAAATTCTCGAATGTATTTTTCATAATATCTTATGGGATAACGTTTCTCGATTTGATAAATATCATCAATCATACCCACAAACTGTCGAGTAAAATGTACCAGCACTGCTAAACGTCACAAATTTCACATTAAATTTTTTAGAATATTCTATCAAAACGAAACACTTTGGAAAGAAGTAGTCTAAAAATAATACTACTCGGAAGTATTTTCAATTTTTGGGGTTCTTGGCTTTGAGGAAATTCCGATGGAAAAAAAATAGTGGCTAAGAGATCGAATATCCGATCAATATGATATCATAAGACTGAGAAGGGAAGGGTACGGGTGGATTCAACTCAATAGTTATAGGCAAAACCCAGGTGTAGTCCGAGAAGGGATTTAGCTTATAAAGCAAAGGGCTCGCAGACAATGATTAGATTTTGCGACTTGAATGAAATTCTAAACGTGAGCGAAAAAGACAGGGAATAAATGGTTCATTTTGTTCAATAATTTTTAGTAAATTTTACATTACGAGATTAAAAAGAAAAGAAAAGAAAAACAGAGTCAAGGGGGGCATTCATCTCCTGGGAAAGCCCCGCTGTAGCAACGTTAATATAAATCAAACTTGTGCGAATGAATTACAAGCATGTGTGTGTAAGAAAGAAGACATGCAGATACGAGTAATTGAAAAATGTAAAACACAGAATTTTTCAAAAGCTCGATTCTTCAAGAAACCGAACTGTTGAAATTTATTTGAGAGCAAATTTCAAGTCACTTTAGCTATATGAGAAGCTTAAATTCGTAGTCTATTTCTTAGCTTTGAGTTCCTAGAAATTTACAAAATTCGCAGACACGGACCATTAAACTAAGGAAGATATCGAAAACTTGTGACATCACAAAAGCGTAAAAGAAATACAGCGGAAAAATAGAGAACTGTATTCGATAAAGAACCACATTGATGAAGAAAGTGGCAAGATGTAATCTAAAGAAGCTGGAATACAAGCAAATAGGCTGACAGTCCTTGCAGGGTTCTTGGCTACAGAAACCTTCCGCACGTGACAGGATTTTCAAGCCATCACCTTCCATGAAAAGAACAGCGTCTCGTCTTTCAAGGTAATCAAAGGGAGAGACAGAAGAGAAAAAATATTGGCATGAATGAAACGCAGGGATCAATTTTTGTAATCGACAAAAACACAATCCCATCAAATTATTCAAAGGCCTAAAAACCGCCCCGCTAAATAAGGAAAGAGGGAAACGCTCAAAAAAACTGAATTCTCGTGCCGGCCTCGCCGCGGTGAGTTTCACTTGTCGATACGCATCCGCAAATATAGAAAAAAAAAAAGGACCAAAAATGTGAAAGGTGGGCGTTAGTGGAATACGGATGCAAATTTTGAATCGCTAGACAATCGGTTTTCCTCGTTTATTTGACGACCCCTACCTCTCTAGTTTAGTTCTCGAAATCTTGATGAATAGGTACTTCAAAAACTCGTGTATTTGATAGCAAAACTATACGAACAGCAAAGAGGAAGAATTTTTTTTTAAACTACACGAGACGGTTATGCGGCGGCCGTTCTTCCAACTCACATCTGTCAGAATATTTGTTTAACGTTTAGTCAACAAAATCATCTTTCAAGATAGCGAGCGACGAGATTTTCATTTTATGACCACTCTATAGTATGACTTTAATGAATGGTGAAGATGCTGATCTAGTCATTCATAGAGTTCATGTTTGTCGATTATAGAGGGAGAGGGAAGGAGAAACATGAGGGCTTTAACTCTCAAAGAGGTCATTTTACGTCACAGATTCAAGACACGTCAATTCTCACGTGTTACACACTGCACTAGTGCGTCCAAACTTCTCTTATCCATTCATATTTTTGCAGTTTCATCGCGAATGCCATTAATTTACTTTCTAGCATACTCATTTTCGATCCCACTTTTTCACGTGCGCTACCGAGTTCTTCTACCAGACTTAGTAATTCCCTCGGGGCTCCTCTACAAAATTCCTCGTATCCTTTTTTTCGTGGATATTAACAAGAGTTTAGCAGATTCATTAAATTCTTTCTATCGAGCAAATCTCCTGAATGTTTCAATTAATACGAGGCAAAAAATAATAGCAAACCGAAGGTGCATTCGATAAATGAATTGTGAGCGGTTTTTATAGGGAACCAGAGTGGGTGGTTCCCGATGGAAGTCAACGGTGGAGAGGTACTGGGTAAAGTTCTTCACTGCTTGGTATCCCAAGTCGACCTTCAAACCTCGAAAAATTTCACGGATGATTCGTCGAAATCTCATACCCGTCTTAAACGCGCGACCAAACTAGCAGCGATAAAGTTTTCAAAGTTTTCGCCCTTTACGAACGTGAAGACAAGGTCATTCGAATCTGGACGACTTCCTGAACCCAAGGGTTGGCTGAAAAACTAACCTACCTACGCATGATTAAAATTTGGCTGATTTCTTCTCTTGCTGTTGAAGAATTATAGCGACCTAGAAATTAATGTCCCAATGGTAGCTCCTCAATTTTTGATCTAGTGGTGCCTAGCTTTCTTCGAATCAAATACTGACTCATACTCTCGAGAATTGAATTTTTCTAGTCTCTTGTTGCTCGTCAATTTTCCAGGGAAAGTTCTCGGTGGTCCATACCACTTGATTACCCCTTTTTAAAACAAGTCAAGAATTTCTACAGAGAAGGCGGTCAGGTGGGAAATTCTTAGTCACGGAAACCTCCAGCGTGACAGGACCTCTCATGGAAGGAAAAGCGTCGGGTCTATCAACGTAATCGGAAACTTATTGTACATCAAAGAAAGGTTCTGGTGGATGATCAATTGTTGAGTAACCTTTTTTGAATCCAGTCTATTCGCAAGGTTTCTTATATACTCGTATTTTAGTCTATTGGCTATAACCTGAGAGAAGACTTTTGCTAATGTAGTTGCTATACTGATCATTTGCATGCAGTAAATCAGCTGATTGAAAAGTCCACTTAAAAGGGAAAGGAAATATATCTACAGCATTCATAGATTACACGAAAGCGTTTGATACGGTTAATCATAGATATTGTTAAATGCCCTTGAAGGCAGGGGACCCCCAAAGGATATATGGACATTATTGAAGAGAATAATAACAGACAGGACTGGGGATTACTTCAAGGTAAAAAAGGGCATAAAATAGAGTGATCCTCTATCATCTCTTATATTCATAACCGCACTAGAGGAAATTTTTAAGCAGCTCATAATAAAGGAGTAAATATAAATGGGCGAAGTGAGATTTGCGGACGACATAGTCCTCAAAGCAAAAAGCATGGAGGAATAAGAAGGTATGATAAAGGAATTAGACGAGAAGGGAAAAAGGTAGGTCTAGGGATAAAGATTGAAAAAACAAAGATTCTATAAAATGAAAAGAGAAAAGAGGGATAGAAATTGATGGACGAATTATTGAGTTGACAAGTGCTGTAACATACCTAGGGCATTTGATAAGTATGAATAGCAGAACAGATAAAGACGTGGATAGGAGGATAGTACTGGCCTGGAAGAAATACTGGTCCTTAAAAAGGGTATTCAAAGATCCATTCTGAAACAGTTATAAAAAAGGCATCCTGAATAGCTGTGTATTACCTACTTTGACTAACGGAGCCCAGACCTGGACAACGACGAAGAAATTGGAAGAAAAGATAAGGGTAACATAATTATAACTCAATGCTGCGATCAATGACGAATGTCTGAAAGAAAGACTGGATTGGTGTGAAGGATATCAAGAAAAAGTTTAAAAGCAGTCGGGAATTCGTTCACGAAATAAGGAAAAGAAAGTGGGACTGGGCGGGACATATCGCTAGAATAAGGGATGAAAGATGGATCGCAAAGATGACAAACTGTTTTCAGTGGGAAAAAAGACAGAGGGGTGACCAAAAAACAGAAATGGGACGATGGGATAACCAAATTTATTAGGAATAAATATTACGACAGAGTGGCGACGGACAGGATTGAATGGTCGAGGTTGAGCGAGGCCTATATGCCGAGAATATGTATCTATAATTATAATTTAAGTCATAAGCACAGTTTCTATGGACAGTTTTTAATTAATAAAGGCTACTTATTATTATTATTACTGTGAATGAAATGAATGGACCAATTTTCAAGATCCAGAAGAAAAAGTATAGTTATACGAAAAGTCTTCAGAGGTCTAAAAACCAACCCGCACAATTGTCTCCTAGTCTCTTGAATAGGCGTTTTTCAACAGGTAGAGAGGATGTGACCGCGGTTACCAAAATTTTTATGCACGATCAGGGTCTCAGGGAAATTACGACTATGAGTATGGCAAAACTTGGGAAATTTCCTTCTTAACAAGAAACCTGTTCTCAAGGGTTTTTTTTTGAAAAATTTGCCGTAGACTGTGCGAATCATACATAGCTCAAAGGTTGGACTTGAAAACATTTCGACTTTCGAACAATAATACATGATAGGCGGGAGACTTTTTCCAAGTTCTCCTCCTTTCATATATTATGGCAAGGGACTTGAGAAAAATTTCGATTTTCGACCCTGTGATGTGAACGATCGGATGACGTCATATGTCAATAAAATTTTTCCAAGCACCTTGCCATAATTTGTGATAGGAGGAGAATTAGAAAAATTTCGACTTTCGAGCCATGTTATATGATAATAACGTGGATTTAGGTCCAAGAGGTGGCACTTGGAAAAATTTTGACTTTGATACTTGGATTACGATTGAAATTTCTCAAGTCCCTTGCCATAATATATGATAGGAGGGGGACTTGGAGAATCGACGGCTTCCTCAACAAAGTTAAACGAGGAACACAGCGAACCTGCTTTATGAGTCTAATTGATTTTCATGGAATAGGACGTCATCAGTGACCTGGATCTATTTTAGGGACTTAGAAATATGTAGCTGGAGAGTTAATGTTTTTCCAATTTCCCCTCCCATTGTACATCGCTCGAGAGTCGAAATTCCTTTCTATCATATAAAGCTTGAGAGCGGAAATTTTTCCAAGTTTTTCGCCGGACGGACCACGGCGAATTTCTCAAAAAAGACACCATGGAACAGGTTCCCTGTAGAAATTTTCACTTCCGAATCTGTGACGTTACGATCTGGTGACGTCAAAATGGTCTAAGTTACACCTTGGCAACCGTTATCCACGTCTCCCTCCGATCACATAGCTCGGATGTGGCACTTGGAAAAATTTCGGCTTTCGACCCTGTGACGTCAGGATGATGACGTCATAGGTCAGTGAAATTTTTCCGAGTCCCTTGCCATAAAATATGAGGAGGGAGACTAGAAAAAAAATTTGGACTTATGAGCAAAATTTTACATCCTCCAAGATTTCGATTTCAATTCTCAAGACTAAAACCAATTTAACTCATAAAACAGGCTCCCTACGTTCCTCGTTTACTTTCGTTAAGGGAGCCGTCGTTTTGAGGTATTTGAATCAGATTTTAGAGATTTTGCCCCCCGGTCAGGATTAGAATTTGGAAAAATAGAAAAATTTGATATTTTTTATTTGTGGAGCTCCATAAAATTTTCGTCTTCGGGGTATGTGGGTGAGTTGCTGGACTTACGATCGTACGTGTGACGTGTTTTCGTTCGAAAGCGTCAATCGCGCGCGATGCAGAAACGAAGCTGATTTTTTGGGGACAGCCGGCGGCGTCCATACGTCCATAACGAGCAGAGACCGACACAGTCTAAAATCGAGTGAGCTCATCTTTTTAGTTTGTCTTTTTTCCTGATAGTTCTTCTTCAATTTATTATAGTTCCTCGGCTTCTTGGTAGGGTTCTCAAACTTGAGGTTTTCATTCACCTAAGACCTTATTAAATGACTATTCAGTACGTTGTCCAGATTTTCATAATTTTCCCAGCTTAGCATTGTAAAAAATATGTTCTAGGATCTCTTCATGAATACACGTGTGGGAATGGTAAAAAATATTTTCAATCGCAAGGCTACAGATAAAAAAATCCACTCTTCGAATTTTCATCCCATGAAACAGGATCCGAGGATAGTCGAGGTAATTATTTCGGCAAGCAGCGAACTGCAATTCTTTATATTATTAAGATAAGTTCTTATTTTATGATCAATTTTTATGGTACGACTTTTATGACCGGTGAAGTGATTTTTCTCTATATTTATTCTTTCATTCATAAAGTATACTTCTGTTGACCAGAGGAGGAAACAGATTGAAAAGAAGGTTTCATCTCTTAAGGATACCACAATAAATCTCTGATTTGAGACGTGTTGGCTCTCACGTGTTACACAGTGTGCCAACTCGTACAATCTAGTCTAATATTAGAAAGAAGAACAGGTATCATTAAGAAGAAAAAACTACTCACCATATTTGACCGCTTGAAAACGAATCGCATTCATCGACTATAATGGCATATATTCAGCGCAATGTACGGTTTACAGATGACAAACTCAGAACTGATGCTTCGCAATACGTTTTATTATTTGTTGGCCAAGTTCTGATAAAAGTTTAGTCGGTTCGCTAATTCGAGACAAAGAAACCGAAAAAATCGTAGAAAAAGTCACCACAATTGTACGATCGAGGAACGATAAAAAAGCGCGAGTTGAATAATCGCGATGCGAGAGAATGTATAAAATACGAAAATTTAATAAAAAATTTTTCAAGAAGAAGCAAGCACGCGCAGCATCATCTACGTAGAGCTAGGTTTTACACACTGACTGAGTGTGTGACTGAGCGCTGAGGATTGAACCCAATATCATGGTCATGCGGAAACAAGCGTGTACGTATACGTATTAGTACTACTTCATTAATTACAAATCGTTGATCGTTACGAGAGAGAGAGACTGTGCGAGTAATACGAGCTAGGCGGTCCACAGTGTATTACTGTACCATTATTATTATCCAATATACGTGTGCGAATACGAATTACGCGAGAGTGATAAAGGATACCTACGTTTGTTGCGACTTAATACAGTATCATCATCGGTATCGGTCGCCGATCAAACGTAAAACGTTCTCGAACACGATCTGTCATTGAACTGAAAAATAGTAGAAGATAGAATCGTTTAACACTCACGCCGATGACTGAATTATCAATTGGAAGTATTCGTCTAGCTCGAGTTTGTTATAATGGTATACGAACTTATTTGCCATACAGTACGAATTGTTCTCTACTTTTGGGAAAGAGTGGGGTTGGGGAGCCCCATTAGCCGTTTGCTCATTCCCAGGTGTGAAATGCCAAGTCGTAATGTTTTCAACGAGTTAATTTATTCAAGCGAATGTTTCACTCGTAGACCGAGGAAAAAAAATTGTCGAGCTTGACACGACATTATCAGAGTCTCGTGAAAATCATCACGCAAAAACTAGGAATAACGAAAACTTTTCAAATAATCTAATACGCCGAATTCAACTCACGACACTGTTCCCCTTTGATAAATTTGTGGAATTTTCCGGAATAATTGCACAGCTCGATACAAAATTGGTTCGTCAGAGATGACGAATGTCTTCGATTCGTAGGAGTGAACCTCCATTCTTTTATTATAGAAAACCCATCCCCAATGAAAATGGAAAAATGCGAAAAATTGTTGATTGCACACCAGACATGGTTAACGAGGTTTTTAAGTTTCTGAAGACCAAGGTCAAACTAAGAGTGACACATGTGAAGATTTGGTTCATAACGAATGTTTGAGACAAGCCATTATTCCCAAGTATGCGACTATCAGGCTACCAGGAAACAGCGCAGCAGTGAAACGCATCAAGATGCAAGCCGAAAGATTGAGAGTGAAGAACGAAATTGGTGAACTCTACAAGAAAATCACCAGGCTGAATGGTCTACTGTATGATCAATATTTCCATCTGTCCAGGTTACTCCACCCGCTAGAATTTAAAGAAATGGTGTTCGAAAAAGGAGGAGAGGGGAAGAAAAGAGAAGACTATGTGGAAAAACGAGTGGAAGCCCACACAAAACAAATCAAGAAGAAGCTTGCCGAACTGACCAGGAAGAAAGAAGAAAGAAAGGAAGAGACAGCGAGAGTTGAGCACAAATTTGCTCCCAGAACCGAGAACCTATCAAGCGTCACCTTCACAAAAGAAGAAAGAAGACTGCTGGACAAAGGCATCAAGTACGTGCAGCCACAGACGCTGAACCAGTGTAGGCTTGAAAGCATGGCCATTAGCTGCGAACAAGTAATCCAAACCATGGACACGACGTGAAACCAGAAGCCCAAACCAAAATTGGGAAAGTGCTGTTGGACATCAAAGAGGATATGTGCCGAACCTATGACAGAACGCAAGTAATGCAGAGGAATGCTACAAATCTACAAAAGAAGATCCGAAGGAACAACTTGATTTTGACAAAGGCGGACAAGGGCAGCACGGTAGTGGTAATGGAGAAGGAGGACTACACCCAAAAAGTGGAGTCGTACATCGCAGTTAATGGATACCAAGAGCTGGCAAGGGACCCAACACGGAGATACCAAGATGACCTGAAAGCTGTGTTGAAACGGAACAATGTACCCGGCAATGGAAGGACGCTTGAGATGAACTCGGTTGCACCAAAACTCAAGGGGCTTGTAAAACTCCACAAAGCGAACCGTCCGATTAGACCCCTGGTCAACAGCATTCAACCATCATGCTACACGATAGCAAAGATCGTAGCCACATTCCTGAAAGAAAACTACTGTTTGCACCCAGACCAAGTATCAGAAACAACGGAGAGCTGATTGAGCAAATGGACAAGTTGGAAATCAGGAGTAACGACAAGCTGATATCCTTTGATGTGACTAATGTTTGGTACCATACCGAAGGAGGAAATTCTCACTCTGCTCAAAAACAACAGATACCATGGGAACCCCGAAAGGTCGAAGTACGTCAACATAGTGGAGGAGATTTTGAGCCAGAACTACTGCCGCTTCATAACAGGTTCTACAGTCAGGAAAGGGGACTTGCGATGGGATCACCGCTGTCACCAATACTGGCAGAGATATTCATGAATGATATGGAAAACAAGATATTGAAGGGCAGCAAGTTCAGAAACTCGATCAAACACTGGGCCAGAACGGTAGATGATATCTTAATTGTGTGGTCAGGCACTGATAGACAGGTGGATCTATTTCTTTCAGAAATGAACGTGATGAATGAGAGCATCAAATTCACAGTGGAAAAAGGCAATGAGACCATCAACTATTTGGGCCTTACACTCACAATGGAGAACAATAGGATAGAATACAAAATCTACAGGAAGCCGACGCATACGGACACCATCATCCCAAATGACTCCTACCACCACCCCAGGCACAAGTTAGCGGCAATCCAGAACTACTGCTATCGGGCAATTTCTATCCTCAAGAACAACGAAGAGAAGAGGAAAGAGATCGAGATAGTAAAGCAGATCGCAGAAGCCAATGGCTACCGCAGACGTGTGGTGGAGGGAGTCTTTGGGAAAATGGAAACAAATAAAGGAACCCATGATAGCATAGTGAGAAAGTACTCCAGATCGATACCATATAGGAAAGTACACAAACAAGGTGATAAAGGCGTTCAATGGCTACGATGTGAATGTGGGTATCCAGAATAACCCTCCCATGGGGAAGAGAATCAGCAATGACCAGACGGAACAAACGGACAAGGAAAGCTTGAGCGGAGTGTACAAGCTCAGTTGTGAGCAGTGCGAGGGGATCTATATCGGTGAGACTGGGAGAAAGTTTGAGATCAGGAGAAAGGAGCACAAAACGTCGAGGGAGAAAGAAGATGGCAAGTCACTGTTTGGGAAACACTGTAACGAGGAAAACCACGATGGACAGGGAAAATTTGAAGTCATACACGTAGAGAATCACACAAAGAGAAGAAAACTCTGGGAACAAATGGAGATTGCAAAAGCCAAGAGGAAGAAAGCCTGCCTCTTGAACAATGTAATCACATTTGACAGCGAAAAATTAATCGGTCTGGTGATTGGACGAGAGAAGAAGAACGGAACCAACCAATGAGACGGCAGGAATCCAGGTAGCCAATAGAAACGCAGCATTTAGGACAATAGATTGAACCAATCACAAAGCAGTATGTTTTAGCCAATAAGAACACAATGTCATATTATTGTAAGAATAAGTTTCTAAGAAGTGAACCAATCACAATACAGCATTGTTGGAGCCAATAAGATCACAGTGTTATACTATAAAAACTCATGGTTAAGGCCTTGTTCTCCAGTTGCGACACAACTAATGATGGGATAACACCCGAAAGTACTTAAACGAATCCGTTCCTTAAGGTTACGGCTATCCATCATAAACGAAAAAACGAATACTCCAAGGGGAGACCGAACGAGAAATCGATTTCTCGTTCGGACGATCTTAATACCTCTTCCTTCTCATTCGTTCGTCAGTTGCTTTCATTTCAGGTTTGAAGATGGTTGTTTAACCGAAAGCGCTCCCTTCGTTTTTATTTTCTGCGGTTTGCATTTGTTTACTCTCCCCTTGGAGTATTCGTTTTTTCGTTTACCCGAAAGTACTCTTGTAAAAGCAACTAATAAAGTAGATTTGGACAGTTGAAAAACTCTTTTGATTGTAAGTTTCTGTGAATTGTTTCTTCTTTGTATTATCATTTTTTATTTTAACAAGCTTTCAGCTGCACTGGGTCTGTTTAGCTCAGTGTACAAAATTATCGAGTAATTATGTTGATAAATTAAGAGGTAGTAGGGAAGGTGAACTTTTTATAGATTAATGTTGAGTGAAATCAGTTCGGACGGTTAGGTTTGTTTAGATGCTGCGTGAGCATTTCATTTTGTTTCCTCCATCATTGGAATCGACCCTTTCGGGTAGAACTTCAACCATCTCTTCTACTCGGCAAACGCCAAGGTGCAGTGCCCCCCTCCCGGCACGCAAAAAGCATTAGAACTCGCACGACAACAACACCACCATATATTAGATATTGTAGATCGTTGTTGGAGTCTCTTCATCTTCTTCTCTCTTTAGGGATAATTTTCCTCTTCTTTCTGCATATCTGGATGTATGGTTGGTACACAGGTGTTGAGTAGGCCATAGCGTGGTTCTGCATTTGCCTATTCCATTCCTGGTCCATCTTCCTCTTCATAACGGTGGCCACAAATGCAGACTGGTTCCATCCTTCTTCGGAACCTAGCATGGTGGATACCAGGCTACTCGGGGCAAGCGCTTTATCTACCCCGATCTCTTGAAAAAACCGAATAAGCTTGTCCCGCCGATGCCTCCACGCCTCGCACTCAAGTAAGGTGTGCTGTGGTCCATCATCCCACCCTTGGTTGAAGTGCGAACACGTTGCCCGTTCAACTTTCTTCGACTTCTCGTGAATGTACTTGTTGAAGCAGCTATGGCCGCTTAACACCTGTGTCAGGTGAAATTTCAGCTCACCATGGACTCGGTTCATCCATTCATCAAGATCGCGTATTAACACACAGGTTGTCCACGTACCCAGCTGGCTCTATGCAATTCTTGCTTTCCATTTTGCAAGCAAGGAGCGGCTGGCCTTCTGCTAGACTCATGAAACCTCTTGATAGGTCGTTGTTGTCTTTTTGGCTTTGAACGCCACCGCTCTCTCCTCAGCAAGGAGGTCGATTGGTGGTGAACGTGCTAATATGCAAAGAGCCTCCGTCGAGACAGTACGATAGGCACTAACACCTCAGCGCAGCTCTTTGTTGGATTTTCACTATCTCTCTCCTTCTGTATGGTATCTTCATCATGTCGCCCCATACTGGGGTACCATTTAGGAGGATCGAACAAGCGGTGCTCATCATGATCCTTCTTCTTGCTTCTCTTGGTCCTCCTAGGTTCCTTATCAGGCGGCTTAGGTATGCAACTACCCTCCTTGCCTTTTCTGCTGCCATCAGGAAATGATGTCTGAAGCTGAGCGTTGAGTCAAGCCAGATGCCTAAGTATCTACTTCATCCGCTTCTTGGTCTCAAGGCAAAAGGTAAGTGGACTGAACTTCCAACAGGTCGTGAAAAAAATGCTTTCCGTCTTACCAAATGCAAGTTCTAGTCGATCCAACCCATCGATACCTCTAGGGCCTCGTTCACCTGCTCTCCACTGCTATAGTCGTTTCGGCAATGGATACCACCAGGATGTCATCAGCATAGCATATAAGCTCAACACACGGTGGCAGCTTCGCCTTGAATATCCCGTTAAATGCAACACACCACAACAGCGGCCCAGGGACCGACCTCTACGGCACCCCTTGAGTAACTGGGCGTTTTACTGGACCAGCAGACGTCTCTCCTTAGATTTAACGACAACTAAGATAGCTGCTGATCATCCTGAGCAGGTATGCAGGCACGTCTGCATCCACGAGGGCTTCCAATATCCTCTTCCATGGAATCGAGTTGAACGCACTTCTTATGTCGAGGCTGACGGCTGCGCAAAACTGACGCGTAGCTACGGCTGACTCGGCTATTCTCTTCAGCCGGAAATAGATGTTGGAGTGAAAGTTAGTTAGTTGTAATAAGTATTGTAGAGTACCACAAATGGTTTCGTGGTTGTTTTTGAGCGGTCAAGTGAGGGTGGAGGTTGTATCTGTGGAAGAACGAAGAGATGAGAGTTGGGGCCAGGAAAAAATATGGTCAATTGTTGGATTGTTTCGTTAGCAGTCGGAGCTAGGTGGAGGGGTTGGGATGTGAATTAAGACCAGTCAGGCGGAACCAGTTGTGCAATAGATATGGCACAACATTTTTGTGATTTTTTCTAGTTGCAAGATGCATTCCTCAACAGGTCCTTCAAAGAAAAATAACGATCAGAAGAAAGGTATCTATCTCACGTGTAGCATAGGTACTTTTCTTTTGATCAACATTTTACATCCAAACTGTCGATAGCATCGATAGTTTCCAGAAAAACTATTGGGAATATCGATAGTCTCTACAGTACCTCGGAAAAATATTGCGACTATCGACAGTATGAAACTATCGACTATCGCCCATCACTAGTTCTCATTATCAAGTGAATGATGAAGAAAAAAAAGAAAGCAACAAAAATACCTTAATCGCTGTTGACTCACAAAACACGTTTTCGCTTTATGATCATTATTAACTAAGCTGACTAAGTTGATAATGACCTTAGTTCGAAAATTCGACTGTGTTAATTGTCAAAGAATTTCTTCAACTAAAGTATTCTCGTCGTTTTTTCCTCTTCTTTCTTATCATTATTGGGGTCTCGTGAAAATCATTAGGGATAGAAGAAAACTATTGAGTTACTGATAATCTTATTAAGAGAATTTAAACGCAAAACTGAACTGATAAAATCGCCTCTCTTCGACAGGTATAGGGAATTTTCCTCGTATCATGGCACGTAGGAAGTGCCTACAAAAGTTTGATCTCCCGGATACAGATGCGAGATTGGAAAATGCCAGGATAATGTAAAATTTTTGACGAACGACAACTATGATATCGAAAAAGTTTTCAAACTTACTCTCCTCTGACCTCTCCGGTTCACTCGAACATCTATAGAAAACCCATCCTTTTGATGGAATTTCTACCCAATACTCCTCTTGATGGTCAGTGTTCGGGATTTTTCAAACCCTTCTCCTTGCACATATTTAGCTCAGAAGTCGAAACTCTTCTCAGTCTCAAAAGTAGGTCGGAGTCTCTTCCCCGCTGCGGTTATTTTTCTCGAATAACCATCACAAATTAGGTCTCTTGTCGAAAAATAATTCTAAAAAGAGGCTCAAGAATCATTTTGTACGGGCTTCTGCATAATTTTCAATCATTTTTAAACGGCAGTATGTGTGACCGGAGACAATAACTCCCTGCTTATCTCACAATCCGACCTTGCTAATAAGTCAAGTTACCGTCGTTTTAAGAGTTACTGGAGAAATTTTAACGTAAGAATCTTGCGCACCACTGAAATCGTAAATTTCCTCCTCATCTCCTTCCTTTCTCTTTGCTTCGCAGAAAAAAGTTTTGCAAAGTGTTGTAAACATGTTCCACTGTAATTTTGTCCAAATAAAATCCGTTGAGGTAGCTAAAAACTCTAACCACGGGTAAAAAAATATCCGTGGAATTTATGTATAATTAGAAGTACTGCTAATTTTTTCCCCTCTTATTTATTTTGATATAACCTATAAACAGTTTTTTCTCGCATAATTAGTTTTAATATAAACCGTCTAGAGCATTACTAGAAGAAATAAACCGATTAGAATGATAAATAGACACTCCTCTTAGAGCTGAAAAAAATCTTCTCAAAAATAGTAGGTAGCCTAATAGCACCTCTGAATTGGAAGACTTGGCATTCATAAAATAAAATAATGCGCGTCATTTTATTTGTCCATTGAGACAATTTCGTTGTGCACAAAAATACCTGATCACGGGACGTGGTACGGCCGGCAAAAAGTTTATAGAAAACTGCGCAAATTAACTATAGCCAACCCATATTATAAATTGTTGAATAGATACAAAAACAGTCATGGGCTGCGTAATTCTTTACTCTATCGTCATCGACATTCACTTTTAGTTCGTTGAATAGATATCAACAACATTGGACTGAGAAAAATACATGCGCTTGTAATGATCGTTAATTCGTTGAATGGACTTCTTGAGTCAAAATTCGACGTTGACACTTGTTATTATCATAATTTCACAATTACGCGTCTGATATTTTTCCTCTTCGGTATTGAAACCTCTTTGAGACGACGACTGCGATTCGTGAGATTTTCATTTGTAACTTATGATTTTCATATACGTCTATGAAATCGCTTGGAGTTACGAATTTGATATTCCCCATTCAAAGATAGGTACTGAAAATAATCCAACCAAGAATCACAACCATGATAATATGATGGAAAAAAACTCTCGTAGTTATGACTTCAGGCTTTCACGAGAGTCTTGTATTACACTTCGCATCATCAATTTTACTCGTATTTTTCTTTTTTTAACATATATACGTATTCATGTATGTACCGTCTATGCGAATAAATTGATTGGGAGCTTGGGAAATACCTATACCTTGAAAAAATTTTCAGGTCACATTGGAATCCTAAACAATCCTGAGATTCAGCGGTAGAGCAGAAAGGAGAATTGAAAGAATGTAATTCTTTCTCTGTTTTTTTTGTACAACTTTGCAAAAATCTACACTTTTTTAAATAAAATTTTGGCTTTCAAATATGTTTAAAGCAGACAAAATTTAGCTTCATTAAGTAGAGGTGTAGGATAATCATTTTCGTCCTCCACGGTACCTAAGGAGAAACGAGAGTCGAGAAAGTGAACTAAACAGAGAGATATACCAGCACACTAAGCAAATTTCTCAGCTTCATTTTCTGACCTTCGGATTACCAGAGAAGCCGTAGGCTGTTAATTTAGTCTCTTTCTGACTCCAAGACATCTGAGAAAAAAAGACCATCACTCCATGCCTCGAAAGGCTCGTAAAAGGGCTCCAGGGAGCCACCTAATAATCACCCTGATTATGACTGGGGGTGAACTAAAACTTTATGCCCTTAGCTACTTCACCTTACGTTTCGGAAATTTTTTCATCGCCTCCCTGGGTCAAAGAATGTAATATACAAGGATTCTGCTCTAAAAGCGAGAAAAAATTCCACATCAACGTCTTAGCTTCCGAGCACTACAGACCTTTGTTCCTCACTGTTCCTAAATCTTACTCCGTTTAGATAACACCATAGCCACCACTTACATCGGAGGTAGGTGAATACCACGATTGAATAACCTAGCCCGTTAATTATTGCAATGGTACGATAAGAAAAACGTCATTTATTATTGCCTCCGCAGAAGTGAAGGCAAATGAGGAATCAAAGAGACTAAAACCTGCGACGGAGTACACACTATCAACTCAGGCATTTCAAAAGAGTAAAAATCCTGGGTCAACCCTACACTGACTTTCTTGCATCTCGAGCAGACAAGAAATTCCAGGCTAACTGTCCCTGGAAACAAGACCCAGGAGAGCTGGTTGTTGGAGCGAATTCTTCTTCTCCGCTTTTCCTGCGTACACTTCAAAAGATCCGAGTAGACGAGGCAGAGGGAATTTAGATGATTCACTCCAGGCTTTACTCTGTGCTTCTCTTTATTCTTCCCGCCTTCCTCTGAACTACTTTCTTCTGTCGACAAGAAAATATACTTCCTTCACTCATCGTCAGAAGCTGTAAGATCCGATAAACGAGCTTCCAGAAGATTATCTTTACAGTATTTACAGAAATATTTTTCAATTTTTCCCCTAATACTACCACCTGTTCTTCGGACAATGCTTGCTTTTCATCTTCTGTTCGACATAAAATGCACTTCATTGTATCAAAATAGTTGGAGTACATTAGGGATTGAATCCTCAGATGAAGGAAGCGAGGCAGGGAACCCTCGTTTTCTTTGTGAACCCTTCTTACTTTTCTAAAATCTTATTTCACAGCATTCCTACTTTTCCTTACTTCAAATTTCCAGGGACAAGTCTTAAGATAGCCATGATGATCTTCGATCGAAAACTGGTGAAAATATAAAATATACAGAATAGTACGTACAACCTCCATTCAGGGAAAAAAATTCTCTCATACTGCATGAGAAAAAAAGAATTGACATATTAACTACTATTTGCTCAAGTTCACGTGTCCGATTTTGATGACGTCATCATTTCAAGGAAAATGTTCAGAGACTTGAAATATTTTCGACCTGTGCAGGTTATAAGATCCTCGCTAGATTAGTGACAAATGTCATAAACCCAATTGCGGATGCATTCCTCCTGGAATCACAGAATGGTTTCCGAAGTGGCCGTTCATGTACTGACGCTGCATATACAGTAAAACTGCTTATTGAAAAGAGAGTTGAATTCAACCTGGAAACGCATCTATGTTTTATTGATTTCGAGAAAGCGTACGACCGCGTTGAAAGAGGAAAGTTAATTGAAATACTGCTTGAACAAGAAATACCAAAGCCAACAATCGGCCTGTTAAGAACCATGTACAGTGACACCGAAATTTGTGTACGACTAGAGAACCAGGTGTCAGAGTATACAAAAGTCAACCAAGGAGTAAGACAAGGATGCCCTGCCTCTTGTGTCCTATTTAATATATACATGGACCAAATACTGAAAGAATGGTACAAGACGCAGCCAAAGGGCGTAAAAATTGAGGGAACAAAACGAATGGAAACGGTCTTGTTTGCTGATGACCAAGTTATATTGGCTGAGACAGAGGATGAACTACAGCGAGCAGTATATAATCTGGCAGTAACAGCGCAACGGTACAACATGAAAATATCAACCGGGAAAACCAAAGTGATAGCATTCCGAGGAAAGGATCCGGTAAGATCAAAAATTGTCATAGACGAGCACATAATAGAACAAGTTAACAGCTTCAAGTACCTAGGAAGTGATGTATCGTACCTGGGTGAAGTTGACGTAAACAGTAAAATTTCCAAGTTTCTGAAGGTAGCCGGCCTCATAAACCGAGTGGTAGCAGGAAACAATGTCCGACGCGAAACAAGGCTAAAAATCTACAATACTTTTGCCGTACCCATGTTGAAGTATGGATGCGAAGCTTGGGCCCTGAGGAAGGCAGATAAGAAACGGATTACAGCTGCGGAAATGCGGTTCATGAGGAGAACGGCTGGGTATACGCTGCGCGATAGGAAGAGAAATGTTGACATCATGAACGAACTCCAAACAACACCAGTGATATCAAAGATTAAAGCTTATCGTAAGAAATGGAGGGAACACGTTGACCGTATGGACGAGGAACGGTCACCAAAACAGATGCTCCAATACACACCAGTTGGTAAGAGATTGCAGGGGAGACCGAGGAAGAGGCTGGTGGATACATCGGATTCGTCATCGGAGGCATCAACGCCACAGCAGACAGGCCAATAGGCCTACCGCTTACAAGGCAACGACGACGACGACGACGACGACCATCGAGTTGTAATTATTCGTGTGTATGAGGAGGAATTTTGAAACAGGACTTGAGGATGATGTCATCAACTTAAGTGACGTCATCTACTTAAGTGAGAAGAATGTGTCTAGGCTAGATATTATAGGAATTTATCCAGGTTTAGGCTAGCCCAAGTTCAGAAAGAGCCTTCAGGAGATATTATTTACTGTTCCGTATCGTTCAACTTGCATATAAACGAGGTATAATAATAATAGCCTTTTATTCCGAATTATATAAATACATGCATAATTATATCATTTACATATACAGTAGCCTAATCGGACGCCCATTCCCCAGCATAGGCCTCTCCTACCTTTTTCCAAATTAATCTATTTCTTGCGATCCTTTCCCATAATATACCATACTTATCCTCTATGCGTTGTCTCCATCTCATTGGCGGTTTTTCCCTCTTCGTCATGTTTCCCAGTGGAGTCCAATCGGTTAATCTTTTAGCCCAAGAGTTGTTGTTTTTCCTTGTTAAGTGCCCTGCATATTTAATTTTTAGACTGCCCACCCTTTCCATGATATCCCTTGAACCCGTTTTCTCCCTAATTTTTTCATTTCTAATCTTGTCACTGATATTTGCACCCAGAATGCTTCTCTCCATACGTCTTTGCGTAATTTGTAAGCTGTTTGCTTGTTTTTTGGTCAAAGCCCAAGTTTGCGCACCATAGGTGAGTATTGGTATTACACAAGATTCGAGAATCCTAACCTTCGAGGTTGTTTGCATGTTACTCTTAAATATTTGTCTTAGTGCCCAATATCCTCTCCAAGCTTTTTTCCTTCTTTCAATTAATTCCTTGTTTAAAGCCTGCTCAAATAACATAATTTGCCCTAAGTACGTATATTCACTAACCCACTCTATTTCCCATCCATCGAATTTTAAATAAACGAGGTATAGTACAGTTAATGCAGATTGCTAAGCATATTACATTCACTCTCATACAACTAAACCTCCCTGACAGTAATTCCTCTTCTTTAAGCCTGGTGTTCTCCTTCCACCAAAACTTTACACAACAATTCCAATCGGTTTTGTACATCTCAGTGACGTAATACGTCTTCTCACTTAGGCATCAAGAAAACAAAAATACAAGACCAGCTGTTTTGCATGGGACCGCGAAGCTCGCGGATCCTCGACTGCCACTGCAAAGTTCGCAATGGCTTCTAAATTTTTTTTCGCGTGGAACCCGCGATCTCTTTTGTTGGGGGTACTTCCAGGAAATTTTCGTCCGCGAGCATGAGCGCGAGAGAGATTGATGACGTCACGGAGGGGGAGGGGGACTTGGAAAAATTCCTACCTCCGAGCTATATGTATATGATAGGAGGGGGACTTGGAAAGACGACGGCTTCCTTGAAATTGCAGCGCGTTCAAGTTGTCACGTCATGATTTTCAGGACTTGGAAAAACTTCAGGCTCTAGGGGACTCGGGACAGGTTAGGTGGTATCTAATTTTTTTTTTGCTTGGTAAATATCGGAGAAGTCGTTCATTCCTCCTTTCAAAATCGTCTTCCAACTCCATGATGGGAATTTGTCCAAGTCTCAAAGTTAGTCTAAGTCTCTGCCACCCTCGGAACCACAACTTGTCAAAAAATTGGCGTTTATTTTTCTCTAATGACTCCTTACAAAATAGATTTCCTGTCAAGTCCCCCCTCCCCCTCCACTACTGGTATACACTGCTCGGAGGTCTTCATCAACTTTCCTACTCTTCTTCTCTCTCCTTAGAACCACAGCCTCCTATTTACAAAGCTCGGAGGTGAAAATCTTTCCACGTCCCAATGGCTCGAAGGTCGAAATTTTCCCAAGTGTCATGTTGTTGTTGAGGAAAAAATCATTTATTTTTGGAGAAAAGATCGCGCGATACAAAATATTCAGTGGGCTGAGTAGACGTTGTGTGAACCACGACACATAAATCTGCTTATATTTTGATCATATCACTGTCGGTCTCAATCATGTTTCTGTATTAGATTACTCACGCGTGAGAAATGAAGGAGGGAGGGGATGTATAAACATTTTTATTATTGAGGTTACCAGTCAATTCACCTAACTTACTCTAAAGATTAACTGAAAGCAGCAAACAAAAATATTGGACGAGAAGATGGGGGGGGGGGTGAGAGGGAGGGTGCGTTAACATAGACCCCATGGATATAAAATTCAATTCTGAATAGTTCACGTAATTACAGTGGCGTACACAGAAATTTTTTCTGGGGAGGGGTCGTCATATATTTTTTCCAATTTTTCTGATCTCCTGGGGGGTTGATTCCCAACCCCCCTGGCGTACGCCACTAAATTATAAATTTTCTTCCATTATCGATAGTTTTCGTTATAAAGACAAATAATCAAAATTTGATGTATTTTTGGAAGACATTTGAATTTGCCTCTCAGGGGTTGCTTTAAATAACTTTTTTGTAATAGAGTCTTGAAGGAACAACTTTTGTCTAAAAAAATTTTTTCGTAAATCTCACAGGAGTGAAGAAACGTAGGTACGTAATTTCTAGAAAGAAAGTTTGGTTCCTGCGAGGTGGAGGATCTGGAAAAAATTATCCCAAGCGTAATTTGTTGTAAATAATAATAATAATAATAGCCTTTATTAGCGATATTTTTTGTACAATTATTCTAAGTATATTTCCTACAGATCGAACTCGTCTCATCGCTGGCCCTGTTTGTGGGCAAAGGCCTCCCTCAGTCTGTTCCATTCCGACCGATCTTTAGCCACCCTGTGGAATAGGGGGTTTCTTAGGAAGTCATCGAAGTCTTTTCTCCACCTAATTTTCTGTCTTCCCTTTTTTCTTCTACTATAAGGCTGCCAAAAAGTAGTTCTATAAGCCCACCTGTTGTCGTCCATCCTTGATACATGACCTGCCCAATCCCATTTTCTTCTGCGTCCTACTTTGATGGCATCTTCGTTTCCTTCTAATTCTCTTTTTATTGTTCTCAATGGTATTTTATCTCTAATTTTTATTCCTAAGATTGAGCGTTCCATTCTGTTCTGTGTTACTTTAATCTTGTTTTCTTGTTTTTCTGTTGATGCCCAGGTTTGCGCTCCATATGTCATGGTTGGGAGAATACAACTATTAAATATTTTTCTTTTCTGATGATTTCTGTAGGGACCCTTAAATATACGCATTTCAGACTCCAAAATTTGTCCCAAACCAAAGTTGTTCTCCTATTTATTTCTTTTTCTAATCTTTTGTTAAAGCTGATTGTTTGGCCTAAGTAAATAGTCTCCATGACTCTATTCAGCTTGTCTACTTCTAGTTCTGCTTTACAGTTCTCCTCATTATCTGGTACCAGTCTTTCAGTTTTTCCTAGGTTCATCTCTAGTCCTCCTTTCCTCCCTTCCTTATCAAGTTCTTCTATCATCTGGTCTATTTTTGTTTTTTCTCCTTCAAACAGTATTACATCATCAGCAAATCTCAGATTACTTAAATTTTTTCTGTTTATTTTTATCCCTTTCGACTCCCAGTCTAACTTCTTGAAAATTTCTTCTAGCATGCAAATAAACAAGATGGACGACAACCTAGGAATCAGTAATTAAAATGCTTCTGACACGCCGATCGCGTAGAAGCTATTTTTTGCTAATACGGATACGTTCCGAAATATTACGGCACATGGTTCAGATAAAGTAAAATATAATGTATTACACACCCTGTGTAATACATCATATTTTTTGTAATCCAAGAAATATACTTTAGGTATCTATTTTTTGCTGTAATTCGACTGTCTACATGGTCGGACTGTCCAGCAATTATTTCGCAAATCTGTTTTAGATACGCAGTCATATTCAAAAATGAGAGTACTCAGATTTCAATTTCTCAATTTTGTATTAATAATCCATTGCTTTGTTTGTCAAAATTAGAAGGCAGGAGGCAAATTCTCGAGGAAAATTGGCAAAAAATTTTTCGTTCTAAAAATGTGATGATCTATGTGAGAATAAGGACACCCATAATTCACAGCCTGATTATTGACATGCAAGACGATACAGTATTAAATACCATGGAATAATAACCCTGGATTTGTAGTGTCTTGTGGTAGATGACCGCCACGGAAATATTATGATTTTTTCGCGAAAAGATAGTGTTCGTTATTGAATTAGGCGTACACGAGTTTAATAACTACGACGAACACATGCGTACTTCCCTGTACGGGATTTCAAATAAAATTTATTAGGAACGGAAAACGTGTCTAGATACAGGTGAGACGTGCGTCATCATCGGAACATAGTGATATACGTTGACTCTCCATTTACCGCTCATTCTGCCCCACGTAGTTTTTGTTGCATGGAAATTAACAATGAATTTTTTACGTTTCATCGTTCAATTCAACGACGATCGTGTTTCGATCGAGATTAACCAGTTTTGAACAACAAGCTTTGCTCACTACTTTGGGTTATCTTCTCATTTGTATCATTCTGGACGCAAATACGTACCTACGACATTATCAATAATATGCTCATTTTACCTTCGAAAAATTGCCCCGTCGCGCAACTGGTTTGCTAAGATTAGTTTGTAAAATTTATCCCCAAGGACCTATTTTCTTTAGTCAGCTAATAGCTCACAAATTATTGAACTTTATATTAAAAGTATTTAGGATAAAAGCAAATCTTTTTTTTTTTTAGAAAATTTGAGGAAATGTCGCCGCGTGATTTTCACAAATCGAATTTATCGAGTCGAATACGATGCTACAAGTTTCATATTACTCAATGCTCTGCGGTAACACGCGTTGGTTATTCGATACACTTCATTTAAAACACCGGGCCACGTGTTGCGCTACACCACTTAGAGAGATATCATCATTAATTATACGCAATTTGTTTTTGCAGTAATATGTAATTATTTTATACGACTCGGGCTGAATAAATGATTCATTATGTTTCAGATTCGAAGAATGAACATTTCGTTTTTACTTGAATATGGAGAAAAATATTCGTAAGAATAAAGTTTCTTCGTAAAATAAGTAGTTTTTTCTTCTTTCTGACAATTCGCAACATACGAGCCTCATTCCAAAATTACCTTCAAATCTCTCGAATTAGAGCATACATCTTTATACAAGATCTAGCGTATAGTGTGAATGAGATTATAGAAGAGTGTAGGAGAGAATAATTGAAGATCATTAATAAATTCGTTGAATGTACAACACGGAATAATATTATATATAATGAATAATGAAAATAAAATATTTAGTTAGGTACATATTATGGAATATCTTTCTGATGTACATATATTCTAATAATAATAATAATAATGATGTATTGAAAAATCCCACATTACGTAATCCGATCAGATTTCTGAAGCCTCCCAGAAGACTTCAAGTCTCGTTTTCGCCTTCTCTGGTTCTTTACCTTTCAGAAATTATAATTTTACTGTACTCCAACAGGTCTAATCCACCAACGTCTCAAACTATGATACAATCTAGCTTCTATACCAATAATATGCCCTGGCGAAATAGTCGCCGAATTTACTTTTTAAATAATACAATTATAATAAAAACCGCCTACAAATAAAACCATAAATACTAAATAACAAGAATTATACGAAAATGAAATGCATATTTCGACTATTTGACCGAGTTACTTATTTTCTATAGGATGATACAAACTTAGAATTGGAATGAAATGAGGATATGATTACGACTCGATAACAAATACGCGATTAAGAGAATACAATTATTACAATTTAGAAACATAAATAAATAAAAACGAAGTATGTAGCGCTCATTCACGATCACCACGTACACACGACAATCGTTTCTCTTATGGTCTCAAAATGTCATGACTCGAGTAAAATATTGTTGTGATTGCGTAAAAATAAGTAGCAGAGTGATGACGAAAAATATAAGAAAAATTATGATGTTCAATTTTCTTGCAATAACTCTCTTTATACTAGGAACTTAAAAAACATTACGACACAGACTGCTACGATATGTGATCGTGATTGGAGCCCAATTTTTTTCTTCAACGTTTCTACTCTCATAATAATATTCACTAGATACTGATAATAATTAATAATGTAATTCTTAATTGGCAAATATATCTACTGAAATTAGAATTCATCGAAGAATCTAAGAAGCGATTTTAATGAAAGCATTTAATTTACATGTTAATTTCGCTCAACTTAAGCCTGAAGCTATTTAAGAATAATTTTATTTCAGTCTCCAAAACCGATACATCATCTAGTCGAAAATTGACCACTACTACAAAATTTGTCAACCGATCAATCGCGCTTTAGCTAAATCATAGTAAAGAATAAATAAAAATCACCATGGAAACTCAATTTCCATGGAGAACGTACAGAGAGAAAATGAGATCCGGAAATCGATCCCACAATAATCAGATCGACAAACACCATCAAAGGAATTTCCACAAGAATACACACCTAAATTTCATCAACTCCGACACTATTTCATAAATTTAAAATCCATTCAATTCAAAGCGATATCTTTCGAATTAGAATTTTTGAAAGATTTTGATTTAAATACACGAATTATGACGAAAAAACATTACGATTACACAAAAAACCTATTAAAAATATAATTAATAATACAGTATACTGAAGATAACGAACAATTATTACATCAGAACTGGAAAAATATGACTATTTTCGATAGACGTTTCGTCAAAATGAAATAACTCAGCAACAATAAAAACGTTACCTATTGTACAGCAAAGTATTATACGCGACCGGTAATACACACTTTTTACTGTCGCTGAACGATTCTTTTTAAATGAAAGCCACGGACACAGTATGTGAAAGCATGAGGCATCAGTCTCTTTTTTATACTCGACTGTCGAATGGATTTGATAGACCAGCAGGCTGAGCACCTTCGACCAGATTTGAATTAGATGTAGCGGCGGGAGGAAACTGTTGATTGTTTGAAGAATAAATTGAGGCGGCATTGTTACGCATTTCCTCCGACGAAGCTCTGAAAATGATACAATTAAATTAATATCGATCAACTTTACAGTACAAAATGAATTTCAATCAAACTAAAACTTTCTAGCTAAGCAAAAAGCTTTGGACAGATATGTTTGAAACAAGAGAAATGGCCATTTTTATTCTCCGCGTGAAAATATACACAGCCTCTTTACGTCAAAATGACCCAATTCTTCACAGTTGAATATGTTATCAGCAGTTCACGATTCGATCAAAACAATGCCGAGTCTGCATCTAAGAACTAATACACCTTTTCTGAGTCGGAGAAGACAAGGTGTTTTCGAAAATAGTAACAGGCAAAAGATTTACTCAACCGTAGTGTTCTACAATAATATAGAAAGGAATACTTTCCAACGTTTTCATATTTTTCCTAAACTTGCATTCCAGTTTTTGGTTATCAATAATTTACATTTGTTTTGTTTACAAATTTTTTAATGAATGGTATAAAACCCGTTTATATATGCTGCTTCAAATTTCCACGACCAGAAATACCACTTCGAAAATCGATTGTTTATGAATAAGAAAAGTAATAAGAAGGTCGCATATTCTAAATTATTAACCTACAACCTTTTACATGAATAAAAATCTGACAAATGACTGCGTCGTAGATGCATTCGTAATATCGATCTGAAAGACGTGATCGAATTATATCTACACACATTAGGCCGTTATTTCCTACTTTTCAAAACGATTTCTAATGAAGCGTACACATATAAAATCGACTCCTCTTTCAAATTTCTTCGTATCAACGATGTCAAGTTGGCTTTATAAGAATACTTAGTAAAAACTAAACATAGCTCTACCAACCTTGCTCTACACACTCGCATTCTTTTCTTATCTTATCAAGCGCTAACGAAACTTAAGAAAAACTAAATACGAGAAGAAACACCGAATACATCAGAATCAAAATTCATGCTATAAGCAGATTCTAAATCGCATGCATACGAAAATAACGTATCACCAGTCGTACAAAATGTTTACGCTGGACGCCAAACGTCCGGATCTTCCATCAAAGTTCTGCTGTGCTCCCCTTGAGGAGCAGTTCCAGTTGGCGATGCTACTGCTGCCATATCAGCTCTTGTTCCTCTGAGAGGAAAAATTACAATCATCACATATCACGACGAATTAGACGTGAGAAATGAGGGAAATAAGAGAGCAAAGAATGAAACGCGTTTTTTACGTGAATTCTTGTAAAAAACAAAATATATCGCAAGTCACGTTCGATATCGTAGAAATAGGAAATGGTTCAAGCGAAGTAGACATATCAGGAGACGGTGAGAGAGAAGATGCAATAGTAAAATCAACTTACTTTTTACCCAAGGCCATTGTACCATACAATAATCCGGTACAAAAGATCAGCATGACACTGAAAAATAACGTCATGCCGAAATGGAAAACTAACGTAGCTGCAGACGCTCTAGAACAGTATATGGTAATTTAATTAGTTATAAAGATTAATGCGGGCTCATTACAAAGAGTACTAAGAAACTCACATCATATAATATGCCGCTCGATTCCAATACGCGCGTTTTTCTATGTAATTACTTGCTTCTTGAGCATAATCGACGAACATACAACAACAAGGAGCTTCGAAAACGAGACATGAGAATGCTACTAATCTGAAATTGAATTCAAGTCCAGACAAATGACATAATCTCAAAATACTTCAACTTGTATTTAAAAGAAAGCCGCTTATCGGTACTTACGATATCCATATGTCAGCTAATATGGCCCCAAACCCTGAGAAGGTAATGGTATCTGTTACCACATTGAAAATACCAAAGAATATTCCAGCTACAACAATAAAGTAAAATTTTACCATTCTTCGAAGTTCACTCACGAGATATTCTAATGTAGGTCATGGAATTCATGTGGAATAAAGTTCAAAAATCACTCACCGCCACCAGCGAATGTACCAAGACCTCTTGCTGAGTATTTCAACCACCAAGGAACTTCATCTTTCGATACGAGATCGTCATTTGGCCTTTGCATTAAAGCTCCAATCTTCTCCGTGAATGACTGTAAAATAACGGAAAATTGTAAGAAATCACAAAACATATTAGCCGAAATTGAGGAGTAAAGTACAAACCATCTTTTTTGTGTAGAATATGGACTGAATAAATGAACGGCTTGCTTATAGCGATATGTTAATAATACATAATTATGACGAATTATAAATCATAAATAAATTGTCACAATAAAATGACTAATTTGAAACGACGTAAAAAACAGTTTTCATCCAAAGCAACAATACAATGACCAGTCACCACCTTAAATCTTAAAGGTATCCTATCTGCACTCGTTCATAACGAGAAATGCAAAACAAGCATAAAAAATCATAGCATCATACGATGTTGCCAAGTCGGAACACTACAACGATTAATGTTTATAAATGAACTGTGGTAGCGCTAGTGGTCAAACTTTTTAAATACGCTTCGCTCGGTCATCAGAATTACGTGGGAGAAGAAAAAACATTGACAGAAGAACGGAGAGTCGGAGAGGTGCGAGAACAGGAAAAGATGAGTTCGTCTGTTGGGGCACGGCCATGGTCTCTTCTTCGCAGTAAGGATAAGATGGAGGAATTAAAGATCAGGGAGGTAGGATTGAGTGATTTTTTAGGTATGACCGATTTTTACTTTTTAGATGATTGATTGAGAAGTTTGTCAGGCGTTTGGTTTTTCCAGAATGATTTCCTTTTTCAAGAATGAGAGAAGAGTAGTGATTTTTGTAAACCCTGAGAGAGGTAAATGGGTGTAGTTAGTTATTTTAGCACGGAAGGCGTTTTTGGCGGCTCAGTCTAGAAACTTTTTCATCGAAGTGGAGGCCGAGAAGTTTGGCAGAATTTTGAAATGGAATATTGAAATATTATAGGAACAGAAGTTCGAAAAAGAAGATGGGATTTTTTTTTTTTTTGAAAATAACTAAAAGTACGTTTTGGGAGCAGAAAATTGAAACCATTTTTTGCTGTCCATGTAGTGATTGAGTTGAGTACTGTACCAGGAGAAGTCTGCGAGCTATTTGAGGGTTGGAAGAACGAATGGAAATGTTTTAGTTGTCAGCAAAAAGACGTTGGTTGAGGGGAGGGTTAACAAGTTTGGTGATGTCTAGACCTTGGATTTCTATAGTCAAAAGTGCCAACAAAGCAAAAAATATATGCCAAAGCGGTTGTTTTTGTCTAGTATTTATCCAGCATAATTTTTAGCGTTGAATGAACTCAGAAATGCACAAATTTGGAAGTTTTTCCGCTAATGCCGAATGAAACAAAAATAGAATTTTTAGTGCCGAAAATCCTCATACTTAATTTCAGAAACATCCGAGGTCTAGTGATATCATTGATGGCTACGAGGAAAACTAAGACACTACTTCTCCCTGAAGCACATCGTTGTATCAACGGTCAACTTCTGGCTCACTTAAGTCCAAGCAAATACCCTATGTAAAAATCCTAAAAACTCAAGTTAAATTTATGTTGAAGTTAGTCAGTCGTTTGCTAATACTCAATAATCCAGTTCAAATAACATTGTATAAGTTAGTATTAAAATGACCGCGTAACAATAATGAATGCCACTAGTCTTAAGGGTCAAAAGTCATCTTGAAAATTGTACTCTTTCTCAAACGAAGAAGGTAACATACGTGTTCTCAAATATGATAGAGCTAATACAAATAATTTGCTGTCGTACACAAGAATCCAATGTTTGAAAGAGGAATACGTATGTTGAATTTGTACGTAGGTATCGGAACCACGATATGTAAAAATATTCAAATTGTGCCAAACTATGAAAAGAAAAAAAAAGTGCTATACCTATTTCACTATAAAGTTATGATTAAAAATATTTCTCTACGTGATAGTCTTTTTTTTTTTAAATACTGGTAGTGAAAATTTAAAGAAAATGAGGCTTTTCTACCACTTTAACACGAATTTATTAGTTTTCGCGAGCTTTCGGTATACGTTGTATTATATTTTTATTTTGTAGATGGAAAATTAATGGATCCGGTGTTATGAATTCTATACAAAATACAGGAAAGTTGTGGCTACACAGTTTTTCAGTCAAGAAATTTACAATTTGTAGGATACGAGGAAGGACTTTTAGAACATGTATCAAGTACATTAGCAGCTTCTAATTGAAACATTTCATTATGATTTCGAACTGTATGTATTTGAGGCGCCTACTTAATATTGTGCCATGAAGTACCAGTCTTGGCGTGAGGCGCACATCTATCTTCTCATGGAACTGTGATTTCTGCAGCAATCCAAAAAAAAATTTCTAATAATGGGCTTCTTTTCGATAGTGATTTCAGAATCTCAACAATAACTTATAGCCCATGTGTAACCACACAAGCGGTAACGCCCAACCATTTCTTCTTTAGTAGACAGATCATCACAATAAGCAAAATATAGAATATAACGAATCAAAAAGTTTATTTTGTACTTATCAAAATGTAAACATCCATGAAAGCGTTTACATCGATGAAAATTGAGAAAATAAAAACGAATTACAGTATATCCATACAAATAAATCATAAATATGGATCAAACGAAAGAAGGAAATATCATCTAATAGAGGAAAAAACAGTCTACAAGTAAGCAAAACTTAAATTAAACTAAATTTGAAGTCTCACAGAGTATCAGGTAGCTGAAAAACGTGTGAAGTTCGGATATTTTATGGATTGTATTTTTTTTTACTTCTTTAAGACTTCACACGTGTCAGTAAATTTTGGGATACTATAATGTTTGTTCATCATGAAGAGTTTTGTCGAATTCC
The DNA here is from genome assembly GCA_035079385.1 of Aspidiotus rigidus. NCBI lineage: Eukaryota > Metazoa > Arthropoda > Insecta > Hemiptera > Diaspididae > Aspidiotus > Aspidiotus rigidus. Next base: position 2,128,144 of record JAVHKY010000026.1, read on the forward strand.
CGAAAAAAATCGGGATTTTGCTCTTAAGTTCCTTACAGATATTACTTTGACATAGTCATAATGGAAAAATAAAAGATAAACTGAAGAGAAGACCCAGAAATTAACGATAGGAAAGCGTCTCGTATGAGCGAATCACTCAAATGAAGCGATCAAAGCGATGACAACGACGAGAATACAGTCGAAGAATGTTATTTGGAAGTGCTTTGCGAAATACAATAAATTCCATCACTAAATTGAGGATAGAGTATAATCACGAAAATTTTGTGAAGGTGGTCTATTCCTTTCATTTGACGCTTTACCATATAAATTTCTCGAAAATACATAGTCACGTACATTAGGAATCGAACCAAAAGAATGATCATACAATAAGTCGTAAGATTACAGGTATATATTATAATATAATTAAAAAAGTAAAAATGTAAAAATATGACTAAAAAGTTTGCGAGAAAGGTATGACTCGCTATCAACTCACTACGGGTTCTCGAATATTGCGACCAATGATTGGTATGTTCGAACTTACATAATTGTATTATTTACAGTATTTAAGTATTACATTAGTGAAATGTGTAAATGATCGCCAAAGCGAAAAGAAGAGAAAAATTCTACTATTCAGCAAGAAATATCTTCCAAGAATTTGACTTGAAAATCCTAAATCATACAGAATTTTTACATTGGCTGTAATATTCAATAGACTTCGGCGAAAAAATGAGAAAAAATAGCACCTTTGAAATTTGCAAGTAATAATAATTCAAGGTGAAAACATAGAAACAGTAAAATATAGACTCAAAATGAAGTCAGCCATTGCATCTTTGAAATGAGAAACGACTGGTCAATAATTGAGAGACCGTAAACGGATTTCAATATTTTCTGATAAACACAAAATTTTACAGTCCTAAAATCACTTCTACGAAGACTTTTACCGTCGTTGTATGCATAACAATGAGAGTTACACAATATTTATACATCTACTCGACATCAAATAAAAATAGGAATTTCACTCGACAAGCGAACAAAAATAAAAATAAAGAAACGAATCCTACAATAATTGTCATAGAGAAGGAAAAGTAACAAACAATAAAATGATAGGGAAAACATTAGAACATGCTACTACTCGTACCAGGACGAGTATTCTCATCAACAACGGCGGAAAGTTGGGCAGCATCTGGTTCACTAGCATTGGGTGGAGGTCTCAGTTTGACGCGGTAGAAACGTTCGCCTTCTTTCAAATTGTATCTATTCGTTGACTGTAAAATACGGAACAGAAAATTTTTAGTGAATGCAATCTGTGAAATTCTCCGAGTGGGATTGAATATAGATATAAATTTTAATCGCCTACCCTTCTCGGAGCGCAGTGTTCTTTATCCAAAACCTCAGCAGTGAAAAACATTCGCGATCCATCTGAAAAATCGGATAATAAAATGTATTGATGAAAGCTCTCATTACAGAAACTTATCCTGAGCTGAAAACGTTGTATCAATGTACCTGGTACGGCTGGCAATTTTAACGATCTGTGTGACATCGGATGAACAAAATGACGCATATTTGATTCTTGTAAAATTGTATAATTCTTCAGCGCAGCATCCCACAAAACAAGCACAATGTCGCCCGCCTTGCAACTATTGGGGGAAAAAAAACAAGATCATGAATGTATTTCTGGGAATTTGTATTACTTAGATAATGAAAAACGTGAATGTTTCTACTTTTTTCAGCAAAGCTGAAGCCTACATACTTGCTATAGCGCAAAAGTAAAAAGTAGATTTTTTTTTTTTTTTTTTTTTCATTAATATCAGACGTACTCACCTTTGGACCGAAATGTTACCATCTACCGCGGAACTTCGACTCTAGAATAGAAAAATATCACATTATCCACTAGAATACAAATCATTTGTTTGAAAATCTATACTTCCAGTTAGAATACTCTGGATTTTTCTTTATAGATTGTATCAAGGAAGCGATTTTACCAGAGATACACTTCGAGAATCCTACCTTTCGCATCTTAAAGTTTATTTACAATTATGAAAAATTTTAAAGAAATTTATCTTCATGATTATTATATCTGAGATGATTTTTTAAAAATATATATTTATAATTCATAAAAATATTTTAATTTGTTTTCTTATAAAAAATTCTATTTAATTATTTTCTTCTATCAATTCTAAACCATCCACAGAACCTTATATTTCAATATTGTAAATAAAGTTATATCTATTTCAGAATATTTATTTTAAGCTACCTTCAAAAAATAATAATTATTAAAATTATAATGAAATATGAAAATTGATATTTTTATTAAAAAAATGATCAAAATTATAAATACTATTATATTTCATAAATTTAATAAATTGATATTATGTGTTCGTAAGGTTATTATCAAGTTGTCAACTCACTTTTCTGAGCACGTTTCTGTCTTTACGTTTCATTTTGTTTTTAAATTCAAGACTTGCAGAATTAGGACTAGCCAAAACTTTACTGCAATCACTACTGATGAAAGAACAAGGAGAAAAGAAATTCATTAGAATATCGAAGTATTTCATTGCACGGCAAAGGTGGTCTACTTGCGCGTCAGAAGACAATCCACACGCGACAGAATAAGACACATTCATCTTCAAGATTATTACTCACCTAGTCCCTGGTAATGATACAAACTCCGACGGAGGGCCGGATGAGCACGTCATCTGCCTTTCTTTAGTCAATTCAGTCTCCAAGCTGTTGTTTTCCTTCTCTAGTTGTTCAATCCGGCTCAAAAGCGAGTTAGTGTCGTAGTATTGGCTGTAGAATGAAATAAAATATGTTTTTTTTATTGGACATAACGAAAATTCGAGTGTTCGTAACGATATTCAGAACGAGGGGAAGTAACTAGACAATTTTTATATTCAATCGCCAGGAGTTCCATGCTCAAGTCTAATGCAACGAGCAACAGTCAATACGTTCAGACAAAAACAGACAATGTTACTCGATGCGGAAAAAACAGTATAAGTGTGAAAAATGAAGAAAATTTTCACATAGTTGAATAACCCACCTGTTTGTTGACAAAGATGTACATTGCGAAGGTGGTGTAGATGAGTACATCATTTGCCTTTCTCTCAGCAACTCAGTCTCCAATTCCCGTTTTTCGTTTTCCAATTGTTCAACACGGGTCATAAGAGTGCTAGTGCTTCTATAATATAGAATAAAATTAATTCTCATGTTGAAAATTACATAGGACTAGAAAATGTATAACTCAGATCCTACGATAATCTACGAGTCCGACATTTAATTTTTACGGAGCAACGTTTAAGACAAAAAATATCAGTTTTTACTTTCAGTGAAGTCAAGTTCGAAGTGAATCATTGAATAAATCTCATAAACGATCACAAACGAGCAAAGTATTTTTCATAGTCTATTTTAAGATGAAAAAATCTTAGGAATGTTCTATCATGAAGGTGAGCAGTTAGCTCGGGAATATGTTATTGCAAAATTGAGAGTTGATGCTTTCACCACTCAAAAAAATACCTACCCTTCAGGAGCAGCTAACGTGTGGATAGTAGTTTTATGTCTTTGCAACTCAGCCAATAACGAAGTTTCTCTCGTTCTCATGGCTTCCACTTGTCTTTTATACTCTCTAAAAACTGTTTTTCGAACGTTTTCCTCCACAGCCTAAATACGAAGCAGAGAAAATTAATTTCAAAAGAACGACGGTATTTTTTCCTCGTTTTTTCAAACTAGATAAATCATTCGTACCACTTTATCCGCATCACATTTAGCTCTCAGGTCTTCCATCTTCCTTTCGTGAGCCGCTCTTTCCGTCTGAAGCAGATCATTTGCTTCAATCTGTAAATCCGATTTCAGTTGACTCAATATCTGTTCGTGTTTTGACAACTCAATCACAGTGTTACGCTAAAATAAACAGACCATAATGAATACGTTTACCAGAGAAGAATCAGACTTTATAAAAAACGGGTAAGCCAATTTACCTCGGTTTTTTCCAGACTAGTCTCGCTCAAACAGCGCTCCATATTCGTACTGGCCATTAATTTGAAGCGTTGTCTCAGCGCCTCGATCTCCTGCTTATGCTTCTGAGAAAGCTGTTCGGTGGCTTCTCGAACAGCTTTCTCGCGTTCTTGCTCGAACTCTTCGCGGAGTCGCCTTTCCGCATTCAAAATATCCGCTTTCTCCTTTTCTAGAGTGGCGACCTTCTCCATTAGCACCATCATATCGTCATCTTTAGATTTCACAGTCTACAATGGCAGAAACAATATTTAAGTGTAAACCATAAGAATGCAACCGCTTTCTATACCTTCGTGAATTACAAACCTGTAGCAAGGTCTGGATGTGACTCCTCTGGCTTTGGGCTTGTTCCGATAACTTCCCGACAATAGAGGCCAGCTCGGATTGTTGTGAATGCGCCCAGGAACGCAAATCAGTCAGATCATTCCTCAACGAGACGATGGTTGTCTGCGTCAGAGATCCGAGAACCGCCATACCATCCCTCACAGTCTGCATATCAGTCTGCAACATGGAGATTAAGAGCACAAATAAAATGGGCACATTTTCTTGCAATACCGTAGTCACTCGATAAGAAATCTCACGAACCTCATACGTAATATTCTCCTCTCGTTTTGACACGTCATCCATGCTATTGGTGTCGCGCGCCGTGAAACAACTGTCGGAAGATGTGATCATCTTTTGAGGTGCGTGATCGCATCTTCCGGACGACGATGGTAGACTGGAGGTCTCGGCGCCGGACATTATCTCGCCCAATTCGTCGTCCACGGCCTTGTCCGTACCTTCTTCTTGGCATTGAATATCTTCACTCAAAGTTAGAGATCGGCTCAAGAAGAAGTTACGGACTGCTTCCACGTTCGGTAACTCGATTTTTTGCTCTACATCCGGCACATTTTGGCACAAGGACTTGAGGTCATCGTCGCATAGCTAAACAGAAGAACAAAATTCAATAGAACGAATACAACTTGTTTTCTGCAAGTTGACTGAATTTTCATTTTAATTACCGCCGGAAGGTTATTGTCGAAAAGTTGCGGCGTCTGGGTGGCGAAAGCTGGTGGCATGTCCTGTAAACCCGGGAACAATGTTTTCAGGAAATGACCATCGAATTCAGCCATAAATTGTTTTCGCCGTTCGGTTTCCTCCGTATAGATGGTGAAAATACGGCACGCTAAGTCACTCGCCCACTGCATGAAAATAAATGTCAATTTGTTTGAGAGATAAAATAGAAAGCTGTAACTAAAGTACAGGACGTTCATTTACCATCAGAAAAGCTTGGGAATACGAACGACGTCTCACTACTTCGGAAACAGCGGCGAAATAGTTCTTAGGAGCTGATCGTATTTGCCGGACAACTCTCATACGATAGTCTGTACGTCTCAGGAAGCTATTGTGGAGAGTTACCATCATCCCTATTTCGTTTGTACCTTTTTGTAAAAGCAAAATTTCCCTGTACAACCAAAAAATAATGTTAAATTTTTGACCGAATTATTTCTAGACATCGTACACATATTTTGATTTTTTGCGTACGTCAATCGTTTATGAATAATATCACAGAGATCTTTCTTCGTCTGGACACAGAGCATTAGGTACGATTTCAAATTTTGGTGGTTCGTCTTCATGATCGTGATGGTATTACGGTGCGTCTCTAACAAATCGGCAAGTACGCAATCTTCTTTCAGCTCAGTCACTCGATCGTAATTCCGTTTTATACCCTGTAGAGAAATTCATTACAATATTAACTTGAGAGTAAATGACGTTTGTAATTCAAGAGTAAACAAATACTTACACTAGCGTTCTTAAATTGATCCTCGTACGTCTCTTTTATGGTAACTATCAATCCTGCAAGTGTCATTAGCTTCTCCGCAATATCCGAGTTTTCCGAATGATTATGCAAATTCCCTAATCTATCTGGACGGAACAATTTATCAACGTCACCCTTCAAAGTATCCAGAGCGCTTATGTCGTACTGTTTTGGAAGAATAAAAATAATTATTAACAACATCGTCTCCTCGTGTTTCCATCAATTGCCGGCCAATAAGATCAACCAACTTTTAATATCGAAGTTTTGGTGTCTATCATGTACTTTTCCAAACATTGTCCTGGATCTTTCGACGAAATCCAATTGAGAAGCGTTATATCAGATTTTTTCGAAGCATCAAAGCACACCGCTAAACGAGTTCTCTCTTCTTCGTTGCCATCTAGAAGGGCTGGTAGAAGTGGTATCTTGGACAACAGTTTCAAGTCTTCGTCAATACACCTGGGAACAATAAAGTTGATAATACTTTTAGATTAATTCTGAAACGTTTCACATTCAAATTATTTTAACAAGATTATTGAATTATCGAGTTTTGAAGCGACCTAGGAAGCTGATTTTCAAATTTTGTCTACGTCAAAAGATACATTGGTTTATAAGAGATTACTTGAGTTATCGCCGCTTCAATATGGACCGTATCTTGGTTTGAAATCCCTCATAATCGACCTGAAGCGACATCTTGACCAAATGAACAGCGTACAACAAATATAAACTTGGGCTTTTCGGGTTCAGCAAATCGAACAGATAATATGAGATGAGAGATATGGAAGAGTTCCGCTACGATTGTATGATCTGAGATTCAGAATGCCACAAAGCGACCGATGCGGGAAGATGAGTTGAGTTACCAAACATAGAAGTGAATATCCTGTACCGTAGTCCCGATCTTTTTAAAATCATTGTGCTCCCATAAAAAGGTGCAGTGGAGATCCAAATAATGAAACGGAGTCGAGTGACAGAGCTGAAAGAAGATTGCGTACTTGCCGATTTGTTAGAGACGCACCGTAATACCATCACGATCATGAAAACGAACCACCAAAATTTGAAATCGTGCCTAATGCTCTGTGTCCAGACGAAGAAAGATCTCTGTGATATTATTCATAAACGATTGACGTACGCAAAGGACCAAAATATGTCTAGGACAGGAAAATTTTGCTTCTACAAAAAGGTACAAATGAAATAGGGACGATGGTAACTCTGCGCAATGGCTTCCTGAGACGTACAGACTATCGTATGAGAGTTGTCCGGCAAATACGATTAGCTCCTAAGAACTATTTCGCCGCTGTTTCCGAAGTAGTGAGACGTCGTTCGTATTCCCAAGCTTTTCTGATGGTAAATGAACGTCCTGTACTTTAGTTACAACTTTCTATTTTATCTCTCAAACTAATTGACATTTATTTTGATGCAGTGGGCGAGTGACTTAGCGTGCCGTATTTTCACCATCTATACGGAGGAAACCGAACGGCGGAAACAATTTATGGCTGAATTCGATGGTCATTTCCTGAAAACATTGTTCCCGGGTTTACAGGATATGCCACCAGCTTTCGCCATCCAGACGCCGCAACTTTTCGACAATAACCTTCCGGCCGTAATTAAAATGAAAATTCAGTCAACTTGCAGAAAACATGTTGTATTGGTTCTATTGAATTTTGTTCTTCTGTTTAGCTATGCGACGATGACCTCAAATCCTTGTGCCAAAATGTGCCGGATGTAGAGCAAAAAATCGAGTTACCGAACGTGGAAGCAGTCCGTAACTTCTTCTTGAGCCGATCTCTAACTTTGAGCGAAGATATTCAGTGCCAAGAAGAAGGTACGGACAAGGCCGTGGACGACGAATTGGGCGAGATAATGTCCGGCGCCGAGACCTCCAGTCTACCATCGTCGTCCGGAAGATGCGATCACGCACCTCAAAAGATGATCACATCTTCCGACAGTTGTTTCACGGCGCGCGACACCAATAGCATGGATGACGTGTCAAAACGAGAGGAGAATATTACGTATGAGGTTCGTGAGATTTCTTATCGAGTGACTACAGTATTGCAAGAAAATGTGCCCATTTTATTTGTGCTCTTAATCTCCATGTTGCAGACTGATATGCAGACTGTGAGGGATGGTATGGCGGTTCTCGGATCTCTGACGCAGACAACCATCGTCTCGTTGAGGAACGATCTGACTGATTTGCGTTCCTGGGCGCATTCAAAACAATCCGAGCTGGCCGCTATTGTCGGGAAGTTATCGGAACAAGCCCAAAGCCAGAGGAGTCACATCCAGACCTTGCTACAGGTTTGTAATTCACGAAGGTATAGAAAGCAGTTGCATTCTTATGGTTTCCACTTGAACGATGTTTCTGTCATTGTAGACTGTGAAATCTAAAGACGACGATGTGATGGTGCTAATGGAAAAGGTCGCAACACTAGAAAAGGAGAAAGTGGATATTTTGAATGCGGAAAGGCGACCCGCGAAGAGTTCGAGCAAGAACGCGAAAAAGCTATTCAAGAAGCCACCGAACAGCTTACTCCGAACCATAAGCAAGAGATAGAGCCGCTGAGATAGCGTTTCAAATTAATGCCCAGCACGAGTATGGAGTGTCGTCTGAGCGAAACTGAAGTGCGAATAAGATTACGTTTTTTCCACTAATCCAAAATCGCCTTTCCCGAACATAATCACGATAATACGAAAAGCGCGACAGTAAAAATTTTTTAATCCAACGGAAAATTTCAACATCCAATAATCTCACGAGAAACGATTTTAAACACCGAATGAATCTCCGACTCTTATCCAGATTTGAACACTGAGACAGCTCGCTTTCGGCTTTCCTCCATTAATGAAGGAATCTAATTCGATTCTACAACGCAATACGCACTTTCTATACGCACACAATACAAATAGGTACAATGATCAACACGGTACAGAAACAACGAAGAAGTGCTAAAGTACAAAGTCCGGTATCATTACGCCATCGGATGATTACGTCTGTACCAGCGACGATATGAGCCTGAGCGTAAGTGACTTACTGGTAGTACTAAAATTTTCCGTTTCCTTCGATGAGAATCGAACTTACAACTATTGCGGGTGATGATGAGGTGGATGGATAACACATTCGAGATTAGAATTTTAGGACAAATTTGAGTTTTCATTTGTTCTAGAAACATTTCAGAAACACGAAGTAAGCTGCAATTGCGATACCCTTGCGCGACTGTAGGACACCATTATCTTGTCTGAGTTTTAGATAGGCCAACGAAAACAGTCACGAAATCTTGAAACTAAGCGATACTACAGAAGATTCAACAACTTCAAAATTCAGCACGTTTCCTAAGGTATTTTAACGGTCGTTTCGAGAGCAAATAATAGTTCAGAGACAGACAGTAGTGCACGTTATTTGAAAAGTACAAGAAAAATCTATCTTTAGAATTGAAGAGCTATGGACCTTATCAAAATACACAAAAACACACAGGTTACTAGAGTCGTAATTTAATTTAAAAATTTATAAGCAAGCGCTTTCGGATAAATATCCATCAACGGGCAAGAACATACTGACCGAAGTCTGTGTTTTTGTGTATTTTGTGATTTAGTAACATGGAACAGAGAATTCATGACCTTATCAAACTTATATGATGGTCAACTAGGTATCAATTCGTTCAATTTCGACAGAGATAATTAGGTATATTTTCATAATTAATTATCGGCAATGCAGTCATCAAAATGAAGAAACACAGAAAATACCACTGAACGTTTCGACGCCTCGCGCGTCATCACCGGAAGTACGTAGGAGTGGACCGTAGTCTTTTACAGCCCTTATTTTTGAAAACAGCATGACCCCACGTTACCATACAAACGCGATAATATGTAGAAAAGATATCCTTCACAACAAATTCTAATGACAAAAGCTCGAGAGAGAGAGAGACAGAAGCTTCTAAATCACGAAATTCCATATTTTTTCTTTGTTCTTGAAATATTTGAGGATCTATTATCTTTCATGAAAAATAATACGTAAAACTTTTTCGTCTGGAAACTATACAGGGTGTCTAGTGAAAGGACATTCTGAAAATACTTGACTTTTGCTCGACTTATACTTTACTTTTTTTCCAAGTAAGCGAGTTTACAAGCAAAAAGAAAAAAAGAAAAGTCAAATTGGGTAAAAATACAATGATTTTTTTTTCTCTTTTTTCCAACATTTTTTGTCGTTTCCATCATTTTTACTTGATCGTTAATGAAAATACTCGACTTTTACTTTTCACTTGACATTTTATCAAATACTTGACTTTTACTTCACCGGTAGACACCTTGCTACAGCAGTAAGTAGTAAGATAAGGGTAGGCTGTAATCAGTGGAACAATAGTGAAAAAAGTGGCTCATATTGAGTGGGAATTACTACTGAAATTCCATTTTTAATTACGATCTAGTTCTTCCCTCAGCCTCTGCGCTGAAGCAAGGGGACCTCCTCTCACTGCTTCCCAACCCTCACCGCTGATTTTCTTATCTCCCTCAGCAAGTCAACTTCCTATCTACACACCCGCACTCTGTCGACATAATTCTTTGCTCTTTCCTCTCGGATCTCAACAATGTAAACATCTTAAATTAGACCCTTTACCCGCCCACCCCACTATTACTAATCCCTCCCCAGATATCCCAATTGATCTGTCGAATATTACCCAAAACTTACAACACAGGGGTGAGGCAAAATAATAAAAGTGGGAACATCATTTGGCTTTACCCTGAATACCGACGCACTTTCCTCACCTCTCAACTCAAATTCTAACCGTAAACTGATTCTCAATCATTTCTCTTGGCTACGCAGGATCCTCAATTAACTAATCTTTTAGTTCGATGCATTCATTTACGCATGCAAACACCAGCATCCACCTCAACACCACTTTCCTTTTTCTGGATTCTGGGTCTCATCAACTTCCCAGGATATGGCGGGATCAACCTTGCCGTCAAAGGTTCTCTTGATCTCGCAAACACACCAGCATCCACCTCAACAGCACTCTCCTTTTTCTGGATTCCGAACCTCATCAACTTCCCAGAATATGGCGCGGTCAACCTTGCCGTCAAAGATTCTCTTGATCTCTCTTATGAAATTTCTGTTCCCGTTTACTACTGCCTATGACCTCAAAAACTATTACCACTTCGTATGACTTCTGGGAAACTCAACAAACCGACTTTCTGGATTTCCTCCGATCGAACCAAGGAACTATTTTCAACCGCTTCAAGAATCGGTCACACACGTCTCACCCATTCCTATCTTCTCCAGGTCTATTCTCGCCTCTTTCCAGCCAATACTGCCAAAAATAGAATATATTTGTCCAACATTTCTTTTCGATTTTTCACCCTAGCGTTATTTAGGCTACTTTATTGAGTGATGTTCGCAGGAAATCTTTTTTCCTCCGTAACGATGCGAGTCTGTGTCCCGCACACACTGCTCGTGCTTCCGATATTTTTTGTTGTACATCTGTTACTGGAATATAATTAGTTTTTCCCGAAACATCGCGTAACTTATGCATCAAAAACGGGTTTTTCCTTTATTTACCTGTCAATTGTCTCGACAAATCGCATTCTGTTTCCTAGGTACCTATTGTAATCCTCACTGAACTTTTCACAACGAGATTTGAAGTTTTCCAAAACGTCATCGAGGTTTGCTGTCGCAGCGTGTAAACCTAAATTCGGTCAAAAAAAATAGCTATGAATACGCAAAACAAGAATCGCATTATGTGTACCTAAAGTTTGGTACGTAATACACAAAAAAAAATCATAAAATAATAAAAATACATTGAAACTATCGTTGCTTACCTTGGTTTGACAGAAGTAGTTCATTATGGAGTAAATCACAATAGCTTTTTGTTTCCATAGCCAATTCCAGATATTTTTGAGCCATCAAATAGATTCTGTAGATAGTTTGAAAGGTAGGAGGCGCATTTCTATTTATTATGTTATCATAAGAGTCGAGTAGATCATTTTCTGAAAAGAAAAAAAAGAAGAGATCTTTTGAATTTTCTATATATTTTTACGAAAGTTTAGGTTCGTGAATATAGTTACGACGCCTCATTAATAGGCGAAAGACTTTCTAAAAATTCTCATCGACGACCGTCCCACTTTCATTATACGTATTTGTGAGCATTTGTCACTTCTTGATATTCTCAAAAAGCTGCACGTTTGTTCTCTCAATTTTTAATGAACGAAAGGAAGAAAAAGGAGAAGAGAAAAAAAAGAGCAGGGTTCAAGGAACTCCGAAAAGTTCATTCCCACCACTCCGCGGTTCTAACAATAAAGTACGCGCTCCAAATTTTACTCTTCTTTCCATTCAAACTTTACTGGCATACGTGCGCACACGAGCTAAATACACAAAATAATTTATCGCATCTACCAGCCGAAACGGAGAATATTATAAATTTCAATTGAAATTATCCGGGTACAGGTTCATTATCAGGCGATGACGTATTCGTTAATTTTTCCCAATATATTGACTCGCTTGACTGAAAAAGCTCATTAAAAAAAAAAGACGACGTTTTTGTACAGTCACTCGACAATTTGTTCGTAAAATTTTATGTTAGGACACTTTTTTTCTTTGAGAACATTGTTGCTATCGGTCGACAACACCATCCCCACCTTGTAATTAACCTCTTTACAGAGGCGAATATCTTCATAAAATACTTTTTTACAGAAAGAAGGTAGATATGATAAGAATAAACCTCCGTGCAGAATAATTCTTTGCGGATCTTCACCCCGAAAGAGTTCATAGTTTTCATGGGGAAACATCCTGAACACGTAAAAAATTGTATACAAGAAATTTTTTACGAGATGGCTCGAGCTTTAAACCTCTCAATATTGTAACTTTCGGCAAATAAATTATAAAAAATCGGGTATACTCTAGATTCTAGTATTGAAAATTGAAGATCGACGTCGAAAATCAAAAATAAAAGATTTTCTACGAGCAAAAAATAAAGATAATGTTCCATGTCTCTTTTAGTACAGTGAACTACCAAACATCAAGGGTCTCTTCTTGACTAACTAGTCGTCACTTCAATCTTCATTAAATACTGGTTGTACAAAATGTAGTACTTGGTGTAAGGTAGTACATACTTAGTCTACTGTATGTCAGACTGAATGGCTCATAGCCTCAGTTCCCCTCGATCGTCTCCATTCTTACTAATTTGTATGATTGTAATATACTGTACGTTAAGCTGAGTAGCTCTTTGACTCACTCGCTTCGCACGTTCGCCTCCCATTCTCAGCTTATAGTTGGTACAATCAGATATAGAAAGGTGACAAATCTGATTGCACCATTTATCGTGGAATCTCATTTCTATGTGTCGCTGGTAAAATTCTCGCAAGAATCATCTACAATAGCTCCTACCTGCCCTGAAAACAATTCTGCCAGAAAGTCAAGCCGGATTTAGACTCAACAGGAGCACCGCAGTTATGATCTTTGCGCTGCGGCAACTTCGAGAAAAAGTCAGAGAGCAACACTCCAATCTGTTTGCCATCTTCGTGGACCTAAGGAAAGCGGTTGACATGGTGAATAGGGAAGCACTTTGGCAAATTCTACTCAAGTTCGGGTGTCCTGTGAAACTCATAAATATCATCTCTGACCTACATAAAAGAAATATAGCCAAAGTGATTGCTGGAGGAGACACTACACAAAGATTACAGATCTCTAATGGAGTAAGACAGGGCTGTATTCTGGCACCACACCTCGGCGTTTCTTGTATGTCTGAATAGGATACTACAGGACCGTGGCATTGATCTAAAATATAGATGTGACGGTGGGCTACACAACCGTGCGCACCTAAAAGCACAAGAAAAGGTTCACCGGTGCCTTCTAACCGAGCTTCAGTTCGCCGACGATCTCGTTGCTTTCGCTAACTCCGAAGAAGAAGCTCAAAGAATGATGGATGCATTCACTATGAGATTTGTGCATCACTAGGTATGGAAGTAAACACGTCAAAAACTAAACAACTAGTCATGCGCTGAAGTGTTTCAATACCAACTGCAGCAATGAAGTCAACCTTAAATATCCGTGGTAATCCTATAGAGACAGTGGACTAATTCAATTATCTGGGAAGCCTGGTTACCTCCAGCGGAGATCTCGACGCTGAAAGTATTCAATGTGCTTCACTTGCCTTCTTCAAGCTGAGAGGACGTGTCTTCAGCTGCAGGGACCTGACTATTAAAACCAAGGTATCAGTCTTTAAAACTGTTGTATCCGTACTATCAATTCTTCTGTATGGAAAAGAATGCTGGACACTATACAGGAAACATGTCAAGGCATTAGAAAAGTTCCAAATGAGGCAGCTCCGTTATATCCTGGAAATAAAGTGGCAGGACTTTGTGTCTAACCAGCAGATCCGGGAGAGAGTGAAGTGAGACCCAATTGAGAATACACTAGCAAGGAACTAAATGAGGTGGATCGGCCATGTATGTCGGATGAGCAAGGATCGTATCCCAAAGCAAATACTTTACAGCGAGAGTTGTCCACTCTATTATGAAGAAAGCTTGCATCAAGGCAACTTGGGAAGAAACGTGGGAGGACCATATGTTACAATAACCAGGGAATATTCGGCACCACGGGTCTCTCCAGAAGAAACAGTAACAGCGAAACCTTCACCTGCCCCGAGTGCCAACTTGTAATAGGATCTAGAATTGGTTTGGTGAGCCACTGACGTATGCATGAAAGGTAACGGCAACAGATTCCATGAGATGGAGAAGCAATGGATCCTCGATAACGAGGAAGCCTGACGACGACGAGTATAAGACTAGAATACTGTGTATTAGGCTGAATGGCTCACGCTTTGCTCGGCCGTCCCTATTCTTCACTCACTACAAGTCTAGTATGTATACTATTCAAACTATAAGTTTGGATGAGCAGTTAAAGCTTATAGTATAAGTCTAATTTACAGTAGTTTGGGCATAAAGGCTTCCTACGAGCTAAGCCCAATATAAGAGACTAGTATACAAAACGTACAGCTGCCTTAGTTTGTCTCAATTGGTCCAGTCTAACTGTAGTTTAGAACTTGCTACAAATAGGCTTCCTCTCTTCATAAGTACTTTTATATTAGGCTTATGTCGTGCGCAATAAACGAAGCTTAGACTTAGTATAAGGAAACTAGTATAAACTAGTACAAGCCTCCTAGTATAAAGATAGTATAATAGTGCATGGGGGAACCAGAAAATTTCGAATTAGGGGTAGGGAAAGGAGACCTAAACCTACTATAAAATTAGTACACTGCATAAAACGGGGGAAGGGGAGGCCTTTGCCTAGTACAGTATACAGGCAATTTACTGCATAGAACGAAGAGAGGCCTAGACCTAGCCAAAAAGGAAATTTCTGAGGTAGGGTTCAGCTAAGAGGCTCAGACCTAGTATAATTCTAGCATGAAATTAGAATATTGCATGAAATGAGGAAAAGCCTAGGCCTAGTATGAAATAATAAGCCCAGCACAAAGTAGGTCTAAACCAAGTATTTGTATAAGCCTAGTATAAAGTTGATACATATACAAGTAGTACAAATTACTGCATGAGACGGAGGAGGGAATGGGTGGGACAGTTCAAAAAATTCCGAATTAGGGGTATGGTTTAGCAAAGATATGAAATAGGTCAAAAAACCTCAGGGAATCAAAAGTTTCAACAAAACTATTTCTTTTCCAGAACAAAAAGCTATCTAGAACGTTAACTACACATAAGACCGTTCGAGGGAGGGTGCACTTGTAGAGAACTTCTAACATACGAGGAATTCGTCCGGACCAATATTACTCTTTCCAGAGAAATGCTGCTCTGGGGGGGTCTTTTTCAGTAATTACGTTAATTGAGGAGGGCAGGAAAACGTTTTTTCAATTCCTATAATCAGTTAGGACCAATCATTCAGTCGAAATTTCTTAAAATTCCCCCAACATTCAGTTCGAAGGTTAGGTTATTGGGTATTTTCCCGAATCACCTCCTCCTCCTCAGAACCACAATTCCATACATACAGCTTGACGGTGGAAATTTTTCCGAGTCTCCTAACACGTGTGTAGTCGATGAGCGGAATTTTTCCAATTCTTAGGGTTTCTGCACATTCTCCCAAATAGTACTAGCCCTTTTTGGAACCACAAACAGCCGGAATTATAACGAACGGAGGATATTCTCACCAAATAACTCCGCATAAAATAGATTTCCTATCCTCAAAATCTTGAGAAAGAATAATCTCTGATTAGCACGATGAAACTATAGTTGCGACGTCACAGGAATTTGTAGGATGCTACGAGTCATTAATAAATTTCACAATCAGGAGTTAAAATCATTTTTTCAAGTAACATATTGATGTCCATTTCACCTAGTATGAGTTTTGTAAAAAGATAATAAGACATTCTTAGAGGTCGCTTCGCTTCATAAGACAGCTGATACACCAACAAACGTAGGAAAAATTCTACACAATAATCTTTCGTTTCAAATATTTTTTTCCGATAAATTCTTCGTGTTCTATTTTTTGTGTTTCGAGCCGAAAAATCCAACTTGATAAACATTGGAAGGGAACGTGGTTCTTCCTCTTACCCTCCTTTTGTAACTTTCGCTTTCAATTTCACCAACGAAATACGTGATAGATTGTGAAAAATAATATCTATTTAAAATTTGGAAATAAGTACGCTGATTTCTATATTAGGTATGCACCTCTTCTCAAAATTCGATTTTTTTTTTTTTTTTTTAATCGAACTCGTATAAACAACACCATATTTCATCTCGTTGGATAATATTTTCAATCGATATACTTAGTGTTTCTTCACACTTTACTCGAAAAATATGTACATTGTACATCTGACGCACGGAAATAAGATAAAGAAAACAAATATCAAACAATACAATGATAATAATGATGATAACGAGACCCTATAGTCAAGGTAAATGAACGTCTGCATGTTTCGAATAATCGTACTAAGATACATTTCATACACCTAGAGCAAAATTTCGAATAGAAAAGAGGAGAAATCTGCAGCAGTTCCGAGGGATGTTGAAACGATTTTGAACCTCCCTACTTTTTAGACTTTTTGAGGTGGCTTTCGATGATAAACGATACCTCATTACATCACGGAATTTCATCTCCAACACATAGATAAAATCTATACCTTGGCCATAAATTTTAGCTTGGAATTCATGAACTAAATTAATTTCTACTCAAAAGTAGGGAGAAGAGAGAAGGTCGACACCCAGTCGGGTGATTAAGAGTTCGGAAAAACTGACTCGCTTCAGAGGCGATGTCTTCCTAGTGTTTCACCCATTAACTCAAACTTGGGTGAAATTAATTTAAAGCATAGGTTCGAGAAGCTTTTTCCGTCATGATGTCGATAGACTTTTGAAGGAAGAGAAGAATTTTTACAATTGATTTTTCTACAGAAGACAGGCAAGAAGTAGAACTCGCAACTGATTTCATTCGCTTTCTCACTACGTTAATGGAGGCGGACGGGAGAGCTGTTTTCGATTCAAATTTCAATATCCGATTTAGGATCGATTATTTGGTCGAAATTTTTAAAAGACATTATTACCTGAAGGTCGTTGCCGTGTATGTTATATATTCTCCCTAATCTGACTTACGCGAGAGAACAGCTGAAGTGCTACGTAGACACAGCCCAAAGGACAAAATCTTTCATAGTTCTCTGATATTACATTTACCTAGTTCAAAGTCAAAATTCATCTTCATTCCCCCAAATTACGCTATTTTTCGTAAAAAATACGAACCCTTGGTATGTTGGAGGGATCCTAAGGACTCGAGAGTTCTTATGATACCCTAGAAAGTGAGCACGTTTGGAGGTCATATCTAGGACTACAACCCCTACAAATTTAAAATAAATTGGTTGAAAAAAAAATAGTCACACATAGGCGACATTGGGCTTTATTGACACTCATTCTTTACACGGAGGATCCTCTATAAATTACGTGCACTTGACGATCTCCGATGGAGATGGGTCCATGAATTTAGGATCTACAGAGAAGACACTTTGACCAATATTGTAAGTTCACGGGGTCGTAATTTTGTCCTGTTGCTCACAAGATTGCTACGTTTGATAGCTAGATCCACCGTCTGACGCATATTCCGTTGAGTCAGTCCGCTTTCACAAAGAATTGATGACCATAAATCACTTGGCTAGAGTGAATATGATCAATTTGAACATCGATCCTACGCAAGAAAATCAGATTATCCGGGTAGCGTGAGTTTACATACACAATGGGCGTCAGTTGATTCCACTTTTATGCAAGTCAAGATCGGCAAGACGGGATATCTAATGGGGTGAACGATCGTCCGATTCTTACACTCAGCTTGATGGTCGGAATTGTTCCAACCACTCCTTCAGGGTGTATACTATGATAGATTGAGAAAAGTGTGGAGTTTGAATTGTTGATTATACCTTGATATTGTGCAAATAGGAAGACATGTGAAAAACATTCTTTACACAAAATTATGCATTTTTGGGCATTTTAGTTGACCTACGGATAGAAAAGTTGACTTTACTTGACTTAGTTGACCTGGTAGACACTCTGTCCTTCCTCATAATATTAAGTTCAAAATTCTACATTTTTCCTAAGTAGGGGTCGTCCATAAATTACGTGAGGCGATTTTTGTGATTTGTCGACCCCCACCCCCCTCTCATCTAGCGTGAGATTTTCCAAAATGTGTATTTTTGCTTTCAATACATTTATCTGTGCTTCATCGCGTTTATCTATTAGAAAAACGTAATTTTCTTGATCACATTTTATATCTATTCAAAAGTTCCTCCTTCACTGAAGTTATACCCGAAAGGGTCGATTCCGGTGTTGGAGGAAACAATATTAAATAGATACGCAACCCGCACCTGCTCCATCACGGATGACGGGCGGTGCTGCACATGCGACACACAAGCGATCTATTCAAAAGGGACTAGTTTTTATTAAATTTAAGCCAGTTCAGCAATACTTTAGAATGTATTTGTGTGAGAAAAAAATTACGTGAGATTAGTCGGCACCCCTCCTCCCCCTCACGTCAGTTTTGGTGAGACTTGGCTGGACCCCCCCCCCCCCCCGAAAAAAATGCCTCACGTAATTCATGGACGCCCCCGAAGACCACAGGACTCTCGTACATTTTCTTGGACAACGCTCCACGAAAAAAAATCTTTATCAAATAGCTCCCGTGATGTATTTTAAAAGACCAAATGTTTCCAAACCTCTCGGAATTTTCTGAGACCCTCCCCTTTTATACATACTTTTTATTTCATTTTATACATTTTGAGTGCCCCCAGACAAACTTGGTTACGTGAAACTTACTTCAAAAAAAAAAAAAAAAAAAAAGCAATACGAGCAATATTGTTTTTCCTTATCACAAGCCACCGCCCCATTTCTACCATAAGGTAAATTCCCATCACCTGACTTATCAATATCATTGGTTGTGTAAATACTGTATATATCAGGCCTGCTCAAACTTTTACGACTCGCGGGCCGCATCTGTGGCTCCCGAAATTTCCGCGGGCCGCAAATCGTTTACCTATATTTAATAACGATTTTATTGTAATGTAGAACGATAATTAAAGGGGAAATATTCCTGAGCTCGCAGCTGAAAAACAAAGACAGCCATCACATTGATTAGATTACTTTCCTATTTTTTTAACATTATTTTTTTTTCATACATGTTTGCATGCATTAAAAAAAAATCTTTGTATCCTACTTGTATTATGAAATCAAATCGTGTCATGAAATCGTAGGGTTTCTACTACTTTTTGGGTTTTCTGAAATTCGTTCGCGGGCCGCAGGTTGAGCAGGCCTGGTATATATTTTCTTGGTGAGTAAATGTCCGGCTGTTTAAACTGTAGCATGTATTGGAAACGTACTAAGATTATTAGGTGTTCATCGTTCACGTCTATGAATAGTCGCGAGAATTCTCATTCTTGAAAAGAAAGGAAGGAAAGGATTTACGACAAACACATGTGCCTGGGTTTATACGAGCTGACTGCACTTTCGACGTTTACCATTGTAATTGAGCGATGATTGTGTCGTTCTACAGTCAACGATCCTCAACGCATGTAGAAAAAAATCCTATATCGGATTATAAGAAATAGGCTGGCGTGGGTAGCCGGGTCCAGGGACGCGACTGCGGACGAAACTACGCGCGGTTGACAGGGGTAGGTTTCAAACTAAGTTCGGTGGAATCACAGTCGTTTGTCCGAGTATTAAGCGTCGATATATTTCTGTTGCGTCGAAAAGTTTTGTTGATTGTTGGTATCGGTAGTTATTGTGGTTGTGTTTGGACTCTTATTGTGGATATTATACGTATCGAGCTTTTGATATTGTATTGGTGAGTGGTTCAGTGAGTATATTTGTAATTTACATTCGTCTGCTATCAGTTCGAGATATTTCAATATAAGATCATCTTAGTGTTATGTCTTGTGGCACGCACACGAGAAGGAATCAGTAGAGGGGGATGGCGAATAGGATTTGTGGTTAACACTGAGTGCGGCTCAAGGTGGCCTACTGCTGTATTGTTTGCTGACGTCTGGTGTCCTAGGTGACGGCGGTCGGTTCAGGGCGGTCCTGGAGTGGCCGTTAAGGATAGGACCTGGATAGTTAGCCGATGGACCGAGCTGACCTAAGGGTAGAATAGGTAATGCGAGTCTTGTCAGTGGATGAGCACTGGAGCTGCATCCTCCAGTGGAAGCGCGAGCAGGGGCTGGGACCCTTGAGGTCAAAAGGCCATGAGATGGACTTCGTGGCAGGGACGGGGCGTCATCACACAGTCTCTTGTAATGGGGCTTGTGCGGTGATTGACATCGGCTAGTCAGGTCAAGTGGTAGCGGCTGAGTTAGGTGCCAGGGGCCTTGTCGCACAAATCCGAGGCTGGGGCGGTAGTGGACTCGGTTCTGCCCCACTAAAGTGGACACTGGGGGGCAATCGTAGGGTTGCCGAACCTGTAGCCATCAGGCTGCTATTGGGCAGCTGATGGGGACTCGACATTACATAGTTAGTAAAGGGGAAATGATCAGAAAGTTCTACCAGTGTGACAACTGGGGCAACGCCCTGTGTTGGTGTCAAGATGAGAGAATAAGTGAAGGTCTGGTCAGTTCCACGTAATGTTTGAAGGAACAGTCTATGGCAAAGGTCGTGCGTGACCGCAAGTTAGGTAGGTTGCGTAGGCGTATGTTGCAGGTGTACTCAAACGAGTTTTAAAAACCTTTTACAGGAAGTTCAATGGAAAGGCGGAGTTGGCTCAGCAGAGAGATTTTTCAAGATCAGACTGACGTAAGTGGCTTTTTCGTGTATGTTGGGTTGTATTCTTGAGGGGGCAGGCGCTCCGGCAATTTATTAGGGTTACAGTTGTAATGACTTTGAATCATCATAAGTCTTCACTTTTTTTCTCCGTGGTCCTTTTCTATTTTTTCATTTAGCTTAGTTCTATTTTGGTGTTGGTGAGTAGATGATTGTTTAGTTGAAAATATATTCACGATTTTTCTTGATTTTCGATATTTAAATACGATCTCGTAGTTTCTTCGATTTTGTACGAATTTTAATTTTGTGCGGTAGCAAAACATTATTCGATTGACTTTGATCTTTCCCTCTTCATGTAGTTACTGTATGCTGAATGTAAACTAAGCCACGAATGGCGGCGAACGAGCAGAGCGAGTGAGTCTCGAGTATACAAGACTTTAGAGCCACTCAGCCTAACATACGGTATACTAGACATTTTCCGCACTAATCACGCACTAATTCGTGCTCTTATCTTCTCAAATGGTATAACTTCTATACAGCAATGAAATTAATTAGCGCACGAATGAATATTTGAAGCTCACACTTTCGATAGGTCGTCGTCAAAATGACCCGTACAAGACCAGGAAACAAATTTTCGAGTTGCATTCATCACCGCACACATCAATGCACGCGAGAGGAAAAAAGAGTGCACACTTGAGCACACTTTCATCATCCTCCGCACGTCATGATGACACTTGTTCGGGTGTTAAAAAATGCGTAAATGAAAAATTTAAAAAATCCCGAAATATACGCGTGCGCGTTCGGTGTACATAAGAGCATACAGTATAAACAAGCCACACGCGAATATATAAATTGCAAAATACGTAACAAATAGTTCACCAGACTCGTTACTGTTACTCCTTTTTCGTATGCATATTCTACCAGAGACTGATGTGCACATACTTTTTTTTGCATCTTTTTAACCTTCAGAGACCACGAAGATCAAAAATAGCTCTCATAAAATACGCATGATTTTATTTGTCGAGGCTTACCGGAAAGGAAAATTTATATTCCTATACGTGCGAAGAGACCCTACAAATATACTCGATACACTTTCAGAACCCAGAACTTTTCCTCAAGACGTGCTGTCTCCAGACAAAGTTAGTCTTCGAAAACGTTTTCCATCAATTTTAACCTCGCCCTCTCTCATCCTTTTAGCGGCGCGGCGGACGGACAGTATAAGAACAATTTGCAACGCATATAAAACGGAATAAAATGGTAGGCGATTAAGAATCGTCCAACGTAAATATGTCATAAGTCTGAAGGATAACGAGCACGCAGCAAAGCCGTACATCGCACGTAAATCGACGTTGAAATAAATACGCAAACGAGTTCTCAGGCACAATCATCGCACACAATACATACATACAACACTACATAGAATAATATATAGCTGTATCATTTTACACATTTTTCCTCTTTTTCGTCTTCTTTCATTATTTTAATAACCGTAATTTAATGCGTTTTTCGCGCATAAGGCCAAGGCCGATGTGTACTCGTCGAATTATCGCATCAATTCAATACACTTCTCGAATTAAGAATTATATTTGACGCGCGTGTTTCCGACAGGTTTGGCACACTCATACAGGCGCACACAAAACACGACCGTATTGCGCCTCATAAAAATGCGATCAGCAAAGAATGTCCTGAGGGGCGACAATTTCACTTCCTAATAATCAATCTGCTCAGTAAAAAACCATGATAAAATTCGACACCTGGGTGATGCATTTGATGTTGTCGAACAAAAAAAAAAAAAAAAAACCGGCTGAACAAAAAATTTACGATATCGAGAAAACAAGCTTCAAACAGTTTCATTACATATTGTACGGTGTAGATGAAAATAACATTTTCTGATAAGCTTTTTTAATAATGACGTACTCCTGCTCCGGGAAACCCAAATAATTCTACGTTTCGCGCTCTTTCCAATGATGCCATTTTGTCGAAAATGTCAACAGACTACTGTTTCACAGACTGTCATTACGCCAGTACGGCGAAGGGAGGGTGAATTTTTCCTTTGTTTCGGGCTTATGAGCAGATGACCTAGTAATAATCGTTTTCACATACGAACTTCCAGTCTTCGGTTCTTGCTGCTCGTACGAAAGCACCCCACGCTTCTCATAAAACGGCTCCATTGTTGCAATTTCTTCATTACATCAAACGAAAGGTAAGCCTTATAGAACAACATACCGATTGCATTTTCATCCCAGATACAGGCAATTTTTCTTTCATTTGTCAACCTGAGAGGGACAAAAATAGAATCACCCTGACTTCCCCAGGTACTCCCTCCCAATTCGATGGGAGGGACGGTTCAGAGAACCAAACAGATGAAGATCATGTCTTTAATATTTTGCCCTTTAAAGTAGGTGAAAGCCACGTCGGCCTAGTCCGATAATCAGCAAGTCGAAATCTTAGCCTATCTTTATATTCCAAGTCGCTAAAGTAGGTCAAAACCTAATATTATAAGCCTGGTATACTGTATCTAAGGCTATTTGTTCACTTATCCACCAGTTTCTTGATCTACCATACCATCTGCAAATTGGGCTAACTGGGTGACGGATAACAGAAGGGTCGACAGACGAGCTTACTCAGTCCGTTCCTATTGATTCATTGGCTGGAATCAAATTCCATTCTACCTTCCAACATATACGGCTTTCGCTCAGGGCGTAGTGCGATTGACGCAGTCAGTTCTTTAACAACAGAAGTCCACAAAGCTTTTGTGAACAAAGCTCACCTCATTGCCACTTTTCTAGATATCGATTCAGCGTACCCAAACGTTCATATCCCCACATTAACAAAATTACTCATCAAAATTGGTTTACCAGCTCATTTTGTACAATTCATCAATCTCCTTTTCATTAACCGTCTCATTTTTCATTACTCTCCCAACGAAGTCTCACAACAGAACTCATTCCTTGGCCTTCCTCAAGGATTTCCATTATCTCCAACACTCTTTAATATCTATGCGTTATCTCTCATACCAAACATAGTCGAAGTCAAATCCGTTTTTTTTTGCTGACGACATAGTTCTCTTCTCAGCTAACAAAAACCTTTCGCTCGCGGCCAACCGAACTCAATGTGCTATTCATCAAATTGCAGCTAACACAAAAAAAGCTGAATCTTACCTTTTCTTCTGCTAAATCAGCTACGATGGTTTTCTCTCTTAAATCCTATAACCCTACAAATGCAATACTAACTATTTACAATGGCCCATATCCTATAGTGTCGACCATGGAATATCTTGGCATTACTCTTGACCCCAAATTACTTTGGAATCGTCATATTTCCAAGTTCATTTCGAAAGCTGGCCCCTATATAAACCTCCTAAAAATGCTATCCCCTACTCGTTGGGGTGGTGACCCAGTAATATTAACACTATTCTATAAGGCAATAATCCGCTCTAAACTAGACTATGGCTCTACACTTTACGGTTCCGCTAGCAAAATTCATCTGAACAGACTTGAGACCTTTCAAAACAAATGTATTCGTCTTATAATAGGAGCCCTAAACTCCACTCCCATTCCAGCTCTCTGCGCAGAAACTGGTATAATGCCTCTTCATTATCGTCGAAACTATCTAACTGACAGACTTTTAATCCGTAGTATCACATATCATAACTCAATACTCACTGAGAATATCTCATACCTCCTTCACCAAAAGATTTGTCTTTTGGCGACTTCCTCTAATGTGCAAAAGAGCTATCATTATCTTTCGGTTTCAGAACATCATAATTTATATTCCATCCTACCACCTCTCGTCCTTCTCATTTCTGGAACTTTTTCAACATATAAAAATTCATAAGCTTCCCAAAAATCCGAAGAACTTTTCGAATCGTACATCCAACAACACTTTCCTCTACATACGCAGATTTTCACAGACGGCTCTAAGGATCATGAAGGCGTCGGTATGGCCTTTTGGATCCCTTCAATGCTTCTTCATTGCTCTCTTGCATTACCACCTTTCTCATCCATTTTTCATGCAGAACAGATGTCCATTTTCCAAGCTCTTTATTATATTAAACAAAACTTCCAAACAGGACATTTTCTAATAATTTCTAATTCTCTCTCCGCTCTTCAGTCTCTTTCTTCCGTTCCTTTTCGCATAAATCCATCCTTACGCACTAATTTCGGGATTGGACCAGAGCAAAAACATGAAACGTGTCAACAAAAGACGTAAATTTCTACTTCTAGGAGTAAGGACTCCGATATATTCCCAGACAATAATAGTACCAAACCCCGATGAACCTCCAGGAGATCCAGTTCATTCCGACCCGTATCAATCTTCCCAGTGCGGTGTCCCAACCATTCGAGAAACTATACACTCCACGCCTCGTGAAAACTGTCGAAGATAAACGACTGATTCCCAACCACCAAATTGGATTCAGAGTTAACCACTCTACCGTGGAACAAGTGCATCGTTGAGGTAGGCCCTTGAGGAGAAACATTTTTGTCCTTCCGTTTTCTTAGATGTTAGTCACGCTTTTGACCAAGTTTGGATAACAGAGCTCTTGCACAAGATTAGTCGACCGCACGTGCAGATCCCAACGTCCTATCTCAGTGATAGAGCATTCTAAGCCAACTCCATGACCAAACCGATCGCAGCAGGAGTACCACAGAACATCGTATTTGGTCCTCTGTTGTACCTCCTTCACATCGCTCATATTTTGGTACAAAGTAACACCACATTTGCCACTCCAGCAGATGATACTGCAATACTCTTGACCACACGGAAATTACACCGAAGCGTAGCAACCAGCAATCACCGAAATATTCATCTGGGCCACCAGATGGGAAATCAAGATGAACGCAGCAGAATCACAGGGGCTGCATGGTACATCACGAACCACCGATTGCATCAAGACGTGGCCTCTGGAACAGTTCACTTGGTTGCCTCACACTCATACTAATACGAATAGCTGACTCTACTAAAACAACCTGGCATACAGCGACTCAAGCCGCTGCAAACATCTACTGAAACATCGTCCCTTCAATATCCTGACTAGCCATGACTGCATGGTATAGTCATTTGCCTTAATTCCCTATTTACCTGTTTTAAGTATTCGTTGATGTCATTATAAGAGTTCATATAATGAATAATTTTTTTTTCAATTCCAAGGGCACTAGAACTTGCAACCTCTTGTTTCAGCCGCATAGAAAAGGAGCAATGGTTCCATTATTCTCAACTCATATCGGGTGAAATTTCACTTCCTTCCATACGCGGCAAAATCTATGAATGCTTTGACTTGATGGACAAATAAAGAAATAGAAATGATCAGCTCCTACCTTAGATAGGTAAGGAGGAGGAGGAGAATCGAAGCAATTGAAATCACTCGACCTTCTCGCACACGTCCTTCCTCATTCATGATTTGGTGGAAGGGTGATGTCCCAAGAAAGAAGCAGGTAAGTCGGAAGCTGAAGGCAGAGTGTTCTCAGGGAATGAGAAAGCACGGCGCTATGTCCTGCTGATTGGAGCTCGTAAGCTCTGGCCCACCTCCAAATCGTTGAGGATACAGCTTCAATTTTTTTAATGATGAGCACGTAATAACTAGTTTTTCTAAAATCCCTCTTACTAAATGTTCCAGTAATTATTTCATTTCAACAACGATAAAATATCCGCCCATTATGAATAATAGTTCACATCTAGGATTTGGTTCAGAAGAGTGTTCACACCTACCGCCTCCAGATTCGAAAATTTAACATTTGAGGATTACACGATCCCCCAGCGAGTCAAAAGCTTTGCCACTCACGATCGCTACTTCAAAGAGGCTTTGTATTGATAAATAGAATCATAGAATATCCCTTAATTGATTTTACTTTTTTTAAGGAAGAATTTACTGGATGCACGCGGAACATCACTTCCTATTTTTCTGAGGTACATTTTCTTTCAGAATTATAACTTAGCTGCGAACGTGATGTACCATGAGGGGTATTTTAGTATCTTAATGGATAACAATCAAAATATAAATTCTATAATGGTACAATAAAGAAATAGAATGACGCGCAAACGAGGCTGTCACGATCAAGAAAGTTTTTGATGAAAAAAAAAAAAAAAAAAAACTCAAATATTCTCCATATCGGTATTATAAGCAACCACGCTCTTCTACGTTTCTTTCAAGAGGCCTTTTACAAGTATTCAACAAATTTCATCCTTCACACGCTTGTCTCAATCCCTCTTTCAACTCCCTCTCGAGTATCAAGTACAGAAATTTTCCTTCGATTCACGCACGTGGGTTACGAACTCTCGCCTCGAACGATTTTTTCATTCGAAAAATTTCGCGCGAGAAATGAAATAGAGCGTCCTTGAGAGGCGCAAACGAAAAACCTAATTTTAGGCTGAATAATATCACGAACGCAGAGAACGTGCTTCGAAAGTTGAGTAGTCGATGGCGTGGTGCTATCCTGGTGGTGCGCGTTTCAATTATGAACTCGGTATCATTGACGGACCCACCGCGCACTTCGTCTTGACCGAAATTGGAGTTTAAAGTCATCTTCTAAATTAAGTGAGACCCAATCGAAACGATTATCATCATCATTATCGACGCGTGGGCGACCATCGACCATTTGGAAACTTTCGTTCACGCGATTGAAGTAGACAATCAGCAACTTGGAAGGTGCGTACATGATTGCAGTTTCAAGAAGACGAGTCAAAACTCTTTTTCTTCATCATGCCTCAATGCATTCGCATACCAATAAACGTTTACATATTCTACCCATTAATACTGTGTATGCCCACGCATAACAAATATCGTACTCGTGAGAAATTACGTAACAATATTTTCGTGACGCGTTCTATTCTTTCGAGATTATTATTTTCAGTATTTTTTTTCCCTCTTGTTCCTCTTTCTAAACGTATACGTACTCTCGCACTACGTCCCATAAAATAATATGAAAATCATTACGCGACGCTTCGTAATTACTACACTTAAATCGAGTAACCATACGATACGAACACACGATTAATCCGCGCGTTAAGAAGGTATTTAGATTTTGTTCCGGAATTCATTTCCCGGACGTCGAAGTTACACACATTTGCCCGCAGAGCAATCAATGAAATAAGTCCTGTAACGACGTCGATGTAACCACTCCTAATTATAATTGTTCGTGCAAATTCCCAACTCTTACTCCAACATAACAACAACCACCGAGTACTTCTCAAAGGAAATGTGTTATTCTAAAAGCGAGCCCGCACAAAATTTTTAGTTTAATAAGACTGCGACCGGTTTTGAAGAATCTGGTTCATTTTCGGTACTGAATTCAAAAAATTTTGGGTAAGCCCGTCATTAGTTGAATGATTACGGTCACAGTTTTCGAGCTTCCCTAGTTAGATTCGTATTTATGGTGATACAGACTCTCAATTGTTGTTATTGGAACTCATAGCGCACCAGACATGGTTAACGAGGTTTTTAACTTTCTAAAGACCAAGGCTAAACTAAGAGTGACACATGTGAAGATTTGGTTCCATAATGAATGCTCCCAAGTATGCGACGATCAGACTACCAGGAACCAGCGCAGGAGTGAAACGCACCAAGACGCAAGCCGAAAGTTGAGAGTGAAGAACGAAATTAGTGAACTCAACAAGAAAATCACCAGGCTGAATGGTTTACTGTATGAACAATATTTCCATCTGTCCAGGTTACTCACCCGTTAGAATTTGAAGAAATTATGTTCGAAGAAGGAGGAGAGGGAAAGAAAGGAGAGTACTATGTGGAAAAACGGGTGGAAGCCCAAACAGAAGAGATCAAGAAGAAGCTTACCGAACTGACCCGGAAGAAAGAAGAAAGAAAGGAAGAGACAGTGAGAATTGAGCACAACTTTGCTCCCAGAACCGAGAACCTATCAAGCGTCACCTTCACAGAAGAAGAAAGAAGACTGCTGGACAAAGCCATCAAGTACGTGCAGCCACAGAAGTTGAACCAGACTGAGCTTGAAAGTATGGTCATTAGCTGCGAACAAGTAATCCAAACCATGGGCACGACGTGAAACCAGAAGCCCGGACAAAAATTGGGAAAGTGCTGTTGGACATCAAAGATAATATCTGCTGAACCAATGACAGGACGCAAGTAATGAAGAGGAGGGTCACAAATCTACAAAATTAGATCCGACGGATAACTTGATTTTGACAAAGGCGGACAAAGACAACACGGTAGTGGTAATGGAGAAAGAGGACTACAACCAAAAAGTGGAGTCGTACATCGCAGTGAATGGATACCTAGAGCTGACAAAGCACCCAACACAGAAATACCAAGATGACCTGAAAGCTGTGTTGAAACGGCCGGCAATGGAAGGACGCTTGAGATGAACCCGGTGGCAACGAAACTCAAGGGGCTTGTAAAACTCCATAAAGTAAACCGTCTAATGAGACCCCTAGTCAACAGGATTCAATCGCCATGTTATAAGATAGCGAAGATCGTAGCCACATTCCTGAAGGAAAACTACCAGTTTACACCCAGACGAAGTTTCAGAAACAACGGAGAGCTGATTGAGCAACTGGACAAGTTGGAAATCAAGAGTAACGACAAGCTAATATCCTTCGATGTGGCAAACATGTTTGGTACCATACCAAAGGAGAAACTTCTCACTCTGCTCAAAAACAACAGATACCATGGGAACCCCGATGGGCCGAAGTACGCCAACATAAAGGGAAGAGATCTTGAGCCAGAACTACTGCTGCTTTAATAACAGGTTTTACAGTCAGGAAAGGGGATTTGCGATACTGGCGAAGATATTCATGAATGATATGGGAAAAAAGATATTGAAGGGCAGCAAGTTCAGGAACTCGGTCAAAC
The DNA here is from genome assembly GCA_035079385.1 of Aspidiotus rigidus. NCBI lineage: Eukaryota > Metazoa > Arthropoda > Insecta > Hemiptera > Diaspididae > Aspidiotus > Aspidiotus rigidus. The sequence continues at coordinate 2,157,957 of JAVHKY010000026.1, forward strand.
ACTAGGCCAGATATGTAGATAATATCCTAATTGTGTGGTCAGGTACTGATAGACAGGTGGATCTATTCCTTTCAGAAATGAACGCGATGAATGAGAGCATCAAATTCATAGTGGAAAAAGGCAATGAGACCAGCATAGACTATTTGGACCTTACACTCACAATGGAGAACAATAGGATAGAATACAAAATCTACAAGAAGTCGACGCATACTGACACCATCACCCCAAATGACTCCTACCACCACCACAAGTTAGCAGCAATCCAGAACTACTGCTATCGAGCAATTTCTGTCCTCAAGAACAACGAGGAGATGAGGAAAGAGATCGAGATAGTAAAGCAGATCGCAGAAGCCAATGGCTACCGTAGAGGCGTGGTGGGTGGAATCTTTAAGAAAATGGAAACAAAGAAAGGAACCCATGATGGCATAGTGAGAAAGTACTCCGGATCGATACCATACATAGGAAAGTACACAAATAAGGTGATAAAGGCGTTCAATGGCTACGATGTAAATGTGAGTATCCAGAATAACCAACCCATGGTGAAGAGAATCAGCAATGAACAGACGGAACAAAAGGACAAGGAATGCTTGAGCGGAGTGTACAAGCTCAGTTGTGAGCAGTGCGAGGACGTCTACATCGGTGAGACTAGAAGAAAGTTTGAGATCAGGAAAAAGGAGCACAAAAAATCGAGGGAGAAGGAAGATGGCAAGTCACTGTTTGGGAAACACTGTAACAAAGAACACCACGATGGAGAGGGAATATTTGAAGTCACACATGTAGAGAAAGAAAGTTCTGGGAACAAATGGAGATTGCAAAAGCCATAGGGCGTCCATCAATGTTACTGGCTAAGGAACTAGAGCGTTTCGGTTATCAATTGGGATTCTATCCCCTAGCTTCAGTTGGCTCTTTATCCAAACTCAAGGATCGTATCCCAGACCATTGCCAGTCCGGCGTCTACAAGCTCACTTATGGAGTCTGCACCGCTGAATATGTCGGCCAGACTGGACGTCTCTTCGATAAACACCTTAAAGAACACCGGAGCGATTTCAACAATCTGAACGACGGTACTTCCGAAAAGAAATGTTCAGATCTGTCTGCCATGGCCTTCCATTGTCATCCAGATAGCCATCACTTCGATAGCGTTACAGCTCGCCTGATTCATCGGAAAGAAAAAGGCCACATTCTAAATAGTCTAGAACAAGTTCAAAGCTGACTGCGATAAAGGAAGCTTCCGGATCAATCAGGCAATTCTGAATGACGTTCGCTACATACTCTCAAACCCATTCCTCTAATTTTACATGGACGATTCTCGCTGGTGATGGGCAACCACGTAGCCCGAAACGCGTTCGAGGTATAATCCTGTCGGTTCAACAGTAAATATTGATTTTCGGTTTTTATAATTTTAATGATTTATAATTTTCATTTGAGATTGTAGTTTTTTTCGTTTTTGATCGTCATTTTATTCGTTTTGAATTCCCCACTTTTTTTCCGGTTTCTTTCTCGCCAAATTCCAAAATTTTTTCCGGTCTTTCCGGTTTTCTATTTCTCGCCGAATTTCCAAATTTCTATCTTCGCGACCCGTATTGTGATTCCAAATAGAGACTGTCTGTTACGTGTGTCTGTGCTTCCTTCGTGTTTCTCAAATAAACCTTCTGTCTTGCCTAGGGTAGCTGAGGCGGGTTGGGTTGCCGGGGTAGATACCCTAAGAACAACAACCATTGCAAGGTCGCGGAATACTGCTGTTCAATTCGGTTTAACAGCTTGCACAAATCAAAGGTGGACATTCAGCTGAATAGCGCGATGCGAATCATCACTGCTGGCATACTCAAATCAACTCCTACAGCATGGCTGCTGGTGCTCGCGATAAACCCACACCGAAAATAAGGAGAGGAATTCTTGAAACGGAAATGGTTCAAGTACGAGGACCGAAACACAAACGCAGCAGAATACGTAGAAGAAGTCAGCAATTTAACTGCGTTCAAAAAAGCCTGTCTGATCGATCGCAAAGAAACTGGTTACAGATGGAAATACTGACGCAAGATGGGAGCATAATTTGAAGGGAAACGGCACCAGTTAACAAAGAGCGAGTACATAATCCAACCGAGAGGGTACCTGGATAGAAATCCCGTCGTACGTTACAGGGACGAGAATATTAGAAAACAACAAGAGTCAAAAATACACGTAGTGACACTCTGGGTGGTGAGTATTGTTGCAACAATTCTATATCCTCAGTTAACCTTGAAGAACGGGAAGGAAAGGTTTTACAACGAACACAATCATATTTTTAGATTCAAGCGAGCTGACCACAGTTTCAACGTTTGCCATTGTAATTGAGAGGTTGTTGTGTCAAGAGTTTTAACGCGTGAAGAAAAAACTCATATCGGCGAGTGGAGGGAGAGAGAGAGACGTGCGCGAGTACCGATGTCAAGGGACAATGTTGGACGCGCCGTTTGCTAGGGTAGATTTTATATTGCTCAAAATGTACAGAAACCAGCGCAGCCAAATCGGTTCGTTGTAGTTGGCGTTTTAATGTAATGATGCTCGTATTTCTGGGCGGCAATAAAATAAATTCGATGTATTTATTGAGTAATTGGCAGCTCGCTACCAAACCTTTCGAAAATCGAAATCAAAAAATAACTCCCATAAAACAGGTTCCCTTCTCGCATAGATTTACGTACCTCACAAAGGAGACCTCGCGAACAACAAACGAAGTGCTGATAGATACAATTCAAAAATCGAAATTCTTGTTCTTAAGTCTTGACATTTTCAGATAATCCCGCCCCCACCCCCCTCCTTTCTAATGAAACAAGTTTTCTGTAGAAAATCTTCTAATTTCGAATTTTCGGTGACGATTGAAGCTATATTGTAGTTCGACCTTGACCTGATTTTAATTTTAAGCGAAGCTAGCCATCATTAAAACTCAGAATTGGGATGCATCTTGACAAAAAGTAAATACAAATTAAAATGCACAAAAGAGAACGTTTGTCCCGCGCTGTATTGTAATTTCGAGTGAAACTGACAGGATTGCGTCCGCTCGATAACGGGAGTCAAAGTTCGAGCAACACAATTGCAGAATTCAGCGACATCTCGATGCAATTCGCTGTCATACAACTCGAACTTCGATAATTGTTACGAACGCAGCTAATATAAGTTTTATGCATTGCCACGTGCACTTCGTAATTTCGTTCATTAAACCATCTTCTGTTAGAACGATAATAAATTGAGGGTAATGACCAGATTCGCTAGCTCTCGTCGAGATACACTATACAACTTTTAAAATTTCCTCAATCAATTCAATTCCCTAAATTTTTCTGGTCAACTTCAATATCGACTTTGGAGCATTGTCAAAGAATAACACGTGAAAAATGTTGGAAATAATTTTCATTACACGAAATTAGTCATTTAACAGAGACGACTCGGTAACGTTTGAAAACATTGTCAAAGTACGTGCGGCTTATTCTAAAAATATCGGCAGATACACACACTCATATTATTATTGCGCGCATCGGTAAGATATAATAAAGAAAAAAATTCTATTGAAAATGCGGCAGTAAATTTTTAATTACGAAACACCAGAGAGTCAATGTTTCCCCTTCAATGATCAAGCAGCAATTCTAAATCATTACAAAAATCCAAAAATCTTTCTACCTTTTGCCAAGTAAACCTAAGGCAATAAGTAGAGCTTTGTTTTACGCGAGCTGACGAATCGTAAATTGAACTTTTCAGAGGACACGGTGAACGACACAAGTGATCCGTTTCAGACAGTAAACAGCTACACACATACACACTAATATAGATACTCTCTCAAAAAACGTAATAAAGAAAACATTAACGATTTGAATAATTTTATTACGTTCACCGGCACTCGTCTCACTAATACGACCTTGACCGTGCCAACACTTCGCAAAGATCGCAGGTTTATGCTTCATATTTAGACTTGTACCATGGTGCCTTTTGTCTTCGAGCACGCCAACTATGCATAAAATAGAAAATTTTACTTTTTTCACCAACTTCACGCCATTGCAAGAAGTTGCGTTTCCCACCGTACCACACAGAGAATCTTGAGAAAGAAATTGAAAGGATAATGCCTAGAAAGTGACGAAAGTTTGGTGCAGGAGCCAATGCGAATCGCAACGTAGAGATTTTTCGATTCTTTAGAGTAGTTAGGACTACACCTGAAATTTTTTTCCAACAAATGGAGTATCCTAGAATTGTATTCTCCTCTAATTTTAGACACAACAATCATTCACCTGTGCTACTATATCGTAATCTTATTCAAGACTTCTACAACATGTGAGCAGAGCATTCTTACAGAGGAAACACTCCGAACTAGATCGTTCTGGTTTCCGAAACGGCGTCTTTTTTTAATTCCAGGGTGAGACAGAGAAAAAGCGAGAGAAACTCACTTTTTGACACCTTCCACATTAAAGATACGACTACTTGCGCATGTAAAAATTTTTTGCGGTACTAGAGACAACCCTCGAAACAGCCACTCGTATTACACTATAGAAGCATTGTTTATTGTTTGCGGAGCACTCCATATTATTACTATTAGAAATATACGACTTCATTTTCACGACAGACGTGGTAGAAAGATCATTTCCGCACACGTCTTTTGTATCAACTCTTAGTGAAGCTTAACATTTCATTCGAGAGACGACGAGATAACAAACCAGTGTACGTCAGCTGATTTGCTCAAAAATAATTAACTGTTACAGAAAACAAAAACGATGATCGAAAAGATACAAGAGACAACCTCATCTAATAAAGAAGAACGAAATGAGATTTGTAAAATATTTGGAAGAAAATGGGTGGTCAATGTAAACAAAGAACTTGGAGAGAGTAATAATTTATTAATTTGATAGCAAAAAGTGGTGGACAATATGAGAGTTGGGATTCGTACAGTAGATGGCTACAAAAAACTCATCTTTCACCCAAATTTTGCAATTATAAAATGATATGATACAAACAGTCAGGTCAGCGATTTATGGTCAAAAATGTGATTCATGGAATATTTGGTTCAAAAAATGTTCATGGAATTTATGGTTCAAAAAAGGTTCATGGAATATATAGTTCAAAAAAGCTGTTCAAGGTGCGTCTCGACGCCCTCGATCCAACACGTTTGAATTTTTATCCTATCTCAAACGGTTAGCGATTTGTGGCCAAAAATGTGATTCATGGAATATTTGGTTCAAAAAAGGTGTTCAAGATGTGTCTCGACGCCCTCGATCCAACGCCGTTTGAATTTTTAACCTATCTCGAATGGTTAGCAATTATGGCCAAAAATATGATTCATGAAATATTTGGTTCAAAAAATGTTCATGGAATATATGGTTCAAAAAAGCTGTTCAAGGTGCGTCTCGACGCCCTCGATCCAACGCCGTTTGAATTTTTAACCTATCTGAAACGGTTAGCAATTTATGGCCAAAAATATGATTCATGAAATATTTGGTTCAAAAAATGTTCATGGAATATATGGTTCAAAAAAGCTGTTCAAGGTGCGTCTCGACGCCCTCGATCCAACGCCGTTTGAATTTTTAACCTATCTGAAACGGTTAGCAATTTATGGCCAAAAATATGATTCATGGAATATTTGGTTCAAAAAATGTTCATGGAATATATGGTTCAAAAAAGGTTCATGGAATATATGGTTCAAAAAAGCTGTTCAAGGTGCGTCTCGACGCCCTCGATCCAACGCCGTTTGAATTTTTAACCTATCTGAAACGGTTAGCAATTTATGGCCAAAAACGAGATTTATGGCAAATGAAAAAGTTATCAAGCTATTCCTATCAAAATCTATCAACAAATTACATCTACAAAATCGAATTTCCTTCACAAACAGCAATGTTTGGTTTGTCGTTAGCTCAGATCCTGTGCAATCGCTTGTTACACAGTTTTAATTAATTTACATTAAACATGAAGAAGATGAAAATTATATCTGTGTACTCAATCGGACAGTGCGCATTGGACCAACTAACTACGTTACACACCATTACAAACACACACATACGTACGTCTCTCTTATCTAAGTGCGAACAACGTTGTGAAATTTTCTAGGATTTTTTAATCACTTCTACAAAACTTTTCATCCAAAACTTGTCATGAATATTATTTCATAAAAGCTACGTATTCTCATTAATTTCTGAAAAGATGGTGACGAACTGAAAATTACAATTTTTCCACAAGAATGTATGGTGAGTTCGGAATTATCCTAACCCTATGGTGGGGCAAAGGAGGAAGGCTCGACGCTAGCGCCACATTGCTCTGCACAGTTCGAAATCTGCCGTACAAAGTTGGATTGACGTATATCCAAATGAACGATCGGGAAGAAGTTTTATTTTCTTAAAATAAGATTAATACGGCTAATTGAGACGTAAATATGCGTTACTAAGACAATTTTTTGATGAGAAATTCAATTATCATACTAATTTTCCCTCTTTCCAATATTGGCGTTTTTAAATCGTGATTTGGATATACGTCAAAATTTTGACGTATATCCAACGTTCATTTCAACACAATTCAGAGTAAAGTGTTCATCCTACGAGAATGAAGGCTCCAATTTCCTAGATCTGAATTTTTCCCTGTTATTCCATCAATAAAGTAATGGTCGTGTGTTATCACGATTCACACATTCGCACGAATCATCCGAAAGATACAAATTGCCTGATAGTCGATTTGGATGTACGTCAATTTAACTTTGTACGGCAGAAATATACTACAATAAAGTTTCACTTATTCAGTTCTTCCAATGATTCTTATCAAATGGGGTCCAAAGTATCAAACTTAATCATTCGTTTCCACTTTCAAGATGGTCAATGATCATATCAAAGGTCGTGTGTGGAGTGTACTTTTCCCTTTGTAAATTGGATGTTTGCTCAGAGATATAGCACCCAAGTACGAGTATCTATTCTTTTGGGGCCAGTTTTATCAAAGTGTTAGTTGTCGATTCATTGCTATAATCCTAGCTCAAATCGCCAAAATCGGGCGTTTTATTGGCTAAATTGGAGCTTAACCCGTCACGTGGCTCTCAGTATTTACAACTCCAAGTAGAAACTCTATGCAATTGCCCACCACCAAATTTTTCGTCAAGTAGATAAATCTTATCTGTAAACTTAATTCACCAGTTTCCTGATGAACAAAGAATTTGTTGATAACTTATTTATTTTCAAGACAACGATTCTTATCAAGTAAGGTTTTTCAACATTGAACTTTGTACACATTTGGTTTCAAGATGGCGGATAATAATAATACAGCGAGATTTAGAACGCTATTGAAAGGGTGTGACGCGAATTCTTTTCTTCAGAAAGTTTTCAGAGACGTGTGGTAACAATGAACATATTTTGCAGCAGGTGGTTTGCAGAAAATTCTTCGAAGTTTGAAAATTTTTATACAATTCATACAGACAATGCCGGAAAAACAACTATGCGTCATAATCCGAGGATAAGTTTTTCTTGGGTACGATGCTTCAAAACAATGAATTCCTTTTTGACAACAGATGTTCAAGCTTTCAAACAAATACGATCGAACTTGTAGCTTCTCGTGGAAATGCCATACAAATGTGGGAGAAAATTTTATCTAATTTCTTTTTCATTCCAACACCGGTAATAATTAAATTGTCAAATTACAGAAGGTTGATTAGAATTGAATTGTGAAAAAAGATCTTTCAACTTTTTAGTCCCCTGAAAATAGTTTTCCTAACGTTGCTCGCCGATCACTTGTGCTATTTCAGCGGCATTTCTTCTAAAAAGTTGAATTTCTTACATTTTGAATGGTCTACACATCCGAAAAATAAGTGACTGAGAGGGTCGGTAGACACCCTCTGAAGAGAGACAACGACAACAAATTTCAAAACAACCTTCGAGAATACTACTTTTAGAGCATGGTTGGAAAATATTGGGGACCGCGAGTCGTTCGGACCTTGCTCAGTTCACTCCTCGGACTTTTAAATAATTTCAGAGTTATTTCTCTGAAGAGAGACAACGACAACAAATTTCAAAACAACCTTCGAGAATACTATTTTTAGAGCATAGTTGGAAAATATTGGGGACCGCGAGTCGTTCGGACCTTGCTCAGTTCACTCCTCGGACTTCTAAATAATTTCAAAGTCATTTCCCTCGTGTTTCGACCTCCGTAGGCTGTAAATTACTCAGCATTCTAGTAGAACACAAGGCATTTGGATATTCGAGGTAATTATGCAACGATTCGGATTAACAATCACGACAATCACCTTGACGACCCCACCCGCGGCCTCTCTAACAAAATGAAGATGTTCACTGCAGAGTTATACTAAAATAAAGTACGAGTAACAAAACCTAATGGAATCCTGGGTGTCATACGACAACACCTTTGAAATCGAAACTCGTTACCTACCTAGCGACACTACGACTTGCAAGGTATGGCCAACTATTTGTATCCACTAGCGAAATAAGGATGTGGCGTGAAGGTAAAAATCGTAGCCCCGACAATGTAGATGGTCCGTTTTCATGTACATGCTGAATCGCATGACGTCGATGATCAGGACCTAAAGATAGTTTTTTTCACGCGTAGACCACCTTCGCTGTGCTTGAAGTCGGTATTGGGGCAGACTGACGCTACTTATAAATTAACCTGGTAAGGTTACCTGGTGTTCCTTGTTAAAACTAGCGATGCGGATAGAGTGTTTCACCCGTACGCTGCCGCAGTGACAAAAGGAGAAACAGCAAATGATTTCACGTTTATTTTTCGCGCCTTACATGAAATGAACCTAGAGTGGGAGCCTTCAATCCTCCTAGATAATGTAAGTGAAGCTTATCACGAACGGGTACATCGATATTTCGGATACTCCCTACGTACTACTCTTATGCACTTTTTACGCGACTCAAAATGTAAAACATCATTTGACATCATTGTTTAAGAAGGGAGTGGCTGGCTATATCAAAGAAGATCTACACGTTACAAATATATCCGGACACAACCGCATTTTTTTCGATCACTATTTTCATTTCTCGCGTAATATTTCTTCTCCTGTTCATGGTTTTTGAATTCTGTGGAATCACTCTCTTTTTCTCGTGCCTATAAATCGGTCCCTAACTGCCCTAACATTTCTGACTCCTTTTGAGAAATATAACCAATGGTTTTGGCATATGTGAAGAGCATACTTGACGTTGTCTGTCAAAATTTAGCAGGGCAAAGACCACACGAAAATTAGATACAAGGTCATTCAGTCTAGTGCATTCATTTAGCTTTCAGGCTGATGTAAGACGAAGACAGAAAATTGTGTTCAGCTTTTGAACAATTTCATTTCTGGAGCTTAAAATTATGCAGCCCTATTTTACATGCAATTTCGTACAAAGCTTGAAAGTTTCCGGATTACTCAAGGGTTTTGCGAGGGTGAAGTTGTAATGCAATTTACACTAAGATATCGCACAACGGCTACACAGTAAATATTGCACACACTTACCAATTTGGGGAACGTATCGGTAATCAGACACAATATTTGGACTTTCGCGTCTGATGAGGAACTCACGATTGAACAAGAAAATTGGGTTCGTGTCAGTACCAGCAGAATAGTTACATACTCTGTTAGAATCTTTTAAGGTTTCTCCGCCATTAATTAGCAACACTTGATGGACTACTGGAATGCCACAGTCTTTTTCGATGACTTCTTTCAACTGCAGGACACTAAAACAGAAACATATGTTCACGTCAGATCCGTACTGAAATACAAAATCAGAATAGCACTTGATGCGAGTCGAAGTTGTAACACTAATTCTTCTTTCCATAATGTTACAATGGAATTTAAATGAGATAATAATAAATGTTACTTTTCGTATGAACTTTTAATTATTTGAGGCCTTTCGCCTACAAAGACGACTGACAGCAAATTACTTATTATCTTGTTGAAGCTGTAAGATTGATTTTATATACCGACAACTCATTAAGAACATTATCTCAGTACCACTTTCTTCCGAACCACCAAACTTTCTTACCGACAGATCTAAATCTGGACCCAAATTAGGATACGCGTACTCGATTCAAGGTCGTTGATTGGAACCCATTTTCTCTAAATTAAACGCCATATACTCTTGTCTTTCTCATTCAAGTTCAAAAATCAGTACAGTAATTTCAGGCATCTTGGCTCGAATTACAAGAATTTTGTCGATTAATACGAAGTAGTGAGAACTCATTCCAAGGAATTTTTCAATTCAAAATCCTGTTATGACCTTAGAGACGTTTTGATGGCCGATTTTAAATGCGCTAATTTCACTTATATTTGATCCAAAATTTTCATATTGCAATATTTCATCAAGCAACTACAATTTTTTCAGAGTTCAAGGACTGGCAACTTTGTAAAACAGCTTAAAATTGCTATACTTAGATTGAATCTAAAATTCAGAAATCGAGAGAGTCTTCTGCGACTCGTTTTAATGGCGAAATGAAGAATTCACTTTGAGTTTCTGTAAAAATGTTTTTATTTCTCCATTTATTCAATCTTCTGAACTTTCACTGACCCTTGGGGCACTACGCACCAGCTCTTCTTTCAGATTATGCGCTAGGGCTACAATTTCGCTCACTGTCAACTTTCTAGCCTCAACAGCTCAATATCCAAATCTTTCCACACTTTCAAAAGCCCTTACCCCAAGTAATTCACCCCTCCCACCAAAGGTCTAAATTCAAAGTTTCCTACTTCCTCATCTTTCATTCACTGCACCTTGGTTAACCCCTTTCTCCAACATACGACTCGATTTGACTAAAATTCCCAAAACAGACAATTTTGTATACAAAGAACACATCAACAAAAGAAAAAAAGGACGGCTTCCTTAACGAAGTTAAACGAGGAACGCAGGGAACCTGTTTTATGAGTCAAATGGGATTTGGTATTGGAAATTCAAGGAAGCCTAGACCTACATAAAGCTAGTATACTGAAGGCCTAGACCTACTGTAAGCCTAGTATAATATAGTTTGGGAGTCTAAATTTTTCTCGAATCTCCAGCTATATATGATAGTTCGAGAGTCGGTATTCTTTCCAAGTCCCTTTCATATCATATATAGCTCGAGAGTCGAAATTTTTTCAAGTCCCCCTCCCGAAGCACGTAAAAGAAGTTAGGAGTGTCATCAACAGGAGTGAGGCTATTATCAAGACTCCTGCTCTGAAAAAAGCCCTCCTTGTTCCTAACCCCACACCACCCCTCCTCTACGGGCTGCCTAAAGTGCATAAGAACAATACCCCGATGCGACCCGTTGTTTCTTTCGTCTCCTCCCCACTTACCTCCTTGCCAAATTCCTTGACCGATGGTTCAAAAATCGCATTGATTTTGAATCTCCTCATTCGGTTTTGAAATCGGCCTCTTCAACTGATGTCCTGAAGGGTGTAAGTCTTCCCCCGGGAACGACCATCTGCTCTTTTGATGTTGTTGGTTTGTTCCCGAATATTCCCAAGGCTGCTACTATCCAGCGGATGGGTGAGCTACTCGTCAGAGCCAACATTCCTCACAATGAGCTTCAGAATTTTTCGATCTTCTGAATACCTGCTGGTCCCCTAACTACTGTAAATTTGAAGGGAAATTTTTCGAGTTCCCTGATGAAGTAGGGATCCCTATTGGATCACCTTTAAGGCTCTCTTATCTCCGAAGTTTTCATGTCTAAGTTTGAACTTGACCTTTTTTCCTCGAACCAGGTGTTACTTAATCATATTCACTATTGGCACAGGTACGTTGATGACGTTCTATGTACCTGGACTGGTCACCCAGATCTCCTTGGTGAGTTTCTGAGGTATCTCAATTCCTGGTACCCTTCCATCAAATTTACGTTGGAAATAGGGGTATTTTCCATTAACTTTTTGGATTTATCGATCTCTATTGTAGACGGTATCCATGAGTTTGGAATTTACAGGAAAGATACTACGACCTATGTTTTAGTCCACGGTGGTTCGTTCGGTCCTGTTGCTCACAAGATGGCTGCATTTCATAGCCTAGTTCACAGACTGACTCGTATTCCGTTGAGTCAGTCTGCTTTTAAGAAAGAAGTACTCACAATAAAACACCTGGCTAGAGTGAATGGGGTCAATGTCGACGTTGACGTGATGGTTCGGAGGAAAGTTACAAGGAGCATTCTTGATTCCACCACCTCCCTCCCCCGAGACGTGATGCGTGATCGCCGGTTGCGTTGGCCTTTTCTGGGGAAGTTCTCCCTCCAATTGGGTCGGGCCCTCCGCCCGTTTGGCTTCACACCCGCTTTCTACAACCCTACAACAGTTAAGGGGTTGTTTGTGAGACTGAAGGACCCCATACCCATTGATGAGAGGAGTGGTGTTTATAAGTTGGAATGTGGGGATTGTGGAGGCTTTTATATTGGGGAGACCAGCCGCCAAATGAAAGTTAGAGTAGCTGAGCACCTGAAGTCTTGGGACAAGGGACGCTTAGGGGAGTCAGCTTTTGTTGATCATTTGATAAACAGTGGCTACAGCTTCCGTGAGGGATCCGAAAAGCTCCTCCATAAAGAGAATTCGTACCAAAAGCGCATCGCCCTCGAGTATATAGAGATAATGCGTCATCCCAACACTGACGAAATCACTGTACTCAACTCGTTCATTCCGGAGGATGGCCTGATCGAACTGGTCTATGATTCACACCGTGATTTCTCGTTTAGCCAATCTTAATACATTGTTCTTCTCCGCCGTTCGTCAGTTGCTTTCATTTCAGGCTTGAAGATGGTTTATTAACCGATAGCGCTCGTCGTTTTGTATTTTCTGCGGTTTGCAAGGTTTACTCTCCCTTCGGAGTATTCGTCTTTTTCGTGTCCCTCTCCTATCATATATGGCTCGAGAGTCGACATTTTTCTAAGTTTTTTGCTGGACGGGACGGCGCATGGCAAATTTCTCAAAAAGCCCCCCATAAAACAGGTTCCCTGTTAAAAACGCAAGTTCTTCAACGGAGTTAAACGAGGGGAGGCAGGGAACCAGTTTTATGGGAGCATGTGCATGATACGAGTACTTAAAATACCTCAAAATGACGTTCCGAGTCTTACGGTGTTTGAAGCATTGCAATTTGACTCACTGAAGGGGCCAAGTCAATTGGTGTATGGAGCATTGCATATCTAGTTACTTAAAGGGTCTATCTTTCAGGCTACACACCGTCCCACTAGCTATGTATGACAGCAGGGTGCTTAAAAAGTTTCCGAGCTCTGACCTTCGCTGCCCAGCCGGTCAGTGGACGTTTTTCCGAACCCCCCGATAAAACAGGTTCCCTTTTAAAATCATTTCTTCATAATTTCCCCTTCCTCAGCTTCTTTGCCACATGAACGGGTCCGAGCCAGAACCCAGAACCGGATGAACAGGCTTTATTCAGGATAAGACCTTATCTTCTTCCGTATGAGAAACTCCACTTCCATATTCACCTGCCTCTGCCTCCTCACCCGCTTCTCCCCTCCCCACAATTTCTTTAAACCTTCTAAACCTCTCTCATCCTTACTTGCTATCTAAGGTTTCAATTCTACCAATCATAGAGCGTTGAACGATCATTCGTCAAGTTCTTCCGCATCCTTTTTTCCATGGATACCGAGACACATCGACCTCAAGGGAGATAACGTGGTGGACCTTGGTGCAAAGCAATCACTGCATCCATCTTCGAAACTGATCCTCCCTGTCGTATGACCTCAAGTCTTTGCCTCCTGGCATAATTTCTGGTCCTCCTTATGCTTGAATAAGCTCCGATCTATTGAGAAATCTAGAATTTCTTGGTCTACTTTTTGAAAGAAATCGTCCCAAGTCATCTTCGAATAGGCCATACCTATCTCAACCACTCTCTTCTCTTTACGCCTCTCATCCTATACTGCAATGCTGACGATCTGTTCAACACTTCTTCTCTTGTCCAGCTCTCGATCCCGGCTTCACCATTCTATCATTTCCTGTACCTCATACTTCTCTCGCATACAATAATGAAAAAAGCGCTAGCAAGGTTGAAGAAGGACCACTGGTGAGGTTTCAAAAATAATTCAATAATCAAATAAAATGATATCCTTATAGCAGTGATCACGTTCTACCAACCCGCGAGTTTTCAGAACGAAAAGTCGAATTAGTGGAACTAAAATATGTCACTGCCACGAGAGTTTGCCGGGGTGATGGAGAAGGAAGAAGTTACTATTCTTAATAATCATTCTTTATACTCGAAGAAAAACTTCCGAAATTCAATTTCTGTCAATAGTAAGTTTCTAGAGCGGAAATGGGGCGGGATTCAAAGCACATAAGAGCTTTCCAACGTCTTCAACGAGTAAAAATGAAGAAGACAGAACCTCTTACTACCCAAACACAAAACGTTGATCTTTTCAAGAAAGATAACATACTGAAAACTTTCCTAATTCAAATTCGGAAATAAAATCTTGTTCTGATTGATACCACATAATACTGAAATACTCGGCTAAGTAAATGATCATTAGGCTTCTGAACATTGATCTGCATTCCTTTTCTAACACTCAAATTACAATAATTGCGTCGTATTTCGTTATGCATCGTATCATCAAGTTTTCATAGGAGATGAAAGTACGTCAGGATATCTGTTTTTGTGAAGAAAAATGAAGCTATTTCTCGTAAACAAGATAAGAAAAGGCGTTCTGTCAATATGATTATCAATAGTAGACGAGGTCGGTTTGAGTCGAAGGTGAAAAGACGTCTGCGTTATTTTCTTCGAATCGTGTTACACAGTTGAAATATTTTATTGGTCGATTACTGATATACACGTGGAGCAGCAGCTTTGAGTAGAGCACGAAAAGAAAACACACCCACTAGAAAATCTGTTCAAGTTCACCACCGCAAATGTAGATCGTAATGAAAGTTTGGTGCGCTGTACGTATCATATACGTAAAGTGTGATCACAGAGTGTATCAATTTTTCAAGCAGTGGTCTCTCCCAAGTGTGGACAGAAAATCGCAGCGGGGAGTTTTCCGAAACCATGCGAGTCCGCAATAATGAGAGTAGACATAATTCCTAAGAGGATCGTTAACAAGATAAAGGGATAACGATTCGTAAAATACAGTCACTATCGTTAAGGACAAGGGTTTGTCAGGAAGAAGAAGAGAAAGCGTAGACATGACTTTTCGCACAATTCTATAAGAAACAATGTACCTCACAGACAATCATCAACAATGGAGACAATAATACCTGTACGTGTTGGGCGAAAAAACTATTTTCGGACAGAAGAAAAAGAATGGACGGATACGAAAGCGTGACGGTAAATCATTCAAAAGTCGAGGACCAAACGTGAATTCGAAATGAACGATTCAACATTGCGATCATTCGCGACTCATTTCGAGTACGCATCCCCTGTTCACACAAAAGAGAAACATCCTTCAAGAAATCTGTTCTATTTGTCGTAACTGCTAATGCGTTCGCCGAACGTTATACATAATATCCTCATTAACCAAATACACTATTGCTTTATAATGAACGTAAACCTATCGTCCGTGTATTCGCATTAACTAAGAGAAATTTAAAAACAACAGCTCGACCCTCGAAGAAAGAACTTGACCTTCCGACGAGAAACGATCGTCGATATTTATACATTTCTGCCTCCTTCTTTGTTACAAATTCTGAGTTTCTATGCCTCATTTGTGCCATTCGGTGAATTTTCCATCGCCAAATTTCAACACACTAATCACTGCGCGCAACTTTTGGTATACCTGCAGCACGCGGTTCCGGGGGTACCAAAAGTCTACATGGAAAAATCGTTCAAGAAACGCCAGTACTTTTCACAGTATTAAAATGATGGGGATTATTTTCTCGTTACATGATTGATAAAAATTTTTAGCCATTCTCGAAGCTGTTGAAAAACTCTAACGATGCTAAGCTCATCTGTAACTAACGACCTCCCTTCTTCATAAATGTTACAGAAACAGAGGAGGGACAAGAAAAAAAATACACGTAGAAACTATGGCCCCTGCAAGAATTTGTATCTTCTGATTTAAATGTATTTGGGGTTGCGGACTAACGCATATTGTTTCAAAATTTTGATGAAATGAAATATTTGTCAAGCTTTGTCTACCAATTTCAAGTGATAAATGTTATTAACTTCACTTTTATTATCACAACATTTCCTTTTCAAATTTTTTAGAATAGTCAAAGAAGAAAAAAATAAAGGGACAACCACCTTCAAATATTTAATCTAAAACTAAGACCAAGCGATAATAATGCGTAGTTCAATCTTAGAATATCACCCATAAGGGTTACTAGAACGATTCTAAAAATTTTTAGACTTTCTTTGATATTCAAAGGTATAATATGGCTTTCGTGACTTGCTTAGAATAAACGGGAACTCCGAGGGAAGCTATAAATATCAAGGGTACGGTGAACAACTCAAAACATATAATCGTTACTAGGACAAACCTGATTATCTTGTACTACATATCACTTCTTAATTGGTCACCTAACTCTCTTGTAACTTTTATGCCGAAATTTAGTCAACGTAGCATATTGTCATTAAATCGAACAAAATTTGAACCTAATTTTCTAATCACCTCTCTCTTTTCGTACACTTTTTCAGTTTGAGAGAGCACGTGTAAAATATTCTCGCAGGTATTTCCCCGTTCTCATACTAGATTTATAAGTGAATACATATTATCGCTCGAGTTCTATGACCGTTAACCAATGAAATACAGTATTTAAGACGGACTCGATTAACACGTGCTTACATCCAATTTTCTTACAATGTGATCAGATTTTATGATATCTATTTGTTTTCCCTCGCGTCGAGGTCATGCACATAGTTATAAGTTTTCCGAACTAACGGTCGAATCGTATCAAAATAAAATCGCCAACTGGCACGATACCTACGAATCGACCGGAGGACGGATAATAAAACGAAACCACAAATGTAGAAAGAGAGAGAGAGATAGAAATAGCGAAATTCATGACAGCATTACATCAGCTTTCTTCATTCAATATATTCGATTAATTAACATTGATGAAAGGCGTTCCTCACCCTACAAAATTGTCGTGTAAATCTCATCTATGAAACGCTCATTTCTAAATTGTGCTCGACATGCGAACTTTTATACACGTTAACGCGTGACGAAAGTGTTCTCGTGTAGGTATGTGGGGAAGGAAACAAATAGTAATAAAAATAATAATAATAATATCCCATGTTGATATAGGTAGAGTACAATTACGATGCAACGAAATCTTGTACGTAATAACAAAACAGAAAAGGTATGAACCACGTGCGACGACGAAAATATTCGTTCTCACTTTTTTCTCGAAAGCTCGCTAACCTAATACGTATCAGTAATATCGTGACCTTCCGCGATGCCTAATCAAACTAATACGGATGAAGAAAAAAAATTCATTACTGTAGCGATTTTCGAAATAGTCAAGACTTTTATTTCTTCTGGTCGACAACTAGGTACGTGGAGATAAGTGGGTTGAGAATCGAAAACAATAAGTACTTGAATCTATTTGTTTTGATCGTCAGTAACTACTACCATGCAACATAGATGAAAAGTAGATAAATTATCAAGGAGCACAATATTATTATCTATTGATGTATGAACTAACGATAAGGTTTCATATCTAGTACACCCATCCCTTCCCCATGTTTTTCTATGAGGCTCATAATAATAATAAAAATAAATTGCGCAGTGAAGACAGCCGATGTGAGTATTCCGAGAATTTCTGTACCCTGGACCCCGATTGATAGCTGATTAACTATCGAAGGAAACGTGCTTTATTGACGTAAAGAGAAGAACAATCGCGATACGGCTCAACTACAGGATTTCACACCATGTCTTCACACCGACACATATGTACAATATAGCCTTAAACACTTTCTACACCATACATTATTTAGCTTTATACGCTTTGGAAAAGAGTTTCCATTACAGGATTTTCATAGTACAAAAAAAAAAGAACAGCCGGTGGTACAATAGTTTGACTACCTGAGGTACCTGCTATTTCGTCCACTGTTCAACTTCACTCACAAATGACAATAAGGCAGACAGTGAACGTCTTCGTTTTAAGATTTTTCGCACTAAAACCGGTTTTACGACCTTTTTGTTCGTTCATTCTTGGGTATTAGAAAGGAGAACAATAAGGAGATTTCATCCTTCGTAAATTTCTTTTCTTTTCTCCTTTCTCTCTAAAGAGAAAAGGAGACGAAACAGATATGGTCATCAGCCATAGTGTCGAAATTAAAAACAAATAAAAGATAACACTAATGAAATATTACAATTTCAGACTTACGTTCCGTTGAGTAGGATCATGCTATAGGCCAACCTTTTGCCGACATCAACGTAGAATATGTACAGCATCTTGATTTTTGTTTTTCACGATATTCTCCTCTAAAACTGATGTTCTTGTGGCTCGCAGCTAGTGTCGATCGTCTCCTCTAATTCATAATAGCGTCTTTATTCTAATCTTCATTCCTCATAATACGAGCGGAATCTATGAATACGATAAAAAAATAAGGTTAGGTTATGTATCGGATTAAAACGCTTTTACGTCAAGACAACTCGATATGAGAAAATCGTAGACTTGTAACTTGTTTACCTAAGTTCTTATCTAACTAACAAGAATATACATATCGGAACGCTCTCTCGCTCGATTTTCTCGCTGATGCGGAGAAAACGAAAGAAATATACTACTCGATTGAGATTATTGAAAACGTAAGTTTTTTCAACCAAGGTATAATATTTGAAGGATCTAAAGAACGATTATGTTCAGAAAACTTACCAAATCAAAACAAAGAACTTTCCTTGCGAGTACACCACATATAGAAATCATACTGCGCAAATAACTATCGAGTAGAACGAAAACTTTTGCGCGAAATGAAAGAAATTTAAATAGTCGAAGGATCAAATACGAAAAGGAAACGAATTTCGAAAATTAAGTACAAAAAATAGTAATTAAAACAGAATAATAATTGAATTATTCGGAAGAAAATATTACTGATCAGCTGATAGGTGAGTATCGAAGCGTAAATGCACGAATGTAATGATACCGTCTCGAGTACTTGAATCAGACTTGATTGTGTTCGTCGTACATCGTTGTAGTGAAACCGAGTCGCAAGCCACCGTGAGGGGAGGAGAGACGGATGAGGGTGACGTCAGAGTTAGATCCGTGGTACCAACCACCAGCATTTATTTCCCTTGCATAGCTCCGAAACGAGAAGTGAATATTAAACACGTTCAAGGGAAAAAGTATCGAGCTACGTGCAAACGATCAGGTGAAAAATATCTCCTCTGTCCGGTCAAAGGATTGTTTTCTCTTCATTGTTTTAATGTTTTTGGTACTTCTCTCAAATACATTCAATTAAATTCAGTTCGTAAATGAAATGGTAACAATGAATGTTTACGTCCTGGTTTACGACGTTCAGTCGTTCAGGGTTCAGCCTCATTCGTTCCTCTGACGACTCGTTCTTTATGCGTTCGGTTCGGTCAAAGTTCAGTGAAGGACATGGACGAGCGCACGTTATGATAAAGTAGCGTAACTGCGTAAAGAATTACTATTATTTTTCATTTTCCGAAAGCTTTACGAGATTCTCAATTACAGATTTTACTATCACGCACGAAAGTACAAAAATATCTCGAAGAAAGATTGATCCCACCTCTCTAGGAGAAAAAAGCGATTGATTATGCGCTATTAGACTCCAAAGAATAGAACATCAAAATAATAGTCTTGTAAATTCATACCTACGATGTTAGCATGAAACGGAACAGAATAGACCTAACACCACAGACTACCTAACACTAAGGAATCGACAATATAGAGTTCCTTTCATTTCTGGGTTGTTCATCGTAACTCAAGACTTTAACTCCAGAAACTAGGTACCGTTGATCAAAATACTTTCACAGTGAAAAAGATATATAAGCTACTGAACAACTCGAGTGTTTCGAAAAATGAAATTGTTTGTCTTCATTATTTTAATCGATACAATATGATTGCAAATTGCAGGACGTATCAGTGAAGATAAAATATCCGTTGTAACATTACTTATTGTCGTTAATCAGACTTCATCTTAAACTTGGGAATTTCTCACTTAAGGAAAGCTCTACAATAAAAAAAAAATACATATTATGATGATTTTACTTAATTTCACCAATATTAAAGAAACTCTGGAAGTCTTAAGAACTGGAATTTTTGACGTCAATAAAACTCTACAGTAATTATAGCAAAATATGATTTTAGTTCATTTTACCATTAAAGAAGTTCTGGGAATCTAAAATTTCAGCGAAATCGTAAGTTATACGGTCATTGATGTTACTCTTTTTTTAAAAAATGATCTAGAATGAAAATACCTACCTATATAGGTAAACAGAACCAAAATTTGGAGAAAAGAATGCGACTATAAGTTAATCGGATAACTAAACTAAAAGATAAAATGAGAACAAAATTGATGACAATAAAAATTAGTCGACACGATGAATAGAATTGGTGGAAAATACAAATAATAACAATCAAGGAAGAAAAATACTAGACTTCATCAAACACTACATTTTTGCTGAATGCTCATTATGAAAATCAAGGTTTTTATCTTTTAATATTATGGATACGCCTCAGCTGTAGAATATCACTTACCTATACAATTGTCCAGATTACTTCTAGTTATATCCGACTCCTAATTCTCCGAAATAAGGTACCTACCGAATAAAATCTTCATGGAGAGTCTGTTTTGTGGGAAATTTTCTGAAAAAGTTTTCGCCGTCCGTCATGTTTCGATCTTAGAGTGATCTCGGAAATAGGAAATTTCAGTCTTCAGCTATAGATCTGAGGAGTAAGACTTGGAGAAATTTCGACTTCCCATTGACGAAAGAATCAATAATAAAGTGTTGATTTTGACTGTATATGTGTACAATAACAAGCAATTTGAACGAAAGGAGAGGGACAGAGAAGCTTGAAACAGAGGCTCGTTTCCTGAAAGGGCGTTATAGACTCATGGGATTTTTGGCGAGTAACAAGAGTAGAACAATCTGGCTGAAGGCACGGTTTCTGCGGAGAAAAGACCGAACAGACGTGGCACCAGACTAGATAAAGAAAAGCGTTATATCTGCTGTTCCGTGGTGAACAACGAGGAGAATGGAGAGATAACTGGTATTTGGACAATGGGAGTAGTTATACCGGGTCTTTAACCCAGCATGACTACCAGCCCCTTTTTATCCTGTAATCAGTATCATTTATTATGAAAAACGAATACTTTTTTACTAGGATTTTTAGAGCGCGTTCTCGTTCAGGAAACGTTCAAAAAAAATAATGGGATTATTTCAACCGTATTTCAGGTATTTTTTAAAGAAAATCACCTTTACTGCATTTTCACCAGGCCTTTTGATTTTACTTATATTTCAGTGGTGGATGGTCATCGCCATCAGGTGGCTGAGAATTTAGCCTTCTATATTTTTGAAAGTTTTGAAATAATATTTAAAAAATAATTTTTCTCAAAGACAACTGTTCATCCCACTCGCTTCATTAAGTGAAAAAAATCAAAAGGTGCAAAATGAAGGCTGTTCACCTTACTTGCTTATTTAACCAAGAAATTCGAAAGGCTTACAAACGTGCTAATTTTTCCCAAGGATAATATTTGGATTCATTCACCCATTTCTCTAACATAAATTATCCTTCAATAGGTATACAGTATTTTCAAAAGCGTAGGAACGTGTTGATTTTTCTATCAGTTTCACTGAGGTAAAGATTTTCAACAGATATGAAAAAATGAAAAAGATACTCGAAATTTTATTCTGTAAAATTATTTATAAGGAACGTACAATATTATTTTATTATTAGATGGAACGACGAAAGGACATGGTGTTCAGATTACTCCGTTATAATTATGAGAGCATAATATTCGATGTATTCAATTTAAAACAACTATATACGATCGGCGTAATCAAAGAATAATTAGAGAACATACTGCATAAGTAACAGCAAAACGAAAATTAAATATCTACCTACACGTATCATCAACATTCTCTGAACTCCAGAAAAAAACTCCAGGTAAAAAATAAAAAAAAGAGACTAAAGGCAACGGTTTGAGACTACATTAATAAAGTACACTCGCAAAAAAGTGCGTTGGTACCGATGAAATCTATAAGAAAAATGAAAAGAAAATCAAAACAAAATGTAACTGAAAAAGTTTTAGGCCTATACTTAAAAAAAAAAAAAAAACATGTAACTGGAATAGTTTTAAACTTAAAAAAAAACTCGAACGGGCTGCCCGAGGGTCCAACATTGAAATCTAAATTAATCATCAAGAAATTAGTCGATGCTAGTATGCTACTTTTCCAAATCGACATTATGCGAGTTTTTTTCTTTTCTTTTTTTTTTTTTTATTAACGAGCTACTTATATAAACTACACGTGTTTTGTCTTATGAATGTTGTTCTTTTTTTCAGAAGGCTGTCAATTTTTCTCACTGAAATACGCCTTTTAATGACGTCACAGTGTAAAAATAAGATGAGTACTACTCCAGTGGGAAAGTCTTAAAAATTGATAAGAAAATAGCGCTCTTTGTTCCACGCAAGTACACAACTTACACGATTAAGCATACCTAAGGTACTGCAGGTATGTGCATCTTTACGAAATCAGCCGGAGGCAGCACCACTCCCGTATAATTTCAATGTAAACAAATCAGCCGGAGGCAGCTCTAGCAGCACCACTCCCATATGCCTCCGGCTAATTTAGTTTGTTTACATTGAAAGATGCACATACCTGCAGTGCCTTAGCATACCTATACCGGATATGATAAGAAAACACTAAGAAGAATGAATTCGCTATTTTTTTATATTACGTGTTCTATCATCAGAAGTTAGAATTAGATCCGATGAGAGACATATTTAGAATAATTGTATGGAATAATTTAAATGTGGGCTAACCTGCGCATATTTTCGGTAGACTGGTTTTGGGGGCATTCCTCCTCGGTGAGTATAACTTAATTTTCAATAAAACAGTAGAATTTCATCTCGATATCGTAATTTTGATTTTTTTTTTTTAAATCGCAGTCTTTGAGAGTACGAAATAGTAGAAGTTCTTGAAACTTTACACACATTCATTCTGTTCGCAATTTTTCTTACTCCGAATCACACCGTCGTTTGTAGGAATTTGTTGAAATGTGAGGTCCTGAAATAATTCGTGAGCGATGATGTTAGTAAGTATTCACTCAAATCAGAGACGACCTGCTACATCGTGAAGTAGGCCTAAGCTCATACCTAATCAAATAAAAATATTATTTGATTTCACTAATAATTTGTGTTTATATTTCTTTCATAGTGTGTCCCTCTTCGAAGTATTCCTGGTAGCCCGTTAACTTCAACCCAGTTGCCAGTCTGGTTGGGAAAGATTGACGATACCCACTATTAACCATATCGATACGGAGACAAAGTTTCGCGAACAATCTCCACTTGGGGATGCATTACCTACGGGGTAGTGTTTGATCGCCATAAAGTAAGCTTATTTTACTTTGAAAGATATCTTAAGACCTACCCTTCAAGTGACCGTCAATAGTAACCAATGATGAGCCTTTCTTCATCTTCTTTGACACCTTCGTAAACTTACCTCATACAAATTCAACTCAAATTCTCTTTACACTTCATAAATAAACCAAAATTTGAGGAGAAAATACCTAGTTTTCATTTTTTCTGGTTGCTAACTACTATGAGTTCAAAGTGCCTGTTTTTTTTTTCTTTTTTTTTCTAATCTCTAGTACAGTAAACTCCGCTTATTGGAATCGAGTTGGGACCAGAGCAATGTAATTCAATTAACTGAACAATTCTCATAAACGAAAATGGTAAAAAAAACTACACTTTTTTCTCGATATATTGAATCAAAATGATTGAGATTACAAAATAATATGTTGATTTACCTGAACTAAAAGTAGTAAGTAGTCAATCTTTTTTTTACCTAAATTTTTTTTTCATTTGTTTTTGGTACTTGTTAAGCACATGTTTCTTATTTTTGGTTATTTTTTATCAGTTTTGGTCAATTTCGGTCGTGATTGGTCATTTTTGGGTCGTTATTTTCTCAATTTCGGCCATTAGTTGGTTGTCTTTCAACGTTTTACGTTGATTTTTGTGGAAATCTCAATTCGATTGAACGGGCTTATAATTACAATAATCTGTAAATTTTACATGGTAAAGGATAAATCCGTTCCGTTCTAGCCGAATTCAATTCAATTATCCGGATTATTCTACTAAGAGGGATTCCAATAAGCGGAGCTTACTGTATAAGGGTCGAAATGCGTGCTTTGTAGCTAGTTTTGTTTTCGCGTAATGTGAGTATAGTTCAATGTTATGGCAGCGTGTAACAGATGCGAATAAATTCCTTCCTTATAGGTTCAATCAAGTAAATTGGGGGGGTTTAGTGAACTAGTTCATTAATTTACTCATAGATTTGTGCACGTCCGACGTCATCAATTATTATGAAACACCAAATCTTGAACGGGCAGACCTAAATCTTATTTTGATTAACTACTTACGAAGAAACAATCTGAACAATTGAGCAAAAATTGATACTGCAACAGGAGGTTTACCTGCGTTCTTTTCTGTTCATATCCACTAAATTATATCACGAACTTCCAAAATCTGTTTAATATGAGAGTATAAGACTGAAATGTTTATTGTACGCCTTCTGCTTCAGCGATATGGTGTCCGGTGCCTTGTGACCTTCAAGCTTGGAAAAAGTTTCATTTTCAGAGTCTCTTATTATATGATTGAGACCAGAATTACGATATACAAAAATATCAGGAACGCACGATTTGGAAAAATTTCGTTTATTCTGAAAATTTAGGCTACTGGGTAGGTATCCAGTGAATTTTGGAAAATTTAACTTTCGTGGTGTTATCATTCCTATATCGGGATGCTTTCAAAGAAAAGTAGGAATTGGAAATAATTCGATTTTCAAGCTGTTAGCGATAAAAAAGAGGCTTTGAGGGCCGAATACTTGACTATCATAATTTTAATCGATAAATCAAATACCTAGGTACTCTCCACATTGCTTGGTAAGATTGGATTGAATGTAAGCTTAGGTACCTACATAGATTGATGAAGGCATAATGTTTTCAGTTTCCCTGTATAGTGACGGAGCATAGAGAACCTTTTGAGGACACTGAGTTTTTTAGCCATTTTTACGCATTATTAGAGAAAACTATAAATCTAATCAAGAGCTTCTGCAAAAATAACTGTTGACTCTAATTTTAATGACGCATTAGTAATATAGGTAGTCGTAGGCAGCCCACTTTTCGTTATGCTGTGTCATCATTTGCTGACTTTTTTACTTTTATATAGGTGGATATGATTGCTGTTCACGAACATCGTTGTGGCAAAAGAAGATCGAGGTGAACACCATAGATAGCAAGTCACGCGTAAAAATTTCTTCAGAATAACTGCGATTTCTTGCCTTCCAAAATTCGTCGGAATTCCAAGTACGTCTCCTTTATCGGAGGGATGCTAGTGAAATGTGTTTAGATTAGGTCTGTTCGTATTATACAACGGATTATGTCGCGAAAAGTCACTACCTTTTAAAGTGAACGTTATGACAAGTTTCGTCGAGAAGAACGTTTTCCTGGATCCTTGTAGCAGCTTCGAGCGGTCAACAGATTTTGTAATGTAAGTACTGAAAGTTATAAACGGGATCAAAAATTTTTGTGATAATTGTCTCCACCATCGAGTCGATTCGTTCGAGGAATTCTACATTTTTCCCTTCTAATAGCTGATAATTACAATAATACTATTTCTGTTGGAAAATATAATCTGAAAAACGACACTCGAACACAAGTTTGCAAACTTATTCATTTCGAGGGTTCATTTGAAAATCCAGTCTCATCCTCTTTCCTTCTCAAATTTTGGTGCGCACCCACCGCGTATTTCTGAGTCTCTAGGTATCTCTTTTTAGTATCTTTATTTTTTATTCTCGTTGTTTTCTTTTTCCTGATGTTCAATTTCAATCTGAGCGTGAAATAAAATATTTTTTTTTGTACTCATATGCTAAGGTCAACATTATATTTTTAATTGGGGAATAGGGGGCTTGAAAAGTTTTTTCAAACTTCCTCACCAACCTTACTCCTTTGTTCACTCTCTCAAATTCATATGGGCTTCCATGTACGCTAAGAATCTACTTGTGAAAATACTTTCTCCTCTGACTGAAAGAGGGTTTTGTAAATGAATCATATGGATAGTTTAATTCTTCTCTTTGTTCTTTTTCTCGCGTTTATAATTTTTTCGACTACTTATCGTCATCAATTTCGAGTCATTCCTTCACTCATGGATATAATAGCAGTGCGTTTTTTTTTTTTGATTTTATAAGTTATCAATACCTAGGTATCTTAGAAAGCTGGAGAACTTTCAACACTTTTTCTGTACCTTTCTTCAATTTGACGCGACCTGGCCAGCATTGTCTTATTGATAGCCAACGCTCCAATAACTTTAGACAAGAGAAAACCAGAGATAAGAGGGGTAGAGTCTACAAATACAGATGTATTTAGAGAGGATTTCGAGACAGCAGTGCTCCTGAGATGTTTTAAGTTGATTTAGAATTGTCGTGTACCACCCTGTTGATTTCTCAGCAAAAGTTGAGTTTCTTCTTGGACAAAAGAAATATCAAGGTATTAGCGATCTTACACATATGAAAGCTGAAGTTGGTGTATACTTATTCAGCCCAACTAGAACTGAAGATGTGTGAAAAACAGTAGCTTAGCCTTGTCATCAAAATACTCCGAATTGTTTTGGATAGTTTGTCGTTGCCAGGTGGATAACTAAGAAACTAGAGCCAAAGTTTTTTCCTCTTTGATTAAGGGTGTGCTTCACTTGTGAAAATATGCTCGTAAAATATGGTACCAAAAATCACATTTCACTGCTCGAGTTTTGAACGGATTTTTATTCTTTGTGAATCATTGAAATGTTTTCCAGAAAGGTCCAACCAAGAGCGCTATCGAAGCAGAATTTTAAAATGTTTTCTCATACTTTCTCAATAAACGTTGAAATTGGTAAGAATTCATCTATTTTCTGATGAGAGTGAAATTCTTCTGGAGCCAAAATTCAGGATTCTGTTCCGATGGCGCCTTCCATTGAACCCTTCTGTACAACATTTCTAAAGATCGAAAAAAATTGAGTCGGAAAATGGAGCCCTGAGAAGAACTCTTGCAAAATCATTCCTTGCCATTTGTTACAAGGACTACCACGCACGCCCGATAAGCTTGGCGTAGTGACCGCTGGCTTACCGAACCTTGCAGGGTTCTTGAGGATGTTTATGCAACTTATTGTACACCGTTTCGGAATTTCCGAACAAGTAAAGCAGACCTTCAATATATTTTTCTCTGCATGAAAAAAATTCCTTTACTTTGTGTTAATATCCTTCTTCGCGTTTTAAAAGTTGCCTACAATGATGTTTTACAAGGCGGGCATATTTGTATCAAAGTACGACTGAGTGATTTTTAAACGCAAGCACACTTTCATTACATTTTTGATGGGAGAAAAATTTAACTTCTGTTCAACGATAACAGTTATAATAACTTTGATTCTGGTTTTGCTGCTTAAAAATTATAATTTATACCAATTCTATTTCCTGTGTAAAATTTGCTATTCATTTTCTTTTTATGTGTACTGTTCTCTTTGCTCACTGATTTTCTGTTCAAACATTCTCTTCTGCTGTGCTAATACTATTCCTCCGCCCTCTGGTGACGCCTTTGAGATAATTTGTGATTAGAGGGCTGCTCAAAACTGTTTGCAAGGACCTCCTATGAAAATGAAAGATTATGAAACACGTGCAAAAATATTTAATTTACAGAAGATCAAAAGACAACGAGACTGTTTGTACAGCATGTGGCCAATATTCAATAATTTAGCAATCAGTGTAAAGTTAATTTAAATCTCTATAAATCTTCAGACTAGACATGGGCAAACTGCGCCCCTCGAGGAACGTCTGTACGGCTTGTAGAGAGAAAATTAAAACTTGCAAAAAAGAAGATTTTCAGGCTGAATCACAAATTATGGGAATTGTACTGAAATACTGATAGACAGGTTTGCATTTGGTGAATAAAGAAGTGTTATGAATTCATTCACTCTGTCATAACTTGAGCAGTATAATCGTGTAGTCGTGCACATGCAGCCCGCGCCCCATGACAGTAGCTGAAATGTGGCTCGCTAGTCATAAAAGATTACCCACGCCTGCTTTAGAATAACATCGAAAATGGCTTCAAAATATTGACACCACTATTTGAATCCCATAACTCCTGCGATGGAAACGATTCCATAAGACGCCGACGCCTCGGAATTTATATTTTTTACTAATAATTTGTTCGGGTCCGATTGATGGACTCTGGTCTAATTTTACAATATCATATAGACTAAATGCAACCAACTGCACAGTCCTAGGAAAACAAGTTACTTGAATGATCAAACTCATGTTGTGCAGTGTTTCAATAGATGCAGCTAAACCGGTACATTGAGTTGACAATCTGCAGGGCAGTAAATTCCTATCCGAAATTTCTGAAGAAGTAATTGATTTGATCCTCCAGCCGAATACGACGCGTTTATATACAAATACGTTTGAAGTGCTGCTTTTGCTCTCCATCTGACATGAAGCTCCGTTGTCCAACTTTTACACTTATTCGCCCATGGTGGTAACACAACATTACGCCATCTTGTTTTTCTGTGACGTTGAAGCCGTGAACTAAACGACAAAGACCGCTGCCGTTGTGTAGAACGAGAACGTGAATGACTACCTATACGGAGAATCAATTCGCCTCTCAATATCTGTGATACAATTAGTAGTTAATTTCGCCAAACTCTCACATCAAATTTGTCGGGGAATCGTGTTGTGAGGTCGTTCTTACGTCGATTGCGGCGATATACTAGCTGCTGCTTGGCTCTTCCGTTATGCGGTAGGCTATTTGACGCAACTGAGTGAGAGGCTCGATTGAACCGGCGACGATATTTTGGATGTATTCGGGAAGCCGCTTTATGAAGAGCTTCCCTAGCACTTTGTCGGATAAAGCAAACGTTTCATTTCTCGGAGTAGGTGGGACCCACCCAGACTCGTACCCTCGTGGATTTCAACTTTTCTCCTAGATTTAAGTTACTGTCGCCAATAATTTCTGCTCGATTCAGTAGGTTGGAGCCAATGAGTAAATGAGAGGGCGTCATTATTTGAATGGATTGGTCAGCGAAAATGTGTTAGCTAATTGGGCGGGAATGGAGTGTGACTTCGAAGCGGCTTAAATCGGTAGATAACCCGCCAAGAGTCAAAACTACACAGAGAATCCGCTGATTTGACTGGAGGCTTCTACATTCCACCTTGGTGGGGAGTGGCGGCAATTATAAATTTTCAACGAATTTCTTCGGAAGCTGTTCTCGAACTAATGTCGCCCGTTCCTGCGCCTCAAATTTGACTAATTATCTGTAAAACCATCAAATTAGGGAATTTCTTGCAATTTAGGAAAAAAAAAGTATCTGTAATGAAGGTGAATAAATTACTAGCAATGTCTAGATTTTGTCAAAAAGCTCTGGAAGCACATAATTATAATGAAACAAGTAATTAAGGAGAAGGGACACATTTTTCAACCAAAAGAAAATATACAAGTCTCGCATCTAAATGAACACATCGTCAGCCTGAAAGTAGAGAGGTGTTCACTGGATCGATTTTTAAGGGAACAGTCGGTCTGGCCAATATAAACCCCGAACAATTAGGTGAAGTGCAAAGAGCACGGTAAACACCACCGCACTGTTCGGGGGGGAGCTTATCCTTGAGAGAGGATAAGTGGCTAAGGTTAGACGAGAATAGAAGGCGCATCTCGAGAGCGCTGATGGCCGGGGAAGGGCAAACGAACCTAGCGCGTACAAATAGGAGAGTGGGCACGCTAAAGGGACGTTATTGATGGGCGCAAGTTCGGAGATTTCTCTATGTTGAAGTTGTGAGTTGCGAGAGGAATGGCGAGGAAACGATCGATGAAGGCGAGTAAGGCAGAGAATTTATGAGAATGATGATGAAAAGAGGCGACCCTGATATAAGAATGCCGGTGCAGTGTTAGAACGCCGAAGAGAGCCGGTGGTTCTCGAGTTGAAGAGAGATGGTGAGATCGAGATAGTTGATTGAGAGACCACCGAGTTCTAGGGTGAAATGGATGTCCGCATGAATGGAATTTAAGTGAGAGAGAAGG
Organism: Aspidiotus rigidus; assembly: GCA_035079385.1. Classification (NCBI taxonomy): domain Eukaryota; kingdom Metazoa; phylum Arthropoda; class Insecta; order Hemiptera; family Diaspididae; genus Aspidiotus; species Aspidiotus rigidus. Next base: position 2,188,057 of record JAVHKY010000026.1, read on the forward strand.
TTTTTGAGACTGGACGAAGAACTATTAAAAACGCAAAGAATGTCGTCGACGTAACGAAGCCAAAGAGGAATATGAGGTTGAGGGAGAAAGGTGATATTAAAGAGATCTGTTTCAAACTTGTCCATAAAGACATCGGCGACGAGCGAAGAAAGAGGCGCGCCCATTGGAAGGCCATCGGGGAATTCATAAAAAACATCCCAGTAGAAACAAATATTCTTAATTGCTGAGGTATGAAGAGATGACGGCGTGGAACTCGGAGATGAATATTACGAGAGGTGAGGAGATCCAACACGTAGCCAATGCTCTGGGCGACCGGATCGAAAGAATCAAGTGAGGACGAGTCTTTTAATTTTGAAGCAAGATTGGTGAGGAGCAGAGTTGAAATTATTGCGAAACCATTTACCGAGATATCGAGCCAATTTGTAGAAAGCATCGGTGTAATAAGCGACCACAGGACCAACGGGCCCTTAAAGATCACTCCAGTAAATACCTCTCTGCTTTCCAAAATCATCTTTCGGAAAATTCCCCCATAGCGAAGCATTGCATTAAGGAGGACCATAGCTTCGATCACATCAATTTTAACTCATCCATAAAGCGACTAAAGGCCGATTCCTTAACAGGTTAGAAGAGGTTGAAATTATTGCCGAGCCTTCTCGGTCAGGCGATTCTCGCTTCACTTTCATCAACCCTTTCATCTCCCACATGTACAATCATGCTCCGTGCGATGACTTCATTTCTCCTTGATCTTATTTCTTTCCTCTCCCACTCCTTTTCTTTTCTTCTCTCGGCGCAGGTTTCTGTCATTCCATGTATTTTCATTCAGTACACCTGATGATGCGCCACTCAGTTGACGCGAAACCTGCGGTTGTCCTTGAGATGGTGCATTAAATTTGTATCATCAGTGGATATTAGAAAAGACTGGGGATCAAAGCCTGGATTTAGACGGTACAATATAAGCAAACTTATGGAACTACGCATTTTACAACCATTGCAACTTACCGCTAATGGAGAAACAGGAGTAGAAATGCTCATTTTTGAATTTTATTTACTATCGCTCTAAAAAAAGTGGCGTGGTTAGGTTAGAAGCTACACAGTGACATCTCCCTTCTTCGTTATAATATTTGAGCTTTTGATGAAACATGCGGTGAAAAGAGGTTCAAAAATATCGTTTGCCAGATCTGATCAAAGGTTCATGAATACATAATCCAAATTTAAATCTGATGTTCATCAGCCCAAGGGAAATGTTGGGATTTCTTCCGCCAAAACGATTATTTTTACGAATCTTCCTTCAAAGTGTTCTTCATCTTTTTGGAGTGTTTCGGCTTTAATTACTTTAAGGTCGGCATTGCTTCGTTTAACGTCAGTGTTTGCCTTATTAGTTCCCCCTGCCAGAAAGCCACAGCAGTTAGAATATACTCGAAAGTGAGATTCTCGTGAATCTTGTGAAATCTACTGTCTTCGGGGCATTGTCTGAACTCTACCGTAGATCCTGAATAGTGAGTTATGATATCATCTCCGAGGGTCGTCATCTTGTCGAAAGTTCTTTCAAAGTAGGTCATGGCCTTCTTCGAAATTTTCCTTAATTATTTTAGTGCCGGGATATCTTTTTTTACTGAAAACAATTGAGAAATCAGAATATAGGGAATGGAATTTCCCATTGTTCAAACTGTTGGCGTGGATTAGTAGGCGTACGTATGGTTGCGGGCTATAACTCTGTTGCAGGAGTCATTTCGTCATGCTGGTTTTGATACGGCTAGCATAACTGGGCGAGATATTGTAGTGACGTCTCCCTTCTTCATCACATTTTTTGTCAGATTTGATCACAGGTCTAAGAGTGATCTAAATTTGAATCTGTTAATCAGCTCAGTTACAATCGTGAAAAATGAGCGAGAATTTCATCGACCACTTTATCTGGGAAATGATTCATCAATTGTTTCGCTGTATACAGTGAGTAACAATTGCCTTTCTTGATCATGCAGGCTTTTATGAAATTTTCGCATAATATGATGACCGAGGACGGTACTTCTACACACTCACGAATCGTCTCATTGAATTTAAGAAACCTGGATAATCGCTGCTGATTGAATTCACAAAGCGTAGGTTTCTTCTCTCCTTCGCGAGCCAACAACATTTCAAGACCTTCTTTCACATCAGCGATCAGTAATTCACTAAAGAAAGATACAAGAAAAGGTTTCATATAGGTAAATTAATCGAAGGACTCATAGAAAATAGAGTCAAGAAGACATATGATTCAAAATCTAGCTCTACCCCAGGTTATCTTCTCCACGTAACTTGAAGTATCGCTTGGAGAGTCCTGTTTGCTTCAGAAAAGGTAGACATTATCAACAATAATAATACACAGGTCATTTAAAAAGTATCCTTGATTTTTTGTGACAGCGGTTCTCTTAGATATCCTATACTTCTAATAAATTCCTACAAGGATTCATCTAGTTAGAATTATAAAATTACTACTTCTTTTCACGGATAACACTCGTCTATCTCGTACTCATAATTTTCTTTGCTCAAATTGATCGTTTCACTTTTGTTTCGTATAGAAAAACAAGAAAGAAGTTCCTAATTCGTAAAAATTTAAAGAGGGGATTTTGACCTCTACATAAATTTATATTTACCTCGAAGTAATGAATTTCGGTTGTTCAATATTTGAAACGTTAAATGTTGGCCAATTCCCCATGCACGCTCTACAAGGACAATTTATTTCATAGTTCTTGAGTAGAAGGTCGCGCCGATCTGAACGAGAACACTCGGAGTACTCATAATAAGCCCTGAAAATCTGTTAAAAAATACCTTCGTGTTAATTTCCCTTTTTTGAACCCTTTCAAAAAGGAAAACAAAAAAAGGGTAGAGCTCAAAAGAAATGCTCTCAATGAACAATAACAATTATTAGCACTAGAGCTGCCTCAAAAACATACCTGCTCACCCTTTTGAATAGGTTTCAAACTATAAGTGAGTAGACGGCGTCTATTTCCGAGCACAACGGCATTTGCATCACATGAATGATTCATCAATCCATGAATTGGACCTATGGCGTATCCGAGTACTTTCTGCACCCTACCGGGATAATTTTCGAGGTCTCCCCCTATGTATTCGGCAGACAAGCCTATTCGATACTTGGGCAATATCGATAAGTGATGGAATAGAAGCATAGTTGCAAATTGCTCAGCTTCAATAAAATGACCTTCCTAAAAAAAATATATATATATATATTATTCAATTTCATAAAATGCATTACCTGATTAAATAAAATTTACCTTCAATGTGAACATGTGTCCAAAGAAATCCAAAGTTCTCAACTGGTTCATGATTTTTCCTACAATCGACGAAACTTTTTTGTCTCTCATCACTGATGAGAGAGATTGATTATAATCAACCTTCCAAAACAAATTCATGATCGACCTATACTGGTTCCAATACGGTACTCCGACGCAGTTTCGTTTGCCTTCCAGACTTTCATATACTTTCGGATTGTTCATCAAGTCCTTCAGTTTGGACCCTCCTTTCGTACCGACTAGTAAGATTCGAAGAGCAAACAGTACGTCTTCGTGGTTTTCGTCGGCCGTAAGCCAAACTAGGACCGGACATTCAAAACGATGATACAAACGGTTGGCTTTCGCACTACACAGTTTGCTGCAGTACATTTCCTACAACAGGTCAAAAAGTAATTTTACAGTATTCATCGTCACGATGTCATTGAGATAATTCAGTGCATTGTTATTACCGATGAACAGTAAGGGCAGGGGATTAATGCCTCGCACCAGACAGTACAGTAAGCACAGTGATTAAACCATCGATTGTCGTCGTGAGAAGACGTTCTTAAAGCAAAAATATCTTCGATCGCTAAAACTTCACCTGTATAGAGAAAAAAACAACTTACATAAGACGATCGGAAACCTCAATAAAAACAAGATGTATTCGAAGATAAGATATTGACCGGGTGCGATATCTTCTACAGCTACCCAATGACGTCCCCATTCTTCGTCACACTCGAGCTGAACCTTCGATGAAACATTCGGTAAAAAAGGGTTTGAAAATTTCGTTCGCCAGATCTCATCGTCGGTCAATGAATAATCCCAATCTAAATCTGTCGCGTCTTCGCTTATGGGATAAATATGGAAGAAACGTTCCTCTAATATGCCCGAGGGGAGCGGCGGTTCGTCCTTGTACACGGTACAAAACAATTCCTCCCACTAGAAAATGAAATTATACACATATAATTCATTAAAAAACTAGTCCGAAATAGTCGGTCAATAAAGATGAAAAAATGACAATTATGGGCCATGAATGCGACGGAAGGTTTTTCTTTTGTAATGGGCTCAGAATAAAATACCGCTGATCCTACGCGCTCTGCCTGCCGCAAAGTCCCCCGCGGCCCCCTTTATCCCCAAAATTCAGCTTTTCGCAATTTTCTCGAATTCTAAGCATTTTCGAGAAAAAAGTTTCAAACAAAAGTTGTTCCTCGTAAAATTTCCTACAAGATTCACTATTTATTTGTTACTTTACGAATTATATTGAAAGAAAATACGGTACAGACCTGCATGTCTGTACCGTATTTTCTCTCAATATAATTCGTAATGGCGTGCAACGTTCAACACACAATTTCAATTATTACTTTACGAATATTGATTGGTCTGAAAATTGCCATTTACGTACCTCATTTTGTTCTATGGAGCCGCTTTTGCGTTACACCGGATTGTAGTGGCAATTTTGGTTCGATTTTTGCATTTTTTATAATTTTTCCAAGAATTAAAAAAATAATTTCACTGAAGGAAACTTCCTCAGTACCAACTTGAGGTGATTTTATACATCGATCGGTTGGTCAAAAAATGGCGAATTTTTTGTACACGGATAAGTTATTTGTAGTATTTCAAAAAATCACCTTCTTGATTCAAGAATTCCCAATGTAATCAAATGTAGTTACACACATCATTATAGATACAAAATATTCCCCTCCTCAAATAATTACTGAATAAAAAGATTTTATAGTCTAGAGATAGGACAGAGGAATCATCCGTTTTTCGGGGAAGGAGGTAGCTTGTTTGGCGGTGTGATAAACAGCGTCATGTTCGAAGAGGTCAACGTGCCTGGGGATCCATGTTAATTGAGTCTAGATTGTCAAGTGTGAGAGGGATGCGTTGCATGATTGGGTTAGAGTTGTATGAGTCTGTAAGGGAGTGTAAGGAAGAGAGAAAAAAAGTCGGTAAGAAGAAGGAATTTGCCGTTTGGGGGTAATTGGAGGAGGTGGATCAGGCAGGTGAATAGACTCGTAGGTTCGGCTGTAAATATGGAACCTATTTCCCAGTCGACCGAGTATATGTAGGCTGCTTTAATGGATGTTTTAGACCCGCTGGAGAGGCAAAGTGTGTAGTGAGGATATTCTTGAAATAGTTTCCTGATGTGTAAAGTATTAACAATTTCGTCGGGTTTGAGGCTTTCTGTGAGGTCGAGACGTATTTTAGGTTAAGGGGGAGTCTAAGGAGGGAATTCGAATGTAAAGGTTGTAGTGGATTGAATCGGAGACGAATATGTTTGTTGGGTGGTTGGTTCTTGTGAAGGAGAAAGATTCGTTTGTTAGTTGGAAGTTGTGGAAATCGGAAGACAGAGGTTAAAAAGTTGGAGGAGTTTTTGAAAGTGGCGGGGAGGTTCTGAGGCTAAGTTTGGAGTTAACACGATAAGCTCCCACGGTAATCCTGAGAGAGGACGTTTGGTTGGTCTCGAGTAAGTCGAAGACAGTTTCATGTAACAAATGAATAGTGAATCTTGTAGGAAATTTTACGAGGAACAGCAGCTTTTGTTTGAAACTTGAACTGAATTTTGGGATAAAGGGACCCGCGGGGGGACTTCGCGGGAGGCAGAGCGCGTAAAACTCATCGGTATTTTAATCAGGGGGTTATCCTGAGCACATTACAATAGCAAAACCTTCCGTCACATTTATGGCCCCCTAAAAATTCTTTATTGACTGGACTAAAAGTAATTTCTAATACTGTCTTACTTCTCCTCCGATGTAATTCTTATAGGAATTGTTCTTTCTAATTTTTCTTAATAAAATTTTCTTCCTCTTCAGCAATTCCGTTCTCGATTCGGGAGTCAGTCTTCTGCTAAACTGTAGGGCACGATTCACATCGAGCAAACTAAACTCGAATTGGCGAAGACGGAATAAGACGTCGGAGCGTTTTGAAAAAGCATCAGCTAGCGTATCACTGAGCGTCACGCCTCTCGCTATACTCTTACAGTACAAATTGAATGCTTCGATCGTCTTTCCCTCGGAATCCGCGCGAAGTCCTAAATCCAACAGTTCTGCAGCTTTCAGACGATTTTTTTGGAAACACGCATTTTGTGGAGTCAACTTCCACTTCTGTTCCCCTTCTCGTAAAATCTCGTATATCTCCGAGAAAAGTGACTCGTATTTCGCGGCAAAATCTGCGAACGTGCGCGTGGTCATGGCGAATCGCTGAAAAGAGGTATATTGCGTCGATCGATATCGATCAGGTCATTTTTATTTTGAAGTACAAAGATTAATTAAAAATAAGAAAAACATAACTACTTACGAATCCCGAAAACGGATACTGTACAAATAAATGGTGGGTACTTCAACCGGATGTCCACCGTTGAAAAAAAAAAAAAAATCGGTCAACGATATCGATAAAATTGCGGAAATTAGATAAAAAAATTACAATCTGACGAAACACGTATGACAAACATTACAATGGAACAATAAGTACATACTTTTAAAAGATGGTTGTATGTTTTTCAACGAGAAAAAAGTAAAATTTTGAAAAAAACAAAGTACATTTCAAATACAACAGCCAGTGTTAACATAAGTCGAACAGTACTTTCCAACTATTTTTTTCTTTTGCAATAATCCGTCAGCGATCATCTCTTCTCACATCAGCGCTAGATGGAAAATCGCTATCGGTCAGGTCAGAGGTTAGTAGATAAGAGGCTGTCCCGAGGAAAAATTGAAAAACAATGTATCACGATGAAATGGCGAGTCTCACTCTTCCCTTTTATCCACGCCGGGAAAAAGCTTCGCACGTTCTTATATCTCCACTGTTATTCTGAGAATTGTTTACTTCATTTTTATAATAATGACGATTGATATAACCTACATGCATGAGTACATGATGATGAAAGCATCAGACTTGATGTTCTCGACACTTCGATTGATTTCTGAGCTAATATGTGAAATAAATTCACGCTCGTTCTGGAACATTTTCCGTTGATACGATGATGGTACCATTAGAACTTCCAAAAATAAGATTTGGAACCCGTCCACTTCTAGGAAGAATTTAATGAATTCCGATGACCAGCATTCCAAATCGACCTCATACCGTAATCATATTTTTCGACCTTGTTCGGACGAGCTACGTCAATATTTACTGCATGGTCTGGGAAAATTGGAGCGATTTCGAGGACAAGGAATAAACTAAGCTACCTAACTAAGGTCAGATGATCGGTGTTGGAGAAATAGTGAACGAAATAACCGACGTTTCTCCTCAAAGCTTTCTACTTATTTCTACGGGAGATTTTAATCCTCTCGAGAATGAATTGCATCGCTATAAGTTTATATTTTTGAGTAAAAATTAATCTGACACAATTCCTCGTGGAAATACTTCATCCAGTATCTAGCTTTTCGAGCTACAACTTCGGACCAAGCATAAACATACAATATGTAATAGAGTTACCAACACTGACATAATGATTGCGACTATTATCAGTCTATTATTCCCATAATACTGATCTACTCCTATAGAATTATAGGAAGTATCGACGTATTCATCAATGAGTTTAACTTCAAGCATAAGATTGTTCCCGAAAACTGCTTATCCAACTGTATAAAAACCTAATGTAGCTGATTGCTACGTAAACTCTGCTATTCAATTCAACACCAACCTCTCATTCCTTTAACTAGCTCGGAGCTACTTTTCATGTTCACATACGTACCTGCCTCGCAATTCCTACATTTCTCAATAACTAATTCAACCTCCAGAAAAACCATCCGGGCTATTCCTACGCCTCCCAATACAGTGGAAGCCGCTTATTATAATTGCGCTTAATAGAATAATTCGGTTATTAGAATTGAAGTACGCAAGAACGGACCGACGCGGCAAAATTACATGTATTTTTCTTCGTTTATTAGGATTGAGAAGCCGTTTATTAGAATAGATTTATGAATCGTACGATGCATTATTCAAGCCCTAGAGATAAGCACGAGGGAAAAGAACTTGAACAAATAAAAGTTTTTGCATGAAACTTCTTGTAAATTTTTTTGCACAATTCTTCTCACCCGACTATCAGCTGACTGTTCTTTTTTCAATCGTTATCATCCAGTACAGTTTCATGTTTTCTTCTGATTCATGCAGTCATTGCAATTGCTTTTGCGTGGTTCGAAGTCGAAAAATGAGTTCTCATAAACCTACTCGCACGCGACGTGATCTAACTTTGACCCAAAAGTATGAACTCTTGAAAAAGTATGATGCCTTAGAAGAAATGAGTCAAACTAAAGCCGCTGGAAAATTAGGAATTGCTCAGTCCGTTCTCTGCAAACTTCTGAAATCCAGGTACGAAATTGAGAATTCTTTTATGAATAATGAAACATCAAGTCGTAAGCGTAAAAGAGAGAGTAAAGACCCCGAAGTGGAAAGAGCGTTGAAGAAGTGGTTCGTGTCTGTATGGGAGAGGGATTGTCGGGTCGATGGACCAATATTGAAGCAGAAACTTATTTCTAAAATTGTGCAAAACAACACAATTCAAAGTAAAATTCACGACCACTTTAAACCTTTATAAATGTAAGATGTACATATGAACATACATGTATTGTAACTACACAGTACACATCAATAATTTTTTTTTTTTTTTTTTTTTTTTTTTTCGTGATCGGTTTATAGAATTGGTTGGTTATTAGAATTGAATGAAGGCTGGACAGAAGCGATCATAATAAGCGGCTTCCACTGTAATACCTATCTCTAATTTCGACTGGTTCTCAACAAATCCTCCTCTTCCAATTCACTCACCTATCCCTAGACTCTCCATTAACCATACACCCGTTTCGATCATACAATTAATCTTCTGTCGTCATAAAATAGCACCGCATTAATACCTATTAGAAACCTATATTCCGTGAGTTATTATTCCTCCGACCTTGATGGCTCAAAATTTAATTGTAGGAGTGGTAAAGCCTGATTAATCAACCATCGGTTATTAGCATCCCTATAGCTCTTCTCGCATGGCGATCCTTTTCGACTTTGCACACTTCGGTCGATTACCTCCCAACGACAATGATCTGTGCTAATCTCAATGTTACTCTCCATTTCGTTTTATAACCCTTCATTGTATATTTGGGCAGAGCTGTGCTTATATGGACTGAAACTTACCGAAAACTTACAAAAGATTATTGATTACAATATCAAGAACCACTGATTTAAACGCGAAAAAGACGAATACTCCGAATCGGGGAAGGTCTAAAGAGGAAGATTTAATTGTCACTAAGGCGGACAAGGGAAATGCTGTTGTGGTGATGGAGAAATCCGCCTATTCTTCCAAGGTCTACGAGGTCATCCAGCACTGTGGTGCTAAAGAGAGTGAGGATTTCAGCTTCCCGAAGCACGTCAAAGAAGTTAGGAGTTTCATCAACAGGAGTGAGGCTATTATCAAGACTCCTGCTCTGAAAAAAGCCCTCCTCGTTCCTAACCCCACACCTCCCCTCCTCTACGGGCTGCCTAAAGTGCATAAGAACAATACCCCGATGCGATCCGTTGTTTCTTTCGTCTCCTCCCCCACTTACCTCCTTGCCAAATTCCTTGACCGATGGTTCAAAAATCGCATTGATTTTGAATCTCCTCATTCGGTTTTGAATTCGGCCTCTTTAACTGATGTCCTCGAGGGTGTAAGTCTTCCCCCGGGAACGACCATCTGCTCTTTTGATGTTGTTGGTTTGTTCCCGAATATTCCCAAGGCTGCTACTATCCAGCGGATGGGTGAGCTACTCGTCAGAGCCAACATTCCTCACAATGAGCTTCAGAATTTTTCGATCTTCTGAATACCTGCTGGTCCCCTAACTACTGTAAATTTGAAGGGAAATTTTTCGAGTTCCCTGATGAAGTAGGGATCCCTATTGGATCACCTTTAAGGCTCTCTTATCTCCGAAGTTTTCATGTCTAAGTTTGAACTTGACCTTTTTTCCTCAAACCAGGTGTTACTTAATCATATTTACTATTGGCACAGGTACGTTGATGACGTTCTATATACCTGGACTGGTCACCCAGATCTCCTTGGTGAGTTTCTGAGGTATCTCAATTCCTGGTACCCTTCCATCAAATTTACGTTGGAAATAGGGGTATTTTCCATTAACTTTTTGGATTTATCGATCTCTATTGTAGACGGTATCCATGAGTTTGGAATTTACAGGAAAGATACTACGACCTATGTTTTAGTCCATGGTGGTTCGTTCGGTCCTGTTGCTCACAAGATGGCTGCATTTCATAGCCTAGTTCACAGACTGACTCGTATTCCGTTGAGTCAGTCTGCTTTTAAGAAAGAAGTACTCACAATAAAACACCTGGCTAGAGTGAATGGGGTCAATGTCGACGTTGACGAGATGGTTCGGAGGAAAGTTACAAGGAGCATTCTTGATTCCACCATCTCCCTCCCCCGAGACATGATCCGTGATCGCCGGTTGCGTTGGATCAGTCTCCCTTTTCTGGGGAAGTTCTCCCTCCAATTGGGTCGGGCCCTCCGCCTATTTGGCTTCAGACCCGCGTTCTACAACCCTACAACAGTTAAGGGGTTGTTTGTGAGAATGAAGGACCCCATACCCATTGATGAGAGGAGTGGTGCTTATAAGTTGGAATGTGGGGATTGTGGAGGCTTTTATATTGGTGAGACCAGCCACCAAATGAAAGTTAGAGTAGCTGAGCACCTGAAGTCTTTGGAGAAGGGACGCTTAGGGGAGTCAGCTTTTGCTGATCATTTGATAAACAGTGGCCACAGCTTCCGTGAGGGATCCGAAAAGCTCCTCCATAAGGAGAATTCATACCGAAAGCGCATCGCCCTCGAGTATAAATAGAGATAATGCGTCATCGCAACACTGACTGTATTTCTGCACTCAACTCGTTCATTCCGGAGGATGGCCTGATCGAACTGGTCTATGATTCACACCGTGATTTCTCGTTTAGCCAATCTTAATACATTGTTCTTCTCCGCCGTTCGTCAGTTGCTTTCATTTCAGGCTTGAAGATGGTTTATTAACCGAAAGCGCTCGTCGTTTTGTATTTTCTGCGTTTCGCAAGGTTTACTCTCCATTCGGAGTATTCGTCTTTTTCGCGTTTATTATGGATAGCCGTAACTTAGAGGAACGGATTCGTTTAACCACTGATTTCTCATCGCGCTGTCGAGACAGCCTCCGTCCCCAAAGCCGCATTCCAGGCCATATTTATTTGAATCCTAGAGAGCACAGACCTGCCGATATTCCCAAAAATTACCTATGTTAATTGTCAGTCCACCCCCTTCCCCTCGTCTTCGGGCGAAAGCTTCCGTATTTTCTTCCAAGTTTGCAAAAATTCATAGAAACACACGATTAATCTAATTTTCTTTTTCTTCTTTTTTTTTTCTTACGAGCTATTCAACTACTCGTTCGGGAAGAAATATCGGGATTGAATAGATTTGTAGTAGTAGGAGGAAGTTTAAAGTGTTAGTGATGGTTTCTGAGTTGTTGGAAAGAGCAGAAGGGACTTGAGTGAGGAGACAGAAAATGAAATGTTCGATGTTTACGAGAGAAAGGCACATGAAAGAATGTGGGACGGATATATTTTCATTTTGGCGATATTGGCATGAGGGCGGGGGGGATCAGAGAGTCCAAAGGGTAGAAGGGAGGGGATTAGGTGAGTGTGCCCAACCCGTAGTCAAGTTACAACTGTTTCTCCGCGGCTTGAAGAACGGATTGAAGAAGACCAAGGGATCAGGGATTTTTAAATTGAACGAAGTTTGTTGCATGGTTGAGAGGACTGAAAGCTGTGCTATGATGAAAAGATTTGGGAACGATAAGAAGATTTCAAATCGTAGACCGGAGAGGGAAAGCAAAGCTTGCTTGGCAGCCAGATCCACTGCGTCATGTTCCGGTGGGCCGACATGACCAGAAGAAAGCAGTTGAAGACAGAGAAGATGTTAAGGTATGCAGGAGGATGAGGGTGCGCTGAACGATAGAATTGGAAGGGTAGGGGTTTTGCATGGCTTGGAGAACGATTGTCTGATCGCTTGAGGTTAATAATTTAAAAAAAGAAGGGGCAACCTGAAATAATATCAACTCGATTCAAGCATAAATTCAGTTAATTCAGCTGAGGAGAGAGTTTTGTTCAGAAACTCCACGCAATCCTTGATCGAAAAACTATCGGGGGATTGATGAGAAGTTTGTGTCGTACTAGAAAGAACAGGCGAGAATATAGTTAGAAGAATGAAATTGATGATAATAAGGTGTGATCGAATACAATAAGTAGAAAAATACAGGATAAGTAGTTTCGGGTAACACCAAACGAAGATCAAAATTTTGTTGGTTGGTATAAAGAACAGAATTTAATATTCAGCTCAAGTATCGTCTTGAACCGCGATACTCATATTCTCGTTCTAGACTTGGCACACAAGGTTCATCAATTTCGCAGAACTATTTCTCAGGAAGGGCCTAGTATTGGAAACTTTCTTCAGATTCTCTTTCAATTATCTTTCTATAACTTCTGATGCGTATTATCGACCTGAGTGTTTTCTTTTTTCAATTTCTTGTCTTTTGCACATTCTGATCGGGAGAACTTGTCTTAGATGATTATTTTATCATTTGCTTTTCTCATTATTCCATACTTACTCCGTGATTAGTTATCACTCATGTGCTCTTCCACCTTACAAAAATGGGATCTCTCACCCCACAATGATATTTATGTCATGTAATTTTTTCAAATACTATCTTCTTTGCTTTTTATGTGAATTCAAAAATTTTATTCCATTTTATTTCACCATAACTTATCATGTAATTTGTTTTTTCGTTATTTTATTTTATTGATCCAAGTATCTTAATTTGTGTTCATAATTTTCTTTGTATTTAAGGTATTTTATTTATTTGTTAAACTATGTTTCTGGTGGCCACACGAAGTCACAAAACTATTTGTATAATTGTATTTATTAAAATAATAAAATTAAAAAAAAAAAAAAACGCTTTAATACAAATGTACATTTTGTTAAAATCTACAATGTCGATTTATCCCATGAATTTATTGTAATTTCATACTACGAGCAATTTCAAAAATAGGCGCTGAAATGATGAGAAGTGGCTTGAAAAGAAATATTATCAGAAAATCCTCGAACTTATGAAAAGAATATCAAATTTATAACTTCTAGTAATCACGAGAGTCACAATAATCGACTTCTTTGTTCTTTTTTTTTTTTTTTTTTTTTTTATTATTCTGCACATTTGAAAACTTTTGTCATGGTAATGTTACGAGCATCTAGTGCTCTGCATCAGACCTAGATTGGTTTTCAGTCTAGGTCCGATGAAGAACACTAATGGCTCGAAATGTTACCATAATGAAAGTTGTCAAATGTGTGGAAAGAACATTCTTCTTTTAATTTAATTAATGACACCTAGCATGCAAAAAAGAATATTCATTTTTTCCATTTCACCATCGTTATCAATATGTTTTCTAAAATTTAATTTATAAAATTCATAAAACATTTTTCATATTTTTCCGAATGTTGAGCTTTACAATCGACAAAATTATTGCGAGCTTGGTAAAACAATTTATCAGAATGCCGTTTCTCTATTCTTCTTATGGAAAGATTTCTCATTTGATACTCACTAGGCAGGCGTATACGAGTACGATGTGATCAAATAGTTGCAGAATTGCCTCTGAACAAAATGATGAACGAAAAAAAGTAACGAAATCTCTTAAGTGACTTTTCTATCATCATTTTTTCGATAAAAAAATAACGATAGGTAGCAAAGAAAATAGTTGCGAATCAGTCTGAGCATAGTGAAAAAGGACATTAGAATAGTTATGCAGTTTAATATGTAATTTTGGTGCAAATCAACAAAATCCAAATGTGCGAGCAGGGTCGAACTTTTTCCTCTTCGAATAATATATTTTTCTTTGCACGAAAAAATTCGCTTTACAGCCTGATTATCATTTTGTCTTAAACATTACGAGATTTATAAATCAGTATATCAGCTGAAATTTAAAAACAAGAAAGGTTCTAATAGTTTTTAACAGAATTAAGCTCAGTGATGAAGAATCTTACCTCCTGAAGGAAAGTTTAAAATTTGCTTTACCTTCTTCCGATAATGGTGACACCCTAGCGAATGTGGTTGCGGATCTCACTATAAAAATCGGACACGGTTGCAGCATCCAACAGAAGTGTGCTGAGATTGTCTGCAATACCTCCTTCCCCATGTGAATAATTTATTTATTTACATTAGAGGGCCCTTTAACAGCCGATCGGCCAATGACAGGAGAGCACGATAAAGGAGAGAAAAAAAAAGAGTAAAACGAAATAAAAATAATAGAGAAACAATGAACAAATAAAATAAGACAAAATTAAAAAAAAAATTAAGTAACATAAAATAGAAGGAAACGATAATGATAATATGTCCACTACTACCCACCCCAACCCTGGTCCCATGTCCAATCCGCAACCCCTTCCACAAGAATAAATAATAAAAACCAAAAAAAAATAATAATAAATAGATATAATAATAATAATTACAGATATATGGAGGCCATTTGATCATAGGGGTGCGGACAAGAGCAAACTGAGAGATTTATAATATGAAAAAAAAAAAAAAAAAAAAAAAAATAGATGAATAATGAACAAATAGGGAATGGGCAAGCATTATCCAAGTTCATGAGGACTGTCGTCACCTTGCTACCTAACATTTTTCTACCGTCAAAAAATATGTCAATTGTGCGGTCTTCTTTAACAACACGGTTCGACGGAGACAGGGCACGAAGCAGTGGAGCAGAAGCAAATTGCTGCGTTCTGTGCTGAGGAATTTGAAAGATATCCCTACACCTACTCGTTCTGGATGGAGTAAGGAAATCTATTTTACTTAGTAAGAACGATGATTCAGTTTTTCCACAGAGGATATCCCTCGCTATCATTATTAAACTAAGTTCCCTTCTCATCACGTTTAGAGCAGTTAACTCGTAACCTAGGACCAATTCCGGATAAGTAATTGAAGTATCGTACTATCCAAAATTTCTAAAATAGAGATATTTTGTGAACATTCTTTGAATACGTTCAGATTTTTAGCGGGGAACCGGCTATCCCTTTTGTTGGGGGGAACTTCCAGGAAATTTTCGTCCACGAGCGCGAGCGAGGTTGATGACGTCACGGAGAGGGGAAGAGGACTTCGAAAAATTTCGACCCTTTAGCCATATATGATAGGAAGGCAGGAACGAATCGATTCAATAGGAAGGGGACTTAGAAGAATTCCTACCTCCGAACTATATATGATAGGAGGGGGATTTGGAAAGACGACGGCTTCCTTGAAATTGCAGCGCGTTCAAGTTGTCAAGTCATGATTTTCAGGACTTGGAAAAACTTCAGGCTCTAGGGGACTGGTTCCCCGCTGCCATTGCAGTCCTGAAATGGCATCTAATTTTTCAACTTCCCCTTACCTACTGGACCCCATATCACACTTGCACTATCCAGATGCGATCGTACAAGCATCACATACAGCAAATGGAGAGAACAGATCTGTTGACAAGAGATCTGGTTTGTTTCATAAAGATTCCCAGATTGCGTTTTGCGCTATTTAGTATCTTGTGTAAATGCCAAACGAAGTTATTCTGGGATCAAAGAGGACACCTAGATCCCGAGTCTCCTCAACTGATTCTAAGATCTCTCCACGTATCTGATATTCTGCCTGAATCTTAGTTCGCTTGCGAGAGAACGTCATGACATTTTTTGGTGTTTAAAGGCATAGAATTTTCCTCGCTCCATTTCGTCAATATATCGAGGTCCTGCTGCAACAACACAGAATCCTCCAAACAGCGTACCTCCCCGAATAGCTTTACATCGCAAGCATACATTGTGCACCGCGAATAGCTTAAATCTTTATCTTTGCCAATCATAAATAAGAGGAAGAGATAAGGACCCAGACATGCTGTTTTCTTTCCAATAAATAAGTCCAAAACTGTTCAATGAGAGAGTCGGAGAAACCCATGAAATCAAGTTTCTCGAGTAATTTGTAATGATCAACGTTATCAAAAGCTTTTTCAAAATCTAAATATATAATGTCATAACTGATAGGATATTCTTTCATCCAGTACTTCATGTATATGATAAGTCAATTCCAGAAGATTGGTTTGTACCGATCTCCTCCCTACAAAGCCATGCTGGTGCTTAAATTCTTTGTCTGAGGATTCAACTTGCTGAACAGCACGGATTCAAAAATTTTAGCAGGGACACATATGGCCGAGATAGGCCTATGGTTGCAAATTTTCTGGGCTTCAGCCGTTTTTGGCACTGGTATGATTTTAGAAATCACCCACTAGCGAGGATACGAGGGTGTATGAAGTATGAACTTTTAAAGAGGTACACAAGCGGAAGCATTAAAATTTCTCTGCATCCTTTATAGGTGTAGGGTGGGACTTCATCAGGCCCCATACCCCTTTTTGGTTTCAATTTTTTGAGTGCAGAATTCAATCCTGAGTTAAAAATTCTTTTAGGGAGATTAAATTTCCCTCTAGAGTACAATTCCCAACTTCATTTCTACACCATATGTTTTGAATGCATGTGGCTTGGCTTTTTTGTATATACGGATGAAAAGTGATTAGCGAATGCAGTTGCTATACGTTCCAGCCCGACAATACAAGATTCATTCAAGGTGTACATTATTGTTGGTTCATTTCCAGCATTTCTTTTGGAGTTGATACGTATCCAAAAAAAGTTTGTGGTTGAGAACCGATTAGACTCTCAATGAAATGCAAATACTCCCTGTATGCCACTTTAATCATGTTTTTACTCCTCTCCCTCATACTATGATATCTGTGCAGCAATTCGCAACTATAGCTGTTCATTTTTAGCTGAGGTCTAACTTTCTCTTCCATTCTAATCACTTTTTTGACGTCCCTAGAAAACCATCGCGGGTATCGACGCATTCCACCACCGTATTCCTTTCGATAATTACATTATAAATTTCTTTTTGTACATTATCTGCAGCTTCATCACTATTGCACATTGAATATAAAGGTTTCCAATTTATATTCTTAATGCCAATACCTATACCGAAGCTTTAAAATCAGCTTTTGAGTAATTCAACATTTGTGAATTTGTGACAGCTTTGGTGGTCTCCTTTCTTAAAGTCTTATCTTTTTGTTTGAGATTATGAACTTCGATACGTAGAGGAGGATGATATTTGTCCATTCGTTTAATTATCGAATCACCCTTTGCTACGACTGTCGTTCGTAACTTAAGAGTAGGTCAAGTATTTTATTCTGATGATTTGGTACCAAGTTGAATGAGTCGAGACCCGCAATATGAATAAGATCGTTAATTTCATCAAGATGTTTATCCCGATTTCGCTCTATTTTCTTCAAATTACCCTGGCTGAACGACGAGACGCGATATTGACAGCATCTTTTAGGTCGTGGTCGTTCCAATAACTGTGATTGAAGACAGCTGTATTTTTAGAACGGTAGCGGCGTAGTAGGCCTACAGATCTGTTGGAGTAAGTGCAGCTAATTCTTGTTTCGAGCTGGATATTCGAGTTTCTGTTCTTTTTAAACGTATGTCATAATATCATAGTTCGCAGAAAGAAGATGAGATCGAAGATTTGCGAAAGCGTTACGCTGCAGGTGAATCTGCAAGTTTACGCGTTCTTCTTGGCGATGGCGGTGAAAGATTTGCCTGATGAAATTACGCTGCAACCGTTACTACACGACGTAAAGTCAGTAGCGAATACATCTCATTGGATGCGTACATTATTTCGACTAAAACCCCATCGATTTTGTTTTCAGAGGTGTAAATTTAGGAGTCAACCATATGGGAAAATTTCTACCCACGAAAAAATAAAATCAACGAGCATTCCGGAAGGTATTACCAAGTACATTTTCATAGAAGATATTTAAAAAAAAATGGACTTGTATAGAGAGGTCTTGAATTCTAGTTTACCATCGTTTTTCAATTTTTCATACGTGGAATATTATCAATTTGTACTCAAAATATTCGAAATAAAACTAAAATCTGAAATATTTTAATGTATATATTTATTATTACCATAAATATTACAATTCAAAATATTCTAAAGGCGTCTCATAGAAACTCTTATTCAAGTTTTACAGGACAACAAAAAACAATCATTAAAGCAGGAACTTCATTCGAAATAACATAATTACACACCTAAATAAATTTACGATTATGAGTCTAAAAGTTTACAATAACCAACTTATAAAAATATAATAATAAATAATAATAATTAAAAAAATGAACTAGTTAAGATGCAGCTGACATTACGTAAGTTTATAAACTTTTAAAACCTTTAGCTTTATAATAAGCGTAAGTTTACAAACTCAATACTTTTAGCTTTTATAACAAATACAGGACCAGAAGAAGAAATATTTGTAATCAACAATTAATAAAAAATAGATTTTTATTTTAAATCAATTTCAAGGTTGTGGTAAAAATATAAAACTTTGAAAATTGTTATTATGACTATAGCACGTATGGGACTCAGCAGTATTCTGATTACTGGTGTTCGTTGAAAAATCATTAAAAACGCTTTCATCCTCGATCATACCACTATTATCTAGACTACTTACATTACTGTACATACTTTTGCCTGAGTAATCTAATTGAGAGATATCCAATTCGGAAAAAGGATCGCAATGATTGTACATTGGTTCAGGATGAAATTTTTCTTCGTAGTGTACAATATCAACGTTATTAGGAAACGCAGGATTATATCCTACACCTTCACAGCTCAATCTGGTTTCGGAACAAGAATTATTTACATGAGAGTAATTAGGAAGCGGCGGCTGAGGATTTTCCGCTGAACTTTTCGCTTGATTTATATTATTAGGAGGACACTGAAAACGACAGGAACTCTCCGCACCGGAGTTTTTGTAATAAGGATTAGTAAATTCTTCGTTTACTGGCATAGTACAAAGTCTATTGTTGGGGCCGAATTCTTTACCCGACACCGGAAAATTAGAATTGTCTTGAATTTCCTGTACGGGACTCGAACTCTGCTCTTGTTTGATGGGCGATGATTGAAATTCCCACATTGGCTCTTGCGGCTCCATTTTAAATGAACTCTGTTGGATAGTGCCGCTACCAAGATCCAACACCGTCGTGGGCGATTTATCTGGCTCGGTCGGAAAGTTAGATAGATCCGTTGATCTGATGGGCTGGTCCAATTGAAATATGTGTTCGGCTTGAAAATATTCGTTATTCATCGGATGTTGAAAATCGTATTGTTGATTCATATTCGACGGAACGTCCAAGAAATTTTGTTGCGGTAAATTCGCCGACAGGTTGGAATCGGACTGCGAGGAATGCATGAAGTAATCCGAATTGGTGGGTATGACCTGGTCTCCTTGATTAATATGTTGATAATGACTAGTACGTTGAGCCACACAGGTGCACTTATAGGGTAAACAGGAACATCTGTAATCTGAGGACAGAAATAAATTGATGTAGATACGAAAGATTTTATTCGTCGGTGGTTCAATTTCTATTCGCGTACGTACCAGTACCGTTCTGATTCTGTAGATTATTCATGAGCGAGGGCGGGAGGTTTGACTTTGGTTGACCGTGTGAGCTAATGGTGTTCTGATAATCGCAAGAACGTCTCTTATTTTCTTTCAGTGGAAGCGCCTAAACAAATATAAAATCAATTCGTTAGTACTAAATAAACGATGGGACAAAATTTATTAAATTTTACAGAGAATAAAAAATCTTCATTAGTTGAAAAATCGTCTGAATTTTTTTGTAGGGGAGGACATAAGTGGAAGTATCAAGGGAGGCTGGCCTTGAGTCTCCCTTTTCAGGAACTCTTTCAAATGTCTAGCGTAACTTATATTTCTTTACTAAGTACTGGCATTTGACGGTTCTTGACTCAGGTGGACAAAATCAACTGCGAATAACAAGAAATAGTCATGAGTAGTGGGTGGTAGCCACTGCGACGAGGATGTCCATAGAGGGGGGGGGGGAGGTTGATATGTGTGTTTGTATGGTCACATGGTCGTACTGAGAGCGACGAGAGGGTCTCAAATTTGAGGTTAAGCTCTCTAGACTGTTTTCATCTCCATATTGATCAGTTCCTATTATTTCGATTCTAGGTCGACCTTGAGTTAGTTTACAAGTCTTATAAAAAAAATGTACTTGTTAGTAATTTTCCCCTATGAACAAACACGAGTCTGAATTATTTGATCTCTAATTGTATTTCTCAAACAGATTTTTAGTCAATATTGCATCGAACTCTTGAAATATTTCATGTAACCTAATCTTGTTTTCTATTTCAAGTCGACGACTCAATCGAAGATTTTTGTTTCAAGTTTTGAAGGATCTTAATGGTTGCAGATTGAGTAAATACGCATCAGAATATAGTTTTTTTCATCATCTAACGGATAAATCAGAAGATGGACGTGTGCCTTAGTTAGAAAGTGAGCGTATCGCAAATTAACTCAACGTCAACATAATGTAAACTAAATATCAAAGCGCGTTAACGTGTTGCACGCGGGAGGTGATTCAAAATCACAATGAGGCTTTTGAAGGAACTCCCCTGCAATAAGACCAATGTACAGCAAGTATCAATACAATAAGAATCAGTCAAACGAGTATGCAATATGACATAGGGGAAAAGCTCTACAGGGTAAAAGTGGTGAGACAGAGATCGTTCAAATAGCGTGATCCTGCCTCACTACCTAAATTCAGCGTCCAAACTCGGGGAAGGATAATGATTGAAAATACGGTTCAGAAACGGAACAAAAGACGTAAGCAAAAATAAAATAAAATCTTTCGAGGTGTGCAACGAATCACGTGGCGACCATAGGGAAAACCGAGCTGTACTGATCAGATGAGGAGTTTAAATATCGGGGGCAATTCGACATGATTCCTCCGCGGAAAGGTACAAGACCTAAAATTCACGGAGGATGATCCCGATGTAAAGACTTACGATCAAATTTGACGAGATTGAATGAAAAAATATTTTTACTCAATGGAATAGCATTCGTAGAGTAATTTTTTGAAATCGTCATGACGTGAATCGTTGATTGTTGTGAGCTACTTGAAAAAATCGAAGAAAATGTATCAACTAAAAGATGTAGATAAAACAGGAGTGCGTACATTCTTTCTTCTCATTGACCTCTTCCCTATGATTTACATTTTCTCAAGACCAGTAATTAAGTACAGTCGAGTGAAATCAACGTTGAAGGTGGGATTGTCATAAATAGTGTTTGTATATTTTTTCAGAACTCACTTTTGCTGATAAAGAAGATTCCCTGCTTAGTAACATCGTTATGCCCCGTACTCTCCTTCCGGTACCGAGACTACGCCGAGCTTCGGCAGTTGATTTAGCCTCCGGACGTTGGTGATCGTGTACGCCTTTCGCCTGAAATCAATACAATCGTATAATGTTTTCATTATTCATCTGTTCAATTCGCGATACATATTATTAATTCTCTTATTTATCTAGGACTGCGGACAGCATACGTATTAGTATTCTCGTTTACTATTGGGTACAATGTTGGACAGAAGTTCGACAAACATAAGTACGAGTATATCTCTTACCTGAAAGAATATTGCGAAGTCGGTATGTCTCCAAAAGTGAGTCACGGGGTATCCGCAATGACCTCTACATGGCTGTACTTCCAAACGCCCATTACACTCTTTATTCGGACAAGGTTTTCCTGCAAGAGAAATAACAGAAACTCTCACTACCTATTCGAAATTTTTTCCTAGCAGTTGTACGATAGACTTAAATTACGCTTCCTGACTCGTAAAAAGGGATTTTTATCTTCATAACGTCGGCATATTTTTGTTTATAATTTGGAGAAAATGCTTTTTGCGAATGACCGACGCACTTCGAAGAAGCGCGACCATAATATTTGTATTGTGTTTAGAAAATCACGAGTCGAAAACTTTCTCGTACGTAGTCGTAACAATTTACGATGATGGATATAGTCGATATTAATGATGTCAAGCGAGTGTAACATATAACTACCTTGTTGTTTTCGTCTGGCTTTATCGCATATTGCCGGTCTTAGGTGAACAGATTCGCCGTTAGGTAGAATGCATCTTCTCGAACATACCAACACCCCTAGACAAGATTTCTTCAATATATGCACGTTATGGTTGTTTGTGTTACGCATAGCCCATCCGGACGCGTGTCTTTTGGCTTCTTCGCTAGTCGTCGGGTACACCAGACGACAATGGCCGTCTGCCCATTCTTCCCAATTATTGAATTCGCTGACCTGAAATCAATTCAAATAGCAATAAATATTTAATCGATCTAAAGAAGTTTTCTTTTAGTGTAGAAATAGCAGATCTGAACAGGGTTTAACAGTTCTGTATGAACTTGCTGTGAAGGTTCACCGTCCAAACCTCAAGCTGGTAAAACCCCCTTGGACAAGGACACAGGTCCCTTTGGAAGAACAATTAATCTTGCAGAATATGAAGTGTCTTCGGTATTTAGAAAGCATATTGTCCAGGAAAATTGATGAGATTGGAAAGTGAGAAGCGTGCAGGAGAAAGCCGAATGGTCAATACAGAACTGGTTTCCTACTAACCCTTTTCCTGACATATGTAGCACGATGATCCAAATTTTTCGAAGATGGGTTGGAAGTCAAAGTTTCTCCAAGTTTTCGAGGCTGGATAGTCATATGATGTTCTGAAAATTCCTACTTTCTTCATAGGTCAAACTTTTTCTCAGTTCTCCTCACCTCATGGTCTAAATAGCTGTGCGTTCGAAATTTCTCCAAGTTCCCCTTATCTTATACAATTCAACGGTGGAAATTTTTTCGAGTCCCCATCCCGAAACACACACAGATAGCTCTGTAGTTGGAACTTTTATAAGTCTTTCAAGTAAATCAGAGCTTCTGTCCCCTTAGGAACCACAGTTTCTCGAAAGAATGACTGATAGTGGATATTTTTTCCGATAAAGGTACCTTGTACCAAAATGAAGCAGAGCATTATGAGCCAGCCTGTATGGAGAACACATTTTTTTTTTCATCATCATACGAGCTCTTCCTACTCTAAGGGTTATCAGCTCGAGGTAGGTAACTGTGGAGGGTTTGTGAAAATTGAGGACTACGGTAGAAGTGTGGTGTAGGAATTTTTACAACAGGCAGATGGAAGACGTGAAGAAATAGAGTAAGAGAGGCTGATATTTTCAAGAGTGGAATAGAAAAACAAAAGTTGAACAGATATATTTTCATGTTGGAATGGCAAAAAGGCGGGGTGTGAAGGTAATAGACCTAGAAAAACATAGGAATGGGTAATACGTATGTGACTGATTCTGAGGTGGGTGAGGATGATTTCTTCATGACGGGTAGTTCGACCCGAGGAAATCTAAGGGACTGGTTCGTTTTTAATTGCTCCAAATTTTTATGAATACTCATGCTAGTAGTCGAGTCATAGGGTCAGAAATTTTATGGAAGAGTAGGGAATCGTTGGCGCAAGGTCAACCGCGTCGTGTTCCGGGAAGTTGATGTGCCTTACAATCCAGAGAAAGGAGACCGGTTTTCAGGTGGATGATCTCTTTGCAGAAGTAAATCCTAACCTAACCTAACCGAGGTTGAAAAAAATTGGACGTCTTCAAAAAATGTTCACAAGATATCTCTATTTCAGAAATTTTGGATAGTACGATACTTCAATTACTTATTCGGAGTTGGTCCTGGGCTACGAGTTAACTACTCTAAAAGTGAGAAGGGAAATTAGTTCAATAATGATAGTGAGGGATATCCTGTGTGGAAAAAATGAATCGTCGTTCTTACTAAGTAAGACAAATTTCCTCGCTCCATCCAGAACGAGTAGGTGTAGGGATATCTTTCAGATTCCTCGGCACAGAACACAGCAGTTTGCTTCTGCTCCACTGCTTCTTGCCCTGTCTCTCTTGAACCGTGTTGTTAAAGAAGACCGCACAATTGATATATTTTTTGACAGTAGAAAAATGTTAGGTAGCAAGGTGACGACAGTCCTCGTGAACTTGGAAACAAATTGATAATGCTTGCCTATACCTTATTTTTGTTCATTATTCATCTATCCTTTTTTTTCTTCTTTTATTATAAATTTTTTATTCTGATCTTGTCCGCACCCCTATGATCAAATGGCCTCCATAATATATCCGTAATTATTATTATTATATCTATTTATTTATTTTTTTCTATTCATTTATTTTTTTTTTTATTTTATTCTTCGAAATGATTGGTTTGTGGAAGGGGTTGGGGGATTGGATATGGGACCAAGGTTGGGGTGGCTAGTGGTGGACATATTATCATTATTGTTTTATTTATTTATTTTTTTTCAATTATCCGTATTTTTCTATTATTTTTATTTTTGTTTTCGTTTTTATTGTACTTCTTTTTTGTTTTTTTTTGTTTTTTTGTTTTTTTTTTTATAGTGCCCTCCTGTCATTGGCCGATCGGCTGTTGGAGGGCATTCTAAAAATAATAATAATAATTATTATTATAAATGAATGCGTTTAATTGAACGAGGGTCCTGCATAACCAGGAGAGATGAAAGTGAATCAGTTAACAGTAGGACTTTAAGCTGGAGGGTGAAAAAAGTAAGACTATCAAGACAAAAGTAAATAGTGTCCAGTTTGGCGAGGAAAATGGAGGCAGAATTCCTCAATAGGTGGTTGGTCATAACGCCTCGGATCGAGAACGCGTATCCAGTTTCAAGTCCAAATTCAAAGACGTCAGTAAAGCAGAGCTGATGGGTCGGAAATTTGATAGAGATAATATTCGAAGAGTACAGGAGAAAAAGGTTGAATGTGCAAACGAAACGATCTGGAGTAACAGTTATTTCTCAGTAATGCGAAAAATCCAATTATTCAGATCGTTTCACTGGGACAATCTTTTTTTTTCCCGTGTATCCTTCATTTCAAATGAGTTGTTAGTATTTAGTGTATAGCTAGACCGAGTTGATAGCCATGGAGGGGTGGACGATTTAATAGCGAGTAAAGATTTCGATTTGAGATTTTAAGATAGTCAAGAGGTTGGAGGGGGTATTATGCACAGAGGAATCGAAGCTTCAAAAACTGCTGGTGAAAATGGTACTTGAGCAGTTTTCTATTGCGAGGTTGAAGAGGCAAGCAAACAAAATTATTCTTCTCCTAGTGGCCACTAGAAGCCATCCCACTTCGCAGTTTATGGTACCAGAAAATGTGGTTTTCCATCCAACAACACTCATAACGCCCTAACTCTGAACTTACAAGTTCATTAATAAACAGTGGCGTAGCCAAGAGAAGTGGAGAGTTTTAACTACCTCTAGGAAATAAGTTTTTTGCCTGTCCAGAGCTCAGGTCCGAGAACATTTAAGTTTCACCAATTAACATTCATAAAAGAATAATCACTCTCCTCTGACGTAGTTCAGTTCAACTCACTATTCAGATTACGTGCCATTAAGACTATTTTTCTGACGAGATTTCCTCGCTTTTCTGTACTTACCCTTGGTATTGTAGTATCGTTGATATCCCAGTCAACATTTCTAGCAGAACTTATATAAGTAGCGGCGCGTTGGTGACAGTTACTCGAATAGCCGGGGAACGGACATTCCATTCCCGATGGCGAATTGACTTCTCTTCTGGAAAGAAAACAAACGAAAAAGAAAGGCACAATGAATAACTCATAATTTTTGGCGAAAATATCATATTATAAATCGGAAGGTATAAACGCGGAAATGAACAAAATAATCGAAAAATTTCTTCTCGTTCGGGTATGCTGAAAATATTCTACACTCGTCGATGGTTTTTATTGATGAATTTTTGTACATCAAAGATAATCAAAACAAGCGGCGGCGAACTGCGCAAGCGAACCTATAACGAATGAGTAAATAAAATTTCTGGTTCACTTGCCTGCGAAATTTAGCGTTCAGTTTTTCTTTTTTTATTCCTCTTTTTTGCATTCGTTACATACCTTGAATTGTTTGCGAATTAAATGCTCGGCGTTAATTTGTAAATTAGTCGAGCGGCGGTAAAACTTAAAGACGAAAAAGAATCGATTAAATTTAACCGTACCTAATTGCTATCTTATAAATTGAATGAGTACTTTTAAGTTAGTCCTCTCAGATACAAAGTATGAGAATCGGCGGCGCTGAATGTGGTTTTTATCATAATTTGTAAAATTTGAAGAGGAATTTTCACATACAATATCTAAAGAGAGAAAGAGAGAGATAGAGAGAAAACGTATTGAGATCATCTAAATGGCTAAATTTTCGAGAAGTTGCGCATCAAGAATCTCTTATATAATGTTGACTGTCTCATACCCTCTCTGTGACTGAGAAACGATTTCTACTGCGGAAGTATTTCAAAATGCATAATCTTCCTCTAATGCAGCGAGTCGTTTTTTCAGTGCACAATTATTTGATTTAGGTACCCGATTTTCTAGTTTTTTATTTACCGACTTCGATGGCTGGGGAATGTCTAAAGAATGGACGATACCAGGCTACTTAAGCAGAAGACATGGGCCGCAGGAGAGACTATAAACGACATAAAGATAATATGATCGAGGTAGCTTCAAAGAACGCCAAGATAAATCGTGACAGGGAGACGAGCGGCGTGAAGAGCAATCACTCACCAAAATGGTGCAATCCTTTCGTATCATTCGGCTAACATACCAAGTCACCCGCCCTGTTTGCGAGAGGTCAGTTCGATCACGAATTGGACTGGTGAGCTACATGAGAACAGATAGACGGTGAAGATGAAGCGAAGTCAGACGACAATAATTTTTTCTCGAATCATTGGTAAGTAATTGTGATAGTTGTAGTTATGGAGAACCCCTCCTATGTCTCCAAGGTCTGTGACATTCTCGACCAGTGTAGTGCCAGGGTAAATGCGGATTTTAACTTTCCAAATCACGTTAAAGAAGTTAGACGTGTTATAAACAACAGCGAATTTATTATCAAAACCCCATCGCTTAGAAGATTTCTCCTTGAGCCCAACCCTGTGCCGCCCTTATTGTACGGGCTGCCTAAGGTTCATAAGAAGGACACTCCGATGCGGCCGGTCGTTTCCTTTGTGTCTTCCCCCACGTACTTCTTGGCAAAATTTTTGGACCGTTGGTTTAAATCTAGAGTAGATTTTGAGTCATCCTACTCTGTGAAGAATTCGGTCTCTCTGGCTGATAAGCTCAAAGATGACATTCTTCCGCCTGATTCTACCCTACGCTCTTTTGACGTAGTCGGTTTGTTTCCGAGTATCCCTAGGGCTACTGCTATGCAGCATATGGGAGACCTCTTGGTCCAATCTAATATCTGTCACGAAGAACTGGCAGAATTTTTCAATTTACTCAATATTTGTTGGTCTCCCAATTTTTGCAAATTTGAAGGGAAATTTTTGGAATTTCCAGAGGAGGTAGGTATCCCTATTGGCTCTCCTCTGGGTTCCCTCATTTCGGAGGTTTTCATGTCTAAATTTGAGCTCGATCTTTTTTCCTCTGGCCACGGGCTTTTGAGTCATATATATTATTGGCACAGGTATGTTGATGATGTCTTGTGCATGTGGTCCGGTCACCGAGATCTCCTTTTGGAGTTTCTTAGTTATCTCAACAGTTTGTATCCTTTCATCAAATTCACGTTGGAAGTAGGCGGTTTATCTATAAATTTTTTGGACCTTACTATCTCTAATAGAGAAGGTGCCCATGAATTCGCTATATATAGAAAAGATACTTCGACCGATATTACTGTCCACTGTAGACCTTTCTGCCCTGTTGCCCACAAAATTGCCGGTTTTAATAGTTATATCCACCGGTTGACTAGTATTCCATTGGGTCACCTCGCTTTTCAACAGGAGCTTTTGACTATAAAGCATTTGGCCAGAGTGAATGAGGTCAGCTTAGATATTGACTTGATGGTCCATAGAAAATTGACTAGGAAAAGCCTTGATTCCACTACCTCCCTCCCCCGCAATCCGGCGTCTGACAGTAGAGAACGTTGGATCAGGCTCCCCTTTTTAGGAAAATTCTCTTCCCAGTTAGGTCGTGTCCTCCGCCCATTTGGGTTTCGCCCAGTGTATTACAATCTTAACACTGTACAAAGTCTGTTCGTTAAGCTAAAGGACCCCATCTTACTGGTCGAAAGAAGTGGGGTTTACAAAATAGAGTGTAATGACTGCAATGGAATCTACATAGGTGAGACTGGACGTCAGCTCAAAATTAGAATAGATGAGCATAGGAAGGGGTGGGAAAAGAAGAAATTGGGTGATTCGGCATTTGCGGACCATCTTATTACCACTGGCCATAGTTTCAAAGAGGGATCCGAGTCCCTCCTCCATAGAGAGTCCTCGGTTTTCAAGCGTACCGCGTTAGAACATATTGAAATTATTCGCCATCTGAATAACGACAACCTAAATGTGCTCAACAGGTACATACCTGATGAGGGGTTGATTGAACTAGTTTATGAGTATGATTCACATTGTGATGACTCGCTAGTTCAGTCATGGTTTCCTCGGCAGTGTTTGTTGCCGGCCGGTGTTGGTTCAGTTGCTTTCATGTCACCCGTTGACAATGGTTCTTTAATCGAAAGCGCTCCGGTGTATTTTGTATTTCTGTGGCTTCAATTAAATTACTCCGTCTGTTTTACTCCTTTGAGTATGTCGTCGTTTGATGTGATAGTTGTTCTCTTCTTCGATAAAAAGTATTTCCTTCTTTGAGGGAGAGGATGCACACCTCTTTCTCAAAATCCTAGTGACGACATTGTCGTACGAAATACTTTATAACAATTTGTACACGCCTTTCTTTGCTTTCGCGAAGAGGGAGTGAGAGTTTTATTGCGTAGTGCACGAATCATAAAAATATAAATTCTGGTTGTGACAAAATTTGTGACCATGAAATCTCAAAAACCGTACAAATTATTATTATTTATCTGAATGTTTGTTCGTAATTTGAACATTGAATGAGCTGCTTTGTAAGTTGGGAAGATAAATATTTTCCAATTTTTTTTTTTTTTTTTTTTTTTTTTTTTTTTTTAACGAGCTACAAGCTGCTCAAAGGGCTATTAGCTCGGGTTGTTTACAGACTTATAATTTAATCGCTTAATTTATAGTGGTTTAGGTAGAATCATTTTAACAGAGTTATATATTAATATATGTTGTGTTGAGTTGTAAGAGTTTGTTGAGGTAGAATAGTTAGATGAGAGAGTAGAATTCTGTGAGACGTAAGTATTGTAGTGATAGTGTGACAGTGTCGCGATCATTTTTAAGAGCTTGCGAGATGGAGGAAGAGACCTGCAGTGAAGAACGAAGGGATTGGAGATGAGAACATGAGAACATATGATCAGTTGTGAGATTTTCTTCTTTACAGTATGGGCAAGATGGAGGCGATAATGTGTAAGGGTTGATTAAGTGAGAGTGTGTTATGCGAGTGTGTCTGGTGGGGATGACTTCTTCGGGAATTTCTATTGGAGCTTGACCAAGGTATAGGGTACTTTTTAATGCGAAGAAGTTTATTGAGAGGTTGAGTTTTCCAAGTTGAATGCCATTGTTCGATGATGAGAGAGCGGAAGTGATTTTTGTAATCTGAAGCTGGTAATGGAGATTTATACGTGATTTTTCTGAGGGTGGTGGCTTTTTTGGCGGCTTTGTCGACGAGATCGTGTAGGTGTAAGTCAATGTGTCCCGGTATCCATACGAATGTAATGTTGCAGTTAATTGAGTCAAGTGTAGTTCGTAGTAGAAGAATTCTTTGAATGAATGGATGTGAGTTGTCAGGGTCTAGTAGTGAATGGAGTGAGGATAATGAGTCAGTGAGAAGTAAAAAGTTACTATTCGGTGGAAATTGAGTGAGGTGAGAAAGACATGCGAGGATGGCCATGAGTTCAGTAGTATAAACCGACGCTATGTTGTGGACTCGATGAGAGACAAGGAGACCATTGACGGAATAAGAGTAGGCAGCTCTATTCCCAGATTTGGATCCGTCCGTGAAACAGATTGTGTGGTCAGGATATTCCTGTAACCTATGATTGACGTGGGTGACGTACGTAGGTTTGTTTTGACTAGGGATTTGGCTAATATCAAGTCGAAGGGAAGGTTCGTTGTAAGTCCAAGTAGGTTGAAAGTAGAACAACTTTTTCAAGAGTAATAATTCTGTAATGCAAGCTGTAAAATAATTCATTATTCACCTCTTATTGGACAACATTTTGCAATTTATGACAACAGCGCGAACAGCTTGCTGTTAGCAATTGACTCTTCAAACAGAACTACCTACTGTGGCACTGCTTAACCCATAATTGGCTTTGACTTTCCGCCCCCTATGTCTATTTAGATAGATATGTGCACGCAAAGTAGACGCCTATCTCGTATTTATCGTAAGGTACGCATCATTAAGATTTCATATCGCTTTTCGCAAACCAGCTGAAATTATTTCCTGCGCTTCATCATACAGAAAAAAAATGGAATTTTCTGTCGTATCGCTAACAAAAAAATAAAATTGCACTTTTGAAAAAGCGCACCTGTGTTTTAAATGAGAAAATTTGTATCGTAAATGTTGACACTGTAAGTTATAACTATATTTTTCGTCTCTAGAAATGAATCATATCCGCGAAAATTAAACGTTTCGAGTGACGTCGAAAAAAGTTGGATTTTTTTTTTCTTACATTAACCCCTATCATATATCCTGCCCGGCTTACTCACGTACGCATCCCGCGTCGTACATGATTGATAATTTGCATAAGTGAGCCCCGTAAATATTACTACTTAAAAACACACCCATATCGTGTTGAGCCATAGGGTGTTGCTTTATCACTATCGTATTATATTAATATGTACCTGTCGAGTAAAATTCTTTTTTTTACAGCGGAACTTAATTTTAACCCTAATTGATTATTTTATTTCCGGTTGTTCTATAGCGCGTCGCTGCATCTACAGTTTATTATTCAAATGAGTGAGCCATGAGAAATATTTTTTTACCTTTTCTTGTGAGAATTTTTATTTTACAGACGGAGAAAAAGAGAAAGAAGTATAGATTTCTCGGTGGATGTTGATACGAGTGTTTCAGGGAAAAATCAAGTTACTATCATTCACGGGAAATGAGCGTCGATAAAATTTTTTTAAAATCTAGTGGCGGGTGGATTTATTGAAATTATATTATACCACTTCCTTTTTTCGCGTCCTTCGTGACGCTGATTTATTTTCTTCAGAGGACCCGTCACAATTCAATTAAAAATTTCTGAATTCGCGAAATAAATTGCGAAGTAAAAAGTAGTGAAAGTTCTCCATTACTCAGCATTTATAATAATATACTCTTTTGAGATGGGCGTATTACGAGTGAAGTCGGTGTAAAACTAGAGAATTGCACCGTAAACGTAATATTGCGAACAAAATAATCGGTACTACTTAGTGAACATAAATTAAAATTTAGAGAATATTCACTTTCCTTCGCACGTGGTCACTTCTTAATGTGCTGTGCGAGTATTTATTTGTTGTTGTTTTTTGTTTTTTTGATGTTCATTCGGTAAAACAAGTTTTTTCGTGACGCTCGACAGCGCCCTATTCTTCTATAACCATAATGTCTGTTATGCACTTTTTCTCTTTTTTTCTTATTTTATTTTTGGTGATGTGCGGTACGGTACGCGTTCAAGCTTATATGTAACCTGGCTGTATTTTACTAGGTCGGAATGATCAAAATAATAATTCTTTAGATTCGACTTCGTTCTTTCGCATTCGAATGGAGTGCAGCGATTTACAGCGCATACGAAGTAGCGTAGATTCGAAATCGATTCCAAATTAACCGGTTTATTAGTGACTATAACGTATGGTAATTTTTCTTTCGGAATAAAAACTATGGGAATCTTTAAAAAGAGAAGAGAGAGAAAAAAAATAATAAAATAAAACACAAGTATAATAATTTAAAATGCTACTACTATACAAAGAAGTTGTAGGTATTCATTCAACCACTTCGAATTGGATGACTGAAAATTACAGTCGCTCATATCATATTTCCGGCGATTAAAAATCTTTTTTTACTCTTTCTCTCTTCTGAGAAAATCCAAGATTAAGACAATGTATGCGTCATGATACAGTATTATGAAAATAGGAATCGATTTCGAGGGATCATGGGAAAAAAGGAGATCCTAATGAAGCGATGTAAACAACAAAATAAGAACTTGTTTCGAATATCTCTGATTACCGTGTCTATATAAATAAGTAGTCGTAGAAAAACTTTTTTCATGGGAATGAAAGTTTTTAAAAACTGAATGCTGATTTTCAATATTGTTTATGGAACAGCGTTGTGGAAAATTAACGAGCCTTGCAACTACACTTAGAATTATGGGGTTGAAGGATGAATACGAATCAGATGGTTCAAAAAATCCTTATGATCACTCGAGAGCGAGTTTGTGATGCAAGGTGAGACAGAATGATGAAGCCGGATGTTTTCAAAAGCTGGGCAAGAGAGAAGGAAGTGTTGAACAGATAGATCGTCAGCATTGCAGTTTAGGCATGAAGGGGCTAAGAGACGTAAAACGAAAAAACTTCCTTTACGAAGTGAAACGAGGATCGCAAGGAATCTGTTCTATTGGTATTGAGAATTCAAATTGAAATCCTGAAGATCCTTAAGTTTTCCTAAGTCTCTTGTATCATGATGTGTATAGCCTGAAAGTGGAAGTTTTTTGAGTTCTTTTCCTGCCTATCATATATATGGCTCAAAAGCCGGAATTCGGAAGTCGGAATTTTTCAAGTCCCTCTCTTATCATGGCTCGAGAGTTCATATTTTTCTAAGTCAAATCCAGCTATATGTAATAGGAAGGGGATTTAAACCATTTTTGCAATATTAATGGACTTGTTCCCTCTCCTATCATAGCTCGGAGATCGAAATATTTCAAAGTCTTTCTCCTATCATATATTATGGCTCAAGAGTTGAAATTTTTTCAAGTCCAATCCGAACTATATATGATAGGGAGGGGGCTTCAACTATTTTTGCAAATAATGTTGGGCTTGGACCATTTTTGGTTTGGTTGGATATCACACAACGTACGGCAAACTTTTTGAAGTAGAACAGGTTCCCTGTTAAAAAAGAGGGTGAGACACGTATGACATATCCTAAGACGGGTTAGGATGACTTCTCCGAGTCGGCAAGGACGGTTAGAAGTACACCAAGGAATTTAAGTACGAGTATTTTTAATACTCGGAGTGTATTGGAGGATAAAGAGGACCAGTAATCACGCCAGGAGAAGAGGAACAGGGAGCAGTAATGAAATTTGGGTATTCAATCTGTTCAAGGACGATTAAGCAAAATATTATTTGTCTGATGATGGCTATGTACCGAAAAGCCTAATTTTTCATTTCTAAAATATACGATGAAATAAAGTTTATTTTGCTTAAAAGGATTTGGGATCATACGAGGAGGAGAGACAAGTGTTCCTCAAAGTCGATGGATTCGGTATATACCGGGTGGGGCAGAAAGATGTTACCATAAATGGGAGTTTGCGCTAAATCTGTCGTAGCAAAACGTTGGTGTATAGTTTAAATGTACGAATTTTGTATCTCAATTTTATCTTCAATTTGAGGCATATTCGACGTTTCTACGACTTTTCTGAGCCGAGTTATGGACCAAAATGTGACACAAATTGACCAATTTGCCAAGATTTCCAAACTAAGAAATTGAAAAATCCTTCACTTGCAATCTTCATACGGTTATTTAGGTATTTTTTTCGGAATCAGCGTTAAATTTCACTTTCAAATTGGATAAAATATGGAAGTTTGAACAATTTTTAATTTTTGAGAATTTTGGCAAATTGATCAATTTTTGGCACATTTTGGTCCATAACTTGGCTCAGAAATATCGTACAAAGTTGAGTAGGGGCGCAATTTGAAGATATAGTTTAGGTACAAATTTCGTAGATTAACCTTCCGCGTTTTTGAGCTGGAGTGAATTTAGTTCGAACTCCCATTTAACTGGTAATATCTTTTTGCCCCACCCGGTGTAGAGAAAATATAGAGGATAAGGAAGAACTTGAAGAGTGTATAAGGATGAGAATTCTTTGAACGATAGCATTGTTAAAATAGCGGTCTGGAATAACAAGTGAGAACGAGAGTATCAGATAGTATAAGACATTTGCGGGGAGGAGAGAAGCGGAGGAGAAGAGAGAGACGGGTGAGTTCAGTGGTGAATATGAAAGAGCAGTTTCTCATTCGGTAGGATGAATAGAGACTGCACATCCGGTTCTGGGTCCTGGTTTGGACCTGTTCGTGTAGTAGAGAAGGTGGACAGCAAATTCTGACGAAATTATTTTGTTTATGTGTTGTTTGTACGTATTATATAATGTTACCTGTTTTGGAAATTTCAATAAGATCGAGACGGACGTCAGGAATATAGAAATAGATAAACAATGGAAACTAAGGGCCTGAGTTTGGGATGAATGCCTAGAAGGGATTGAAGTGAAAGAAGAGGGGAATTACGTGGCCGCGAGAAGATTTAAATATTGAGCTGTTGAGGCCAGAAAGTTAGCAGTAAGTGAAAGAGCGCGACGATAAAAAAGACGAACCTCTACCTCAGCGCATAGACTGAATGAAGGCCCGGTGTGTAGTGCACCAAAGATCAGTCCACGCCCGGAATTTCAAGACTGTTTTGTTGGAGTGGATGTAAATTGGAGAACCGTGCTGGTAGCAGATTAGACTCTTGTGGAGTTGGAGGAGAAGTTTACGGTTACAGCCTATGGGAATTCGGCACTTCGCTCT
The DNA here is from genome assembly GCA_035079385.1 of Aspidiotus rigidus. Taxonomy (NCBI): domain Eukaryota; kingdom Metazoa; phylum Arthropoda; class Insecta; order Hemiptera; family Diaspididae; genus Aspidiotus; species Aspidiotus rigidus. Next base: position 2,222,945 of record JAVHKY010000026.1, read on the forward strand.
TAAGATTTGATGAAGGAGGTTCAGGAGGTTTTGGAGTCAATGGAAAGACGAACTTGGCTGAGTTAGGTTATAGGAACTCGTAATATTGAAGTTCTCAAGACGCAGATACGAGAGAGACATAGGGTGTGACTATCTTTTTTGAAGCACAATGTGGACTGGTTTCATCGAAATTCACCGCATCACATAAACATTCTGAGATTTAGTCGAGGGTTTATTGTATTAGTCTTGCAACTTTTTGGGTGTTGGAAGTTAGTAAAGAGATACTAAAGTCATCCACAAAAACTCGCAGCAGTCATGACTAGCTGCTCGGAATTGCCTTCATTAACTTTGTGACATAATAATACATATAGCAGGTTTATATGATACCGGTATTATACTGTAGTTGAAGGAGGGGGGCGAACGAGGGTCTCTGAGTGAGCCCCTGTAAAGGCATTAGTTACTAAGAAGAACATGAATCATGATCTTTATTCATTTGGCTATATTGAGGTTTTTCCACTAGGCCCAATTGATTGGCGGGCCTTGAACCTTGTTCCTCACCACCTTGAAGATGCCTACTACAGGTCTATATTAAGCCTAGTATAGGCTGAAATCAGGGGGGGGAACTCGCAGATTTCTCACTCACCCACAAGGTATAGGCCTGCCTGAAGCTATGCAAATTCGGAGGTCGAAGCCTACTTTATACTAGCTTTATGATACTAGGACTAGTGTAAATTACAATGGGGGGGGGGGGGGGGTGGTGTATATATAAAGTCACAGATTTTCACCCACGGGGTATAGGCATGGTATTTAGAAGCTTGAATCTAGTGTAACCCTACTACAATACAAAGTATAAACCACCTCCTAAGTCTATGGTACATAAGAAACATAAATCGAATATAAAGCTACTATAAAGTAGGCTTGGACCTCATATAAGCCTAGCATAATACATAGTATAAACCCAGTATAATATACTGCTCGAATCAGAGAGAAGTCCACTCCTATCATCTATAGCTCGGAGGTGAAAATTTTTCTAAGTCCAACGTTTTTCATCCCGGCGCCCGGCGTTTTTCATCGAATTACCCTCCAATAAAACAGGTTCCCTGTTAAAAAATCTCCTTCTAAGAAGAAAGTTGACACTGTTTTTCAGGTGATTTATAGCGATTAAGAAAAGAGGAACACTCCATACTTTTCCCAGGGGAACATCGTTTTGAATGGGTCAATGAGAAAATTGTTTTCTAACCGTCAGAGACCTACCATGCAGGTGAGAGTAGAAGAGTTTGGATAAATTGCATCGAAGGCTAATAGAGATGTAGTGACGCCAGACAAGGAGAAACCCACCCCGGACGTCGAAGAAAATGGTTTAAGCCATCTTGATACAGTGAAAGGATGTTATTTGATTCAGTCTTTCGTTTCGTATTTTTCGGAACAGTTTGCGAAAAACAGAAGTCAGAGCGATAGGACGGTATCGACGATAGAGATCGTAATTTTTTGGCGAAAAAACTGGTCAGCAACTGGACTGTTCGCTGACCGACTTATTTACAAATATATCGCCGGAAAGATAAATTGCAGCAAGCTCGGGTGAATAAGACAATTGTTTTTATAAACTACGAAGCTTCCTTTTCCCGAAATGTCAGCTGCTGCTGTCACATCGTTTCATTGTTTCCGCTGCGTACAAAGTCGTCTTACGACACCTTTCTTGATGGGGGAAATTTCACATAGCTCACGATGTACTCAGAAAGTACACCTGCGTTGGTAAAGTCACTCTGCATACGTAGGTACACAATAAAGATTAGAAAAATATTAGCCGATAAGTAACAAATACTCAACGAACACTATCAACTCAAATGGTCCCTTTCACTATCTGTTGCAGCTTTTTCGCGCTTATATGGTGTGGCGCATCATATCAGGAAGACATCCTCGTAACAAGATACTTGTTCTTGTAAGATATTCTCGAGAACCCATTGTACCGTAAAGTATTATTATTACTGACATAAAATTCATCCGCCGATTCTCCTCTTCCCCACTCGATATGATATGCTAGTTATATCACTCAACGATCTTATAATAATTTTTCACCGAAATAGCGGCGGCATTGCTCGTACATTGTCTGAAAAAAAAAATTATTAATCGATCCCATTAACACCTGTTAGATCCATGTGATGTTGATGAATTTTTGAGCTGTACCGAGTGGCGCAATGGTCCGAAAAAAAAAATTCGATATACGCGAAACTTGGCGGTGAGCGATTTATTCGCCGGTACATATAATACTGCACTACATCATTATGTCAGGTATCATATTGTAATATAATTTAATGGCTTCCTTTGTACACATCAGTTTTCTAAAACGTCGCGTCGGGAACAAACACGAAATACTTGAAGTTGTGGCATCCGTCCAAATTCACGACCAGTTCTTTTTCTCACATCTTACGAGTCCGTGTTTTTCTCCTACACGAACGCAAACGCATCCACCGAATTCTGCGATCCGTCGAAAACACGATTTTTATCTACTTTTCAATGAATGTAATACATAGTATAGTTGCTCGTCTTCTTCTACATACGTATATACCGAACATCGTACACTTCCTCTTATCAACTCATTTACGTTCGCGTCGAAGATTTGAAATTAAATTATCATTATATATATATTATGTATATATAAAACCATCGCGCTAACCAGCCTGGGAATATTTTTTCGATCTTATTTTGTCGCTCGTCGAGGTAATTATGTACTTAGGATTAATTGTAATTTCCCACTACTGGTGACGAGTGTTTATGATTTGATGCTGATAAATGGATATACACGTTTGGAACTTCAAGGTTTTGAAGAGAATACCGTCGGTAGTACGGAGGTATTTTATGTTGTTGTAGGTTAGAGAATTTATCAGAGCTGCTCCATTTAGTTTGAGAAGTTCGAAGTCTTTAACCAGATATAACTGGCAAAGCTACAACCTTATTCATTCCAATCGTACGGAAATATTCTCTCGATCCATTTCTTCGTCTTCTTATTCCACGAGACCTTTTATCTCTCCCCTTACACTGTTGATGATACGCCCTTCCTTCTATCATTTGTGATAGTGATGGAAAAATGTTCCCATCGAGTGCAAATAACTTTCCTTGATACAGAGGACAAGGAAAGAGGGAGGAGGAAAGCAATATATTTTGTCAATTATGGTATACGTCTCACATATTTGCGTTATTATTGAGACAATATCGTGCTCACAAAATAAGATTAAAACTTATCTACCAATTGAATTTTAAATAGCCAATTCTGGAATGAAATCATTCTATCACATATTACCTATATTGGAGCTTCTTTTGAAGAAAGCTGAGCAGGCAACGTGTTCGCACTGCAACCGAGGGGAGGATTATGAACCACAACACACCATTTAGAGACTAGGGTAGATGAAGCGCTTGCCCCGAGTAGCCTGGTATCCACCATGCATGCTAGTTTCCGAAGAGGCATGGAACCACATGTCTGCATTTGCAGTCACTGTCATGAAGAAGAATTACCTGGAATGGAATAGGCAAATGTAGAACCACGCTATGGCCTACTCAACACCTGTCTACCATCCACATCCAGCTATGTGTGCAAAAAGTAGAGGAAGATTAATCAAGCCTCAAGAATGAAGAAGGAAAAGAAGAGACTCCAACAGCAATCTACTCATTGTTGTTGTGTGTTCTAAAGTTTTGCGTGCCTGAGGGCACTGCAGCATGGCGCGGGCGGTTGCCGAGTAGAAGAGAGGATCGATTCCGGTGTTGCAGAAAACAAAATGAATTCATACCCTAATCGCACCCACTCCACTATTGAGGATGGGAGGGATGGCACCCGCGACAAAAGGCGATAATGAAGCTTCTTAGTCGATTAACAGAGAACTTTTTTTGTACGATAGAGGAGGGATGGTATCGGGTTAAAATTCTTACTGCCAAGTCACGATATCCTTCGACCTTTGGATTTCCAACAATTTTGATTTTTGAATCTTATAAAAGAGAATTGGAACGTGTGAAATTTCATTTTTACATCGAATTTGAACAATAAAGAAAAATTTTAAACTTCAGTTATTTCTTACAATTAGCTAATGAAGTCGTTGAAGAGCCTTTAAATGTACAGTTGAAATTCTTTCTCTTAGTTTCTATTACCCTCCTCCATTCCTATATTAACTCAGTTAATGAAGCCAATTTTTTCACTCAGTCTCCACCACCGCTAAAGTTTGAGGGACCCAATACTTCATTAGGTGAGCTGAGATTACATTTGAATATTTCAGAAGAATTGTTTCAATTGTTCGGCTCATGGCTACCATCTCAATAACATGACCTTTATATCGCTCATATACGAGCGGCGAATAATCCGGTTGACGTTCGCGAAGTATGAGAGACAATAATTCATTGATTTATCGGCCGAACGTTTACGAGTAGGCACATAAAATATACGTAAGAATAGAAGTAGACGGGGATAATAGACCGGGCTTACAACTTGTTAATTATTCTCCGATTGCCGCACACACAGATTGGGCCCTACCCGCTCTCAACATAGTTGCGACCTGTTAAAGGCGCGCCGACAGCTACAACAGACCTAATGTAACGTCCAATCAGTTCCATCGACAAGTATGCAAATTGCTTTGAAATATCATACAATATTATTTTTTTTTATTAATTAATTGGAGCAACGATTCCTCTTTCTGTTTTCACATGCGATAGTATAATTTTCGATTTCGAAACTGAAACTTTTTCAACTCGCCGGTCACCATAAATTAAATGTCATCTCTTATCAGGAAGAAAACGAAAAGAAAAAAAAAACTTTATTTATAACTATCTATATTTTCTCTCCAGTCGATAATTTTTGTATTCTCAAGAGCCTATATTAGAAAGGTTGAGTGAGACACCATCACGAAAAATTTAAAATCATTCGCGTCAACTAGCATTAAAAATTATTATGCTCGTATCATAGCGGAGATGACTGTCGTACAATACAGTCAATCTCATCAGAAAGTATAGATAGTCATGTCTGGAGCTTTATTGTATGGATTTCGTATTTTAGATATGGTAAATTCTTCGCCGAGAAGTGAACCCGGAAGAAGCTGATTTGGAACAGAGCGTTTGAACCTCTTTTCTTCGTTAAAGATAAACGAAGATATCGAAAACTTTCGAGGCTTCGACTTCTGCCCCTTCATATCCCAAGACATATATTGGTTATTTTCTTCACCACCAATTTATATAATCCAGTGAGTGTCAAAGGATAAGCTCCGATGGTGACTTTTGTTAATATTTGTGCTTTACAGAGAAATTGATAAATAATTGACCGAAGCAAGAGAAAACATCCTTCTCAAACTGTAAGTCAACTATCTATCGTGTTCACATGGGTCGCTGGAAATGCTAGCATTTTCATTTTTAAAATTCTACAGACTCGACATCTTCTGCAATGTCAACTTTACCTCCCACATATCCCAAACTCTCGCCTTGACTACTCGAATATTTGATTATACCCTCTTTCTTTCGCACAGAAAAATCCCTTGTACGTATGCCGAAAAAATTAATACAGCATTGATTTCTGACAGGGGAGCGTACTTGAAATAGTAATAGGGTCCTTTGGGAACTGTTCCAAAAACCGCCCAAGGTGTGCAATGTGTCTAATAATATATGTCCAATTACAGTCGTTTTTGCTTGATTTTAGTCAGGTTTTGGTCGATTTTGATTGTTTTTGGTTGTTTAAAGTCAATTTTCGGAACAGTTCCCGAGGGGGCCTATTACTACTACTACTACGTCCTCTGTTGTTTCATATTTCCATACAAAGTAACACCACACTTGCCACTCTCACAAGTGATACTTGAGTACTCTCACCGCGCAAAAATTACACTGTAGCAACCAGCAGACTACAAGCAGCAGTCACCACATGGAAAATCAAGGTAAACGCAGGGAAGACGATGTGAGTAGACTTTGCACTCCTTGCCCACGGATATGATCAATAATGAACCTGTCAACCTGGCTGAAAACGTGACTATTAAGGTTTACAAATCGGAGACTTACATTCAGAAACAGAGAGAACAACTTACGTTAAGATTCCACGAAATGCAATGGATGATCCACGTTGAGAGTTATCTTTCACGCACAAACAAAAAGTTGCTCTACTTCATGGTGCTAAGGCCAATCTGGATGTATGGGGGTGATGGCTAATAGCAACATCCAAATTATACAAAGATTCGAGAACATTATACTCAGCAAAATAACGGGGGTTCCACGACACTGACTGCATCAAGATCTGGCCCTCGAAACAGTTCACCAGATTGCACCTAGAGCCACCGACAAATACGTTGATCAACTTCACACTCACACCAACTCGGAAGCGCTGACTTTACTCGAAAACCCCGCTACACAGCGACTCAGAAGGAAAGCCATTGTAACCACTAACTGAAACTCCGTTCCTTCAATATCCTGACTAGCCGTGTGTGTTACTGCAGCTAAAATACCTCGTTAAACTTCTCCATAATCCGACTCATATAAATCATTATTCCACCTTCCACTCACCTCTCACGTATGTAAATCCCTTGCCACTAGGCGAGCAGTGCAAGAGACTCATAACCCGTTATAAAATTAACATGCCAAGTTCCTATAAGGCCGTTCCAGCGTCATCTCTAATTATGTACTCATATACAAGCACGTATCGAAGCAGCCCATCAATCCCAGTGGTCCCAAGAAATAAACAATAAACTTCATGTGATTAAACCTATCATTGAAGAATGGCCTACTTCTTCGCACCCCATTCGAAGAATGGAAGTAGTGTTAATGAGACTCCGTATTGGACATACACTTATCACACATGGAGCCCTACTAAAACGTGAACCACATCCATCGTGCGAGCATTGTCATGATAATCCACCACTCAGCATACACTGAATACATGCTCCAAGTATTCCAGATACAGAAAAATCCTCTACGGTACTTCCAATTTCAATGTATCCAATACCATTATTGACGACGCCGAAGCAGTCCAAATTTTAAAGTCAAGATTGTGATGATTAACATAACCTAGCTGTACATATAATTTTCGTCGACGCTAATAGCAATGTTGTAAGCTGATGCGTCGTTAAATAAAATCGAATAAATAAATAAAAAAATCCTCTCTTTACCTGTCTTAAGTATACGTAAATGTCATTATGACAGTTCATATGAAATATCATTGAAAGAAAAAAAACTTCCGCTATCAGCTACAATGAGGCGGTGGCAGTAAGAAAAGTGAACTTTTTATAGAATAATGTTGACTGGAATTAGTGCAGACATTCAGGTTTGTTTACTTGTCGGAGTATAAGTTAGTTAGTTGCAAGCATTGTAGGGTACCACAAATATGAGTTCGTAGTTGTTTTTGAGTGCTTGAGGGAGGGCGTGTATTTGTGGAAGAACACAGAGATGACTGTTGGGAGCAGAAGAAGAAATGGTCAACATTGTTTTGTTGGCAGTAGGGGCAGGTATGAGGGAGTGTGTAATTTTTCTGTGGCCTATTCGTAGAAGAGTAAAAATGACTTCTTCTCGTCTAGTGTTTCTGAAGGATGATGACCAGGAGCAGAGGATTTCTTTTAACACGATGATGTTTGTTAATGAATTAACTTTTCCAAAGTAAGTTCCATGATTGGGTGATGAGTGAAAGGTAATGATTTTGATGATGGAATTATTAGCTATTCGGGTGAAGGAGGTAGCTTGTTTCGCGGCTTGATCAACAGCGTCATGTTCGGAGACAACGATGTGCCCGGCATCCATATGACAATAATTTGGGGGTTAGTTGAGTCTAAGGTGAGTAAAATGAGAAGAATGCGTTGTATGGTTTGGTTAGAGTTGTATGGGTCTGTAAGAGAGTATAGTGATGAAGAGAGGAGAGAGAGAGAGAGAGAGAGAGAGAGAGTCGGTGAGAAGAAATTTGCCGGTTGGAAGTAGTTGGAAGAGATGAGAGAGGCATGTGAATGTGCCCATATGAAAGCTACATCGCGGATGCGTTGTGAAACTGTTTTCCCGTCAAGCTGCCTTATTGAATGTTTTAGACCCTTCGGAGAGGCACAGTGTCTATAGTCAGAATATTCTTGAAGTAAATTCCTGATGTGTTGAGTACAAAAAATTTTGTCGGATTAGGGAATTTCTATTTCAGATTGAGGGAGACTCAAACTCATTGCATATCAAATGCGGTCCATAAAATTTCAAATTTGTTTTAAAATACTTCTCATAATATGTTTCTGAATCGTTTGTCAATTTCACGTTATACAATCCGATTTGATGTTGTTCTTGTCACCGCTGACGATCGCACATCTTTCGCTTCTGACACACGTATGTACGAAAAATTATACAAATTTTTATAGAATATTAATTTCACAAGCAAATTTTATAGTTCAGCTTCGTGACCCCAATCGCTTATCCACTAGAAGGTACACAAAGCTTAAATGAGATTTCCGGATACCATCGATTCGGTTAATTTGATTATACGCGCGAGTACGTATGGAATTCAAGAAATCTAAAGATTTAGCCAACGGATTCGCGTATATTAACTGACAATATAAGGCCGCGTAGTCATTATTAAAAACGATGAGATTATATTTCTCTCAATAAAATATCAAATTTAATATTATAATAATAAGTATATAGATTCGCTGCACCGCAATTGTCCCCTGCCGCGTTAAGCTGCAATATCACGTTTCGCAAATCTCGCACGTAAGAGAGGTTGACGATCTCAGCCACTGGCTACCTATGGCAACACACCTACATTTTATTTTGTATAAGAATCGTTTTAATTTATTCAACAATACGACTGAGCTACTGTGTTGTGAATATAGCCTACTTTTGGTGTAGCGATTAGAATGAAATTTAACTTTACCGATATCGTGATCATCTTCGCGAATCCAGACGAGAGCATACAGTTTTTAGAACAAATTTTGGAACTCTCTCACATGACGCAAGTCAGGAATGAAAGGAGAATTTTAGAAGTGAGTTTTTTCCGGACCACACGGTCCTAAGGACTGCAGGTATGCGCATCTTTCAATGTAAACAAACTTGAACAAACGAATACCGGTGGAGGCATCCCTTTCAGATTATCACAACGACGAACTTCGTCGTTGTGATAATCTGAAAGGGATGCCTCCACCGGTATTCGTTTGTTCAAGTTTGTTTACATTGAAAGATGCGCATACCTGCAGTCCTTACACGGTCCGTGTCAAGCTCCGGGCCATCCAAAAGAGCGAGATACCTGATAAACTTGACCATTGCCAGATACCCAGATGAAGAATATTACAATAGAGTTGGCATAGAAGGTAGCGATGATGAGAGCGTGAATACACTTTATGAGTGGTGGGGATAACGTTAAATAATTCTAGGCAACCTGAGGTGATCAAGAATGAACTGAAGGGAGGGAGATGGTGAGGGTGTGTGAGTCTTATTGAGAGAACGATTTACAGAACAAGTTAAGGAGTGCTGAAGTTGAGGTTTAAGCGCAATGCTTAATTGCGGACGCGGAAGAAAAAAGTCGTGTGTTGCTTACGCGGCTGCGTAAGTTCTTTTCTTTCCGCAGAGCGGGCATCACCTCCAATGGAAATACTAAGTTTATTAAATGAATAGATGAATAGCGTCGACCTGTTTTCTCCACCGTGAACAATTTGAGATTGGAAAGCGAAACATTCCAGAGAAAAGAAACCAGGAAACTACATGAGGGAGGAGGTGAAAATCAGACCCAAATACCTCTCTTCCGAAAGACTTGAAAAAGACTTCAGAGACAAGGAAGCCGAAAGGAGAACCGATTAGAACTCCAATATTAGCGGGTAACTCGTAGATAAGGTGTTGAGATCGGCAGAAGTAATTCCATTGGTGCCAGTAGCGTACGAACTCTACCACAAATTGAAGTGTGATCTACCTACTCTCAAGCCTATTCGTCTTCTTTTTATAGTAATCAAGTCGGTTTTCGAGGATATACAGTGGAATTTCTCTCTTTTTCTTCAAAACGGGAACTTTGGCATCCAACCAAGACCGTTCGATCGCTTGGGTGTAAGCGCCAGTGACTAGGTAAACGTAGTCCTGATGATGATTCATTATCTCGAGTTGGTACCCTGCAGCAGTCGAGCTTTTATGCGCTGGCTACTCGTTGGACCTATTTCGCACTCCCTCTTCATAAGAGAAAGGAGGATCGCTTGTACCGCCATTCACAACCAGAGTAAAAGGTCACACTTTATCAGACGCGGAACACACAATTTTGGTAGAGCGCGTGCGCTACCGACACCGGCGAATATGACGGACATTCATGAGCCCATCAACGTGAAGAATAGGAGTAAGAGCTCGGAGAAGATAGATACAGAAATACTTCAACGTAGGAAGGGGGTGAATTCTGGGAAACAACCGAAAGAAATGAAGTTGGAGCTCTCGGGAGGAGAGAAACAACTATTTCTCTCTACTAGCTTGAAACACGAGTTCTTGGTTGAAAACCCGGGTTGAGGGACCACTGATCGAAACCGGATCAAAAATGAGAGTAGCTTCAGAATTTTTTTACTAATACTTGATATTTATGAACTAGAGAACAAAAATTACGGACATAAAGAGAAAAGTTGATGTCAACTCTGCTGACTTCACAATTGGGGGATCATATGCCATAAAGTGCCTAAATGAATTACTCAATCGCGATATTATATGAGTTCATCAACTACGATGAAATCCTTCATGAAACACTCTTCGGGAAATTTGAATAGCAGCGCAAATTGAAGATTCTTATTGCACTTGGAGAGAAAAAAAATTAGTCGACGCGAAATTCTCGTAATTAGAGGATTTCTCCACGTTCGAATATTACTACTTTTATTCGCAAGTTTCATATAGTCAATAAAATTCTGAAAATTATAGACATTGGAAAAACATAAAATAAATGTTTTACAGAACGAAAAATTAATGTTTGAACGGTGGCATGCCAGCTTTCTACATTCACTTTACGAAGACTTTTTCATTTTATTTCATACTTTTCTTATTTTACGTAAAAAATTGCTTACGCAACTCATGAAGTTAAAACATATCAACGTAAAAATAAATATTATATAGAAGGTGTGGAGAAGACGATACGAAAGGACCGCCGAAATTTGCAAAAAAATACCTGATGGTAATTGTCGGGGCCATTATTAATTTTAGCTTTTGTCTCATTCTCGACCAAAAGATAGTTGCTAAAGAAGAGGATCTCAATAGGAGACATAGTATCACAAAAAATATGTGAGGTTTGAATAAGATGTGCAAAGAAGCCAGAAATTCGTCCAAAAGGGGACGGGGAGAAATTGTAATGAATTTGAGGATAACTTTTTACTGATCAACCCTCCTTTGAAGAAGATTATCACACTGAAAGGATCGAAAAATATTACCAACATCAGAAGAAAGAAGAATTCAAAATTATGAACTCGGTATGAACTGGATAAGAATTTACGCAAAATTCGAGGTAATTACGTGAAAGTTTCCACAGCCGTCTCTTCACAATCATTTTAGTGGCATAAAAAAAATATACTATCAGCTATACCTACGATGATATTTTTATTATTTGGCAAATATAACTGGGAGACAAATTATAGAATACACGCGAGCTATGGCCTCAGATTCACGATTTCTCAGTGAATGAATTTTTAATGATATCAAATTAAGGAGAAATATTACGTAATTTGGAACGGTGAGGCGTGAGCTTATCTTTTATGTGTATTTCAAAACGATCATCACTATATCTTCTGCTCATTAATTAGCGAATGATATTATGCAAGAATTCGTCTCGAAGTGACCAATTTAAAATCGAGTGACGACATTAACATAGATTTTCCGCATTATAGAAAAAATCCGTCTTGCTATTCCGTAAAATTTTTGCAAAATTTTTAATTTCAAAGTTCACATTATACTTTATGACTTCCACACAATCAATAATCTTATCGTAAGCGAAATTTTATGATTTACACTTCCATGGGAATGTATTTTTTGAAACATTATTCTCTTTCCTCTCTTCTTTTTTTTTTTTGTTTGTTGTTGTTTTCGAGATCTATCTAAATTAACGAAAAATGATGTTCAGAAATTTTGCGGTCTCGAACTTTTTATCCTCGCTAAAATCTATACTAGCATCAAGAAAATTATCTGTATACAATTTTGTTGTCTTGAATTTAAACTATTTTGTTGAATATGTATTTTTATTATAACTTCGTTTCATTATTTTAAAATCTCATTTTAGGTTAATACTTTCGCATATAAGAGTATTCGAGACGCGGAACGCGAATTTTAAAAATACTCTGACCGACAACAGTCTGTTCCCAAGCATGTCGATTTTAAAACACGATTACCGCGACAAATGGTTCGATCTTTTCCGCCTTTCCCACCGTAGATTTTCTTCGTATACGAAGTACCTCTACATACAAATACTGGACTTTTTGACTGGTATCGAAATTCTATACGTCATCGATTTTAATCGACAGAGGACTGTAGAAAATACGCGTTAAGGAGGGTATGCTGCTGTGTAAATAATGTTTGACGAACATGCAGTACCCGCGAACAGAAAAATCAGGCCTTCGGTCAATAAATGTTACATGTGTATGCGTGATTGGCTTTCGTGTTTACGCACTACTATACACAACGATACAATACACGCGGAATACACTTTGTTTACAAAAAAATGAGAGGCCTATCATTCTTTCATAGATAGACTTGTCCACTTTCCTATGGATTATGTACTGATATTGTCCGGGGAGATCTCTCTCTCAGTCGACCTATTTCATCTTTGACATTGGGAAAATGATCCATAAGAATGCTACGAAAGAAAGGGTTCTACCTCACCACCTCCCTCCCCCACAAACCTTGGAGCACAAGAAAAGATAAAGGATTAAGTTACCCTACTAAAGGAAATTTTCTCGCGAGTTGGACCGCACCCGTCGCCACTTCGGCTTCTTTCCAGTTTATTTTAATTCTAATACTTTTGGGCGTCTTCTTGTTAGAACCAAAGATGAAATTCTTACGAGAAAGAAGAGTGGTGTCCACAAGATCGAATGTCAGGATTATCAAGACTTTATACATTGGCGAAACTAAAAGGCAAATAAAGGTTAGGGGTGAGGAGCACATACATGCTTGGAGGTTGTCGTCTTTTGGTATCTCTACCTTCGCCTATCACTTGATCTCAAATAATCATAGATTTAGGAAGGGATGGATCGACAATTCTCATTTCAAACGATTGGTGCTAGAAGAAATTAAAAGTTACACGTAATTCAAATTGTTCGAGCAGCGTTCTTCTGAACAAGCTCGTTTCTGTGGGGAGGCTTCATCGAGACGATGTACCGACGTCATGACGCACTGCAACGATAAAGCATTATTCTTTTGCCCACTTGGTCCGTTTCCAACCCAAATTATGGTTTTTCAACAGAAAGTACTTAATTTTGGTTTATTCTACGAGTTGAGTAAAACTATAAGTATACTTAGAATGAGTTTGCGGACCATCAAATTCTTTATCCAAAGTGGATGCGACTATACCATATTAAAAAAACTCAGAAATTTCAGAACAATCTTTTTTTTACTACTATTTACTTTCAGAGGGATTTTTTTCCGAATTCTGATTTTGTACGGCAGTATAAGATCTTTGAAAAGTGATGAAAGAAAAGACAATATTTTTTGAGAGAATGTTTGATCAAGTGATGGTGAACGAGAAATTCTTGGGTATTCACATACTTTCACGAAACCACAATTGATATAATAATACTTAAAAATGGAAGATTTTGAGTCACATTCTTGTTTTCGACCTCGAATTATAATTTCTTGGGCGGGAAGGGTTACGAACACGACTAAAAGCAGAGAACACGAGCTAGGAACTCCCACCACAAGATCAAGAATTTTTATCACAGTTTCGATCAATTGTTTGCTTCAAACGTTTCAAATTGTGTTGCATCTTGCCTTAAATCTAGAAATTTTGGTAATGGAGTGTTGTAGCTCGACTAGCCCCAGCAAATATCGGAATTTTGAGTTTGGAATCCACAATATGATATGAGCACTCTATTCACCAGAATACGAAAAAAAATATATACCTTCTTCCAATTTCACTGTACAAGCTCGTTTCTCTATTAATAAGGATTTGAAATTGTATTCTTTTGGGTTCTACTCAAGTCCATTTCTAGTAGGTACTCAAGAAAAGGTCGAGTCTACGGAGAGGGGTAGAGGCCTGCTTCGGTTCGGTTTACATCCTTCCCGAAGAAGAAACCACTCAAATATGAAAAGTTGATCAAAAGTCAATCACATCATGTTCTGGGAATCAAATATGGCTAGGGCTAAATCGCTGGTTTTGAGCGAGAGAAGTATTGAAAAGTTTGTCAAACGACTGGATTAGTAAACTAGGGGTTGGAGATAGAAGATTGTCCGTGTGAATAAGATATTTACAGGGGGACGTAGGTTGAAAGATTTGGGCAACATAGGTGTCAAATAGTTTCTATTCACGCCTACGAAATCGATAACTGAAAAAATTTCACACTTTTATTGTTTCGTACGAAGAAAGTCACTATATTCCTTGCCAGACTCCTGCGCACCAATATTATTTCGAAATCTTTCAGGAACGAACAAATTTTGTACTATGTAAGCTTTAACGTTGAAATTTACCTAATGAAGCTCGCGCAAATATTGAGGTGATCACATTCTTGCAATTATCCGACTTCGGTAGTCAAATTGAGAATTTTTACGACTTCAAAGGATGCACTATAGGCGCTATACGTTACGATATATCTCTTATCGAACGATCAATGAATTTTTAATAGCCGTACATTTGTACACAATGATAATCTTTAATATTTCTGCCGAATATATGTAATTTTTTTTTTTTTTTGCGAAAAAATACATCAAAGTAATTAATTTTTTATCTAGGTTGAATGACTTCATACCGCGAGTAACTTCGAAAATTTTTTTCATTGTATAAAAAATGTATTTAATATTATGTGCGCTGTCCGTCAGTCTGATTTTTGTCAATTCGTCGATAAGACGGATACAGTTTCTACATTCCCCGCTCTAAAGCGCTGGTTTTCCTCCTTATCACGATTTCGGTATCTATATATGTATAGAATAATTTTTGTGAAATGTTCATCTACGTAGACTTCGTAGGTCTAATCAGATTGAATTTTCATTCCGCGTGTAACATTTTCCTATGGTTCAACTTTTTATCGCGAGAGTTTTAAAAAATGGGTTCGAAAAATCATGAAGAATTCGTCAGCTTAAAAAGATATCGCTTGTCGTCGCGGTCGCTATGAATGGCACCCTTTTACTGGAGGAAAAAGAAAAAAAGATCGATGATGACATATTTGATTTTGGGAAAGGGTAAAGTTTTGAAATATCTATAAATGAGATTTAAAAACGGATCCTACATAAATCTGAGAAACTCTTACGGAGAAGATGATACATAACGAAGTCATCCACATAAATTTATTGACGGGTGATATTTAGTCTCTGCACTAGTCTGTAAAGATTTTATAATAATTAGCTACATAGTATTATTATTCCAGCTTACATAGTTTCATTATCACTTCAAAGTTGTACTCGAATCACACATGCAAATTTTATTACGGTGTATTTCTTTGAAACTAGATTACGTCTTGATATACGTATAATATGGAATGAGTCTGTTATGCAAAAAATGCCACTCTGCACACGTGCTTAGGTGGCGGAAATTGACAACTCTCTTATCTGCTTTTGATATATTTTTGAATATTTTATTGGGAGTACGAAATACCCTTCAAAAACAACACAAACGAAAATTTCCAATAAAACAAAGCACTTTCTTCGAGTGGAAAATTTTTGTGCTCTTGGGCCATAATCATCAGGGCCCGCCAAGAGGCAAACAGAGTCCGGAGAAAACTCTGCTGTCGCGAGCCTGCACCAAAATTGTTCTCAGTATCCCCTCCTATCTCCTGATTTCTTTATTTTTCTTTCAAGAAAAAATGGCCCCCTTCCACCTCTCTCTTATCAGGAGTATAAACCACGAAAAGTGTAGAAGACTACAGGGCGAGAAATTTTACTTTCACTTCATTCGCTTTCAAATCATTTCAATCACGTAACTTTTCTCAAACAAATTTTTATAGAATGCTGAGATAACACCCATGTTAATCTGTTCCGACCTATAGGTACATATTCCAAATTTTGACTTTACATTACCCATGCCTGATGAAACAAATTATTGCTCATTTAGAACTGCACGAATAAATTCCTTATGATCGTCATAAATTTAACAATACGATATGACCAGTTTTAGCTTTTGAGGAACACCACCCACTAAAATTTTAATCTTATGTCCGATTCTCCCTTCTAGAAAAACGATAACGCAATTTTTGAATAAATAGGGAACAAAGACCTCTTTCTTCCCGAACTTGTAGACCCATCGTAGTTCGAGACTGATGATGATAATAACACGTGTTGAGAGGAATATTTCGACTGCTGTTTGTAAGTTGTCGAGATATGAAAATTGCAAAGGTTTTTTCGTTCTCAATATTGAGAGACGTTAGGAACTTATGGAAAGACTCGGCAATGAGGAGCAAATGAGCAATCTTCTTTACGATCGTTCCATACTGCGACAGTTTGTTCTTTACATTAGGTCTCATTTCGAAATTGTACATATTAGCAGAGTGAAATTTCAAAATTTGGGTACGATCGCATGAAAAAAAAAAACTTTGGGTACAACGACTTGTTTAGCCATCAGGTAAAATGATTCCAATCGCTCAAACAAAGTAAATTACAAGATAGAAGCAATACAGAAACTCTCACGTTCCCAACTCACATGCTTCCCAGTCGCCATTCTAATCTACGAATTGATGAAAATTTAATTCATACTTCTATTTTTCTATCTAGTAGGCTTAAAAGGCCGACCAAATGCACGCAAGCGAAAAAACTTAATTGATACCATACCCCAAACAGTTTTTACATACTTTTTACCTCCATAGAGCCAAAGTTTCATTGCTTTTTCGAATTCCACATTCAAATTTTTTCACCGCAAGTTTTGAAAATTCCAGATCCAAAATTCACGCAATGAATAAAGATTTTTAGGTTTTCAAATAACAAAACCTAGTCAATGTCGGACAAAAACAATAGCGTAACAAGAATTCAATTAAGGGAGGGTACTAAAGCCCTTCTTTTCTCGGGTAAATTTCACATTACGAAAGTATTCTCATAAAGGAGTCAAAAATCAGCACACAAGACTAATTTTGTAAAATTTAATGAACTCTTGAAGATGGTCATTGAATTGAAAGTACTCGAAAGTTTTTAATTTGAATGCGAAAACGTAAAGCTAGCCTAAGTTATCCTTCTTCTGATAAATACATGCCGTAAGGTAGAACATTCTTTTAAATCTTTGGGGAATACTAAACTTCAACTATAGCATTTTTAAATACCTAAGAAATATGTATCACTAGTATTTTGTTTCAGAAAAGTCGCCTACACCATTTTCAGAAAAATTGTATACGTCCGTAAATTCATTAAATCTGTAGTTCGAAAATTCAGAGAGTTTTTGAACCCGTTTGATCGTTTCTGAGTATTCTAATGAGAAAGGTTTTAATCGGTATCAAATTTTTTCGATTGAATTAGTTTTAAGAGGGATATTTACTGAAAAAATTGATACATTTCGCTGCTAAGGACACTCTTTAAAGTTAGAAAATTTGTTTAGCATTAGATGCTCCCTCGAAGGCTATGGCGCGGGGATTGAGAATGTACATCAACGAGGACGTTGAATTGGGTTTCGTTACCTTCTCACAGCACTGGTGAAAAGTTACAGAGCGTCTCTCTGTAAAATAGACTTAATTTAATGTAAAAAAGACTAAAATTGCCAGCATTTAAGACTCCTACAATAGGTTGAATTAGATTTTGTGTTAAATCAAACCATTTTTATATAGAACAAGTAACTTCAGTTTACCGGTACAAAAATACTTATTCGAATGATTTCTCTCTTACAGAAAACGCAAAAATACAAATCGGCTATATTGGTATATCGTGATTCTTGAACACAATGTCATCCCCTCCTTTATTAAAACGCCGAGGACAATACCTTTTTTTCCCTTCAAAAGATGTTTAAGAAGTCCAATGAAAATTCTATTCCCCAGCATGTATAGGCTAAGTATTACTTATTTCTGTTCCAATGACTCAAAATACATTCCCTATATTGAGAAACGGTACTATTTGGAAAACATCCTCTGTTCAACAAATTAATGGGTAATGCCTTTTTCAAGTTCTGATTAGAAACTAGGCCTAAGATTCACTAACTACCTATAAAAGGTTCTTTGGAATATTGCACTCGCGTCTATAACCATCGATCTACCGTTTGTATAGTACAAAAGTTTCAAATAATGGAATACTCACAAGATAACGACCATGTCAGCTTGGCGAGAATATATTCAAAATTGCTCGGTTGCACTTGTAAAATAATAATTCATCGAAGGAACAGTTCTTACAAAATAACACACGAATATACGGACGAACAGGAACGTAAAATTTCAATTCGATTAAGGAAATCTGTTTAAAAAAAAAAAAAAGAAGAGATTCGAACGTGTCACAGAATATTTATACGAAGTGCGTACAAAAAAATATGAATTTATTATTAATTAATTTTCAATTTTATATTTACGTGCGTTAGAACGAACGAATATAAGTCATCGCGCGTACACGACCGCAGCGAGCTCGCGCAGTTTCCTACTTGATTAGTACGCCTTCGCCCAGACCGTACGCTGCCAATATTTCCCACTACCGGAACTTCGCGACCGGAAGAAGGTAAAGCTAAAATCATCCAATCGTAGTCGTGAGCTCCGCCTTTCGTTTGGAGAAGCGCGAGCTAAACCAAATTATCGTCGTCTAGTCTTAACCGCTAGCCTGTTAATCCAGCACGGATTTGTGTCCAACATTTACCGGCTCCTGTTCAACATACTCGTGCACGTCTGTGTACAAATAGTATACGAGTAAAATTAGTGGATTTTTACGCACACGAGTACATCACTTATATACGAACTGCCCCATACGAGAAGCGAATATACACTTGTCCGTTTTATCTTACTACATATCGTATAGGCTATATACAAAACTTGTTAGAAACTGTACCTGTAAGTGAGATGCTGAGAGACGATTGTGGATGACGATTACGGTAACTGATGAGCTTCCTCAACAGAATATGATTGTATCGAGCCTCGAGTTTCGGTCGTTTCACTTTCTTTGGTCAGTTTTAAAAATGTTGACTCATTTGGGTTTGGGAAAGGTCGGCCGAAGTGTTTACACTGTGGATCAGATGGAAATTAATAGTTGAACATTAGATTTTTTTTCGATAATTTTCCTAAAGTAAAAAAAAAACAAAACGAAGGTAGAGAAAAAAAATGAAGAAATAATAGGTATCATATTTATCGCTGAATTAATATCGTATAAACAAAAACGATAAAAAGTCAATACGACCAAAAATAGTAAGCCTAAATCTATTTACTCTAATCAACACGCTTACTCCGAACCTAAATTTTTATTCTCATAAGACGTCTAAACGTGATAAAGTCAATTTAAAAAGTAAATACAAAATTTGTCTTTCTTCGCTACAGTACAAGTGCATATATTCAAAAGACAGACGCAAGGTGGTCTATGACCGCAATATTTTCTAAAATGAATTCGCTGCGAAAATATGCGACCTACTACAATATAATCGGACGGTAATTAGATAGAATTTAACCAGAGAAATTGACTGACTAACGATTACAAAATAATCTCAGATACTTTCAAAAATAAACAGCATAAATAAATCGTCTGATTATTCTATCGTATACCTGGGTCAAGTGTTTTTAAATTTGATGATCAGGATGTCACAGAGAATTAGATTTTTTAGTAATATCATAATATAATTATTACATGAAAAATGATGAGTTGCAAAAAGATAATAATAATATTGAAATACAAAATTCTGATTGAAAAAAAAAAAAAAAAAATGTATATGATAAGTAAGTGAAAACTATAAGGGGGAATTCACAAAAAATTAATTATCGTAATGATGACTCTAAATTTTCTTGTTTTACGGCTTTCTGATATGAATTATAAAGGATTGATCCGATATCTGCAATGATTTTTTTCGTTAAAAAAGCGTCACAAAAAATATTTAATGAGCCATTGTTCGTGACATTCGTCAAGTTTTTCGTTGCAATTTTCTAGTAGCAGACATTCAATTTCGATTATTTTTTTCAATTTGAAACTGCTGATTCTGTTTGAGAGTTTTTTGTGACACTCGTTTGTTACCTATTATTCAAAATGAACCTGATGCTCGCCTAATAACTCACTTTTTTCCTTTCTTTTGTTGTCTTTCAGCATTCTCCAATTTACAGACAGTCAACATATCTTCCCTAAAGTTCTTGGATGCAATATAATCTGCTGCCCTACGTTTAGACCTTGGTACCCTGCGCACCCAACCCTACACTCGACCTATGCGCTGAAGCTATAGGTATTCCTCATCTACGAATCCGCTCATTATTGCTTGCCACCAACTTTCTCGCGTTTGCGGCCCAGTTTTCCTAACTATCTTCATACCTTCCTTCCTCTTCCAAAACTCACTACTTCTTTCATTAAAATCTCATCTGAACTACCCTCACAAATTTAAGTACCTTCTCCCTACGTACTCATCCACTCCTACCGGGGCGCATCCCCGCAATCGTCTCAGCCTCAACTTACCAAAATCGCCCAACCTTCCTAATCTTCTTCCCGAGCTAATAATTTCCTTCGTAAATAAATAGCTCGCGTTAAAAAAAAAAAAAAAAAAAAAAAAAAAAAAAAGATGAAGAATATTTTTGGATTAAAATAGGCCTATTTAATGAAAAATTGAATAAATAAACACCTGTCAGTGAAATTCAAAGATCGACTTCAGAATTTATCCTGATAAAAAATTTGTCATGAAATCGCTTCTAGGATTCTACAATTATTGAATGATTATGCATTAAAATAATGAGAAGAAAGCGGTATCACTCATTTAGAACAGTATTTTCTGTAGGAAAAATTATTATCATTTTTTATTAAATTCCACCGACTGAATAAGTTCTGGCTATCCTAATTTTCATAGAATATTTTGATACAGATTAAATTAGGTCCTACATATTCCATTCTCATTTAAAAAGAAAACATTTCCTAATTGCAAATTTCGATGTAATTTCAACATTATTAAGCTTGAAAAAGTTTTAAAATTATCTGGTGTTTAGCATTCATACCCAGCTTACTTCAATAACCGAGAATCATTGCTAGTCTTCTTGACACATTAACTACGTAATGAAGCGCATCAGTTTGAACACCAATGACGATTTAGTCTGTAGATACCTTTTTCGACTACACACTGATCTAGGGGTTACGGAAGGCGTGTAAATATTTTGAAGGAGAGTACTATTTGGGAATAACACGCTCGTTTGCAGAAGTTATACTATTATATGTAGGCTACAAGGTACCCGACCGCGAGTTACGACTATTACGATAATATTGCGACTATTATGATGATATTCGGACTACACATTATTTTCTCATCGTTCACTGTGTCATCGGTTTCGATCTACAAGTCGTACACATACTACTTTTTGAGGGGAATGGCCTGAATAGTGCGAAGGTGACTGAGAGTAATATTTCATTTCGTGATTCATATTTTTGCCCGATTGATTGAAAAAATAGTTGACAATGGAGCGGTGAATTGATTTAAAAGTAAAATTGCACTGAAATCTACTTTTTTTTTTTCTTATTAATGAATTTTTTTGGTGCTAATAAAGTCAGTATAGTATCCAAGATAATTGAGATGAGTATAGTATCCAAGATAATAGAGATGAAGAGCGAAAATACTTACCTCAAATTTTTAGATATGTCCATCTTGAACGATTCAAATTCTACAAGTCACGCGAATTTAATATTTGTTGGGTTCTAAAATCTCACGTAATTCCAGTAAAATTCATTATAGGTACACCTGAAAAAGAAGACAAAGTTTTTTAGGAACTCGAGTCGACAGAAAGTTGATAGTAATAACTCAAAGTATCTAAAGATTAAGAAATAGAAAAACTTGTAACATCAATTCTTCTCACAACTGGTCCTAAAAGACTGATATTTGAGTTTCGAAATATTAGAACGTTGATATAAAAACAACGAAACGAAATTTCTCAATTAGTCCCGCGAGCCGAGTTGTTCCTCTTTTTATAATTTTTTACATATTCGTGCTGAGCCCTACCCCCTAATATGTAAATTGGCGTGTCGCCCATCTCCTCCCTCAATAATAATACTCCCTCTCCAGACCAAAAATTCTAGGAAAATTTTGGCGAAACCCTCTTGGAATTGAGCATAAACAGATAGGTTAAGAAAGGGGGATAAATAAGCTAGTTACCCTCACATAATCGTATAGTATACTAGGCTTATATTACACTAAGAAGAAGAGCGAAGTAGTCCGTTTGACATGCAGTATACTAGGCCAAGAAAGGGGACGAGCTCGTCACCTAGTTAGCCTTCCAGACAACATACTAGGCTTGACCGACTGTAGAGAGACTAGGAAAAATTTGCAGCTCTGAGCCATATAACTTAATATAGGTACTTCTAATATGGAACTTCCATCAGCCAACAAGCTCGTTGTCCAAGATGATAAAGTAGAAGGGGCCTCGACTTACCATGGGGATAAAATCAAGTCATTTCAAATACATAGAGCTTATAAAAAGACACACGAAACATAATCTTCATTTATTCGGCTGTGCCAGAACATTCTTTTTTCTCTTTTCCTTCAATAGATGTTCTCTGTTCGAAATTATTCAATCTTCCAGACTTGAAGAAAACTCAACTTTCGAGATACATTAATATCAAATATGTATTACCTAAAAGAGACGGAATAATCTCAGACTCGTGCGTCCTCTGATAAGGTATACGAGCTGTGAGATTTCTAGGCAAATCATAAAAAAACAAACGGAGTACTTCCGTATAATTTTTTATTATGGTTCGCGACAAGAACTGATATGGCCATTAATAAGAATTTAAGCTCATTATGGAAGCCATGATGAGAAAGTAAAAAATTCAAACAAAACAATGAGGCGAAAATTACGAATACTACAGAGCACACTTCTGCGAAATTATAGTCGTTATCCAAAAAAATAAAAAACAGTTTCAGTTACAACCCTCCGTAGCTCCTCTTGCGCTCGAAAAGTGCTTGCATAAAAATTACATTGAACTCGCTCTCAAACAAATTTTTAGTCGTTATCTATTAAGTCGGAAAACACTGTTTTTATTTTTAATTAGACCTTTTTACATACATTATGCGCTATAGCACGATCGAAACTTATCTACATTACCTGATATAGGTCTCGACGAGTTCAACGAGTAAGTTACCGTCTTCTACTCGTGATACACCTGGTTTTACACACGAGCGGATGAATCGTACATGCAAAAGACTAGAACAGCTAATTACGGACATATGATAGGCGCATCCCTTTTCATACTTATATATACAGAAGCGTGTAACGATAGTCGTAGCAGTGGACAAAACACGTGCCTTTTTCATACAGCAAGCTAGTCGAGTGCTTGTCGTGTTTGTTAATAAGGTTTGACTTTTATTGGCGAGGATGCGTGACATCAATGGCCCGTTAATAAATTATAGCCTAAGTTGGTAAGATCGAATTTTATATATTCGCGAATGCTTCGTACAAATGATTGAATAATAGGGTTTGAAATCGATGTAACCGTTACGCGAGGAACCTTAAAATAGGTCTAATCTGCATTATACAGCACTACGTACAAAGTAGGCCTAATGATCAATTCAAACTGAAAACATTAGTAATCGGCGCCCTCTGGAAATAAAATGATGGCCTCTGTCTAAGATCAAACTATTTCAACGCATTTACCTATAATATATCTGAACAATCCCAACTCATATGATATCTAGAAAAATGAATTTCAGAAACGGTGGGTGCGGGTTTTTGGTGGGCTACTTTTGCATACGTGCATTGCCGCACGCCCGCCATCATTGGATACGTGCGAACAATATATTGAAATTAATGAACTACTTATCTATTATTGGCTTTATAAATCTTTTTTCGATAGTTCGGGATTCCCAGACTAAATTTTAAAAAGAACTTCTATTGTATTACCACCTATTGTGGGAAATGAGCAATAAGAATAGCTAGAGTAGCGCTGTAGCAGTGCTGGGTATCGTACAGGGAAACTCGATCAGGGGGGAATAATAAGAAGTTATTTGAATCATCAGTAAATTTTTATCGAATATCTCAAAAATTGAAAATATGTTATGAGGATCGTCTTATATTGCAAAGACCATTTCGGTGACATCAACAGAGTAGGTATTTGACCTAATCCAGTACATCATGAAGAAATTGTTGGCTTATCAAAGGTGAATGAAGGTAACCTAGTTCACGTTCGCTGGAACGGATGCATCATGAGAGGTGAATAAATTTCAATACCATGACGTAATTATGAGACAGGAAAGTCAGCATCCGCCCCCAGGCCCTCCACCAAAATATTATAATTCAATCCGAATTGCGATTTACTGTAGCTTGCGTCCCCCAAAAAAATTTCTCAAAGAATTCAAAATCCGTTCACGGAAATAAAGAAGGGATTCGCTATTGACCCATGTTTTCCATATAAGAAATTCAAACAACTTTGTGATCCAAAGATATTAGAATATTACGAACTTCACTCTATATGTTTTGTTTTAAAATTAAAGCTAATTTTTTAATTTTTCTAGCGTTCATTTTTTCACTTCAATAATTTTATATTGAATTCATTTAATGCTTTGAGGTTATTTTCGAACGTGCATTTAAAGCAGGGCTGCTTAGCCAATCGTATTGGCTAAAAACTTAGCTAAAAGCTACCCATTCAAATTAATTGACTTTGGCTATCAGCTAACGGCTAACCCAGTCTCCTTGGCTAGCTAACAGCTGGCTAATAGAGTGACTGACGACTAAGACGGCTGAAAATAGGGGAGGGGGTCACTCCAATGTGAAGGGGTGAGGTGTGGGAACGGAGAAAATATTAACCTTTAGCAATTCCAATTTGAATGACTAACGGCTAGTTTTGGATGAAAATGCTCGGCTGAAGGCTATAATGAATTCCTTAGCTAGGCAGCCCTGTTTTAAAGTCAATTCTTCCTTCCTTAACCTTTGTCAAGGAATTATTTTCGCTCTCAAAAATAAGATTCACTCTCATGTCGTACCCAACGAGTTGCATCCATTTCATTATGGTCTCACTTTGAGCTTCGAAAATTTCCAAGTGCAGATTGAAAGAGGACTACTTACCTTATATTGAGTAACTTCTTAGTATACTGGATACAGCTAGCAACGCGTCGATGATGTTACAAGTCCACGAAAATACTCTGGACAAAAATTTCTCGTTTTTCTTTCCTTTCGTGCTGAAATTCGGTGGTGAATCCATCAATTTTCTGCGCTCTATCAATCTATGCAAAGTAAAACATGAATTAAACAATTTTTGGATAGCCAAGTCTGATATCTTTTCTTATTGCCCCCTCTCACAAACTTATTGGTTTTTGTAAAGAATTCACGAGAGTCTCATCGTTTTGCGCATGGATCCCTGCTCTCCTCCTTGAAATA
This sequence comes from Aspidiotus rigidus, assembly GCA_035079385.1. Classification (NCBI taxonomy): domain Eukaryota; kingdom Metazoa; phylum Arthropoda; class Insecta; order Hemiptera; family Diaspididae; genus Aspidiotus; species Aspidiotus rigidus. Next base: position 2,248,471 of record JAVHKY010000026.1, read on the forward strand.
GGGAAAAACTTCAGAATCAAGAACAGAAAAGGTCGTACGGTTCAATTTCTTCACATACCCTCCACTTGCCTGCTCTAAAATGCTAAACAGTTCAGATTGTTATCAACCCCCCTCTGGATTGCTGGTCTAGATCCGGTACGGTTCAATTTCTTCACATACCCTCCACTTGCCTGCTCTAAAATGCTAAACAGTTCAGATTGTTATCAACCCCCCTCTGGATTGCTGGTCTAGATCCGCACTTGTCGTTGAAGCTATCAGCAGAAGCCAGTCACGTAAATTTTCTTAAGAACACCTATTTCCTTATCTCTAGGACTCTAAATGCCACTACTATATTCATCAGAGAGACGTGAAAAGGAGCTCGCGAATTCTTGTAATGGTGGTCAGCATCTTACTTTGGAACAAGAATATTACTCATCAATAATCGTCACCGCTTCTGTAATTGTTTGAAGACTGTTTCATGATAAAAATTTGAAATAAATTTGCTTGAGGAAACATCACTCGATAGGGTAATATAAATCAAAAATAGGGTCTAGTGTATTGCTTTTCTTTCGCTAAAACTATCCCCAGATTCGATAACTTACCATAGCAATTTTTCCGTCGCGATACCCGTCTACAGCATGGAAATTCATCGTCCTTCTTTGAACAAAGTTTTTTAACTGGAAATACCGAGATTATTTCCAATAAACAACATTCTTCATTCGAACTTGGAATTGTTGAAGTTTTGTCTTGCAGCAGTGAAATAAGGGAGAAGCTCAATCGACACAACTTTTTACATTTTCTGGAGTAGACCGATGAAATTCACCTTAAAATAACACAGTAATGTATGAGTATATCTTTTCTCGCCACTCTTTCATTGACACACATGCTTCGACTCCTTCTGAAACACAATCATACAAATAGGGGCGGTCAAGTATTGAGTCGTAATTTTCGGCCTCCTTTTACAATGTGAAAAAAATGATCCTATAAGCTTCGTCAATTTAATAACTATCCGATGATATGTAATAGCTTGGGGGGGGGGGGGGAAGGGAAGAATAGAAAAAAATCTGGCCTTGAATAAAATGCAGATGAAGTGTTTTTTGAGCGAGCAACAAGGTTTGACGTGCGATGGCATGGCGCGAGGATACATAAATAAGTGGCATATTAACAGATTGAAGCCCACCTTCGTGTAATCGAATTCCATACTCGCAAATAAGTCCCCAATAATGAATAATAGGGTTTTGAGTTTATATAACTGTAACAGGGGTAAATTAACTTACTTCTACTCGTCATCGTACTCTGCTACAAGCTTCCGAAGTGTTACTCAACGATTGATTCGAACTAAAGACAGTAATCTGATACGCTTTTTATAAATGCACTCTCTTCCAACAGTTCTCCGCACAACAATCTAGATTTATTCAAACAATAAAATTCTAATTAGGAAAACAATTCAATTGAATTCTGTACAAATTTTGCGGACTACGAGTACTTTATACACGAATTTTTCGGTCGATTGAACAAAGCCTGAAAATGACAGTCTAATTGTTGATTTTATACCAAACTTGGAAGATCGGAAAGATAAACAGATAACGTTTGCGGTTTAAATCGTACGAGTTCGACAACGATTCCCAAAATAAGTCTACACGCGTTTCGTTAACTGAACGAATATACGATATTTTGTAGATACGAAGAAAACGAGCAGAAAATGTATTTAAACCTTTTAAAGCAGAATAAGCATGTTACAAATGGGGGAACGTACCGATGGGCTTAACGAGCACGTGTTCGAGGGGTTCATTTAGAAACGAAAACTTTGTTCGCATTATATGTAGCGTGTACTTACATCAAAATGTCAGATCGTCACTTCTGCCGATTTGTTTCAATACGGTCAAACTCTGGAAGAAAACGGAGAAGGAGAAAATCCCGTTTTAACCACGGTGCAGCAGGAATTGATCGACTTTACATCGTCCGAAAGACAGAATATATCAGAAAATTTGATGGACTAAAATTTCTCCTCTTTTTCAAGTTATAAAAATACCGGTAGGTAATTTATTAATATTTAAAAACGAATTGATTTTCAAAAAACATCGATCATCAGGTCAAGCCCCTCATTGGAATAAAGTTATAAACAAGCAAATCTGAATTTATGATTTATGGGATTTATAATCGGCCTACGCAGTCATTTTGATTGAATTTGTAACTCACTTTTGTATAATTCACCCCCTCAAGATTTTATCTTCAGATAAAAATACGAGTAATATAATTTTTACCATGTGTGTTTGTATTCCAACCTTGCTGTTCTTCGGCTCGCTGAACCACATTTTGGCTGGGGAATTTTGTAACAATATAGATTGGAATACCGTTTCCTCTATGCGCACATTCATTTTTCACTGATAATGATGGAAATTAAGAAGAAACTTAGAATCTGTACAGGAAACCATTTCGAAAAATATCTATTCATTGATTTTCGGTAATTATCTGGAAAATTTTCTGAAAAACACTCATAAGAACAAGGAGACTTAGCACATCAAGCAAGACACAGCTAAAGCAAAAATGAGAAAATTGATGAATGAAAGTAGGTAGGTAACTATAATACGGCTCAACTTCTTCAACCAATAGAAGAGGACGTGTCTGGAAGAAGGACGATCTTTCAATTTTGTGGAACGAATATATCCTCGTTTTCCAGATATGACTTCAAAACTGTGTAATATCAAATTTTTACTCACCGACTCAATCTTGATGATATTCCTTTTGAACCGCGAAACCGAATAGGTATTTATACTTACCAAGTACTCAAAAATTAACGCGAAAGATAAAACTGATTCACAAAATAATGTCAAACATGAACAAAAAACTTGAACACCACATAAAACAGTCAATTCTTCAATTTTTTGTATTCATCCAATTCCTATTATACAAGCAGGTGCTTCCTCTCTCTACTGTCTTCAATTGTTTCAAAAGAAACTACAATCCCACTTCAAAAGTATTCAACTCAAATATGATTATCGGATATAATAACAATAAATAGGCTAACTGAAATAGAGATTTTTACTCACCAATTCAATTTTCAGCTTTGAGTGGACAGCTCGCTTGATGTTTGATTTAATTAACGCGAACGAACATACAAAATTGAACGTAAACAATTAACAAACCACACAAACAGTTGATAAAATAATGATGTGTGCGTCTTCGAAAATTATATTCTTCGCCTCTCTTATTCTTTCTCTCAATTCTTTCAAACATAGATTCTTAGTAGGTAAGTACCCATAATAACCCACGAATCATTTGCGTTCATCTGATTTCTTATCAGGCTTATTCTGACGCACCACCATCTTCATAAGGAATATCAATGACTAATGAAATACAAAATCAACTCAATGAATTCACCAAGAATAAAAGAATAAGCGCGAACAATAACCAATTCACAATACAACTGTAAAATAACTGAATGTTAAACAAAAAACCACTATTTTCTCCAATTTTTCTTGTTTTTGCAAATTTATAAGAAGTAGGTACTTTCTTTTCTAGCGCCTTGATTATAAAACAAGAACTACATTCCACACACTTTCCTTTAGAACAATTTCACACAAAATGAATCTCGGAATATAAATGTTGGAAAAGTAGAAAATCACTTACCCACTGGAGCACTTGATAATTATAATAAACTGCAAACCTGAAAGGGAAAAAAAACAAATTAATGTAGGTAGGTAGTCCACGTATTCCAATGCTCGTAAAGAATGGCGAAAGGTGAGCGTTGGTGTACGTAGGAAAGAAGAGAAAATCTACGAAGAAAAGACAAACATTCATCGTAGGAAAACAAATTCAACTTCTATAACGTCGAATGCAGATCTTCTAAAGCAAGCAAAAATTGCGAACTATAGCATTCAACGTTCAGCTCTTCATTAGAACTTTGTTGTGAGGGTGAGGTCAAGGTCGATAACCTAGCCTTTGACACTGTATCTCGACTTCCGGAATTGAAACCAGCTCACCGTTAGATTAGTTGTAGCTGTATTGCTTCTCAAAATCGCAAAATAATGGACCTGACCGAAGAAGGGCACCCTCTCCCCATAAAATATATACGTATGTGATATTGATGAGCACAAATGCTGATATGGTCATTTTTTCAATCAAAGTAGATTGAAATGCGGTGTGAACAAAATCCACACGCGAAGAGGTGTGTCCGAAATAGAGGAAGTATCTCAGCTGAAAGCATCAGCAGAATAATGAGGAATCTCTCAATATGTAGGCCCACGTGAAAGGGATCCTAAACGAGATAAAACAAGACACTTCTACAATAAAATCTCTCAGACAACTATCTGACACATATTATTCCCCTATAGTTACTTCCCCATCTTGAAGCTGGGTTAATTATTAGTCCAAACAAAAAAATCTTGAATCTTTCATTGTGGAAAACCACCCTCTCAAATGATGCACGGTGATATCGCCAACGGATTCACCTGAAAACTTTCAAGAGGTTGTATCGTACTCGCACCTAAGTACCGGTACCTATACTTTTTTTTTTCAAAATAAACAAAGAAATCAATACTATAATTAGCGAACGTTCTTCGGATGCAATTAATTGAAAAAATTATTGTCACGTACCTGATGATGATACCGCAGTAAATACACGATTGGGATCAACGTCCCTCCTCCAGACAGCACACCATCGAAATTGAATACATAAAACGCGGTTATCGATCGAACGACGATTAAAACACATGAATTAATATTATAATTCAGCTACCTTTGACACCACCAAAACAAATAACACAACTATGATCTCGAAGGGAAAAAAGTGCAGAAAAAAGACACTGAAGTACGATACGTTATTTTTTACTCGAAAGAACAACATATTCCACTACAATTTTCAAGAACTAAATAATTTCTCTTCACAGTAACCACCTACACATTGAAAAAAAATTTAACGGTGGTTAGAAATCACGATCCGAAAATTTACAGAAAGAATACAACGAGCCGTACTAAGTCATCACGGTGGCCATTGCTCATATTAACCCTGACTCGATATAATTACAAAGCGTACCACTGTTCTACCAAACTAAGTACTATAAAATCAAAATACAAGCAAAATTTCTAACTCTACAAACAGATGAACAGAAATATCGGTTTTGATGAGAGAATTAAGAAAAGGCCTCAGATTACAAACACGTAGGCCTACCAAGCAGTGGAATTAGAATCGAAACAAAATTTCGAGTTACTAAAAAGAGGAACATGTACACGGTCACAATGACGAACAGCCATTACTAATGAAAAACGCGCAACTTCGAACACACAAATAATATAATGATATTGATTTCACGCATCCCTGTGATCCAGATTTATCTGGAAAATAACTGACTGATGACTGTTCAAGGTATGACTAAGAGTATGACTATGACATGACAGAATGATCAGCTCATCATTCAGACAACCGTCCACAATCAATTAGTAAGGTGAGTTCATTGATCTGAATCATGATTCTTGATGAACACCATCCTAAGGAGTAAGGTCTGATAAACATTGCGTCATCGCGCGTGCCTGAAGGTTTACGGGTGACGTCGGCCAGTTCCGCGTCCCATGTATTTTCAGATGAACTGAGTTCTGTGAAAGCCAGCCAAGCGATATGACAACAATCTATAAAATAAGGTCTATTGTACGAATACAAGAAATATCTTCCTCCGAAATATTGTCATATCGCTTGACCCGCTTTTACAGATCTCGGTTCAAATGTGCATGTGGGTTGCGTTAATGCGTTTTGCTTACAATTTGAACTGAGCACATCTCTTCTCAAACTGAAACACCTTGCCTGTGGGTTTTCTCAATGGTCAAGAGGACAGTACTGTGATCAAGAGTAATTAACTAATTTACATAAAAAGGGCGCCAATGTTCACTTTGTTGATTTAAGGAATCAGAAATTATTGCTTCAGCTTGTTTCTTTCAATGAATGAAAGTTGGTAATCTCTGGTACCTGTTTGAGCAATATAAACAAAAAATATTTTTGTTTCTATTGCCCGTTGCCCTAAATGAGCCTGTGTTATTCTAAAATTCTAATCCAAAATTTTTGCAGCAATGGTGCATTTACACTGAGTGTGTACAACGATTTTACTTTCACAACGCAACACAAATAAATTCGAATGGAATCACATTGACGCAACATTGTTGAAAAATATTTAAACACTCAGTGTACGGTAATTAATGCGCCATCACGCATTATGGAGACACTTCCAAATCACCCTGATAAGAAGACAAAAAGTGGCAATTTGATTGCTGAGTAGTTGCCTGTTTGCATGTCCCTTGTTGCCAATTTTTGTTCGTTGGAAGAGATCCCCTCACTCTCCTCGCAGGTAACTTACCAGTGTTTGTCGGAAAAATCCAGAGTTGGACATAGTTTTCAAAATTTATGATCAATATTAGTAACCTGGTTTCAAAAGAAGAATTATGTAAATATCGAATTATCAGCATGGAGATGGAGGTCTTCCTGCGCCTCGGGGAAGACCCAAAGCTCCAGATTGGTACGATGACCTCTACGTTTCTTTTGTTAAAACCGGGTATTATGAAAGATTTTAGATGAAGTTTTGTCAGTAGGTAGTAGGTAAATTTTTTTCAATTGCAGTACAATGTACAGTCGATTCAGATGGTGACGTTCATATTTTCCTTGAGAATGATTATTAAAATGAAAATTGGTACCAGCAGTTCAATTGTACCTTGGCTCTTGGGTCATTTTTCAAAAGGAAAATCACACGATCGCTCAACCTACCCTGATGGAACTTGAGTATATTTTTAAAAAAATAAAACAAATATCGAATTTGATATTTCTTAGGCAGGTCTGACGATAATCAATGCGTTTTCTGTATGAAGAAATATACTCGCGAAGGGGAAAAAACGGATTGATTCTGATTCTGCGTTTTCCGTAATTGAGGACTTTTCTGTCAAAAGGGCGTCCGCTCAATGTATTTCTCATGGGACGGACGCCCTTTTGATAGATAGGTCTTCATGGAGTGGAAATTTCAGTTCATGCAGCGATAAAATAAATCAAGTCAGCATCATGTTTCATCCGAAAAGATAAATTGTATCGGCTTGGTAAGAGGGCCATAAAATTATGTAGATAGAATTAGAAGTTAGAACACCGAAATCGAAGCTGTGGAAAATCAACAAAAATTGATAGGTACCTAATTCTAATATTAACGCCGTTTAATGACGAGATTGATAAGGTATAACACTCTCAGAGAATAGGCCTTCTGCACAACAGATCTTATTTTAAATGATGGCGTATGCAAACAACTTTAAAAGTCGGCTTTTTCAAAATACAACTTAATTGACCATCAGCCATTGCAGATAAAATTTTTCTAAATGGGTAGGCTGACAGTACCTAAATTCATTTTTACAATAATCGCCGTAGGTACCTATATAAAAAAAAAAGAAGCGTGAGAAAAAAAAACGAAGAATCGTATAGAAAACGAAAAGTAGGTATAAATCCCGTAATTAGACAGTGATTTTACAAACACCTATAGCATTAACAGATGCCGCTTCTAGATGTTAGAGGAAGAAACATCGAGACGGACATTTATGCTGTTTCTCTGTTGGTACTATCCGTTGAGATGTCATTATAGGTACCTATAGCAAAAGAATTTAAAGATTTTTTCGTGGAGTAAATGGAAAAACTTTTTTCTTCAATCCGAAACTAGCGCGATCTTATCACGCGAGTAATATGGAACTAAATTAAAGCACAAAATTCGTCGAATCTCTTGGAAATGTTTTAAAATAGAGTGATCCAGTGCGCAAATTAATTCTATTATATTTTAATAAAATATAATGTTATATTTTTTATTTTTACTCCACGTTCAAACCAATGGTTCGACGTGACAATTAGAAATTTTTCCGAAGCTTACGAAAGATTTTTATCACAGGTATGTTCTCAAAATCAGTAAACATCCCATATTCCATGTATTAATTTCGTTCACGTTTATTGATCTGGATATCAATGTGGAAGCGCTCAACAACTGAATATGCGTACAGCTTTGCAATATCTAAATGTAAACGTATATCTGTAGGACCTAACTGTTACTGAGGCAGAATTATATCAATATTTTTTAACTTCAAAAGTCCCGAAGAAAAAGTCGAAAAGTGGGTTGTTAAATTATTGTCCCATCCCAAAGAATATACCTAAATTTATAAGGTTGGAATGTTATGCTTTCTTTTGGCTTATACATTTTCCTCTTTTACGCAAGCGTAAGTTAATCAAATTCGAAATTCATTTCTTTTGTCTTTTCCATTCCAAAGTAACCTAGGGTACGGTACCCCCATTTTTTTCAAAAATTTTTTCAATTTTACAAATTTGAAAGTCTTAGGTAACATTATATTAGGTCTTTAATACCGGGACCACGAGCTGATGACACGTTGGAGCAATCGCAAGGTCCACAAATAAATTTTCTACTGTATTAGATAGTGAAAAAAAAAAATTGTCAAAACGAGATCGTTTCAATAGAAAACAATGCAGTTCCATTTCAGAAAATCTATACACCAGAATTTGAAATATGAAGTAGGTGTTCCTTTTCTCTTTATACTTGCAGACAATATTTTTTTTATCCCATATTCTGTACCAGGGAGACGATGAACTTGTCTAATTTTCATGATGTTATTGCCATAATCATAGGGGGTCTTTTTTTGCCCAATCACTGCTGATAACAGCATTACTCCATCTTACTGCTAGGTTCTAAACAAAAAGGTTTTACATGTTATTTCCCGTAAGAGGAAAGAGTTACTTCAATATTTTAAAAAAAAAGAAAAAATAAAGACTTCGACGTGTATATTCATAGGTAGACTAGAAGTTTCTCTCTTTCTTACGAGCGTTTACCGTCAAAATTTATTAAACAATTGATTGAGTAAATAGCAAGAATCTCTGAGCTTCATAAAAGATATTATTCTACAGATCGTGTCGTAGTTCAACTTGTATGGTAAGGTGGGGTTAACAAATTTTTAAGAATACGACGTCAAAAAAAAAATACGCCCCATTTGAATGAATCTTAATTTAAATAGCCAATAATATCAAACTTTCTCCAAGCTCCGTAATTCTCATTCAAAAGCCCCATTTTCATTACAAGACATTAACGGTATTTATAATATTTCTAGGCCTTTGAACGATAGGCCTATAAGTTATTTACATAAATAATTATTACTGGCACTTTTTCCCCTTTTGAATCGCAAAAAGCTGGTGTAGGCTGAATAAATCTCGTTTTATCGGCAACATTAGTTCGTGTTTTAGAATTAACTACCTATATTCGACAATCGATAAAAACGCAAAATCCATATTGTCAGCGTATGTTCTCTCTATTTTAAAACTACGACAATGACGATGTGCTTTTTTTTTTCTACTTTGCTTTAAGTACGATACAGATACAACGTAAAAGCCAGTTAATTGAAAACTTCAGCTGAATATTTTTTGATATAAACGTTGGCGGCTCGATGAAATTGGCTGCCGTTTATGCGGACGCGTGCGCTTATAAATTACATAATTAATAAACTACCATTTGTCCCGCACATTATGCGGGTAGACTCCATATACTATGTAGGTTCACTATACAATTCGTAGGTATTGTGTATCGTACTTTTAGTCTGGAAGGAAGACGAATACAATCATTTAAATCTTTGAACAAGTCTTAAAAATATATATATAATAATAATAATAAAAAACAGTTCTATTTAGCCAGCCCACCTTCTTTTTTTAACGGCTCACTACCTCTCAGTAGCAATCGAAGTGTAAGGTGCAGATAAACGGTAGAATTTGTTACGGGTAGATTCAAAAAGGCCTCGCGCGTCTAAAATTAATAAACGGGAGGATCTTTCAATTGGACTACTTCGATTCCGCGTCCTGCTTGGAAAGAGAGAATCAATTTGTAGTATAGCACGTCATAAATTATTTCGAAATAAAGTCCAAAATATAATTTTTTTGAAGATTATGGAAAGGCACCTTTGATACCTAAAAAAGATAACGTATTTTCCGAGCAAATTTCGAAAATCAGTATTGATCGATCTTTTCACGTAGATACCTAACTAAACTATTTGCATAACAACTTGATTTTTTTCTTTGAATTTTGCATAAATAGCTGGGTACTGGGGTATAAAATACTTCCATTAGCCCGCAACTTTGTCACTTGATATTTCTCAAGTTACTTATAATTATGTTATAAGATACCTACGAGTATATTATAAATTCATATCTATCTCTCAGTTATGAAAATCAGTTTTCTTAATAAGTAATTTAAATATTCAACTGATTGAACTTGTCATGTACCGGTATACAACATTTTCCAACTTCATCTTTTTCAGAAGTCTGGATCTCTTAATAATCTTTATTTTGCTCATGCATTCAAAATAATCTTTCAGTTATCCTATATAGACATGTAATATCTCTTTCATTCACTATCAAGTATTTCTCTAGAATAATTAGGTATCATCTTCTATTTCTCATTTCTGTCTTTCCTCCTCTTTCATATTTTCTCATTTTTCTTTGATAAATTTTGATTTTGTATTTCTACAATCGCACTCTTCCGTTTGGTTTTCGATTTCTACTGAGTAAATATATTATTTTTTGTTTGTTTTGTCCTGAATTTGTTCAGTAATTTATTTAACCACCCGCCAGATCTGTACCCGACTGTACAATTTTTTTTTTTACTTTGTATTAACAGCATATATTTGATATTTTACTGTCTTCTCTGACGATGTTAGTATTTCATTCACTCTCCTTAATTCTGTCGTTCTCTCTCATAACGTTACATTTCTCGATTTGTTCACCAGCTTTATCGTTCTTATTCCTAAATCAAAATTCGATATCCGTACCTATATATTTTTTTCGCATCAATTTCATTTTTAATTTTTTTTTCTTGCGATTATTTTCCACCTCAATCTAACTTTTCTTCTTTCTCCCCGTTACGAATATTCGGATGAGTTTTTATTTATTCATGTTCTTCACTCATTTTCTCGTCTGTTTTTTTCTCTCCTCATTCACCAACTGACTCTCTTTCCTAAATTTAGGAGCCATAATTCTTCCCCACCATCAAGAACACAATAATATACAAGAAACTCTCGCAACAAGATAACCAAAAAGTGCCAATAAATTGGAGCAGAGGCCCTTGCGATGATTAATACGCGGATCTTGACACAAAAGATTCATCTCCTCTTTCCACTCGTGACCAGATTTGCCTGTCGGTAACTTTTGAGAGAAAATTCGTAAATACATTCTAATAGAAAAATCCAGAAAGATTTTGCACATTTAACAATCAGAACCTGGTGCTCGTCTATGAAATTTATTCAGAAATTATTCAGAAAAAACTTTAAAAAGGTTAGAATGAGAGAAAAGACTAAAGTAGGCCTATAATTATTACAAATATTTTCATCTACTGATGAAAACGAAGTTAAAGAACCATTTTAATAAATTACTTTAATTCCTTCGCTTGTAAAATCGACGTCAGTTTGTCCAGCATTGTCCGGGTATAAAAAATAATTTACTGTTTTGCAAAAACGGAAATGGTTTACTTTTTTTTTCGTATTGCAAAAAATTTAGAGCTGCATAAAAGATATATACGCGTGTTCATTCATAATATAAGTCGAAGGATAAGCTGACCTCTGTCATTAAATAGGCGTACTGGACCAGTTTCATCTTAATTCTCTTCATTTTAAATTAATTTAGTCTTTAGGTACCTGATGTTATTTCACCTTTCAACGCTTCTGTCCAATTAAAATATCATTATTATTGTTATTTTCTGCAATAATTATTTTTTCAGCTACTTTTTTATTCCTGCACTCGCCACTTTTATATCAATAATTCGACTAATATAGAACCAGTTTCCCCATTGACTAGTTCTATCAAACTTCATCTTTTTCAAGGAAGAATTTTCTCTTACATCGAATAAATTGGAACAGCAAATCTAGCCTATGTTGGAAAAATTTTGTTTTATCTTGTGGTCAAATGAATCCAGATTTACTTAAACGTACCTTCCGTCCACTACACATCGTCGTCGTCGTTTCCTTTTTTTGCGGTAGACCTAATGACCTGTCTGCGGTGTTGACGAAGCCGAGTTTCCAGAAGATTCGCTTGTGTCGGTGAGTTTTTTTTTGGTCTTCGGAAAAAAAAGATTTACTACACGTGGATCATCTCAAGTGTACCCCATCACACAAGATCATAATAAAAGATATTACGGATAAGTGATGCCCTGCACAAATTAATTTTGTGAGAGGGGGAGGGGCTGTCTCTTGTTTCCACAAAATGATATCGCTGTTTTTCTGCCACTAATATTAATTATGTTCAAAAATTTTTATGACACAATGTGGTAGAATACCTTTCATTAGGTTCTGATTTAACGAAACTATTTCTGTGCAGTGGTTTCAATACACCTTTAAATTCACGACAATATTGAAAAGGGACTGAGTAAAAAATGACAAAAATGAAATTTTTTCAGCATCTTATTAAGTCTGAAGTTCTGAAATTTTATAGACCCAATTCCTTAGAAATATAGACTAATCGTGTGAATGTGGGTGGACAGATGACTTCTCAAACTTAATGGTATGATCGGCTCACAAAATATACGAATTATATTAATCATAAACGTCGAAATTAAATTGTTTTTATGATGTCGGAGTCGTTAAACAATAATCGGGATTTTTTGAGTGTACCTATACCTATTCGTAGTGGATAGTCTTGAGTGAAAATATAGATAATTTTTATTTTTTTTTTTAGTCGCAGCGCATTAGTCGTTGACAGTTGTTGCGCATCATAAATGTCGCTTAATTTTGAATCAAATTACAAAGAAATTACTTTCAAAATAGCTATACATAATGCGACTTCTCTGTTTCAAGGTACTATAACTTCGTGATAAGAGTACGTACAATGAATGTAATAAAATCTCAAACGCTCCTACTTTTTCATCAGATTCAATTTAATATTTTTTGTCATACATATAGTAATTCTGATATGTTTTTACACCGCTTCGTAAATCTATAAAATACTGACTGTCACAATTTTGCAATTGGGTTTGTACTCGAGCCTATAATTCGACTCGCTACTGTACCTCTTTTTGTCTTAGAATAAAATCTATAGTGCGTCTTATTTTCAAATCAGTAACGTGCGTGAAATAGTCAAATTTGTATTTATTTTAATCTCTACTTCGTTAATGGACAGTATGGTACTGCTGTTTTCTGGAGCCAGAACGATGATGTGCAATACTCCGAAAATACGAGTATCAGCGGAGAGGGGGGGGGGGCTTTTGACGTGTATATTATACCTTGCGCTGAGGGCTAGTCGGAAATTTTAAGACGCGGGACGTAAGTCACTGTATGATGTTATCAACGACCTTGACCTCCTTTTGGGACAAAAAAGTGTCGACCTTTGCTGCTTTGGAACCTGCATTTTTAGCCATAATTAAACTAGCCTTAACGTACAGTATATTAGGCTTTATTGTTGTAGTCTCTATTATACTAGGCTAAGAAATGCTGGTGCAGTGAGCCCATCAGCTAGCCGGTGGATTCTGTACACTGAGACGTACATTCTTAGCTCTTCTTCCAGATAGAATATCAAGGCCTGAGACAATATATTGAAAAAAATTTTGTATTCCAAAGACATATAGGTACATGATTCAATATTTTCCGTGAAGTGGGAAAACTCACGAGCTCTTTAACGGAGTTGAACGAAGGGTGGCAGGGAACCGGTTTTACGGGGCACATGAGATCTGAAAATTATAGATTGTGACGCTACAAGGCTGACCTATGACGTCATCAAATTGTGACGTTACAGGGCCCGCCCCCGAGCTATATATGATGGGAGAGGGACTTGAAAAATTTTCGAGCTCTGAGCTTTGCCAGCTAGACGGACGGCGGATGTTTTTTCCGACCCCCTCCCCCGATAAAATAGGTTCCCTGTTAAAAATTTCGTCATACTTCCTTCCTCGTATAGATGATTTCTCGAGAACATCCGCACTTAATCAACCACCCCTTCCCTTTCATGGGATTTGTGGTTCTTCTTCTTGGGCTGAAACTGATTCTTGAAGACGACGCACACGATTTTGCAATCTCTTATGGACTTCGAACACCACAATTGCCACTCTCAGGGTTCTCAGTTTCTTAGATTGGTTATCCCAGCTTATAACTTTGTCCAGGTTTTTAATGAAGAAAAAAAAAAAGAAAAAACTGAGAACGATGAAATCCGCCTCGCATATTCTTTCATCATCAATTTATTATAATTTGTTGCAAAAATAAAATGAATAAAATCTTGAAGTCTTTGTGGACTTGGATTTACCTTCATGGCGAATCTATGGCTCGTTTTAGTCAGAGGAAAGTCTTGAAGTCTAGATTAGACCTTGTTTTAGGGGTCTTTAGTCAAGCACTACTGTACTTTGAGGGTCGAGACATTATAATTATGAGTTTATAAATTAGGATTTGAAGTCTCTTCATCATACCTACTTTTGATGAATAACATTTTAGTTTCACATCATGAGGATTAAAGGTTTAGTAGGTAGTACTCGTATTTGAGGGGAAAGTATGATGATATTTTTCTGCTTCATGTATAACCGCTAGTGAAACACATTCAGTTTAGAGACGTCATGAAAATAAATTTAATTAAAATTGCACGAAGTTTGTTCGTTAAAAACCTTTTGTTAATTATCTGATGCTGATGACTAATTCTGGAAAATAACGAGTGACACGAATTTCATAGTATAGGCGAAAATTTTGTCTGTACACAGCGGATTGGAATATTCGCTTTCGTATACATAACTTCGCGTCACAAACGCTATTCACAGAGCGTTTACGGCCTGGTCGAAAACTTTCGGAAAATAGCAAACAACACAATCAAAGCACGCTTTGATGTTAATTTCGTAACGAGCAGATAAAAGTTCTAAATTACGATCGGGAAGTTTGGTGTCTGTGTAGTGCGCTCGTAGATAAAGAGCTATTGTTGTGTTGAAAACCAAAGCTGTTCACTTTTCACCATCTCCCTCTTAAACATCAGTATCGGTATCAAGTCGTAATTTGTTTGAAAATCGGCTAATCCGCAGAAGTTCACTCCCTTTTGTGGAGTAGTTTTACGCTCTTTCTGCGAGAGTGGAAATCCTTTAATTACCTGATCCAAACGATTACATATGTCGAGCATTACTTGTGTACTGAATGGTCGCTTTTTCGTCGTTTCTTTACTTAGTACTGTCAAAAGCGACTCTTACCTGTTCCCGTCTAGATATTCGCGACTAAATTCGTGTTGTCATGAAAGTATACTCGAGATGAGCATCCTCAATGAATCTTGAAAAGATGTAAACTTAGATTCATATATATATTCATTACTCCTCTGGAAAAATCTAAAAAATATCACGCCAGAGAAAAAGTTATAATAGGCTCAAAGATAAGCATTTAAAATCTTTGTATGGAAGATTAGCTCAGGCTCAGCAAACCTGATCTTAGAAATAAAAATCCAGAACTACAGAAAATTGATGAAATCCTCCCTTTCCCTAGTTCAAGGTAAGCGATATGGGCAAGTAGTTACATACCCCCAAGAGAATTAAGGGGTCGACCCCCTTCCTCGATACCTTCTTTTCTTCCTTCATTAAATTTGATGTTTTTGGTTCTGCAGATCTAGAGAAGAATGTTGTAGTTGATCCCACTAAGTACATTCTCTTTCAAATTTTTAGAGTAGACAAGAACATAATATTATGCGACAGCTTATTTGCGTTTGCCCGCTCTGTACTTGAAATGAAAGAAAAACCGTGTAGGTGAGTTTACCGCACCTTATTTTTTGTTGCACTTTGATTTTCTAAATATTCTGTCGATGAAATTTAAAACACTTATTATAAGTAGTGAATATCAGTAATCTCAATAAAGTGAAAGGCTAAAGCGCTTATTTTACATAAGAATCAATAGGGGTGCCAATCACAATTGGCTTGTTCATATTTTAAAAGTTGGCGCAATCTATTGAATTAACAAGAAAACATTTTTATAAACAGGCTTTAATCACCACACTTTTTTCCAAATTACAAGTCGAAGCGACGTTTCGATACCGCCGGGTATCATCGACGGGCACATACTGAAGCCGGAATACTCCGGTAAACATACAAAAGAAAAGAGATTCGGTCGAAAGCACGCGATTACATGTTCTTACTATCACCATGAATCATAGATTTATAAACATTACAAAGACCATTAGTGTCAGTTTTAAAATTAATACTGTCCTTATCCTCCAAAATTTTGATGACTTCCATGATTTTCCTTTTCTTAGTATTATTCTCTTTGCTTAAAATCTTAACATTATCAAAATCAAATTCATGCCCCTTCTCCATAGAGTGTGAGGATAAAGCAGTGTGATCATCCTTATTCTTAACGTCGTTACGATGTTGGGAGACCCTGTTCTTCAGGAGTTGACAAGTCTCCCCCACGTAGACGCCGGGACAGTCCAAACAGGGTATACGATATACAACACCGGAGTTTTGCTTGGGGGGTAGTTTGTCCTTAATTTTTGAGAAAAATTTTTCTTTGCCGGTATTGTAAGCCCCAAAAGTGACCGAAATATTAGGATCAAATTTATGAAGAATTCTACGGATGATCATACTGCTTGATCCCCAATACGGTAAGGTACAAAACAGACTTTTCTTATTATCTACAACTTTCTTATCAGTAGGTTTAAAAACATTATCTATAAAGCTCGAGGGGTAAGAGTTCAATTCCAACATCTTCCTGACTTTCTTTGAAACTTCGTCATGGTATGAACGATCAGACACTGCAAGACACCTATTCTTAAGGTTTAACGCGGAGTTAATCTTACAGGATATTGGTTGATTGGACTTATAATTAATCATCCTACCAGTAGCGGTAGGCTTCTCATAATGACGAAAAATAAACTTATTCTTATCCCTAGTAATACACATGTCCAGAAAGTTAATACATCGATCTTTTTCTTTCTCAAAAGTAAATTTTATCTTTTCATGAAAGCTGTTCAAAGAGTCCAAAATATTGTCAAAATTAGAGGCTTTAATCACAAACAAACAATCATCCACGTATTTCGTCATAAATGCTACGTCCGAACCAAAATCACGATCAATGCGGTCGAAAACCCGGTCTAGAACGATCTCTGCAATAATGGGCGAGAGAGGGTTACCCATAGCGACCCCATGCGTTTGCTTAAAGATGACCTCCTCAAATTGAAAATAACCATTTCCCAAACAGAACGTAAGTATCTTGAAAAAGAGCACCTCATCGATAGGTGTGTGGATTCCTGAGAGTTCCTCCCATCTGTCTCTGACACAGCTAATGGCCAACTCTACTGGTATGGTGGTAAATAGAGATATTGCATCAAAGGAAACCATTATGTGATCTTCTCTCAGCACAACTTGAGTGAGGGTCTGTCGGAGGAGGTGTGACGAGCGACAATTCTTTCCATCATCTCGTATGTTCCATAAGATATTTGACATAAATTGTGACAACGCATACGTAGGAGCTTGTACGCACGAAACTATTGGTCGAAGGGGGACATTCTGTTTGTGTATTTTTGGCAGGCCGTAAAATTTTGGTGACACACAGTTGTAGTGGGTGAGAAACTTCTTTACCGCGTAGTCAATGTAATTTCTCTCGAATAGAGTCTTGACAAAAGTATTGCTCTCCCCTTGGATTCGCGTTGTAGGATCAGATGTCATCTTCTGGTAAGTAGACTCATCATCTAGTAACTCATGTGCTTTACGTTTATAATCGTCTCTCTTCATCACTACTGACGCATGTCCCTTATCTGCTTTCAATACCAAAAGATCGTTGTTTTCTTTAAGGAACTCTTTTGTCTTGATTAGATCTTTGTAATCGACATTGGACTGGGAAAAACTTCTAGAGTGGGAGAATCCATTGGTAATTTTTCGTAGATGTCTTGCTATCTGATGCCTCACTTCCTCTTTCTTATCGGCTGGTTGTTTTGATTGACTAATGATATACTCCGTGTTAACAATAATCCGGTGGAGAGGCACTTTAGTTGTCGTGAAACAGAACTTGGGCCCTAGTTGTAAGACCTGTTGCACTTCTAGTGGAATTGTTTGGTCAGATAAATTTATCAACCATCGCTCATTCGAGGGTAGCTTGTTGGTACTCTCGTCCTTTTTGGACAAATTTTCAAGTTTCTTCCGGTGTCTTCTTTCAACTCTTTCTCTTTCATTGTGTATCCTCTCGTAAATGAGGTTATAGGCCAATCGAAATATTGTGTGACACTCTACTATTCTGGAAAATTGAGACTCATACCTCTGTCGTGAGTTCTTGAGGTAATTCATTCGTTTGTATTGTTGATTTATTTCCAGAGTAACCAAAAACCGTTGTGATCTGGACAACCATCTCTCATACTTGCCATACTTCTTATCTTCTTTCATGACGCCATTGATGCTTTGGAACGAGTCGGAGATATGTCTAGGAACCATGTTGGACTTCCTGCAGGAATCCACACACCTATCGATGAGGTGCTCTTTTTCAAGATACTTACGTTCTGTTTGGGAAATGGTTATTTTCAATTTGAGGAGGTCATCTTTAAGCAAACGCATGGGGTCGCTATGGGTAACCCTCTCTCGCCCATTATTGCAGAGATCGTTCTAGACCGGGTTTTCGACCGCATTGATCGTGATTTTGGTTCGGACGTAGCATTTATGACGAAATACGTGGATGATTGTTTGTTTGTGATTAAAGCCTCTAATTTTGACAATATTTTGGACTCTTTGAACAGCTTTCATGAAAAGATAAAATTTACTTTTGAGAAAGAAAAAGATCGATGTATTAACTTTCTGGACATGTGTATTACTAGGGATAAGAATAAGTTTATTTTTCGTCATTATGAGAAGCCTACCGCTACTGGTAGGATGATTAATTATAAGTCCAATCAACCAATATCCTGTAAGATTAACTCCGCGTTAAACCTTAAGAATAGGTGTCTTGCAGTGTCTGATCGTTCATACCATGACGAAGTTTCAAAGAAAGTCAGGAAGATGTTGGAATTGAACTCTTACCCCTCGAGCTTTATAGATAATGTTTTTAAACCTACTGATAAGAAAGTTGTAGATAATAAGAAAAGTCTGTTTTGTACCTTACCGTATTGGGGATCAAGCAGTATGATCATCCGTAGAATTCTTCATAAATTTGATCCTAATATTTCGGTCACTTTTGGGGCTTACAATACCGGCAAAGAAAAATTTTTCTCAAAAATTAAGGACAAACTACCCCCCAAGCAAAACTCCGGTGTTGTATATCGTATACCCTGTTTGGACTGTCCCGGCGTCTACGTGGGGGAGACTTGTCAACTCCTGAAGAACAGGGTCTCCCAACATCGTAACGACGTTAAGAATAAGGATGATCACACTGCTTTATCCTCACACTCTATGGAGAAGGGGCATGAATTTGATTTTGATAATGTTAAGATTTTAAGCAAAGAGAATAATACTAAGAAAAGGAAAATCATGGAAGTCATCAAAATTTTGGAGGATAAGGACAGTATTAATTTTAAAACTGACACTAATGGTCTTTGTAATGTTTATAAATCTATGATTCATGGTGATAGTAAGAACATGTAATCGCGTGCTTTCGACCGAATCTCTTTTCTTTTGTATGTTTACCGGAGTATTCCGGCTTCAGTATGTGCCCGTCGATGATACCCGGCGGTATCGAAACGTCGCTTCGACTTGTAATTTGGAAAAAAGTGTGGTGATTAAAGCCTGTTTATAAAAATGTTTTCTTGTTAGTTCGTCACCACGAATAAAAAAGTCTGCTTGTTCTATTGAATTAACGATAAAGTTAACTATTATTTTATTCACTCTTGGTACTTACTCTGAACACAATGCCGCGAACAAAAATCTTCATTTTGAGAGCAAAATAATGTGCTCAAACTTCTTTGTACTTATCTCGAATTACCTACTTTTTTTTCCTCTTCTTTCTTCTTGTGTATACTTCAGTCCAATTTTAACATGATTTTACTGTCAATATAATTTTTGTTATTTCCAGTGTGTACATACTTATTTCTTTTTCTTCTCTTCCATTGAGAGTATCGAGGCAGTAGGCCAGGTTGTGTATGGAATAAGAATTTTATAGTTAATTTAAATAGATTAACTTAATCCGAGAAATACGTCGATTTTTGAGAATTTACGATAAAAGCTGCGATAAAAAGTCATTTACAAGACATTTTTATTGCCAAGTTGTGCACTTCACGTCTGTTCTTAAAAAAATTGAGGAGTCGCTACAACATTTAAAAAGGGATTAAGTTGCAATTTAGTTTGTTTTTTGAAGCTCGTTCAAAACCGTAATGGCCGTTAGTTGATCATAAATTATTCGATACCCGAATTCAGTGTAGAGAAGCGATTTGCCAAGCTCTCAGTGTGTGGCTTTTGATATTTGATAATGTTTCAATTAAGTATCATTAATGGTACAAAATCGTTTCTTCGTTTCGTTTTGGTATTGACGTGATTTATATACTTCTTGCCTTACATTATTTTTAATTTATAGGATCACACTGGTAAGTAAAATGCGATCAGTAGGTATTGTGCACAACTTAACATACCTATAATGTTAGGTAATTTGGCCTTCGAGCGCTCTGTCCGCGATGCGAAATAAAGGATCATTGAGCTGACGTAGAATTATTGGGCAATATTTTTCGCGCGATTTCTTAGAATCGTGTAAAAGAACTAGAACATAAAATGTTACAATGTTGTCCGTGGAAATTATTAGTCGTAAAAAGTATTATGGTAGGAGTGTGCGCGCATTCAAATTTGTCAGGTGCCCGAGATGACAAAAAAATTTCCAATAAAATATAGAACATTTGCCTATTCACATTGGGTGAAAATTGCCAGTTTCCGAACACGAATGCCAAATAAAAAAAGGATCGGAAAATAAATTAAAATAATACTTGATAATATATACCGCAGGTACTTATATGAAACGTTACAGCTCCAGAAGGTCTTCATTTAAATTTGTCATTAAGACTAAAATACTGAAACCGGTATCGGTATGGTGTAATAATAAAAATGGAAAAAAAAGTACTCATTCTATTTTGTAACATCAGATTGGTTTCTCGTATTCTAGGCCTATTTAAAATATTGGCGGATACGCCGATGCGCGAAGACGAAATATTTCTCGGCGCGCACAACTTATCAAGATATAGGTTTTTATTATACAGTCAGATTGGCCTACAAGGACGCGATGAAACGATAAGTTCGTTAATTATTCGTACCAGACCTAGGGATTTTAACAAAGTGCGTAACTTATCAAATATATGGTCTATTAAGATGACAAAATGTCCGTCAAGACGTTTCAATACATATTTCATTCTTCCACCTTCGATCTTACGTTGTTTTTTTTTCTAAAAATAATCTCGTTTTTTGAAAATCGCGCCGATAATGGTATTTAAATTTATTTAAATATTCAGCCTTTCGATCAAAAAATGGGAGGGATCTTGTAATACGCACAGGCTAACTTGTGAACACTTGTTCAATCTGGTATTCACCGTATAGACCTGATCAAAGAAACTGGCGCTTTCTTGTATGATGAGCTTTTAACTAGCTAGATATCTATTTTAAAATATCTCTCGTATAGGTAATTAATTTGCGTCAGAAGTTCAGTTCGTTCAGTTCTTTCAGTAAAATTGATAGGCTGAGGAAAAATTTTGTGTTTGCTACCTTTTCGCCCAAGTCGTGTGTTGAATGTTAATTTCACGATGCGTTAAGAATTACGAGGATCAGTGCTATAAATCTTGTTCGATTTGATTTTCATGCGATTTTCACAGTTGAATTGATTGAATAATGGTGAATTTCAAATTTCCCGCATTATACTGTAACAGTAGGTAATTGAAAATTCAGGATTGTTTGTTCTGTTCAAGGAGAATGTTGAGTCAAATTTCACAATAAACCCTTGAGGACAGCCCTCTCTTTCCCTGAATGGAAATTTCTTTGCTGATAACGTTCAATTCGTTTTCAAACCAAATGTACAGTTTAACTGAATCAGTCCAAGATCTGATTAATAGGCATCCTCACGTCTCAAAAAAAGGAGCTCAAATTAAAAATCTGTAACGGGCTAACCGCACGCTGGTTACACGTTTCAATAAACTGTTCGAATGGAAATATGTAATAACCATACCGCCGACTGCCGTACAAAGTTAAATTGACGTACATCCAAATCGACGATCAGGCAAACTGTATCTTTCGGACGATTGGTGCGGGTGTGTGAATTGTGATAACAAACTACTTTGATGGTCGAACAACAGGGAAAAATTTCGATCTAGGAAATTGGAGCTTTCTTTCACGTAAGATGAACACTCTACTCTGAATTGTGTTGAAATGAACGTTGAATATACATCAAAATTTTGACGTAGGTATATCCACTGTGTGCATATCCAAACCACGACCTAAGCCAAAAAAGCCAATATTGAAAGGAGGGATGCTTGTATCGGAAAACTAGTATGATCATTGATCATTCGGGTCGAACAGCGCTAGCGTCGCGCTGCACTTTTACGAAGCGGAGAAGAATTGAAAACGGGAGCTTAACTATGGCGGTATATGGGGGGATCAAAATAACACTTGAATGAAGCAGATTTAAGATATTCACACTTCAACATTTGTGACCCCGTCTACAGAAACCCGGCTTAGTGTTCAATTACAATCAGGAGAAAAGGAATCTTTCTTCCTCTGTAAAAGATCCTTTTATCCTGATCGATATTCAATGCTGAGCCGGGTTTCTGTAGACAGGGTCACATTTCACAAATTAGATGAGATGACAAAATCTTCAATACCGCTTCATTCAAGAGCTATTCCAAGTTTTTCATTTTTCTCTCATATACCCCATACCATCATAGTTTAGCTCCCGTTTTCAATTTTGGCAAAAATCCATCTTAGGTAAACAAACCATCGCGCGTAATTAGCGATCCTAGCGGATGGACGGCCTACGTAGAAGAGATCTTATCATTCAATATTGGAAACTGGCTATACTCTGTTCACCTTCACATTAAGGAAGGATAGAAATAATTATGACCTTGAGAACGGAACGGTAGATTAAAATTACCCGGAGCGTTCCGTTCTCGAGGTCATATTTCTATCCTTCCTTAATGTGAACAGAGTATAGCGCTGTGAATAATAGTGAGCTGTCTCAAGAAATTTCTATGTCTTCTACAATATTTCAGTTCAAAGAGTTCAACCAAGTTCAACGTTTGGCGCCCAAAGTTAATTTTATCGCTTTGGCTTAGATTTTCAGTATGAGTTAAATCCACTTCCGAATGAATATAAAACAAGTTGAAGAACGAGAAGCAAGAAGAAATTAAAAGCGATAATTCTGCGTGAGAAGATTCCAAGGAACTGATGTATCTTCCAACCGTTTGATCAATTTTACGAACAGAACCGCCATAATTATGGGGAAACCAATCGTAGTAACGACCTACTCCTGTGCGCAACTATAGATCTTCAAAAACGATAAATGAAGAAGAGATGACCCTTGTTGAGGCTTCTGGATCGATTTTGCGAAAGAAATATACTTGGGTACGTTGGGATAAGCTAGCTATCAATAAGTAGTGTTTTTGGTAAAATAAAATTACAAAAGAATTTCGAGCGTTACTGGTGGCCCCTCATTCTTAAAGTACTTCATGGATTTTCTCCTCGTTAATAGGACGTTCCATAACTGCCGCAACATTACCGTGGCAGTTCTGCAGATGATGAGACTGTGGTCGTCGATCTTCCTCTTATGGGCTGTAGTGAGCTGCGAGTCCTCTTGGCCAGCAATGCTCGTACAATGAGGTACAAACTTACACTATTTACCTACTCGCTTCCTTTCAGTAACGTGCCTCCTTGGATTTGGTTTCAAGTCGAGGATATTATTTTGAAATATTTTTCTAGGTAACCATTAGTAGATTGTGTTGTTTTCCTGACTTGCATTGGTACGCGACTGTTTCGGACTGAATTTTTGTACAACCATACTCGATTCCAAGACTTGAGAAGTAAGTAGGTACCGGTATCTACGTTGTTATTCTTAATTTTTTCTTGGATAGAACTCATAGATTTCATTGAAATGCGTATTATAGTTTCTCGAAAGAGTATATGTTTCTAAATTGATGTGAGCGAAGTTGAGCTTATTATAGATATTATTAAAGCAATGAATTCAAAAACGGTAAATCTACCTTGTGTAGAAGATTGCAGAGAATCGCACGTTATGACTTTTCGATAGATAGACAATCGAATAGAATTCGTTATGATATAAAATATAGAGGACTCACCTATATACGTTTATTGTATAGACATGAAAACTTGAGAAATTAGACTTCAATGGTTGGAATATATGAACCGTAATTTTGAAAAAATTTCGATCTTTAGATTTCATGTGTGTGAACCCTTAGAACGTAAATTAGTTGCGTCCATATACAGAACTCAATGAACTTGGAAAAAATATATTACGATTGCAAAGTACCTACTTCGAAAACTGAAA
The DNA here is from genome assembly GCA_035079385.1 of Aspidiotus rigidus. Taxonomy (NCBI): domain Eukaryota; kingdom Metazoa; phylum Arthropoda; class Insecta; order Hemiptera; family Diaspididae; genus Aspidiotus; species Aspidiotus rigidus. The sequence continues at coordinate 2,272,885 of JAVHKY010000026.1, forward strand.
AAAGTCTTTTCTCGAGTTATGAAGTTGTCAACTTTTTGACTACATTTTTTAAAGTGCTCAATAAAAATGAAATTTTGTTTTTTTAAGCCGTATATAATGTTTCTATTGTGTTATCACGTAATTAGGTATGTGATATTCGAGTTCAAAATTTTTTCCGATCGTGATCGACTGTACGTTCGACTCATCGTGGAAGTCTTCCCTTTTCATTTTTCAAAGCCTTGTGGTACGTATTTGGAACTGTGAAAAGGACTGCGTGAAGGAGAGAACTTGAAAGCATGTTGGATAGTGGTGGTCGTGGTTATAATAACAAAACTTTCTTTGAATTTTTTTCCAGTAAAACGTGTCACCGTACTTCTCAGGTAATCAGTAAAATAAATAATCCGATTCTACGAGTTCTATAACTGTCCCATCTTTCTGGAGAACCGATTGAAAACTAGGAAAGAAAAAGCGTTCATCGGTGCACTTGGTGAATACCCTTTTCCGTTCTTTCTTCCTATTCGTTTGTTCGTTTTCGCTATCTCAGGGAGGAAACTTACACAGGTAACAATATCGTAGATAAAATTGTAATTGTTTTCATAGTATTATCTGCGTTTTTTTCTATTTTTACTTTTTTTTTTTTTTTTTTCTTTTTTTTTTTGCGTTAGGCAAATAAATTATTATCACAACAGTTGGCACGGGCCTTAAGCGTTTGCGATATTCATTTAAGTGTTACTTTACTATCAACCTAGTGTTTTCACAAAACGTTTCGAATTGTAATATGATAATTTATTCATCGTAGTATGTACGTGAAGCAACCGCGGACGTGTGGTTAAACGTCCGATTCGAGAGGAAAAAAAAAAAGAAAAAGGCTGCCAAGCGCACGAGCTGTAGTTCTACAGCATTATTTTATGTATGCGCATATTTAACGGCGACCACTTATTATTGATAAATATCGGGAATAAACCATAATGTTTTTTATTCCTCTCTCCGCTACAGCTACACGCCCGTAATTGCTTTCACAATTGTCCGGAAACACGAGTCGTCATGCAGTTTCGAGGGCAATATCGCTAATTTCCACGCGGTAGCCGGTAAGTTTTCCGTTCCGCATGGCCCGGCAGCACACTGGGTCGTGTTTTTAATCGTGACGTCGTCGTGCCAGATGACATTCAACATGTTGTGGGGATGCATCAGCACGCTAGGCAGTAGACGAGGCAATTAATAATAACGGAGTACGTACGCGTACTTTATGGATTACTGGAGGTATTTCAGCTCCGAGAGGGAGAGTTACAGATAACTGGACGTATTGAAATTAACGACGATGAATATAAATTGACGCATAGACGACCAGCCCCTATTATTAAGTCGGAGGTAGCGAACCCCCTCGTAAAAATTTCCCTCGACGCGTACAGTGTAATTGGTTTTGATGAAATGTCCACGAACGTTGTATTGTGCTTCGTATATTTGTAATACGCGAAGAATGTTAGTTATAGAGTGGATCCTTTTAATTTTGACTGCTCCAGTCCGAAGAAAGATGATAAACAAACCTGAGCTAATTAGTAACCTATACCCACTATAATCTGTGTATAATTTCGAGTATTTCATATCGTACGCGAGATGATGTGTTTACACAAGTTCGTGATGTAGGTTCTAGAATTATGATAATTGCTGCATAGCTTTCATAAATTAAACGCTTGACCACCAAAGCATTGATTTACAATCGTGTGCGGAGGTTATCACGAAAGACGAGAAGCTTGTGTGAAGAGTAAATCATGAGCAGTTAGAGATGCTATTTATAATCGTACTGCAATGCGTAGAAGAAAGTGGTGGACTGTAGGTATTTTAAAACATAACAAAGTCTCTCTACCTTATCCGTCTGATCTAAAAAATTCTCAGGTTCAAAGCTAGTTGAGATATGGTTCTCTTGTAGCGTCGACGAATGAAAACAAATTACAACTGATATTAATCGTTGAGCAGAAATTCGAGAGAAAAATTATTTCACTTTGACGAAAAACGAAAAATTGAAGAAGTTAAGTAAGTGATTTTTTTGGAAAAGCATGGTCGAGAAATCTTTAGGGAAAGAATTGATCTGTTTTAATCGAGCAACATGGATTACATGTAGCAAAAATTTGTCGTGTGGGTTATATTTTAGATCATAAATTGTCTTGTGGCATCTATTTTCTGATGGCTTAAATTAAGTCAATGTATAGTGTCTATGAAGTTTTTCACTGTATTCATTTATCGACCGACCGCGAGTAGGCTTTGATATCATTATCTCAGGTCCCTCTTCTTGTCATTGCTGGAACTCTACCACGTATCTTACTTTATTAGCCTAGAGCTTTATAATAACAGCTTCACACATAGCAAACTCAGTTTCAAGCAGTAGTCCACAAAAACTCTTCTGTAGATGCTCCATTTTATAGTATAAATGTGTAATCTGAGAACTAATTGCTCTAATCTGCTCATCCCTAAAAAATTATACTCAATTAACATTTTTTTTTGTGTGTTTCAAGAATAATTTATCTTATTTCCTCGATCTCCGATGTATTTTATGTGTTCGTGAATTATATTAAAATCGCTAGCCTTCTCATTTTTATTTTCGAATATATTTTCTTTCTGTCCCATTTCAACTTTTGATCTCATCTTCAACTCCTATTACTTCATTGTCAACATACAATCGTTAATCATAAAAATAGGCAACTCCCTTCATTATTATAATATCATCTCCATTCTATACATGAAGATACGTTATGCATCATGTTTTCCCTGTTACTAAATTATATCTTATCTTTTATTTCATTTCATACTAATGGGATTCTGCTAAGACTTCCTCTATAGTTTTATTATTTTCAATCTTCATTGTATTTACGTAGTTTTTTTCCCTTACTACGAGTATAGTAACACTCTACTGAATACTGCTAGTCTCGTGCCATGTGTTGTAAAGATAATTTATTTGCTTCGCACAAAAAATACTGCAAGAATATAAAAACAATTACAGTTTTATCAGTACTGTTACCTACGTACGTACCCTCCCTGAGATAGCGAGGCGAAAAGGAACGGAGAGAGGAGGGAAAAAGGTAGTCGCTAAGTGCATCGTTGTACGCGCGACACCTTTTTTTTTGTGGCTTTTAATATTCCAAAAGGACGAAAAATTTGATCCGGGAGCGTACGTTCGGTGTCAGATACCATTTCTCGATAAATCGTGCACCAGGTCAGTTCTTTCTCTTCTCATCACAGAACGGTCAAATTCATTAAATCGATATTTAGCTACGATAATGATAACAATGTGTAACGTTAGTGTTGGAAACATTGTAAACAAGAAAATATTTGGTAGAAGGGTCTGACCCTTTGTCGATTACGGTGTTGCGAGCTTTAATTCGAAGGACAAGCATCTAATCAGATTGATAATAAATGTTTACGCGTTAAAGGGCGGTTTTGGGGCCGCGCTTCTTCTTTTTTTATACTGTGTGGGAAAGAGACGATATACATCAGATGCAATGCGCATTCACCATGCAGTAGGTCCGTCGTTTTAGATCTGTAAATTACAACAGAATCGAAAAAAGATGCCAATTCGAGTTCGGTGAGCGTTTATCGTGCGGACCGTCCATTAAATTATATACACGCACTTACGTACGAGAGCGTATATGCTTTTTTCGGCTCGAGTTGGCACACAGTTGTTGAAAATCGTAGAAAAATCGAAATAAATCCACAATTAAAATGATTTAACGACTTTTGAGAGGAGGTCGGTAGTCAAGTAAATGAGAAATAAAAATATTAATGAGTGGTTGAGTAACGTACTAAGATAAAGGAACTTTCTAGCTCCATTCAGTAATGATTGATTTTATAGTCTTTCAGAACACTTAATCCTCATCATCGGAATTTAAAGATGTAATAAAATATAAAGTGATGAATCAATATTTTCTCAATAACTCCATTAATTTGACGAAATAATGAGAAGGATCATATTTTAGCCACCTGTTTCTGTAACTCTTCATCCACTCGCTTCTCATCGTAGGTACTTTGTAACTTGACGCGAATCAATATTGAACAAAAAAAGAGTAATAAAATAACTTCTCGAGTGGAAGACATTCCTCTTTCTTACCCGAAAAAAATCTGAGTAGGTCTAGCGAGATCAAGGTGATTTCTTGGCAAAATTGGAATATGAACGTACAAAGCTTCAGAGCTTGATATCTGAGTAAAGAACAGAAGCAAAGATAAAGTTAAGAAGATTCGATTTCGTATTTCAGCTGAGATACAAGAAAAGGATGAGAGAGAAAGTTAGAGTTTTTGGAATAAAAAAGTAAATAAAGAGCGGATGTACTTATCTGCGATCAAAAAACGAAACAAGAAGATGGAAGATGAAGAGTTTGGGAATGGGCAGAATTAAAATCTATTAATTAAGTATGAATTTATCGCAGAGTACACGATTGTCATTTTAGAACGATTCCGTGTCCTCTCCTTTCCTTTGACCACGAGCTTACTGTATAGTTTCTACTTTTATTTTATTTTTCAACTTGCCTTTTCTCATTTACTTCCACGAAGAAGACATTCCTAAAAATACTTTATTCATCATCAGCTTCATGTCTGCAGCCTCGGCGATCCATCAACCAATTTCCTAGCCTGTTCGATCCTCCGGTCTTCGCGTATGGTCCGAAACCTCCTCGACTTGATCTATCCATCGCTTTGGTGAGCGACCTCTCAGTCTTTTACCCTCGACTTTTCCGTGGACGACCACTCCAGGTTACCCGAGGATCTACGGATGATGTGGCCAAAAAATTTCGAAATTCTTTGGTCGTAGATAGTGGACAGTCTGGTGCGTATATTCAGTTTGTTGATAATTAATGGATAATGTTTGTCCGTCTCGCTGTCCACGGGATTCTCAAAAGACTTCAGGTATGCCGACATCTCAAAGGCATCAATGCTTCGACTATTGGCCATTTTTATTATTTACGTCTCAACTCCATATAACAACACCGGAAACACACGAGACGAGAAATCTTTGTAAAATAGCGCAAGATGTAAAGATAAAAAAAAAATCACAAACAGAAGTAATCTGGAATGATGAAGCTTAAAATACGAAAGAGAGGCTTGAACCGGTGGCTCTAAAAAAGGACTTTTTCTACAGGAAAAGGACGGAGAAGTCACGCTCGTCCTTTATATTAAATTAACAAGTCTTGATACTACACTTGAAGTTATTGGCTCGGAGTACGCAGACGGAGACAATAGGAATGAATTAGGTGGTGTTGTAGAAGTGGGTGATGGATCGAAGGTACTTCATCATGCTAATGATTTTCTCAAGATTGTTTGAGATGGAGTTGGTGATGCAGGGAGATACCAAATGGTAAAACCGGATGTTCTCGAGAGGTGGCCAGAGAAGAAGTGTTGAGCGGATAGACCATCAGAATTGAAGTGAGGCATAAGGGGTGTCCATAAATTAAGTGAGGTTTTTTTTTTTTTTGGGGGGGGGAGGAGTTCCAGCTAAGTCTCACCAAAACTCACGTGACCAGGAGGGAAATCTCACGTAATTTTTTCATCACACAAATACATTCTAAAATATTGCTAAACTGGCTTAAATTTAATAAAAACTAGTCCTTTTTGAATAGGTATAAAATGTGATCAAGAAAATTACGTTTTTTTAATAGATAAACGCGATTAAATAAACGTATTTAAAGCAAAAATACATCACATTTCGGAAAATCTCACGCGAGATAAGAGGGGTGGGGCGTCAAGGCAAATCTCACGGTATCTCAATAAGTCGAAGGGGGGAGGGGTCAAAAATCACAAAAATCGCCTCACGTAAATTATGGACGCCCCCTAAAGGGGGTAAAGAGTGAGTGGGACGGATATAGCATAATATGTGATTTCTTCTTGTCGGAAAGGGCGGTTTGAAGCAGACCAAGAATTTGGGGCTTTTTGACGTTTTTCATGTCCTTGTCGGTATCCTACACCATTATTGAAAATTCACGAGGCCAAGTTCAAGTTGCTCAATCTTAGCATACAGTATATTAGGCCATACTAGCTTTAAACTAGGCTCAAACTAACTTTCATTGGCTTTATACTAATAAGAGCCTATACTGGGCTCATACCCATATATTGTAATCTAATACAGAAATCTGCTAGTCCGAGAAGAAGAATGCTGATGACGTCATGAACTATTGAGATCAAGGATTTCGATGACGTCACAGCCAAATTCAAGCTGATGACGTCACAAATTATAATAACTTTTTGGAGGGTGATGATGTCAGAAATAGGTTTAAATTAGTTGATGTCTTCACTGTGCCTTCATCCGCTATCAAAAATTTGCAAGTTTGAGACTGGATCTCGTCTTTTTAATGCAGTGGTTCCCAACCTTTTGGAGATGTCGGACCCCTTCAATGCTCCGACCTTTTTTTGCGGACCCCCTACCAAAAAAGCATTATTGAACTCGAAACATGTAATATTTTTTAAGTAGACAGTAGAACAGATATACACTTGAAGTTTATTTATTAGTACCTACTTGTATATCAGTACTCCTTTACACATTCTCTCTTGTAATCCAATTTAAATAGTCTTTTTATCGCACACTGTATTGTTCTACTTAGTTTAGTCCAGTTTAGTCTGTACCAACCTTGATAATGGTCATGTCAATGTCCGAAACCGTGGTCGGTAAATAAATTCTGAAAATATCAAGTTTTATTCAGGCAGGTTTTTCTACCTACTCGCATTTAATTTTCTTTATCCTACAACCAGATATCACCTTTTTTAAAAATTATAATAATTATTTTCAGACTTCTGCGGACCCCAGGTTGGGAACCACTGTTTTAATGTCTTTACCGGCACCCCAGTCATCTACTGGAAATCTGCGAGTCTGAATTCCAGTTGATCCTCCCCTTCAGAAAATTTGCGTGGAATCTTTGACTTGATCCAGAATAGTTAGCTTATTATACTCGCACTAAACCGAGAATGAAGGCAAACGAGCGGAGCAAGTTAGTCCCTGTGCCTTTATCCTCCATCACCATGAAAAATTATTTTGTCCAACTGATAACTGTATCGAACAACTATAAAAAGAAATTAAAAATGATCTTCATTTATATTTGGCTCCGGCAGAATATTTTTCTATAATAGATCAGAGCTCATTTGAGGATGAGGAGGAGCAGAAATAATGTCAGGAAAAAAGAATGAGAGTCGATATGTGTGTATGAGAATGAGGATTCACTGGATGGTAGGAGCACTTAAGGATGCGGGAGCATTAGATAATATGAAAAATTTGCAAGGAGGAGAGAGTGGGGGAGAAGGCAGGGGCGGTAAATAAAGTGGTAAGTCTGGCGTTGAATGTAGAAGCGGAGATTCTCACATGGAAGCATGAGGTGTTACGGATATCTTGAATGAAGACTGCATATCTGTTCTGGGTCCCGATTTTGACCCGTCCACTCAACAGAAAAGGTGAGAGGAAAATTCTGAAAAAATGATTTGTTTGGCGTTATCCATAACTTGTCAATAAAACCTGTTCACTCAATTTCCCTTTTGACATGTTCCATGTCTTTTCTCTCGCCAGACCCCGATTTTGAAACTCGCGAGTACACCCCCCCCCCCCCCCGTCAAGAGAAATTTCTACCCCGTGGGTGATTCAGAAATTCGCGAGTACACCCCGCGTAATAATAATAATTAATAATAAATAAATAAATAAATAAATAAATAAATAAATAAATAAATAATTAAATAATTAAATAATTATTTAATTAAATAAATAATGTTCCATGTCTTTTCTCTCGCCAGACCCCGATTTTGAAACCCGCGAGTACACCTCCCCCCCCTGTCAAGAGAAATCTCTACCCCGTGGGTGATTCAGAAATTCGCGAGTACACCCCGCGTAATAATAATAATTAATAATAAATAAATAAATAAATAAATAAATAAATAAATAAATAGATAATAAATAAATAAATAAATAAATAAATAAATAATATTAAATAATTAAATAATCAAATAAATAAAGGCTGAATAGTCGAAATTTCTCCAAGTCCCCTAGACTGGAATTGTCTCATACCATTCCAATACAACAGCGAGATCGCTCGTTCGCCCCACCGAAAGTTGATACCTCAAAATATAGAACACCCACAATTACCTCAAAATATTTCTCATACAAGACTTATACGACGCCAAGATAGGTAAAGGGGTAAACGAATAATATCTCACGAACACTTGACCTAGTACAAGAATTAATAATAAATAAATAAATAAATAAATAATATTAATTAATTAAATAATTAAATATTTAAATAATTGAATAATTAAACAATTAAATAAATAAAGGCTGGATAATCGAAATTTTTCCAAGTCCCCTAGACTTGAATTGTCACATACCATTCCAATACAACAGCGAGACAGGGGGCGAACGAGCGGAGCGAGTTCGCGCTACCTCATATTTCTCATAGAAGACTTATACGATGCCAAGATAGGTAAAGTTTTTTAAGTCCCTCTTCCTATCATATATGGCTGGATAGTCGAAATTTTTCCAAGTCCCCTAGACTTGAATTGTCTCATACCATTCCAATACAACAGCGAGACAGGGGGCGAACGAGCGGAGCGAGTTCGCGCTACCTCATATTTCTCAAAAAGACTTGAATTTTCTCATACCATTCCAATACAACAGCGAGATCGCTCGTCGCCCCACCGAAAGTTGATACCTCAAAATATAGAACACCCACAATTACCTCAAAATATTTCTCATAGAAGACTTATGCGACGCCAAGATAGGTAAAGGGGTAAACGAATAATATCTCACGAACACTTGACCTAGTAGAAGCCTAGACTGAAATATTTCATGATGACTGATAAAATATAAAAGACATGGAACATGATTTTCATTTATTTGGCTATGCCAGAAAATATAATAATACTGCAATATGACCAAGTTACAAATTTTTTCTTTTCTTATACTTTGGAAATTCACTGATTGAGAACTTTTCTAATTCTGGCTTTTATGATCGTCTCTCCATGTTCTGTGATCGCACTTCAAGACATTTGTATGAGTTCAACTTGCTGCTGCTAATTCCATCGGTTACAACTTGCAATACTTTTTCGTTCTTCTTCCATGACTTCTAAGTTGATGTCTCTTCGCTTCAAATATGTTAGGGGACACTGCATCAAATTTGGTTAGAATAAAAAGCTAGCTGTTAATATGTCGAGTGCTGCTCCTTATATATTCGATCAACGCACGTACACACTCACACAAACACAAAGTGAAATGGGAATTGAAGTGCGAGTGGATGCTTGTCTTACATTCCAAAGACCTATCTCGCTCGAATCGAGCGAATAATTGTTAGCCAAAAATTCTCCACTATCCTTTTAAATCTGCGAGAATAAATTTTGGTAGCTTGTAAATGATTTCGGACTAAAGAAAAATATGACAATAAAAAATTTGCACATATGCGAGATTTATCTAAAAAATGAAATAATAATAGCAGTCCTGTGCGACCGTATACGTCCTCAGTGAATATTGACCTCCGTTTGAGGAACTTCATCTAACCGATAGTCGTGAAGAAAAATTTTCTCGGCATTTCTCGGCGCATATACTTTATAAAATTACGAGCTTGAAATACCAGAAAGCCACATTGTAAACCAGTAATAGCAACGAGGTTTACACTCGTAAAGAACACGTTCACCATAGGCCCGCTGTTAAATATTTTATTAATATGTAGTTACTTTGGAAGTATACAACATTACGACCGTTAGAAAACACAACTTCTGGTGTGAATTTCACCTAGGAGTTTTTCGTGTAATTAGTATCATCTCAGATAATACATCCTACATTTTTGCTGTTTCTTTTTTTCCTTCATTTCTTTAGATATACGTCCGCCATTCAAGTAATATATTTTATAGTCGAGGAAACGAATGTAATATAGGCCGGCGATGTTTTCGCATTGCAGCGGGAGTTTTTTAAGACTCCATCAACGGGAGGTAATGAACGAGTGCGAGACAGTCCGAAAATGCGTAGCTCATTAACGAAGACCGACTTATTTATTGGTGGTGACGCCTTCTCCTCCTCCGCTCTAAAAACTCCTCGAACGCGGTTACATAAATTTTGGTCATCTGCTTGTCAATTTTAGGTATAAACGTATTCAAAATACCGCGCGCACAGTCTCAGAAAAATACGACGACGCTCAAGCCTTTTTCTTCCCCTCCGTTTTCTAGGAGAGTGGAGAGATTGATTATATTCACGTGGCGGAAAGGTCGGAGCGCGCGACCGTAACACCTTTTGATTGAAAAACGGTTTCCGAGCGAGGTTAGAAATTAACAAATCTGTTACATCATTCATGTCGTTTGACGTTTATTCCTATAAAAACGATATGTCATGAGACAACGCTGCGGGAGGTCATCGGATCTGTTTGGCCTTTTCTATACCACACGAGTTGGGCACCATCCTAAGTACCACCCTCCTCTTTCATTCTCTTCGTTATCGTTTACTACTTAAAGTCGTCAGTTTTTTCGGCGAAAAATAAGAATAATATTTTTAAGGGTGATTTTTTCGGTTGGAAAATTTTATGTAAATTTTTAAAAGTGAAATTGGTAACCAAATGCGGTATGTTTTTAAATATTGTCGTCGTCAATTGTACTTCCACGCAGGAACGAAATGTAAACTATATCCATTTTCATTTGTATTTATGGCCTAGGAACCGTATCGAATATTGTCGTATATCTTACGTTCAATACGTTTGTTAACAACAAACAGGAGTGAGATGTGGTGAAGAATAGACTCCCTAACGTGCGCCTGGTTTCAAAAAAAAAAAAGAAAAAAAGGATTCTGTTGTACGTCATTTATTTATAGAAAATATTGCCCGTAAATAATTCGGAGTGAAAAAATACTCGGCGTAAGACTCAATTAAATTCAGGGAGAAAATCGATGAAATCATCACCTAGAGAAATGTTTCACGGTGCCTTTTCAACTAGATGTATTCATAACTTGAAAGGTCAAACTATGAATTCTTTCTTTTTACCGACTGTTTTCTGTCCAATATCACTTTCTAAACTACCATGGCACAGTTTGTATACAAGCTAGACCATGAGGCAAATTTAAATTACGACAATCATTTCCAATTACTGTATTATGTACCGCTAAAAATTGTTGGTACAGTGAGTCTGGACAGGACACAGGGGATGGCGCGCGATAGCATCGCAACCAATAGCCGCAAAGAATATTTTATTTTTATCCTAACACTTGACAAGGAAAACAAATAGCAATATTTAGAATTTACCTAGAAGTGATGATAAAAGTTTTCTTTTGTTGAGTCTGAATTATAAACCGCCGTCCCCTCTCGTCGTTGGAACTCATCCAAAGAGGAGGATGTAGTGTAGGACGTTTTGTGTTTTTCTGACCGCGTTGAATTTACTGTCATGATCATAAAAACCAATATAGCAACATATAGAATTTACCTAAAATTGATTATTGAGTCCGAATTATTAACCGACCTATCTTATATATTAAAAAACTTTTAAAAAAACGCAATGACAGTCCGTCAGGCCGTTCTACTGGGCCGATTTGCTTCATCTTTTTTTTATATTTTCTTCAGAATGATCTCTAGATTAGCCCTCAAGCATTACTTAGAGCCTCACTTTAGGTGTTCCCCACTTATCCGCATTTGCATTTTCTCCCCATGTATTTCTTTTGGGGAATTTTTCATACATTCGGTTGAACGCAATGACAGTCCGTCTGGCCGTTCTACTCAACCAATTTGCTTCAGTTTCTTTAATTTGTTCGTTTAGCACACCAGTTGAGCCATTAAGGATCAGCAGTCGCTTCACTTAAGGCGTTCTTGAACTTTCCTCAATTGAGCTTTTCCCATATTGTATACATTGAAAAAAATTCAGTAAAACTTAATAAAATTTGCCAGACATTTCACTGGACAGATTGGGGCCGATCTTTTCTTTAAATGAATGCTTCCGACTCACAGATAAGCCATTACCCATTGGCCAACCCGTCCCTGACTTCAGTTTTGGGGAATATTGAAACGCGATTTTGCCCGGTACATTTCTTATGGAGATGGGTATTTTTTAGATTAACTTGAACCACTTTATCCAGTTTGCCAGCGACAAGCTGAACAGATCAGTCTGATCTCTTTTTATTTTTTTTTTAATAAGTGCCTCTTACCAACAGACTCGCTGTCCTTCAACAATTCCAGAATTTACTCCGCCTCCCTCGCGATTTTTCCCTGCACATTTCTTAATGGGATATTTGTGAAATGAAAACAAACACCCTTTTCCAATTTGCCAGGGACTTCTACTGAACGGGTCGGGCTGATTTTTTATACCCTCCGATCCGCCATCACTCCTTGATCAACTTAGCCTCCCTTACGAATTCCCAAAACATTAAAACGCGGTTTCACCAATTACATTTCTTATGTGGATATATTCTACCTATAATTATATTCCCCCTGTCCTGGTGTCATGATTAAATTATACTAATGCTGCGGAGCAGCACAGGTCATCTAGTATAGACTTAATTTCGTGTGGATATATTTTTCTGAAGTATCAAACTTTTTGAAAACCCAAAACTTCTCCAATAAAATTAAGGCAAGTTTCTATAATTATCGTTTTTCTGTACTGCTGAGCGAGCAAATGTACTCTGAAATTATTCATAATATTTAATCGTCAATTCTACGGATTGTTAGGCCAGTTCGAAGCACGTACTTTATAAGGAAGAATTAATTCTAAGGTTTGTCTTGGAGAGTTCCTTCTTATTCGCATGTTCAGTCTTTATGCTGGTGAAGCTAGACCTCCTCTCCGATTCCGCATGTGCGAATATTTAGAATTCACAATTTACCATTCTGTGCTTTCAGGGGTGCTGTGAAGCCATTTTGATGAAGACGAATCTTCATATTTGTCGTTTTAGGGGGGGGGGGAGGCATTTGTAAAGTTTTTTTTTTTCTTTGGTTACAAGAAATCAAATTTGAGGGGGGTTTCTTCATTGAACCAAGAGGATCACAACACCCCTGTTGCTCCACATAATATCTTCCTTTCGTCTTCTAAATTTCATCTTCATAAACATATTAAACTAGATCTTATTATCTTTTATAGCTACGTGTATTCGCCAGGCTCGATCGCGAGAAACGTCGTTTTAACAGGGAACCTGTTCTATGGGGGAGGGGGTTGAGAAATTTGCCGTGCGCCGTGTGCCGTCCGGCAAAAAACTTGGGAATTAAAATTTTGACTCCTATAGCTTAGAGGATGAAATGTTTTTAAGTCTCCCTTCTATCATAATATAGCTCGAGACTCAAAATTTTTCCAAGTCCCCCTCCTGTTGGAGGGTCGAAATTTTAACGGGGAACCTGTTTTATGAGGGTTTTTTTAGGATGTTGACCGTACGCCGTACGCCGCCCGGCAAAAAACTTGGAAAAATGTCGACCCACTTAACCCAGGAAGATTAGGCTCCAAAAATAAGAATAAATGGAAATAAATGTCGGCAAAGGTTTTTTTCGTGGATTATGTTTAAAATGGTCTCCCGTAAACATACTAAAAGTCCACAGCGATTAGAGAGCGGTCCCTCTCCCAAAGGGGGTCAAAGTACCACAAAAATTAGTTTTCTGAGAATAAATCGAAAACTAAGCATCAGAGAAAAAAAAGTTTCAAACAAAAGTTGTTCCTCATCAAATTTCCTATAAATTTCACTATATGTATGTCAACTCAGCCCAAAAACTCGAGCTGAAAAATTGGTTTGAAAGTTGAGCGATTTTCTAAAATTTTTGATTTTAATGTTAGTGTAGTCAAATTAGACAGGTTTCGGAAAAAAAAAAGAACATTGCGACATAGTAAAGGTCTGTTTGCTGGAAATGGTCAAGAATGAAGTCCAAAACAACTTACCAACTTTTGCGCGTTTTTCCCCGGGAGCATCTTTTTTATGGGGGTTGAAACCCCCTCAAAATCAGTGTTTTGTAAATATCTCGCTTAATACGCATTTTAGAGAGAAAAGTCATCAGTCAAAATTTATTCCTCGTGAAATTTCCTATCGGACTACGTATTTCATTTCTAACCTAAACGTGATAGTTAGCTCAAAAATTCATGCAAATTGAGCCTCCGCCATGCAAATTCGTGAATAACACGCTCCTTGCCGACATTGCGCGGTGATTACGCGCGAAGGTAACGTTAATATGTCGCTAGTACATACGATGAAACGTATATTAATTTTATTAGTTTTAATTAATTGTCACAGGGAATTTGCTGCACGATATTATTTTGAGAAAGGTATAATCAACTGCCTATCATACATGAAAATAAAGACATTTTAAAAATCGTTTCTTATGCATGTATGATATGTAAAAAGCTGAATGGGGGCCTGTAATTATGCGAGCCCTTCCCCCATTTCGATTTTTCTAGTTGGAGTGGGTGGATTCGTTTGTACTGGGTTGTGCCGTAGAGTTTTCCGTTCGTGCTGCGGTCTTCTCCCCCCTCCAACCTTATGAGGGGGCTGTATGCCAGGCCAGGCCAGCATGTCGGGCTCCATTTTCGGACTGAAAAGAGGCTGAATTTCGTGTGCTACGTTTTTGCTGTATTATGCTCTCAAGTTTTCCATTTTGGTTGTTTCAAGCGATGGTGGGAATGGATGTGGTGTGGTCCTCTGTTGTGGACGCGCGGTGAGATTTAGACTTCGACCCGCGTACAATCGAAGTGGGCTAACCTGTGGAATTGTTTCGAGCAATGGAAGGAAAGTCACCAAGAAGCTTGTTATTGTTGTGTGCTCCCACAAATTCAAGAAGAACCGCCGCAATACAAATCCGAGAATAACGCGCTCCTTGTGGCGTAGTCGCATGAGAGTTTCACGTTGATAGTCGATTGGGTCAGGCAAACTTGCTCCGCCATTTCAGGCGATCTCCCGAGAAGCTTTTTTTGCGGTGAGAGATTGACTACATGAGTCTTGCAATTATTAAAACGGAGAAACAAGAGATAACAAGCTTGGTGGTATCATTCCCTATATCGCCTGGAACAATAAGAAATTCAGCAAGTTTGCCTGGATTTCACTAGGAATAATTTTTGACTGATGACTTTTTTCTCTAAAATGCGTATTAAGCGGGATATTTACAAAAAACTGATTTTGAGGGGGTTTCAACTCCCATAAAAAAGATGCTCTTGGGGGAAAAACGCGCAGAAGTTAGTATGTTGTTTTGGACTTCATTCTTGACCATTTCCAGCAATCAGACCTTTACTATGTTGCAATGTTCTTTTTTTTTCGAAACCTGTCTAATTTGACTACACTAACTCTAAAATCAAAAATTGTAGAAAATCGCTCAACTTTCAAACCAACTTTTCAGCTCGAATTTTCGGCCTAAGTTGACATAAATATAGTGAAATTTATAGGAAATTTGATGAGGAACAACGTTTGTTTGAAACTTTTTTTCCTCTGATGCTTAGTTTTCGATTTATTCTCAGAAAACTAATTTTTGTGGTACTTTGACCCCCCTTTGGGGGAGGGCCCGCTCTCTGATCGGTGTGGACTTTTAGTATGTTTATTAGGAGACCATTTTCAACATAATCCACGAAAAAATTTGCCGGCATTTATTTCCATTTCAAAACCTAATCTGCCTGGGCTAACTAGCCATACATTTATCATACATAGCTCGAGAATTGAAATTTTTCCAAGTCCCGCTCCTATCGTATATAGCTCGAGATTCGAGAAACATCTAGACACTCAAGGCTTATAGTAGGTCTACGTAGGCCTTCTTTATACTATCTTCATCTAGGTCTAGGCTTCCTTGTATTTTCAATACTAAATCCCATTTGGCTCATGAAACAGGTTCTCTGTGTTCCTCGTTCAACTTCGTTGTTTCTTAGTCCTCCTCCTATCATATCCGTAGATGGCTCGAGAGTAAAAATCTTTCCAAGTCCCCTTCGAAAAGAGGTCTAGATCACTGACGATTTCCTAGTTCATACTAGGTTTATAGCAGGTTTAGGCCTCCTTCAGACTAGCTTTATACTAGGTCTAGGCTTGCTTGAATTCTCAATACCAAAACCAATTTGACTCGTAGAACAAGTTCCCTGTGTTCCTCGTTTAACTTCGTTGAGGAAGCCGTCGTTTTTTTGACTTGGACTCTTTAACCACATTTTACGCTTCGCAGATGACTTAAAATCTGACTTACATTCCGTTCAAGACTCTGTTACTCTCATTTTTTGAACTTTACTTCTGTCTACAGTGCGCTAAACTCTTTGTCTTCGACCTTCTCGGCTCGACTACGGATTGCTATACAACTCCCTCTCCTCTCTCTCATCTTTACTGATCCTTACAAAAATAAAAAAACAATCATTCAACATATCGACAGTTACTCTCCTCTTTCTCTTTGCCCCCAGATTATTAGTAACTGTGATCAAGACTTTGGGTCTTATCGATCTCTGATGCTCTTGCGTTTGAAATTCAACCTGGTCTCTGTCTTACGCCAGGATGAAACCTTGAAAACTAGTGCCGTACTCAGATCCTCGCTTTGTGGCACTTCTTCTGGAAAAATCATCAGTAACTCTCATCATTGTCAAGACGACAATCTAAGTGTAGAACATTTCTTTATATGTCCTGTTTTACAACCAACACGATCTGCTCTCAAAATACCATCTGACACAGGCTCTGCTCTAAGAAACAACTCCGACTCCATCGACTCAACTTTAAATTACTTACGCTCCACCCAGTTTTACGAACACATATAACAACACTTACTACTTTTAACATGAATAAACTTCAACATAAACTTACAATATACGTACTTACCGTCCCTTAAATTTAAGTTTATAACCTAAGTTACGCCGAGCAAATAGCCCTTATGTGCAGCTAAAATGCTCTTAGAAAAAAAAAAAAAAAAAACTGATCAGTGATCTCCTCTTATGTTATCACTAACTAAACGATTATTTATGAGTTCAACTATTCCTCTGCTTCTAAATTTCTGCACCCTTGTCTCCGTTTTGCGAAGTATACTTCCGAAATATTCCTTCTATCACAGATTCATTTCTGTAATTTTCTTGGCGGTATTTGAGAACGATTAGAGCTATAATTTTGTTAGTAAGTAGTTGAAGAGATTCGGTCAACGTGATCCGGAATTTTTGAACCCCTTCCACTTTTCCACCAGGAACTAACTATTTAAAATTTTTAGGGTCGTTCAATTATCCCCTCTACCACGAGTTCATTTCTTTGGTCTTCCTGTCGGTATTCGAAAACGATTAGTGCTATGATTTTGTGAATAGTTAACGAAATCCTGTCAACGGGATCCCAAATTTTGAAACCCCTTCCGCCCTTTCATTTTTCCACCCAAAATTGACTGTTTAAAATTTTAGGATTCCAATCACAATTTCTACACTGATTAAAGGTACGTAAATAGTGCGAAGTTCACAATTAGAGAGGAAGTCCTGATTTGAGTGGGAATCGGACTTTTGCAACCTCTTGCAAAATATGACGATCTCTTAGGGTGTGGTAGCGTACTTATTATTGTGCTCGTCGTGAAAACTCTGGTGGAGAGGGGATGGTTTGTCATACTTCTTCTTCCGTCCTTGTCTATAGAACAGGGAGCTAATTCCATTATGTTTGTAAACTCTGAATTTCGTGACCTTTGCACTGTCTTTCAATCCAGGAAAATACCATCTTCAACCAGCCCCACCGTGAGATTTATTGGAACTATCAGCGAGATCTTATTTTTGTCACTTCCTCCTGAAGGAAATAGGCTCGATCATCGATAAATTCAAAAAACAAAGTTCTATGAAGTTAAATGCCTATATCTCAAGGCTAAATTAGCGTACAATGCTGATGAAGGTCTTGAAACACTCGGTAAATGAATTGCTCCTTATGAACCTCTTTTGATCACCCAAATTCGTTGAGTTTGAGGTAAATTATAAGGTTACAACCTAGTCAACCTCACTACTTATCTACATTTCTTCCTCTCATTTGTCCACTACTTAGAAACTACTTGATAAACAAAGTTCATAAGACGATTTCCTTAGCTGATATCAATCATATATAGCCACATTTTCATACACCAAAAAAAAAAAAACTGCTTTTAACAGGGAACCTGTTCTATGGTTTTTTTTTTGAGAAATTTGCCATGCGCTGTCCAACAAAAAACTTGGAAGAATTTAGGCTCTCTTGCCATATATGCTAGGAGGGGGACTTGGAAAAATTTCGAATCTCGACCTATATTTTGAAATCCTAAAATAGGTCCAGGTCACTGTTGACGTCTTATTTTATACAAGTTTTATAGTAGGTCTGGGCCTTCTTCATACTAGCTTTATGCTAGGTGTAGACTTGCTTGAATTCTCAATTCCAAAACCAATTTGACTTATAAAACAGCTTCTCTGCGTTCCTCGTTTAATTTCGTTAAGGAAGCCGTCGTTTTTGATTGGCTTTCAGCAACAGCCAATCATAGAAAACCACATTTTAATACATAAACAAAATACCACTTTTTGATTGGATTTCAGCATCCGAAGACCACATTTTCATACATAAACAAAATGCTGCTTTGTGATTGGCTTTCAGAGTTAATCATTCAAATGAGGACAACAAGTCTATATAAAATGCTCCGCAAGAGCTTTTCAATTAGTGACGATCAAACTGTGCCTCTGAGTGCATGTCTAGCTGCCATTTCTTGATATTTCAGTATATTTTTTATATTTGAAGGTGGGTCGTGGTAAGAAGACAAAGGCTTGCTAAACACATGAATGAGAAACGAAAGATGGTCAGTCTGGTATGCCTACCATCAAGAAACGACAACTGTGTGTTAAGGAGGATGATCCTATGACATGTGACCCTTCAATCATCAAGCAACGGCGACTGTGCCCTGCGAGTTTTGTAAGACTTTGCCCACTTGACACTAAATTTTTTTATTCGTTCCCATTTTCAGCCAGAGATCAAATTTGGGGGTCAGATCATCTCCGTTTCCGAATTCGGACAAGAAAGTAAGTGCGCATAGTCTACATGAAATCTTGCCAACTCGAACCCCAAAGTGAAGAAATTGATCTACGAAACGGAGACAGATTTATTTCTTAGGTTTTTTACGAGCTGTTATGGTGAGGTTCAGTGACTGAGCGATGAGTTATTTTTAAATAGGCGAGGGTATAGAATGCATAATTCGCTCCCGTCTTTGTGAATTCACGTCTGCTTCGATTTATTCGCAGAAAGTCTAAAGCCTCAATTTACAGACTACCTTATACAGTATAATCAGGTGCAATAATTTTTATCGAACTACGTGACATTCGGGTCCTCCTTACAAGTCTTGCACCATTATGTATCACGGTCGCAAGTTGTGCAAATACAATAACGGAAAATTAGTATTTAAAATGTTGAACTTATTTCTTTCTTTAATGAGATCAAACCCGCTCCGATTGATATAAATGTACCCTTTTCAACCGAAAGAAAAAACGTTAAGTATCATTTCAACGATCGTTTACTTTGTAATAAGTTAAGATCGGACTTCACAAAACGATCCGAAAGTTATATGTCTGCGCCTAATCGAGTGTCAACATGTTCACCAAAATGTTGCTAATGCGTATGTACAAAATAAACGATTTGTTGTCTATTTAAATAGACCACATTATAATTTTCACTCCTACGTCTAAGCCGATTTTCATGTCGCTCTGAACACCCGGGCTGTTTGGCTGTTCATCCTCGCGGACGTGTAGCGTTCAACTAGGAAACCGGTTGTTCCTATCGCCTTCTTTGCTTCACAATTAAACAGATGAAACAAATACAGAGTACGCTTTTGTCTCGACAGTCTTAGATCTTACTGAGCTGTCCCTCGTTCCATATTGTTGCCGATGAAGGGGGAAAAAACTGAGAAACTCACCTATCTGCACGGATTAAAAAATCATGTTTATTTATTAGTCCAAATTATAGTACACCGGTAACGAGAGAACGATTTATGTTAATTTATATCGACAATACAATCGTATGAATGGAATTTACTATACTCGCTGCTGGATAACGTGTGTGCATTGCCTGATGCGCATTTGTTTAAGCAATAGTAAAATTACATACATAGCTGAGGTTACAATCGTAAATTACTGGTTGCATTTCAATGGTTTGGTTATCGTTCTAGAATTGAGAATAATTTTTTTTTTTTTGTCTTCTTTTTTCTCGCCTTCATTTCAAGCGTATGCCTATAAACGGTATAAGCCCACAAATAAACGAACAATCGAGAATATTTGCCCTCGTTCAAAAGTTGTCAAAAACTACGAGAACATGTGATTTTTGATGCGACTCTCGAACGGATCACGTGTCTTACACTATGCGCGCTCATACTGGAACGGAAATCCCTCGCCGATATAATATGAAGTTACTAAATTTGTAAGAATCTATCTGGTGTCCGTATTCAAGAGTATACGGTACATATAATGCGACGTTAGGTCACCACCGAGTATTTAATCCCCCATTTCAACAATCTGTTCACTGTCGTCGTTTTACCACTCAACAGATAAAGTGAGAGTGAACGGAAAAGGCGTGGAGGGGAGGGGATAAAAATCGACCCCCATGTAACCTTAATTCAATTCTATAAACGAGGGTAGCGTGTATAATATCGCTCTACATTATATAATTTTTTTTTTTCTTTCTTCACTCGCGGCATAATAAAACGTTTATTTACAGTATTTTATGTTCAACAATAGCCTTAAACCGAAAGTAAACTGTAAAATTAGGTGTTTGAAATTTGTTTAATTTGGTGTTAAATACCGGGTTATGAACTGGGTTGAAAAGTTATAGAGCGTGATGAATCTCACGTCGTGGCGTTAATAGAGTTTAAGAAGATTGTAGATTTTCTTGACGTGTACGAGTAAAAGATGCATCTTGATATTTATAATGACCCTCATTTGTCTTGACGCGAAGTTTTTCCTGCAGGAAATATTGACGTGCGTCCTGTCCCCTTTGCGGGCTAATATTCATTTTACAGGTATGACCTATGAGGGAGCAAATTTTTCCAAAGTTGTCCTGTAAATAAGGTATTTCTAGCCCTGAAGAGACCAAAGAGGATGAACTGAGATGACTTGAATATTTTGGACATCGAGACAACTCGCACTCAGTAAAGCTTTCTCTGCTGGCCTTGGGAACATTCAGCGCGTCACTTGGAATTGGATGAGATCTGTATATAAATGACTACTCGTACGTCTCAACTCCTCCAACCAAGTTTTCAACATTGACACGAAAATCGCATGGAATCTTAAGCCCATAGGTGTTTAAGGCTCAGGCATCTATGGAAGGCAGTTTCATCTTTCTTCTCTTCTTTGTTTTTCGACTGGAGGTCAATTGAAGATTCACGTGACACATTTTCGCGAGAGATTTGATCTTGACCTGTACTCGGGACTTTGTAAAATTTCGACTTTCGAGCTGAACTTGAGCAGATGAAACCAAAATTTTTCTCAATATAAAACTAAGTTCGGTTCTTCACATTTTTAATGTCTTTACCGGCACCCCACCACACTATTGAAAAACCGTGAGGTAGAGTTCCTCCCCCCCCCCCCGCGCGGTTGATGAATTCGAAATCTTCGAGCCCTCGACCTGATCCAGAAACCTGTAAAGCTAAGTTCGAGTTTCCCAGTCCTAGCATACAAACGCGTAGGTCAGTTTTGTTCGTAATTTTCACACGTGCCGTTTTTAGCCAATGAAGTTCTTTCAAAATTTGTATATTCGCGTCACAGAAAGTTCTTTCTTCAATTTTAGCCCTAATTGAATTATACTACTTTGAGGGATCAAGTATGGTATCAAATTACAAGAAATTTTCTGTCTTGATAATTTTCGACAGGAAGCATATTTTTCGAGAAAAATGAGAAAAACTAAAATTTTCCAGACAATTTGGTCCCTCGCGAGCCACCTGGGGATCTACGGGCGATGAACTTTTACAGGGTTCACGAGCTGCCGTACGGTACAAATTCCAACAGAAAGAACTTCGTCGGCCAACTTTGTCCGAATCGAGGTCCTGGACTAATTGTGATTATGGCATGAAATTAAGTGTTGCAAAATACCTAATAAATTGAAAGTTGTTCACATACCAAAAATTTCTTATGATAGGAAAATGAATTCAATGACTGATGTGACAGAATTATAGTTTCCCATTCGATTCATTTTTTCTCTTAAAGTTCACTGGATTGTGTGATTAGTTCTGTATATTAATTTTTTTTGTCAATCAAATAAGAAAGGAGTTTTTTTTATGGTCGTTTTAGTCACTTTTTGGTCACTATTTCATATTTTGTATTTTAGTCACTTTTCCTTTATCTTGAACGTTATATCGAGTGGCAGCCCTGTAATATGAATACATCACAAACAAATGACGTCATCAAGAGTTTCAAGGTGGTTGATATCTTTATTTTGCTTTCATTCGATATTAAAAATTATTTTGTCTTAAATGTAAACTGGATCGAGCAACTATAAAAAGACATTGAATACGATCTTCATTTATTTGACTCCGCCGGAAGATTTTTTTGTGAAAAAGCTTAGACTCGATTCTAGCGCATGAGTTGGACAAAGACTCCAAGGCCTTGGACAAGAGAAACGGTCCGGGGATAGAGGCCTGAACTAAACTTTAAAAATGTTACTTTTGGAATATGTTACTCCTCTTTCAGTTCGGTTTTTTACATTGATTCATTCACTTGAAATATCCCACAAACATATTCCTGTTTCAATAGCTTTCCAACGGAATGGAGAAATTGTGTTCGGACCCCCTTCTCGCAGACGTTGCTTTGAAGTTATTCTTTCTCGTTATCTTCTTACTAATGACGACTATATTGACTAGTGCTATGTGTGGAGGCGTGGGCGAGGCAAGCTTAGTCGGTCTCTTCAAGAGATTTGGGTGGACGGAGCGCTTGCTCCGAGTAGCCTGGTATCCACTATCTGCATTTGCAGCCACCGTCATGAAGAAGAAGATGGACCGGGAATGGAATAGGCAAATGCAGAACCATGGCCTACTCGATACCTATGTACCATTCACATTCAGATGAGCAGGAAGGAGAGGAAGATCACCCTTGAAGGAAGGAGAAGAAGAGATTCCAACAGCGATCTACTATAATTATCTAAGGTAGCTTGTTGTAGTGTGTTCTGCGGCTTGGTGGTTGCATTTATACAGGAGAGGGTCGGTTTCGGTGTTGGAGAGAACGAAATCAATGCATACGCAACCTGTATTTACTTTACCATGCAGGACGGGCAGCGCTGCACATGCGACACAAGCGAAATTGACTAGTGCTACCATTTCTGTTGGACCTCTTTGATCATTCTTCTTTAGTCTTGGTGGAGTCAATCCACACAGAAGCCCCGGAGGTACAGTGCAACGTTCATGAACAATCTTCTCTGATTTTTTCTTGTCCTCTAATATTCTCTGATATGCAGTCACCTTCATTATCCCCATTGATACCATGACCCCAGATCCTCACGTACCTTGCCGTCTTCGTATTCTCTTCTACCACATCTTGTCGATGAGAATCCGGTGGACTGACATTTCAACGAGTCACTAAGGAGAATTGCTTGCACTTGAAAGAAATCAAAAGTGGGTTAGGTAAAAATCTGAAGTGTCGATGGAGATAGGATTCGAAAGAAATCTCATGTAGGCATAAAACTTTGGAAATTCTTCCTATAAATATCTTTTTGACATGTTTTGCTATCGCGTTCCTAGATCTCCAACTCTTCAGCCAAATTTGCGTCAAGCAAAAGCTCATTGTGTACCCAAGTATTGAATGGATACGAATAAGCTCGCTGATATATGTGGAAGTTCCTGGTCGAAAATCACATTCCAATTCCCTTCAGTAAAATCTAAGCACCTAATTCCAAATCGCTTTATGATAATCATCGACATTTTTTCTTACCAATGCGCTGCATAGTGAAGGAAGGTCATAAATCAAAAGACAATGACTCTCTTGCATCGCATATAGGCCGTGTGCTTAGTATTAAGTAGTAATGAATCAACTATTTTACAAATAACTGCACATCAGGAATACAGATTTCGGTATCGTTGGATATTTGTTTTACAACCGGCCACTTTTTCTGATCATAGATGCACACAGTAGGCTTCGTCGTACCGCGATCGTTTATTACTATTATTATTATTATTTACTCGTTACCGGAATCAGTCAATAAATTATTAATAACGGAATAATTAACGCTTATGTACAACGGGTCATATATTAAGCTCTCAGCAGTACCTAATTAAGTAGAATTTTCTCTTACTTCGGCTTATTCACGATACACGCTTACTTCTCATTTCTATGCTGAATGCAACTGGAATCAAATCTACACTATACAACCGGAGGTGATGAATACTTTTCCTAGTCGAGATTTATCTATAAGAACGTAAGAATCCTACCACCCACTATGTATACGAATCATTTTAAACACTGTAAAAGGAAGATTTCGATCGGATTTAATGCGCTGATCGATAAATTATATTACGAAATGCGAAAGACGTACGCTGAACTGTATAGCATTTATATGTGATATCTATATTAACGTTAGGCTCAACAATCAAAATTGCTGGCCGAAGAGAGGAACGATCGAGAATGGGTTGTGATGTATGGGACTTTTCGCAGAATTACGGTAAATTTTATGGTGCGCTTCAAATCTGATATAACTATTAGCAATAAGCGCCTTAAAGAGAAGGACGATATTGAATTTCGAAAAATGTGAATACCAGATGAAGGAGCATGACGGGAAAATGAGTGAAAAACTTTTATGATTAAGATTAAAATTAAAAAACAATGGTACAATTTAGTCATCATGAATTTATTCTCGAGATCATGATCACTCTCAAAAACCTTTCCTTTTACAGAAGATTACCTTATCCCTAACTGCTTAGGAGCGAGAAAAATTGAAGTACAACCACTGTCTTTGACCTGTTCCTTTGTCCTTGAAGAAGAAACAAAATTCAAGAGGAAAAAATTGGTAAAAAATGAAATTTTTACTCGATTTATTCTTCATAGCAGGAATTCGAATCCCCCCCCCCCCCTTCAGAAGAAAAAATAAGAATCCTTCTTGGCACAACCGTTCGACTATCATACCTAGGAAGTATTGTCCTTGTGAATCGAAGATAAAAAAGAAGAGAGACGAAGAAGAACTGACTTTCATTAGGACGATACAAATATTTATGTTCCATACGCCGAAAAAAAAAAGAATGACGTCACAACCTAAATTAGATCTTCGCGACGCGAAAGCAGTTGGCCCGCGAGTACCGAAACGTCTTATTTAGGTTGTGACGTCACTCCCCCTTTTCAGCGAATGATCTATAGTCTGCTATAGCTTAGTATATTGTATGTGAGCCTATGGAGTATGGATGGTCTATCTGAAAAGTACTTATGTTCTTAATTCTGTCACAAAATGTGTGAAACCAGCCTCAACTACAAATATAATTTCAGCGGTGTGAAATACATGTACGAGTATCTAACTGCAAATAATAATTTGAATTTTGTCATCTTGAATTTGCATTCTATCTCACATCCTATCATTCGTCCTTCATCATTTAGATTCACCTTATGACTGTCTCTTAATTACTCACGCTTTCTTTTTTTTCTCCTTCTTCTCCCACTCCTATCTTACGATATGCTAGCGCGCCACCGCTCTGTCAAGTCCAAATACAAAACAAATGCATTTGCAAGCTTCCAATCGCGCTGCACGCGAGTGCGGAGCCCGAGCACGGTTCCCAAAGATGAGGTCTTTCAACCCCGAGAATAAAGTTGGAGGAGACTTGATCATAGAGTCTTAGGAGGTGAGATATTTTGAATGACAGGATTGCAAGGTAGTATGGAAAGATTCAGTGAGTGACTAATAAGTTGTTTGTAAGTAACCTTGGGCTGATCCGACTCAAAATGATATCTTGTCATTGGATGCGCCAAAGAGTGATGAAACGGTGCTGTGGATTATCAAAATAAGGAGAGCGAGCTTGCAGTAAGGGATTGTATTATTGGTACCAATGGGCCGATGAGAGATATTTGAGTCGGTAATAGTCACAGTAAGTGATGGTGAATTCGATTAAATTTATTTCATCTTACCCTCGAACGATTCGGGGAGTCGAGCGATCAGTGAATCTTGAGCGTAGGATAGTAGGGTGTCGTCAATGTATTCGATAGTTGTAAGCAGATAAATAGGCTAAAAGAAACCGAAATTTTATTGTTAAGTATATCTGTAAAGATTGGTGAATCCGTGGGTAAACAATTAGAGAGCGTTCAGAATTTACGGCTGAGGTGATAATAGAATTAAGCCATAATATTCCAGATTATTGCAGCCAGTCGGGAGCCAAAAGCTGAAATCAGATGAATTTTCACTGATAAGAGAGAAAGTGAAAGCCAGCTTTATTCAAACATTTGTAAATGTAAGCCAAAAGCCAAAGTAAGCCAATTTTTTTCAGTTTTTTTTCTTAGCTTCCTTGATTCCCACTCAAATTTCATGTTTAACTGTTCCACTCTCCGGGCAATACTGGCTTTGCCAAAGAATTAATGAAGATGAGAAAGATTGGTCCCGGTTTACGTAGTTTAGCTTTCAGCAAAAAATCGTTTAGAGCAGTCATCCAAATGGAGATGAACACAAACTGGAGAATAGGTATCTTCTACAGACGGGACAAAGCCCAATACTCCTGATTGTTTTATCTAGACACATTTCTTCATAATATTGATCAGGCGAAAGTCATCTGAATTAGAGCTGAATTTTCCTAAGAGCCAAATTTCTCAAGGTCGTAAGTTCAAGTCGAAAACCGAACTGAAATTTTCGGCTGAAACACTCTGTAAATTCAGAATATTCTGGCAAAGCCAAATGAATAAAGATTATGTTTCATATCTTTCTCAGTAGCTAGTGGCTTTTGGGGAGCTCACTCGCGGACCTAGTACAGGTTCAGTTTAGAATATTTCAAGATAATGGCTTTTGGGGATCTCACTTGGAGCCTGCATGGTCTAGTATAAGTCTAGTTTACAATATTTTAAGCTAGTAGCTTCCGGCGAGCTCACTTGGCTTAGTCTGGTACAGGTCCAGTTCGCTCCCCTCCTTCATCTAAGTCCACAGCAAAAAATTTCAAGCTAATAGCTTTAGGGGGTCACTAGTGGCTTTTGGAGGGCTCCCTTACTCCGCTCTTTTGCGTTTTTTCGTGATCTAGTATAGGTCCAGTTTGCAATATTTCAAGGCTAGTATAATCCTAGTATCAAGCTAGTATACAAAATTTTAAGCTAATAGCTTTTGGAGGCCACCAGTGGCTTTTGGGGCTCACTTCTTTTCGTGATCTAGTATAGGTCCAGTTTAGAATATTTCAGAACTTGTATAATCCTTGCATAAAAACTAGAATAAAACCTCGTTTAATGAAGGCTTCAGCCTAGTATTGGTCAAGTATATGAGGTCATTTAGCCGGACGGACGGAGGCACGCAAATTTCAAAACGAGGGCGAGACTCACAACTCTGCCTGGCTCAGCCAGCCTGAGGGCGCTACCCTCCGCAACTCGGGCCGCTGGGGGTCATCACATCCCCGCTTAGACATGAACAAGATCCCCACTGCTAAGACATCCACAATGCCACTTAAATACATCTCACCATATATGAGATATACACCACTAAAGGCCTACACGCAGTCCACACTGGCTGATTGCCTTCCGGGCGCAAGATATTTTCGATGTCTACCAAGTACGCCTCACCACATGTGAGATATCCATCACTGAAGACCTACATACAGCCCACATTGGCTGACGGCCTTCTGGATAAGGGGGGCTTTTTGAGAAATTTGCCGTGCCTCGACTCTCGAGCTATATATGTATGATAGGTGGGTGACCTGAAAAAATTTTGACTCTCGAGCTATATATGACTGGAGGAGGACTTAGAAGGACTGCGACTCTCAAGCTCTATATAATAGGAGGGGAGGGGAAATTCCAATCATGAATGGCTCGAGAGTCAACATTTTTCCAAGTCCCCCTCCTATCATATATAGCGAGATTCGAGAAAAATTTAGACTCTCAATAGTAGGTGTAGGCCTTCTTTATACTAGCTTATTTAGGTCTAGGCTTCCTTGAATTCAATTCCAAATCCCATATGACTCTTAAAACAGGTTCTCTGCGTTCATAGTTTTTTTTTTGAAGTCCCAAGGTCATTTGCACGAACGGACGCCTGCAAACTTCAAAATCCGATGTTAAAAAGTCCTCAGAGGAATGTCACAAAGCGTCAAACGATGCCAGAAGAATGCGGTCTTTGAGATGATTTAGAAGTTTGAGGAGACTTTTGACAAAAATTAGAACTCATCGGAACTCATAATGAGTGAGTGAGGTGTAAGTAGAGCACTAATATTGAAAAGGGTTTTTCAATTGTACAAATCTACTTTAATAGTTGCTCTTACAAGAGTACTTTCGGGTGTTATCCCATCATCAGTTGTGTCGCAACTGGAGAACAAGGCCTTAACCATGAGCTTTTATAGTATAATACTGTGATCTTATTGGCTATAACAATGCTGTGTTGTGATTGGTTCACTTCTTAGAAACTTATTCTTACAATAATATGACATTGTGTTCTTATTGGCTAAAACATACTGCTTCGTGATTGGTTCAATCTATTGTCCTAAATGCTGCGTTTCTATTGGCTACCTGGATTCCTGTCGTCTCATTGGTTGGTTCCGTTCTTCTTCTCTTTCGCTGTCAAATGTGATTACATTGTTCAAGAGGCAGGCTTTCTTCCTCTTGGCTTTTGCAATCTCCATTTGTTCCCAGAGTTTTCTTCTCTTTGTGCGATTCTCTACGTGTATGACTTCAAATATTCCCTCTCCATCGTGGTTTTCCTCGTTACAGTGTTTCCCAAACAGTGACTTGCCATCGTCTTTCTCCCTCGACGTTTTGTGCTCCTTTCTCCTGATCTCAAACTTTCTCCCAGTCTCACCGATATAGATCGCCTTGCACTGTTCACAACTGAGCTTGTACACTCCGCTCAAGCTTTCCTTATCCTTTTGTTCCGTCTGGTCATTGCTGATTCTCTTCACCATGGGTTGGTTATTCTGGATGCCCACATTCACATCGTAGCCATTGAACGCCTTTATCACCTTGTTTGTGTACTTTCCTATATATGGTATCGATCCGGAGTACTTTCTCACTATGCTATCATGGGTTCCTTTCTTTGTTACCATTTTCCCAAAGACTCCCTCCACCACACGTCTGCGGTAGCCATTGGCTTCTGCGATCTGCTTTACTATCTCGATCTCTTTCCTCTTCTCTTCGTTGTTCTTGAGGATAGAAATTGCCCGATAGCAGTAGTTCTGGATTGCCGGTAACTTGTGCCTGGGGTGGTGGTAGGGGTCATTTGGGATGATGGTGTCAGTATGCGTCGGCTTCCTGTAGATTTTGTATTCTATCCTATTGTTCTCCATTGTGAGTGTAAGGTCCAAATAGTTGATGGTCTCGTTGCCTTTTTCCACTGTGAATTTGATAGGGATGCATTTATCGCCTGATACTCTCATTCATCGCGTTCATTTCTGAAAGGAATAGATCCACCTGTCTATCAGTGCCTGTCCACACAATTAGGATATCATCTACATATCTGGCCCAGTGTTTGATCGAGTTTCTGAACTTGCTGCCCTTCAATATCTTGTTTTCCATATCATTCATGAATATCTCCGCCAGTATTGGTGACAGCGGTGATCCCACCGCAAGTCCCCTTTCCTGACTGTAGAACCTGTCATTGAAGCGGCAGTAATTCTGGCTCAAGATCTCCTCCACTATGTTGGCGTACTTCAACCCATCGGGGTTCCCATGGTATCTGTTGTTTTTGAGCAGAGTGAGAAGTTCCTCCTTCGGTATGTTGTACTATAAAAACTCATGGTTAAGGCCTTGTTCTCCAGTTGCGACACAACTGATGATGGGATAACACCCAAAAGTACTTTTGTAAAAGCAACTATTAAAGTAGATTTGTACAATTGAAAAACCCTTTTCAAAATTAGAACTGGTACTGACTTAAAGTTATGCGACCGCAGCACTTGGGAAGTCTAAAAAGGGGAGAAAAAAACAAGAAAACGACTATTTTGAACAAGCCATGGATCTGGAGGGTATTAGTGTTTTTCTTCTTTCTCGTACTTATCAGAAACATGTTCCACCATAAGAGCTTTTAAAAATGTGACTTTACATATCATCATCAATAAACTAAATGATTTTCTTGTGTTGTCTTGCTGTCGAAAATTTTGCCTCACTAACTTCCAAGATGCAATCGTTTTCCGAACAAATCTGTGTATAATAAAATTTGTGTATTCGGGAATCCTTAACGGTTTTGTTCGCGTTTTCCTATCGAATTTAATTGAGATCATTCATTTGGTTAGGAAATACGGCGCCAATAAA
The DNA here is from genome assembly GCA_035079385.1 of Aspidiotus rigidus. Taxonomy (NCBI): domain Eukaryota; kingdom Metazoa; phylum Arthropoda; class Insecta; order Hemiptera; family Diaspididae; genus Aspidiotus; species Aspidiotus rigidus. Next base: position 2,303,107 of record JAVHKY010000026.1, read on the forward strand.
AATATCTGTTGCAAATATTTACGAGCGTTTTTTGCTTTCACCTCCCCCTAAAAAATGGTGTAAGATCTCAATTTTGTGTAATCCTCAATTATTATTCAAAATTATGCCACGAACCGGCGCGTTATTTTTACAAAGCCGTTTGCCGGTTTAATCCGCGTGACCAACAAAACAAGCTGTACGCATATAAAGACACCTTTCACCGCCGAGATCATCTCTCTTTACTAGATACCACCCAATGAAATATTAAACCGATATTATTATTACTGTAACCCGAATATTTTACCGTGGATGCGTTCGGTTCCCAAGGAGGCGCTCATCGTTCGGCACCCTGTGCTTTATGGCTTGATAAACACGGCTGAAAAGACAATTTTTATTGTTTTCAATAAAAAGGGTGCGCACACCGTAAAAACGTAGGCTGTACGTCACGAGGCTGGCTGCCTAAAAAGTGAATATTAAATGACGTTGTTTAAAAAAAGAGGAAAAAAAAAAACGAGGGGGATAAATGTTTTGCATATTGACCATTGTTTCTAGTAACCCTATGTCGAAGGTCATCTTTCTCTCCTTTTACCAGTCCACTATTAACGACATTAATGTCAATTCGATAATTACCCATACTGATAACGAGCACGTGCTCGGTTTATTTGAAGAAAAATCTAATTCAACTAGTCGAGTGTTTTCCAAGTGCGAAATATTGTTATATTTGTGCAATAAATATTGTCGCTTTTGAATATATCGGCCTTGGGTCATTAGGAACGCTTCTGCATAGAAAACGAAACGGAAACGATGAAGTATTTATTTATTTTTTTTCTTTTTAATGGCTGCGAATTTATAAAGCTGTTTCTCCGAGCTTATTTGATATTTGGACTTCTTATAACCGAATTCTCTTGCGAATAGACTCTCGGGTTGCGCTCGTAATCTTAATGAGGAAAAGGTACGAAGCGATTCTGACGAAGTCGGAGGAGTTGCGAGTGTTCAAACAATCCAAATTAACAACATCCGATATTTTTCCCATAGTAAATTAGCAGATTTCGTCTAATTACAAAAAGATGATGATCGCCTTTGATGTTTCTGTGTAGCCTTAAAGGAGTTCGTATAATTTTGCGATGGAATATTTAAGAATCGATTATGCGAAGCGTAGTTATTTTTTTCCCATCGCAAATAAGATAACAAATTAATTCAACTTTGTAATCCTTTAACAATAAAGCGACTGTTTAACAGCTTTGTGCAAACCGTGTCGATTACAAATTAGGGTGCGCCGTAAGACGACGAGGATTTATGTAAATACAACATGCTACCGGACACAATGGACACGGATTATTATCTTCATTCACTTGTTAAACTCGATTGCACGTGTAGCGGTTTTTCTTGTCTGGAAAGGGGAAAAAACGAAGAACTTGTTACTAGAAACACTCTTCTGTGTACATTATAATAATGTCTCGTGCAAAAAGGGATAAAGACGGTATTCCCACCCTTTCTGGTGTGGAGTTTGTCGCAAGGGTGTGATGACGAGCTTATGTTGAAGTTTGAATTCTTCTGTAATTTAAGCATCACAAAAGTGGGGCAAATAGACCACATAAACCTTCAGCTTGATTATATTTTTTGTACCACATATTATGATAACAGAAAGCAAGAAATTGTATAAGTTTAATGAGACAGAGCCATGTTTGTTGTTACGTTTCTTTGCTTTTGTCCTCAGTTGAAAATATGAGAAAGATCCTTTATTGAAATAAATGATGGATGATAATTTAAAATGATATTAAGTAAATACTTGTGCCAATTACACTTTGGAGGTGAGCTGCTAAGCTTTCGAAAGTATTTTTTGAAGATAGCGAAAAATACAGCGCGGTTAGTTATCTTTTTGAGGCATTCAAGCTGGAAGAACAACGTCGGTTCTCTTATATGAGGGAGGAGGTCGTCTCTCGGGGCCGACTCTCTACAAAGCTTGCGTCCAAAGGAAAAAAAAAAGGAAAATTCCCTCAGGTGTCTGTGTCTACCGCTTGTGTTGAGGGATACTGTTTTCGTCCTAATCGCCTGCCTGGAAAAAAGTGGGAAGTCAGAGTGAGATGAGAGTGAATGGACCTAGAGCTTAATTTGGATTTTGTCATACATAAAAAAAAAATTCAAATAATTTACAAATATTTGTCCTTGAAATCCTCAAACGCGCTCCTAGCAACGTAAGATTTGATCAAACTTCCATAATTATAATAATTGGAAACTATTGTTAATTTGAATCGACGTAAGTAATAAATTATCGTCGAAAATTTCAATAAAAGCTGAAAACGATCTGGCAGAACAGATCAGAACTGATACAGTTTTAACTTTTTTCTTTCATTTCCTCAGGATCTGAAAGAGTGCACAACCGTAGTTCTTCCACGCTCTTTTCAATAGTACAAAACATAATGGAAAAGGTAGACTTTTCCCGGAATGTCAATTTGAAATAATTTGTTCAAAATTTATGAGGTCACAAGTGGTCCGCCATCAAATCTTTGATTTGCAGTTGGTCGAGAGCATTCGAAAGAACGTACGTAAGTTGGAAGCATGTAATTACGTATCTAATTTTTGGTATCATGCAATCAATACTTAGAAAATATATACGAATATGAAAGTTTTGAACACACTATACTGGCCGGACGAAATTATTTAGAGCACACAACCACCTTACCGGCTGAAGGCTGATGTTCCAATTTTGAGTAGTTCTCAAGAAGCTCGATCGACCATGTCATGGCATCTCACAAAGCCTCCTGTGAAACCTGATGTCTTACTCTAGGTACTCTTATAAGAGCTTGTGAGAAATTTTATCTGCGAGTTTTAGAGCAGTTCATCGCAATTCACTTGCATGGAGTGCAAATGTTCTTCTTTCTTTTTCAAACTATACGGCGTGTTTTATGAGACTTATGAGAGACACGTCGATCATGACCTCAGATGAATACAGCAAGATCTGACCTGTTGATTCCAGCTCGATTTTCACAATACGTGTATTTCGTTTCCACCCTAATTCGTGCGGTAGGCTTCACATTATTGTTGTTTAGGAGAAACGCACACGAAAAAGCGTAACGTTTATTTTGATGGTTGTTCTCTTTTTATTGTTCACTCGAAATTATAGGGTATCGAATTTTACAAACTCATAAATATTTTTTGATCAAAATATAATGCGTGAAACGATGTATTGTCCAATTTTATGTATATTTAGAGGAAGAAAGATTTTGCCATTATAGGTCACGGTGCTTACTATCATCCACTGGTATACTTTCGTATAGTTTGAAGAAGAAAGAAGAACATTTGCACTCCAAGCAAGTGAAGTGAGATGAACTGCTCTAAAACTCGCAGATAAAATTTCACACGTAAGCGCTTATAAGAGTACTTAGAGTAAGACATGCTTCACAGGAGGCTTCGTGAGATGCCATGACGTGGTCGATCGAGCTTCGTGAGAACTACTCAAAGTTAGAACATCAGCCTACAGCCGGTAAGGTGGCTATGGGCTAAAAATAGTGTCGTTCCGGCCAGTATAAAAGACTAAATATTTTTTCTAAGTATTGCATGATACCAAAAATTAGATAGTAATTACGTGCTTCCGACCTACGTACGTTCTTTCGAATGCTCTTGACCAACTGCAAATCATAGATTTGGTGGCGGACCACTTGTGACCTCATAAATTTTGAACAACTTAACTTATTTCAAATTAATATTCCGAGAAAGTTGACTTTTTCCATCATCAGCGCGGAAGAACTACAGTTGTACACTCTTTCAAAGAATTAGGTCCTGAGGAGACGAAGATAAAAAGCTATAATCGTATCAGTTTTGATCTGTTCTCCCAGATCGTTTTCAGCTTATATTGAAATTTTCGACGATAATTTATTACACACGTCGATTCAAATGTTTCCAATTACGGTTATCATCATGGAAGTTTGACAAGTCTTACGTTAACGAAGGTGAAAAAATAAATTATCCAAAAAGAAGAACAAATTTATTAATTCAAGTGAATTTACAAACCGCATGAACATTAAATAATACAGGCTGAGCCAGCTTTCGGCTAAAAAGCATTATCAAAGCAATACGAAGCACAGACTGAAGTAATTACTAGTACAACACGAACAGGAAACCGAAAACGCGTGAGAGAGGGAAGGAAGAAGATGACGGAATTATGGTGATTCATGACTAGAACAATAAACCTTCTCGATAAACTCATCTTCTGGAATAAACTGGTTAAGAAGAGCTTTTAGTTTCTGCTCAAGTTTCCCACGAGGAGATTTCTGAATTTTTTGAATTGCTTAATACCTGTTGGAATCCTAACTTCTGTTTATTTAATGGTAAAATTTATGAGTTCCCCTCGGAGGTGGGGATACCTATAGGTTCACCTTTGGGCTCTCTCATTTCTGAGGTGTTCATGTTTAGGCTTGAAACCGAGTTATTCTCCTGCCTTCCTGCCTCCCTGGACCATATCGTTTATTGGTACAGGTACGTCGATGACGTTCTGTGTCTGTGGAGCGGCCCTGACCATCTGAGAGATGCGTTCCTTGAATACATCAATAGTTTATATCCTTCTATAAAATTCACCATGGAGGTTGGTGGCTCTCACATCAATTTCTTGGACCTCTCCATTACTGTCTTTAATAACCATCATGAGTTCGGCATCTTTAGGAAGGGGACGTGTACTGACATGACCATAGATGGGTCTTCTTTCTGCCCCCCTTCCCATAAATATGCTGCTTATAACTCTTTAGTTCACAGACTTGTCCACGTTCCTCTGAGCTCCTCAGAGTTCTCTAAAGAGGCTTCGGTCATTAAAAACTTGGCCATTCGCAATTATTTAGATATCGATATCGATGGTTTGATGAGGAAAAAATTAATCAAAAAATTTCTTGATGGGACTACCTCCCTCCCCCGTAATACTAATGATAAATCTAATAGATGGATTCGCCTCCCCTATTTGGGCAAATTTTCTTCTATATTAAGTCGTGTCTTAAAACCTTTTGGCTTTAAACCAGTTTATTACTGTCCCACTACTGTTAAAAGAATTTTTAGTAATACTAAGGATCGCATTCCGAAGATCGAGTCGAGTGGTGTTTATAAAATTAAATGTCAGGATTGTGAGGGTGTTTATATAGGTGAAACTAGTCGCCAACTTAAAATAAGAGAGAAAGAACATATGAAGGCTTGGAAGTCCAATTCTGTAGGTGAGTTTGCTTTTGCTGACCACCTTATATCGCAAAATCATAAGTTCGAAGAGGGCTCTATTACCTTGCTTCATAATGAGAGTTCCTATAGGAAACGTATTGCTCTTGAAAATATTGAAATCGTCCGCCATAAACATGATACTAAAGTTACTCTTCTTAACCAGTTTATTCCAGAAGATGAGTTTATCGAGAAGGTTTATTGTTCTAGTCATGAATCACCATAATTCCGTCATCTTCTTCCTTCCCTCTCTCACGCGTTTTCGGTTTCCTGTTCGTGTTGTACTTGTAATTACTTCAGTCTGTGCTTCGTATTGCTTTGATAATGGCTTTTTAGCCGAAAGCTGGCTCAGCCTGTATTATTTAATGTTCATGCGGTTTGTAAATTCACTTGAATTAATAAATTTGTTCTTCTTTTTGGATAATTTATTTTTTCACCTTCGTTATCAGAATGTGCCGTAACTTAGAAGGAAGGATTAATTCTATAAAGTCTTACGTTGCTAGGAGCGCATTTGAGTCGCATTTGAGGATTTCAAGGATGAACATTTGTAAATTAATTGAAATTTTTTTGATGTATGACGAAATTCCAAACTAAGCTCCATCCACTCTGATCTCACTCAGCAAACGAGGAATTTTTAGTCTAGTCAGCAAAGCCTCGCCATTCGATAGTACTCTCGTCCTCTTCTTTGCATCCAAAATCACCTCCCACTCTTTTCCAAGCAGGCGATTGTTGGTAAAAACCGATCCAACACAAAAACAGCATCCCTCAACACAAGCGATAGACATAGACAACTGAGGGCATTTTCCTACAGGGTGTCTATCGGTCAAGTAAGTCAAGTAAATTCAGTAAAAGTCAAGTATCTTCAAGTATCTTCATCAACGGTCAAGTAAAAATGGGAAAAATTACAAAAACTTTTGGAAAAAGCAAAAGAAAACTCATAAACGAGTGGTGGCAAGGAATCTGTTTTTTGGGGCACATGAGATCTTAAAAATGTAGATTGTGAAGTCACAGGCCCCGCCCCCAAGCTGTATATGATAGGAGGTGACTTGGAGAAGGACTTGAAAAATAGCCGAGCTCCGAGCTTTGCCGGGTGGCGGACGTTTTTTGTGACCCCCCCCCCCCCCCGATAAAACAGGTTGCCTGTTGAAACAGTATTTTCAGCCACTTTGACTTTTTTTTTTTTTCTGTGGGGAACCCGTTTTATTGGGAGTTTTTCGGAAAAACGTCCGATTTCCGGCCGGCTGGCAAAGCTTGGAGCTCGAAAATGTTCTAAGCGCACCTCTAAGTCCCTCTCCTATCATATATAGCTTGTGGGCGGGGTCTGTGACGGCACAATCTGATGACGTCATGGATCCATTTTTTTCAAGTTCCTCTTCTATTATGAATAGCTACAAAGTCCGGGACTGTGACGTCACAATTTGATAACTTTATACGTCAATCTTGTGACGTCACAATCTGATGACGTCATAGATCAATTTTTTTCAAGTTCCCTTCCTATTATACACAGTTTCAAAGTCCGGGACTGTGAGGTCACAATTTGATGACTTCATACGTCAACCTTGTGACGTCACAATCTGATGACGTCATCAGCTTTTTTCAAGTTCCTCTGCTATTATGTATAGCTACAAAGTCCGGGACTGTGACGTCACAATTTGATGACTTCACAAGTCAGCTTTGTGACGTCACAATCTACGTTTTTCAGATCCCACGTGCGCCATAAAACAGTTCCCTGACACCCCTCGTTTAACTTTGTTGAAGAACTCGTGAGGTTTTTTTTTTCTAACTCGTTTACTTTCAAACAAGGTCAAGTAAATATCAAGTATTTTCAGAATTTTCTTTCAGTAGACACCCTGTCCTATTTCTTTTCCTGTCTGCGCAATCTTTGTAGACAGTCGGCCCCGAGAGACGCCCTCCTCCCTCGTATATGAGAACCGACGTTGTTCTTCCAGCTTGAATGCCTCAAGAGGATAACTAACCGCGCTGTATTCTCCGCTATCTTCCAAAAATACTTTCGAAAGCTTAGCAGCTCACCTCCAAAGTGTAATTGTCCCATGTATCTACTTAATATTAAGTATTTTAAATCATCATCCATCATTTATTTCAATAGAGGGTCTTTCTCAAGTTTTCAACAAAGAACAAAAGCAAAGAAACGTAACTACAAACATGGCTATGTCTCATTAAACTTATACAATTTCTTGCGTTCTGTTATCATAATATTATGTTGACTCCTTTTTCAGGGTAGAAAAAGCATAATCAGGCTGAAGATTGTCGCACTTTTAACGAAAAACGAGCTAATGAATATAAGTTTGTAATCCTGATTTTTTATTTCGTCATTGTTTTTGAAATTCTGTCTATCTGACAAAATACATACCTGATAAAAATGGGCGGAAGTACAATGCCCTCTGTCCTAATTGGAAAAGTTTCAGAAGACAAATGTTAGTGCAGTCTTATGAAACATTATTGGGATGAAAACATCTACTAGATATTTATCGTCCAATCAAGAAGCGGCGTAGAATTTGTTTGAGGTCTACGTTAAATTATTTTTTCATCTTGGCAGTTCATATTAGTTTGCTAAAGTGGAGAGGAGGTTCGGCCTGCTTCGGCGCAGAGACTGAGATTAGGACTAGTATTATACGGCATACCCCACAGTCCATTCTGGGAGCTGTTGATTGAACAATGTTTAGTAACTGAAGAGAGGATTTGTTAGACTGAGAGTAGATCTGGGAGCCGTAGTCCAGTTGGGAGTGGACGAGACTTTTATATAGTTGGAGAATTAGTTTTCGGTTGTTTCGAAGACGAGAATATTGGTGGCATTCAGGCATTCAGCTTTGAGCGATTGAATGAGAGAGATCCGAGGAAGATTGTGGTTAAAGGTGAGAATTTTGATTGAAAAACCTTGAAGAAATAGAGAAGGTGATACGAGTCTTTTGAGAAGAAAGAGAGAAGAACGAGAGGGTTTTCGTGCCATGCTATTCTCCGAAATGTAGGCCTATATGCCTTTAAGCTGGGGATCAGAAAGCTATTTTTCGAGGCAAGATCACGAGTTGATGACGTCATGAGTGACCTTGATCTATTTAAGGAAATTTAAAAAATTTTGATATTCGCTTCTACATAAGTTGGTCTAAAAGCTAAACTGGGCTAAAAGCGTACGGCTTAATATACGATGTATAAGTTAGCCTATAATTTACTAGGATGAGAAATACTGGTTGAGCAGGTCACCTAGTTAGCCTAACGTTGTCCTAATAAGTAGTAATTCTACAACTAGAAACTAGTTACCAGGCGAAGAGATCCTGTGAAGTGAGTATCGTCTAGGGCCGGGCGTAAGCCAGGCTAGACTTAGCCCCGGAAAGGCCCAAGATGTATAAGTATAGGATCCAATGTCTTGACATGTTTCATGGCTTTTCTCTTCTCCTAATCCAATTTAGAACCTTACGACAAAATTTGAATTCTGCGAGCCCCCATTCTCCTCGTCAAGGATGGCGACACCTCAGAAGAAAGTTTTTTTTTTTTTTTTTAATATAATAGATCATACATGAACTGCCTAATGGCATTTACATATAGGTAGGACAGATATGGGATAATTAACTTTACTTAGCTAATAGTGCAACCACTATTTTACTACAACTTGATATTAGGAGATGAATTTGCATTGAGTACAATAAGTAACTATTCAATGCCCGCTATAGGCTTACGCTTTAGTCGTTGGGTTGACGGTTGTTCCAGTAGCTGAAGTGCCTCTATGTTTGAGTGGTCGTGGAGTCGTTTGATGTACCTTGTTGTGGCTTTTGATGCGATTTGCTGGACAGTTTCCAGAGCCAGGTCTTCGTGCAACTGTTGGTTTGTAACATACCACGGAGCTCCTGTGATTTTACGGAGTGCATTGTTCTGGAATCGCTGTAAGATTTCTATATTGCTACTTGCTGCCGAGCCCCATATTGGTATTCCATACGTCCAAATGGGGCGAAGAATCATGATATAAAGTAGCCTTTTGTTCCGGAGTGATAGCCGACTCTTAGCTCTGAGCATCCAGAACATAGTGTGAAAGCGGAGTTTGAGTTGCTCTTTTTTCTTGATTATATGCGCTTTCCAGTTTAGCTTACAGTCCAAGTCTAAGCCTAAATGTCGGGTGCAGTCAGCGCGCTGTACAGGTTCGTCATTTATATATGTGGGGTCATATCCATGCTTTCTGAGGGCAAAGTCGACACGGACAGTCTTGGATGCATTTGTTTGGATTTTCCACCTGGTGGTCCATTCATTCACTTTGTTGGCAGCTCTCTGCAATTTGGTGACTGCAGCAGTGTAATCTTCATGCGTAGCAAGTATAGCGGTATCGTCTGCAAATGTGGCCAGGGTGGAGTCCCCCTGCTCTGGAATGTCAGCAGTATATAGTGTATACAACAGGGGACCGAGAACACTGCCCTGTGGTACACCCGCTGCTATTGGCTTGTCAGAAGAGTCAGCTTCTCCATAGTGAACATAGAATCTTCTGTCGCTAAGGTAAGAAGATATAATTTGCACATGACAAGTTGTCAGAAGAAAGTGTTGGTAATCTTTGTAGATCTACTAGAAATTACTCTGTGAGTCTCATCGTGCTATCTCAGATTACGACAGTAGAAATAGTTTCAACTGAAGCGTTCATTCGATTTCGTTGCGTCTTTTTCCTTCTTTCGCCACTAACTACCCTGTGAATGCAGGCACTTTATTTCAAACCATTTCATCTTCGTTTCCATTAAAGAGGAACTGCACAACCTCAATCAACACGACAGCACCTCCAACTACGCTCATCTCGATGTGTATCTTTCACTGGATTTCCGTTCCAAACGACAACTGGCGCAGGCTACCGATTTTTCTCACGCCTCTTCAACCAATAACTTTTCCGAAACGCTCATCCATCATAAATTAAACGAATAACATACAAAACAAGATAGAATGAACTCCTCTTCCAACGATAGCCGCAAGCCGCTTCTGTATACAGAGTATTTTAATACTACAAAGAGTATTAGTTACTTGTATTTATCTAATCAAGACAAATACGTTATGTTCTGTCGCCTTTTAAATGAGCGAGCAATGAACCAAAAACTCTACTCTCGCGCTTCACTCCTCGTCGGTTTATTATTACAAAAAAGGGACCGACCGCTGTGAAGTTCGCTTTAGGTTATTTTATGGAAAGTGCTTGCACACATAGTGCACCGGTAGAAATGCGATGACGATTCGAACTCTCTATTTGAGCTCACGCCTGATCAATCATCCTAACAATTAGGAAAATACGAGTGATTTTCTAGCTTGTGAAGTATCCCGATTTTTTTCCCTTCTTCTAGCATGAAATTCTTCGACACGATCTCATCAAAAAGTACAGCTACTTGAGCATTCATAAAAACGTATAAAGTAGGTTTTAAGATGGGCATTTTTATCTGCGCGCGATTAAACTAACATTTTTCATTTTGACGTCACGAGCAAAGAAGGCGCGTCCGTCCGTCACATGTATCGGCATTCACACGAGCCGAACATATTTTCCAAGTTCAAGATAGATAAATTTTTATGAGACGAAATTTTGATACTTTATATAGGCATACTTATAGATAAATGTTTTCTATCTCGGGTACATTAAAATTTCCCAGCGTCATTTGCTGATACAAAATGCTAATTTCCGAGAAGTAAAAATTGTATGAAATTAGAAATATGTAGGCTACTGTTTACTATATTTGTATTAACGCAGGGTTTTTGCGAAATCGAAGGAAAATAAAAATTAATCATAACTGTGGGCGTACTGTTGACGTTTGTAGGAAGAATTGAACGTGAGAAACTCGTGGATCTTAGGAAGAGACATAAAAATACGATAAATATTTCCCTTATCTAAGTATATCAAAAGCGACAATATAATTGGTTTTCAATATAGTCTTTAAAATAGATGAATCTGTATTTTTACGATCATCTGGTGATAGAAACTGGTCCCGTTTTGAGTGAGAAGTTACTTGATAGCGTAGAAAAAACATACGACGGTAACGGTCTCTGATGAATTCTCGAGGACTGAGATTGTCAAGTTCGACAACAGGCTTGTAAGACATACCGGAAGAAGATATACACAAACGGAGTAATTTACTATAGCCACAGAAACTTAACGACACCGAAGCGCTTTCGATTAAACAATCATTGTCAACGGAGACTTGAAAGCGACTGAACCAACTCCGGCTGTAAACTAGAAACATACGAAGAAATCAGGATTGAACCAGAGAGTCATCACGATGTGAATCATACTCGTAAACTAGTTCAATCAACCCCTCATCAGGTATGTACCTGTTGAGCACATTAAGGTCATCGTTATTTAAATGACGGATTATTTCGATGTGTTCTAGCGGAGTATGTCTTTTCTCTGTAGAGGAGGACCTCGCGGCGCTAGTGATTAGATGGTCCGCAAACGCCGATTCACCCATATTCTTCTTTTCCGACGCCTTCCTATGTTCAGCGATTCTAATTACAGCTGACGGCCTGTCTCGCCGATGTAAATTCCGTTACAATCCTTACACTCAACTTTATACACACCGCTCCTCTCGACCAGTTGGATGGAGTCTTCCAGCCTAATCAATAAACTTTTTATGGTATTGGGGTTGTATACACAGGCCGAAAACCGAAGGGGCGTAGGACACGACCCAATTGAGATGAAAACTGCCCCAAGAACGGGAGCCTTATCCAACGCTCTCTACTGTTTAGGGTCGAATTGCGGGGGAGGGAGGGGGTGGAATCGAGGTATTTTCGAGTAACTTTCCTTTGGATGATAATGTCAATGTCTAAGTTGACCTCGTTCACTCTAGCCAAGTGCTTTATAGTTAATACCTCCTTGTGGAAGGTTGACTGATTGAGAGGAATACTAGTCAGTCGATGGATTAAGCTGTTAAATCCAGCATATTTATGGGCTACAGGGCAAAAAGATTTATCGTGGACAGTAATATAGGTCGCAGTATCTTTCCTGTATATGGCAAATTCATGGATACTGTCTCTATTAGAGATCGTCAAATCCAAGTAATTAATAGATGCGCCACCGCTTTCTAAAGTAAATTTTATTGAAGGATATTGATTATTTAGATACTGGAGAAACTCCAAAAAGAGGTCTCGAGGACCAGTCCACGTACACAACACATCGTCAACGTACCTGTGCCAGTAATAAATCTGATCTAAATACACACTGCCAGAGGAGAATAAATCGAGCTCAAATTTGGACATAAAAACCTCCGAAATGAGAGAACCCAAAGGAGAACCGATGGGTATTCCAACCTCCTCAGGAAACTCAAAAAATTTGTTATCGAATTTGCAATAAAATATTGAGCAGATTGAAAAATTCATCCAATTCTTCTTGGCGAACATTTGATTGAACCAAAAGGTCTCCCATATGTTGCATGGCGGTTGCTCTGGGGATATTGGGGAACAGGCCGACTACATCAAATGAACACAGGGTCGATCCCAGCGGAAGAATATCATCCTTAAGCCTATCAGCCAAGGAGACCAAATTTTTCACAGAGTAAGGTGACTCATGGTCAACTCTAGATTTAAACCAACGGTCCAAAAATTTCGCCAGTGGACACAAAGAATACGACTGGACGCATCGGGTTATGTTTTTTATGGACCTTTGGTGGCCTGTACAAGAGGGGAGGCACAGGGTTGGGCTCCAGGAGCAATCTTTTTAGCAGGCAGTTTTAATAAGAAATTCACACTCGTTTATCACACGTTCAACTTCTTTTTGTGTCTAGGAAAATTGAAACTGTCGTTTTCCTTAGCACCACACTGGCCGAGAACGTCATAGACCTTGGAGACGTAAGACGACTTCTCCATCACGACAATGGCATTACTTTTGTCAGCCTTCGTGATGATTAAGCCCTCCTCCCTGACCCTCCTCTTTATTCCCTTAACCACCTCAATTGCGTAATTGTTTATACGAGGGAGGGGGGGTACTTCGGACAAGAGCAGCACAGTTTTTTTGAGTACTAACCCCAGGTCCGATTTTCACATCGAGGTCGGCAACAACATTAGCCAAAGCATTACTATTATTAAGAGGGAATAACCCGAACTTCAACCCTTTCTCTAATAGATTCACCTCATCGCTATTGAACTCAACCCGACTGCAATTTATAATGCGCGGCTGGAAGTTTCGGATAACACTGATCTCAGGTCTCCCTTCCTGGACAGCGGGGTTATTCAAATTTTCTTATTTTTCTTTCTTTTCAATTTAGCTTCAAAACCACGGCACTTAACATTAACAGCATTAATAAGCAGATCCAACTCACCCGGATGCAGTGAACCAGAAAGTCTAGAATGGACCAACAAGTTCAGCCTAGTGGTGACATTCAACTTTCCATGCCACCTCCGCAATTCTGTACGGATCCATTTTTTCGTCAGGAATTTATCCAATTTTTGGTGGTACGATCGCAATCCGAGAACAACCGAAACTTAATGAAATTAGGCTTAAGGTGTAATTTTAAGCATTTGCGAAGAAACCATGTGTGAGATGAGAACGAGGACCTTTGGTTCCGGAATCCCAAGTACGCCGTATCAGCGTTATTAATAGAATCAATGCGGTTTCTCAATTTATGGGATGAGGGGTTGATTGAACTAGTTTACGAGTATGATTCACATCGTGATGACTCGCTGGTTCAATCCTGATTTCCTCGTATGTTTCTAGTTTACAGCCGGACTTGGTTCAGCCACTTTCAAGTCTCCGTTAATAATGATTGTTTAATCCAAAGCGCTTCGGTATCATTAAATTTCTGTGGCTACCCGTTTGTATCACTCGTTTGAGTATGTCTTCTTCCGGTATATCTGGCCATAAATTGAGAAACCGCATTGATTCTACTTACAAGACATACTTGATTTCTCCTCCCTTTGTGACCAGCCCTCCACATCGTTCGGTTCCAGACCAAATTTTTCTCGAACCTTCTGAGTGCTAAGGCCGCATTCCCTTCCTCTACAAAAGCCCCAGTCCCTACATCCTTCGGTTTTAGAAGTCCTTTGGGTCAAGCGCTGGGGAACTAAGGCCCTACTTCCTCCACCAAGTCCCTGCATTCCTCGGTGGCAGACCTCAAATTCTTTTACGTTTTTAAAGTAGTTCATGATGCTTCTCGCATGTGCCATTATTCATATATCAGCACGGATAAATACAAATTGCTACAAAATGATGGTGAGAGCCGTCTGGACCAGGGAAATAGCGAAACTGACTGGATATACAATGTTTGAGAGATAAACATTATGTAGAGCGGAGGAAGATCCCAACAAAAAGCGAAAAACGTTTTATGTTGAAGTGATGAAACATTCTCATACTAACTTTGCCATTTGCATGGGAGCGCATCATTCGATCTACAAAGGAAATCACCAAGTTTTTTGACTGCTCTAAAATAAGGTAATAACGGTCCTACAGATGCAAACTCCTTTAGAGTAATGAATCAGATCAAGATATTTTGCTCTTATAGAATTTTATGCAACCGAGAATAATTTTGAATAACGAAGCACAATGTGAAGAAGACCGACTCGAAAAAAGAGTTTTTATTTGTCCAAGTCCAAAATTCGTGTAACCCTATAATCTAGGTGCCCGGCAATACAATTTTATTGATTTCGCGATTTAATCGTCTATTCTTGACATTCGTAAACATCGTCTGTATCTGCAATCTTTAGGAAAAAAAAATTGCAAATACTTTGTATCTTTTACTATGCATGGGAGTATATATTTTGTTAAACCATATAAGTAGGTACGTATTTTCGCATGTCGAGACTGAAAAGGGGAAAAAAAACGCGAGCACACTTCCACATAATTAATTTGTATTCCTGCGTCAGATCTTCCAAATATTTGATTTTCCCTTTTATATCTTTTAAATGTGTCTAAAAAAAAGTATATCGGCGTAATTTACAATCGAGTGAACATTAAATCGCCTGCTCTGGTTAACTCGAATTTTAATGTTACCATTTGATTGTCTGTTATTTACATTTTGACGCGTGTACGTGTACACGCTGAAAAAATATCCATTTTGAGGAGAACACGTATATAAATAAATGGACTGAGTGGAATACAAATTTTGATGTATTTCAACTGAATAATCGGCGATAAAATGAATAGAGAAGGCCTATAATCCGTGTAATTCGTAGGCTCTTCGACTGCAGGCTTTTTGTTAGAGGATATTTACTCTGTGTGTTCTTGCTTCCGAATCCGAACAAATCGACGAAATCTTCTTGTTATACCTCATTGTACACGCAAATAAATAGTTATAATATAATTATTATATCGCATAAAAATCCTTTCGAGCATTGTTAACGATCTTTTTTATTTAAGGATAACTCTTTTATCGGTTTTCATAAGCGTTTTTTTCTTTTTTGTTATTTTTATATTCGGCGTAAGATATTTTAATATTTTAATTAATATACGGGAGTCACTTTTATTGCTTTACCGTACAATTCTAAATTGCATCCGAATCGACATAAGAAGGAAAAAAATGAGTGCAACGAAAACTGGTCCAGAAAGTAAGTGTTTTTCCGTGTTACTTTTCTCCTGTCTTTTCCTTCTTCCTCCTTCATTATTGATTTTCGACGATAAGGACGAATAAATATTGAATCGCAGGAATTAGTATCGAACCTGTTTTAATTCCCGAAAATTTGTTTCGGTTACGCGTATACTCGAATGTGAACCGAGTACATTTGTTTTAGGATCTCTGGTACATGGGGGTGATATTAATTATCGAGTCAATATATTCATGAGTCTGTACGTGTAAGGTACCTACAATTTCGACTTATCATCGGGAACGTGTTCGAAAGATTGATGTTCGGCACATTTGTCTCGAACAGAAGCTGTCTATTGTTTTTTTTTAACGAGAAAGGAGCTCTTTTAGGGTGGAAAATTACGAACAGTTTATTTAAAAAAAAGAACCAAGACTTGGTTTACAAAATTGATCGATAGTGCGTTAGAATTAGGAAGGAACAAATTACTCTCGATACTGTACTCAATACATTGGTTATCCTCGTTCATGCTATGCTATACTGGCTCCTTAATCTTGGACATGGTCACGCAAGCAACTCATTTGTTAGATTTAATATTGGAATTCTCGTTCTAAAATTTAGACCAATAATTCTTTGAATTGGGAAGCCTCTCACTCAAACTCAAAACGCTTCACCATACTCTTCGACTTACAGGAAGCGTTTCCTCATGGTTGGCATCATTGTATCTTCAGGTCATTTGAAATTAGCCATTAGGTCAATTCTCGTGTAAACACATCCGCCAAATTCGAAAAAAATAGTCAAAAAATTCTCCAGCCGCTAGATCCTTCTGGAAAAGACAAATAATCGAGAACATCTAATTTTTTCCCCGGGAGGACCGCGATTTTTGGTATTTTGTTATCAATTAGGTAAATTCTTACGTAAACATGTACGCCAAGTTTGAAAAAAATAGTCAAAAAATTCTCCAGCCGCTGTAATGGTCTGGAAATCCACTTTTTCACCCTGGAGAATCGTGAGTTTTGGTATTTCATTCCACAATTCGTTCAATTCTTATGTAAACATGTCCACCGAGTTTGAAAAAAATATTCAACAAATTCTCCAGTTTCTGAGATGCCCTGGAAACAGTAAAAACTCCAGATAATCCACTTTTCCAACATGGAAAACCGTGATTTTTCATATTCTGTTTATCAACAAGGTCAATTCTTATGTAAATACATCCGCCGAGTTGGTCAATAAATTCTCCAGTTGCCGGAACGGTCTAGAAATACCAAGTTCAGAAAATCCACTTTTTCAACATGGAGAGCCCTGATTTTTGGTATGTTCTTCATCAATTAGGTCAAATCTCATGTTAATAAGTCTTACAAGTTGGAAAAAAATAGTCAATAAATTCTCCAGTCGCTAGGACGCTCTGGAAATAGAAAAAAACCGATACACACCCACCCCTAAGAATCATTTCCTTTACTTTAAAGTGTTGAATGTTTATTTTTGTTCCCCTGAAGTCGTAGAGGTACAAACTGTGTTACTGGGTCCCGTGCACTTCCATGAAGTGCAGGAATCTCCTCTCGAGTTGAGGTGACAATGCTTCAAATATTGGAATTCATGAGCATGACAATACAAAGGAGATGATTGTCTTCTTGTGTCTCGGAAAAGGATTCCTCCACATCATGCGAGTGCACGGCTATCAGTAACACAATTTGTACCGTTGCGACTCGAGGGGGGAAAAGTAACACATAAATCATTGTGGCGGGTGTGTATCTTTGATTTTTTAATATTTTCAGAGCGTCCCAACGACTGGAGAATTTTTTTCAATTTTTTTAAAACTCGGCGTAAGTGTTCTTAGAAGAATCGAACATACCAATGAGCGTCTGGAGAATTTATTGAATATTTTTTTCGAAATGGGGATGTATTTACTCAAAAATTGACCTTATTGATAAATAGAATATAAAAATCACGATTCTCCAAGTTTAAATAGCAGATATTTTCAATTTTTCATTTTCAGACTATCCAGCGACTGAAGAATTTCTGGACTATTTTTTTCAAACTCGGCGGAGGTATTAACATAAGGTTTGACCTTTTTGATGAACAACATACCAAAAATCAGGGCTCTCCACGTTGAAAAAAGTTTATTTTCTGGATTTGGTACTATTTCTAGATCGTTCCAGCGACTGGAGAATTTATTGACTATTTTTTTCCAACTCGGCGGATGTATTTACATAAGAATTGACCTTGTTGATAAACAGAATATGAAAAATCACGGTTTTCCATATTGGAAAAGTGGATTACCTGGAGTTTTTACTATTTCCAAAGCATCCCAGAAACTGGAGAATTTGTTGAATATTTTTTTCAAACTCAGCGGACATGTTTACATAAGAATTTAGGAATGAAATACCAAAACTCACGATTCTCCAGGGTAAAAAATTGGATGTTCTCAATTATTTGTCCTTTCCAGACCATTACAGCGGCTATAGAATTTGTTGACTATTTTTTTCAAACTTGGCGTACATGTTTACTTAGGAATTGAACGAATTGATGAATGAAATACCAAAACTCACGGTCCTCCAGAGTGAAAAAGTGAATTTTCTCTAATTTTTGTCATTTCCAGAAAGTTCCAGCGATTGGAGAATTTTTTGACCATTTTTTTCAAACTCGGCGAACATGTTTACGTTAGAACTGACCTATTTGATGTATGAAATACCAAAACTCACGGTCCTCCCGGGTGAAAAAGTGGATTTTCTCACTTCTCTTCTATTTTCAGACTGTTCCAGCGACTGGAGAATTTTTCATCTATTTTTCTCAATCTAACGTACTCCACCTAATCGGTGGACGTGTTTACATGAGAATTGACCAAATCGATAAACGAAATACTAAAAATATATTTTTGGTCTACCAAAATTCCCATTTCACCTCATGGAGGATTGCGTATTTTTCACCTCGAACATTGACCATTGATTTCTCGCGGTCTATCGCCGTAGCAGTCATAGTCCACCCCGCTATTCATGGAAAAATCACAGAAATTCATTAAATATTGATTTTTTTGGGAATGTTGCACCTCACCGAGGACTATGGTACTCATGTATGTTGTAGTAGAGGGTATGGCGCTTCAAATGAATGATTTTCCCCAGGTGCCTGCCCCCCCCGATTCTTTTTTTATTTGAGTTTGAAGTTTTGTTATAGCTAGAAACTAGGGAAAATATGAATGGTTTTTTTTGAAAAAAATACCATGGATGAACGTTCACATATTACTAAAATGTCCTCAAGTTTCATTGCTGTGCGATCATTATTCTCTGAGATATAGCCATTTGGATTTTAGGCCTAAAAATCACTCTGCAGCCCTTGTGGGTGAGCGGATGGGTCCAATTTCTTGGATTTCGAGTTTTCTTATTGGGGACAACATTTTGACGGACATTTGAAACATTTTCCGACCAAGACCATTTCCCCCCCTTACCCGGCTAGAGTCTTTTGAAAATTTATTTTACTTGAAAGAAAATAAGATAAACAATTTGTGTACTCTTCATTTTTCTCTAAAACTCCTGGTTTTTGAGATAAATTGAAAAAATTCTATTTCAATATGAGCTTGTATTGATTTGATAGGAGCGCTATGGTCAAACCAACTTTTCAACATTATTTATATGGCAATTTGAACTACTTGGCTTTTCTATATTACTTTGGATGAGATTTTATACCTCATTCCTCTTACCTCTTGAATTGTACTTTCTCGCGTCAGTGTGTTCCCTGACGATGAACCTTAAGGTTTGATATGTATGCATACCTGTATTGTAATTCCCTTCTCTGTGATTGTGACTTAGAACTTGAACAAAGACGGCCTGAGAAATTTTACTGATGCGATCAGGCCCACCTGAGGCCTGTGGATTTTCATGTAGGCCCAGGATTGAGAAGGGGTGGGTGGCTGAGGAGGTGGGAGCTCAGAATTCTAATTTTGGGGCAGGCCAAAGGGTAGACCGAGAAATTTCTAGGTAAGCCCGACCTGCCCGGCTTCCCCTGACGGGCTCGTAACTACGGGGGAGGGGAAACGGCGGTAATACTCCCCTCAACCTTTTTTTGCCCTCCACCTTGGAAAGTATCGGGTGACGCCAATTTACCCGTTTTAGCTCATCAAAAAATCATTTGAAGACTATAGGCGATGATTTATCATGTATCATTTCATTCTTGCCCCCATCTCACCCTCCCTAGAAAAATTACTAATTATGGGCCGGTCCTCTGGTACCGCCACTGACGTTGAACATGCGGTCTTATTGATTTTGTGACCGTCCCATTAATAATGTTCTCCTATTCTTTGTTTCAGATGAGTTTCCATTCATCGCTATGTTCTTGTCATTGGTCAAGTCTATTTGGGTCGGCCGTCCGCTAGAAGCGTTACTATAGCCAAAATTGAGTACGGGAGCAAGGCAATTTTCCCATTTGAATGCTTGGTGAGTAATCTCTAAATAACTTGGGGAAGAAGCAATTCAGGAGAAAAATTAAAGGAACAAAATATTTCGAGCGTAAAATATTCGTTAAATCATCTTCTCTCATAAAAATTGATCCAGATTGATTTAAGGAAACCTTCCGCCCTTCATCAATTTTCCCTAAAAGCGCAACACTAACGCTGTCAGTCGTGAGTACAACAATAAAACTTCATCATACACCCCTTTGAGAGTATTCTTTGGTTTTGGAAGAAATGAAAATTCACTCCTTCCCAGACTTGAAATATTCGGCGATCTCCCTAACCTGTACAGCATGCTATCCGCAATACACGAACGAGTAGATCTTCTGTTGAGGATGCGGAAGGCCGTGCCCAGGTGCGTTCCCCCTGAAGTCAAATTCACCAAGCGGTCACGCGTGCGTTGCGTGGTCATTGTGAAACAACCTCTTCGCCCCTTCAAAATTTGTGAAACAAACTGTAAGCTTTTCTTATGTCTTTCTTGTGCAAGCATCTTGACAGGTATGCGCGGTGTTTTTTAGTTTTGAGGGAAGTCAAAAGCTTTACAACTTTCCTTTGATAATCTAAGTATCAATACTGGCTCTTTGACACACTGGTGAACTCTTGCGGGTTGACCAAGTTGAAAAATATATAGGACATCATACCTTTTTTCTTTTTCATTCGAATTCATATCTAAAATTATTCCGCGTCGATGCCCGTAAAAACTGCTCGTACATTCGTATTAATCGATTATCTTACAACAATTTACTCGCTGTAATGAATTTTATTTTTATATTCCTACGCATGTGAAAATGATGTACTTTTGAATTCTCGATAATGAAGCCTTGTAAACTAAAGCGGTATATTCCTAGTACGTAGTAAAAACGAATTTTTAAAGGCAGTTGTAACCGTTTTATTCAACTACGAGGAATTTATTCGAATCGAATATAAATATTTTTAATAGTCGACGAGACGTGTTCCTCTTATGCGTCATAACTTTGCCGAGAAGGGATACACGCTCTGAAAACAGGTCTTGATAAACATGGATGCCCTTAAATGTGCGCAGAAATTTTTTTGTCGAAAATATAATGTATAGCGATATAGTTTTGGCGTCTGGTTCTCGTCCTCCTGGTTTCAAGGGTACAATCTTGTAGAAATGTGCCCACTCTAATGCCATCGAGCACGAGTATCGAACAACATTGTACGAGTATGCGTTGCTCTTTGATAGTATTTTGCATGGTCAAGGACGATAATTATGTCGTCGCAGATTTTTATCATATAATTTGAGTTATAAAATATCAACAATTTGAAAACTAACCCTTCTGGATCAAAAGTGCGATAGGCATTGGATTGCTGGAATTTTGGAATTATAATTTGTATTCTTTTGATACTTTCTATAGTAAAGGGGCATGTTGACAAAAATTTTTACGGAAGAAGTGAGGAAAATACTTGAGAGAAATGAATTATTTATTTGAGAAATCCAGAAAAATATTGTACGGAAGAAGGACTTGGAAAATCTTTACGAAGGGCCTGACCCCGAGAGTTGATGAAAGATCACACTTGCTTAAAATTGTTACAGAGGATACTTTGTGAGGTCATCAGGAACATAAAAATTCTGATTCAAGAGCAAAGCCGATAGCTTACCTGAAAGAACGTGAGAAGTTTTCCGAAGGGAAGGTCACCATGGGAGCTGTGAAGAGCAAAGGGAGGAGATGTGCGACCCTAGAACAGTATACCGGTGTATGAAGAGGGAGACGTGGTACAATTTCAACTTTCCAGCTAACGTTACTGTAAAAGATGCAGTAGTTCTTAATTTTTCTAGTACCTCACCCCTGAAAAATTCTATTGCCTCGTCACCTGCGTTTGGTTACAGCTCTATCCATACCTCACGTTCATACCTTTCAAAGTCTGTTTGAGACGCTATTTCTTATTCCTCTCCCTGTAATTGGGATACGTTTTCTATTAATTATCTTCCAAGCATCTTTTCAGACTTTCTCATTCTCGAGTTACCTTATAAAAACGGTTTCCCTCTTCAAAATTTTATTCTAACATACTTCATTCTCCCCTCCCTCTCAATAGATGGAGAAAAGTGACGCGAATAGTTCAAATAGCTTTCTGAAGTATAAAGTTCCTAATTCAGAAAACCCCACTTCTTGAGAATATAGGTGATCCAAATATTTTGATTTCGATGAGTTTAGTTTTACGGTGATTTTGTGAGATCCATCCTAATGGTGATAGATATACAGACTGTTCTGCATTTTCTTATCAGTATTCATCTTCATATCTTATCTTCTATCAGAACTGTCAAAACAGCGGCTCTAACTTAAAAGTTTCCGACGCGACAGATATTCACCTACATTAAACGACGTCTATTTGTTATCCCTTGATCCGAGTCCACGCCATATAACTGTCGAAGCGTATAACTTGGAAGATTGCCTCGGAACTGATTAGAAGTTATCCTTTATTGACAAAATTAGATATCCATCAATGATCGAGGAAGAGTATTCAAGAAGGTGAAAATAGAGTTATCTGTCAAGACCGTGCGAAAAGACATGGGTCCTTGTTTGACATGCCCATTTTACACGTTCTCGGTTGATCATCAATAACGAGCGTGTCTATATAGCAGTGACCGAATGAATTTTTTTAGCATTAGTTTTAGGAATTTATTGTCGCAGTGGTGCGCATACACGCATGCCTATTAGTATGCTAATTAATTTTCGAATGTCAATAACCGATGAAAATTGGTCGAGTTCTTACACCGGAAAGTCGCTCAAAAAAGCCACTCGACTGTTTTCTCGAAAATGAGAAGTATTCGTCCGCGAATAATAAAAAAATATATATCGATATAAATTTTGGTAAATGAAGCAAATGTGATGCGATTTCGTTTATAATTCCGGATGACTGTCGAAGATCATAAGTTAGATTAACATCGAAAACGTCGAATAGAACAGGCTACACAGCTACCGATTTCTTATTATATGAATCTGCACGGTAAGCCGTGAGACTTTTTTTTTTTTTTTCTATACATGATCATGGATTTCCATTTTTATACGAGGCGATTTCGAGAGGACAAGATATGATGGTCGGTCTGCACACACGAAAATGTTTGTCCCGTTTAAATTCTATATACGGCGCGAGGCCCCGTCTATCGGGATATTAAATCACCCACAATCAATATGGAAATCATCCGCTAAAAATTATACTTTCGACGTACGTTTTTGTAAGCGTTTGAATTCGTTAACAATTAATTGTAATTTGATAGGTCGGCTAAATCAGAATTATAGACGCAACGTATAAGAAAACGTATGCGTTAGATTCGTGGGAATGACGTTGGCCACCTATGGGGGGGCTCTCGAATATAAGGGTGACGATCGTTCGGTACTGCTCGCATCTCCGTTATCAAATTAGCTTTTACGAATGTTTTTTTTTTTTTTTTTTTCAACATCGTGTACACATAAAACTAATGTACGTCTGTTGCTGGAGACTGATGGACCGTACTTCGAGTTATGTACATACTACTGGTAGATAACGGTGAGGGTTGTGATGCACGCGTTCGTTTCTGAATTCGCTTTAAATAGGTACGCGCCAATAAATGGACTATTCATCTCCAGATCATTAATAGTATACTATGTTACAAAATGTATGTTGCTATAATTATTGATTGGCGTCAAAAGGTGTTGTTACACTTTCGAGTATAATGTGGGACTGACACTCATTGTTGCACGACCGAAGAACCGTCATTTGGGCACATAGATCTTCGGGCGCTAAAGGGTCGTTTGTTTTCGCCAACGAGGCTGGACCGAAAACATTAAGTGTTCTGATCCTACTGCAGTGAATTCGTGAGATTTTTAATAGTGAGAGCTGCTCCGTTTTACTCGACTGGATTGAAATGACCAAAGTGTTCAGAAATGCAATTCCCCGAAAGTTCTTATCAAAATGTCTCAATATATTGAAGGCTTAAGACGTCGAATTAATTTTAGAGAGGAAATTTCTTGGTCCGAAAGACGAAACATGGTTCTCTGAGGAAGTCTGTCGTTGAAACAATATTTACTTAGAAACAAATAATACATTGACTAGAGTCGTTAGAATAAATTCAAAACATGGCCTCAAATGTGTGAATTAATCCTTTCCCTACCGCGAGTGCTTTTGTAAAACCTAACCTCAGATCGCATTTTTCTGGGCCAAAAAAAATTTTGAAAATCACACAGAATACGAATTGGAACATTTAGAACATTTTGAGACCATGTCACAAATGTGTGACGTCGGTCTATGGTCGCTATGGGCGGCTTTTTTCAATGTGGCAACACTGCAAAAAAAATATTTCCTCAAGTTGCGTGTTCATAGCCCAGGACTAGGTTTCAGAAGTGTATCACACAGGATTTTAAAACCCCATATAAACCAATGTAATGTGCGTCACACATGTGTGACGTCGGTCTGTGATGAGGAACCGCGCGGCACACCGGTGTGACGTGCGGTAGGGAAAGGGAGATGAAGATAGAGGAGAGAAGAAGATAATGGATCTACTCCATCTCATCTTTTCAGGATCCGCAGATAAACATTGAACACATTTAATGATAAACTTAAGAATTAATTACTTTGTCCGGACGGATTATTTGGTTTTAACCCTTGATAATGATAGTTGTACTATCGAAACGTCGGGTTCTTAATAAGTAAATAAATAAATAAATCATTTATTTGTTTATCTTTTTTCTTCAAATTTTGGACGGCAGTGCCGGACATATTCGACCGTCTAAACATTTAATGATTTCCATTACTTCCTGTACAAAAAATTAGCTCATACATGTCTTCTCATACGAATGGTGAATATTTTTAGGTCTCGGAGAAGAACACCCTCTTTAAAAAAACGACGGCTTCCTTAACGAAGTTAAACGAGGAACGCAGGGAACCTGTTTTATGAGTCAAATAGGATTTGGTATTGAAAATTCAAGGAAGCCTAGACCTAGATAAAGCTGGTATAAAGAAGGCCTAGACGTAAAATAAGCCTAGTATAAAATAGTTTGAAAGTCCAAGTTTTTCTCAAATCTCGAGCTATTTATGATAGGAAAGAGACTTGTGAAAATTTGTCCCCTATCATATATAGCTCGAGAGTCAAAAGTTTTCCAAGTCCCTCTTCTACCATGTATAGCTTCAGATTCGAAATTTTTTCCAACTCCCTCTCCTATCATATATGACTCGAGAGTCGAAATTTTAACGGGGAACCTGTTTTATGGGGGGCTATTTGAGAAATCTGGCGTGCGCCGTCCGCCGTCCAGCGAAAAACTTAGAAAAATTTCGACTCTCGAGAATATATGATAGGAGGGGGACTTGGAAAAAATTTCGACCCTCGAGCCATATATGATAGGAGAGGGACTTGGAAAAAATTTCGACCCTCGAGAATATATGATAGGAGGGGGACTTGGAAAAAATTTCGAACCTCGAGCCATATATGATAGGAGAGGGACTTAGAAAAATTTCGACTCTCGAGCCATATGTGATAGGTGGGGGACTTGGAAAAATTTCGACTCTCGAGCCATATGTGATAGGAGAGGGACTTAGAAAAAATTTCGACTCTCGAGCTATAGATGATAAGAGGGGGGACTTGGAAAAAATTCGACTCTCGCGCCATATATGATAGGAGAGGGACTTGGAAAAAATTTCGAATCTGAAGCTATATATGATAGAAGAGGGACTTGGAAAACTTTTGACTCTCGAGCTATATACGATAGGGGACAAATTTTCACAAGTCTCCCTCCTATCATAAATAGCTCGAGATTTGAGAAAAACTTGGACTTTCAAACTACATTATACTAGGCTTATCTTACGTCTAGGCCTTCTTTATACTAGCTTTATCTAGGTGTAGGCTTCCTTGAATTTTCAATACCAAATCCTATTTGACTCATAAAACAGGTTCCCTGCGTTCCTCGTTTAACATCGTTAAGGAAGCCGTCGTTTTTCCAAGTTTTTCGCTGGACGGCGCACGCCAGATGTCTCAAATAGCCCCCCATAAAACGGGTTCCCTGTTAAAAGGTACAAATGTTCAGCCGGAGCGAAATAAAATAATAAAGATCATTTTTGATGTCTGTGACGTCATTATCATCTCTTAAATCTGCTCGTGACGTCATCAACGTTCCTCTCTTTTGACAGAAGCCCAGTTTGGTCAAATATTATTATAGCATAGCATAGGTCTATACTAGGCCTAGTTCGAAACCAGTATAGTTTAATATACTGTATGGTAGAACAGGGGAACTCAAACAGCCTAACATTGGTATAGCGTAAAATATGCGTAGTATGGGATTAATATGGTCTGCACACTAGGCCTAATTTAAGACTAGTATAGCCTGGTATGCTATATGCCAGGGCCCAGCCTAGTATAATGTAGTATATTGTATGCTAAACCTAGTCTAAGCCTAATATCGATAGCCCAGCATGGGCATATGCTAGGTCTAGTTTAGAGCTAGCATAGCCTGATATACTGTATGCTAGGACTGGGAACGGCCTCGCAGATTTCCAATAGTGGGGTGGGGTACCAGTGAAGACATCAATAACAGCAAAATTTGATTAACTAGGATGACCAGAAGTTAGACAGTACGCATGCTCCTCAAGTCACGTTTTCAAAGGTCGATCAGCTCTACATCTTGTAAGCATCACCCTTTATACCGTGGAAGAAAGGTGCTTACGATCCTTGTACCGACGAAGATGATTCTTAACAGTGTGTTGAATTCTGTCTCAGATACGTAAGTTTTAGCGAAGGAGAGAGAAAAGAGGGAAGCTCACTGAGACGAGGAAGACGAGACAACTTTTCTCAATAAAGACAGCCATCTATGTATCTTTCAAGTATAATTGAGAAAAATAACGCTGCTCAATCACAGGATTTTTAATATAAGTTACAAATCGATTTGTCTCAAAAAACCCTGTGGTTGAGCAACGTTATTTTTATTAATTATCAATGTGCCATAGCGTGAAAGATCAAAATTCCAAGTCAACTTTCGAGTAAGTAGTGGTGACAGAATTGTAGAGACTAATTTCTTATAATTATTTTCGGCATTTAATTTTGTATTCGATTATTTTCCGTCATGTGTTCAAGTTTCAGGTATGAATATTGAAAGAGAAAGTAACAAGAAGAATGATCTTCATTAATGTTGATGTAAGTGCGAGCAAATCTCAAATCTCAGGAAAAGTGGTAGAGTCCTAAGGGAACGTACCCAAACTACGTGACCATTTGGGGGGGGGGGGGAGGGGAGGTTGTCAAAATACCACGACAAGTCACTGTGGGGGGAGGGGGGGTTGGGTTTGGTCACGTGGTCTAATTTTCTGGAAAATTTACCATTTTTAGAGCTGTAAAACTATTAAATTTTTTTAAAATCTTGTACAGAAAACGCACTTTTCCCGAATATAGCCTTCAAAATCTTGTAGACGTGACTACGTGATAATTAGTGGGGGTTCCAGTATATACTACGGGTGGTCACGACCGGGGGGTAAAAAGTTGGAAAATATGGAAAGCCAAAAACTTTATTTTGTATAGCACTCCAAAATTTGTGATTGATTTGGTGAAAAAAGTGGCCTTTCCGTCCTAGATGTATATTTAATATTCTATCGCATTGAAATTGAAAGCTAATGAAAGGGAATTTTTTCGTTTTTGTTTTCTTTTTTCTGCCTCAATGAAGGAGGCTAATATTTGATCTATGAGAGGCCCAGTTATCCCCTCCTAGTCAGAGGCCTGATTGAAATCTGGAAAAGAGGAATGACAGTGACAGCTTTTCCATTCTATTTACTCAAAGATGAGATTTCGCTCCATAACAAAATGTCTAAACCAGGTCCATTCTATGAGCAACCCACGTAGCCACCAAGAGTGGCCTGCAATAGACATCTGAGAGTAATTCTCACATTAAAATAGTCACCTACTGGTAATGCTATTTATATAATTTTTTCTCTGGTGAGGCCTGCGCATTTAACCAACTAGGAAAAGTAGCCCCCGGTCTAAACCATTGGTTGAATAGTTGCAGATGTTAGGTGTAAAGTTTTCTTTTATTTATTTTCCACCTCTCCTCTGCCCTTCCCTGCATGGGTCTGGTCGTCCATCTTCGACCTTCTTCAGCGGTTTGAAAGAAACTTGAAAAAATTTTCGACTTTACTATTGGAGATTTAGCAGGAGCAGTGAACGCAATGAATTTTGTTTTCAATCTATCGGAGAAACTCGCTTGATATCTCATATTCGATATTTCAGCTCCCTTTCCCTTTAAATCGTCGTTGTCGTCGTTGCATTCTTTTGTTATTGAAGATCCATTGATTCATCATTCATGGCACTCGGTACATTTGTCTATGCATGCGCCGCGCCGGTGGTTCCTTCAACTAATCCTTGATCCTATTTCCTTCCAGTTATCCTTGATTTCAGATTTTTTCACGATGTGATGGAAGGGAATGTCTATTAACGAGATGTATGCTTTCCATTCATGAGTTGGCTCGCTGTAAAGTATCTTCTTCGGGATACGATCATCATTCATCCGACATACATGACCATTCCATCTCACTTGGCCTTTTGCTAATGTGTTCTCGATCGAGGCACCAAGGGTTTTGAAAGGAACGGGGATTTTAACCTACTTTGAGGATTTGGCAAGAAAATCTGCGGACGTGGACACTGATTTTGCTTCAAAGCTATCTACGTCCTTAGGGAAATATAATCTTTATTTGCACCTTCGCAGAGATTATTGACTTATGTTCGATAGGTTCATGAATCTGGAACATGCAAAATATGGTTTGAAATGTATTTGACGGCCCCCCCGAGATAATAGTTTTATGGTCGTTCCACGTTCAGAAAAAATGTGAGTGTTCACTGGTCGGATTAGATTTTTTCAGGAAGATTTCAAGAAATTTCGAATTACGAACGATTGAGGAGCCTGAGAATTCTAAATTTAGAACCTTCTTACGATATTTTTCATAATTTTTCATGTAGTTTTGCCTTCCCTTTTGATATTGAAAAAATGAAGTCCACGAGACCAATAAAATTTTGTGACAAATGAGGCAATCTTTCCACTACCTAGTCCGCAACCAGGTCATAATTTCAGGAGATGCAAGTAGAGTTTCTTGGAGGGAGGGTATAGAACTAAGATTTTTTTTTGCATGCCCGTTGATCCAAGTATTTGCTATTTTGTACGAAGATTGGTGAAAGGAAGAGATGAATGTGATCAATGAATGGAGGCGCACATAATATACGAAAATTGTGAGAAACGATAAATTAGAAGTGAAAATTTTTCCAAGAATTATTTCGTAATTTAAGGTAGTTTTTACTACGAAACTTTTGGACATTGTTCGTGAAACTGATTCAAAAACACCTATACAAAATCGGAATTGCAACTTTTCTGTTAATTTGAGAGATGACTTCGAAGTAGTTATACTCCGTTCACGTTAAGAAAGGATAGAGAGTAGTACCTTGAGAACGGAACGCTCCAGATAATTTCAATCTACCGTCTTTCTATCCTTTCTCAACGTGAACAGAGTATAGTAAGTCATTTTGGATCGTGACGACACCAAGAATCGTAAATACCCTACGTGAACTTCCTTATTTTTCTAAAGGAAAATAGAACACTATGCCAAGGAGACGACGTAAGACAGTGACCTTTTTAATATTCTCATACGGTTAAAAATTCAGATGTGGTCGAAAACATTGTCTTTTTATTACAATTTACTCGAATATTTTCGCTCTTTTATGTTCTCTCGAGTGTTTCGCGTCCAAAGTCGACAAATGCAATCCCTCGAGTACGTTAAGTTGGATACTTAACAAATATTCGAAAAATAATAATAATTCGTGCTCGCCGTCTCATGAAGGAAAAACAAATAAATTATTGAATACAATGATCGCAGTACACCGATATGAAAAAGTCGTCGTGCATATGAAAAGAGATTCCACCAGTCAAATCTAGTTAGTTTGGGTGTTTCGGGACACGTTTATACATACAGGAATATTTTTATCAAAGTGGAGAAAGCTTATCGTCACTTTCATTGTTAATAAATTATTATATTTAATGTGCACCAACCCTTATTTAAATTTGCTTTGCCTTTCGTTAATTAATGAATACGATCCTAAGAACAAAATATGTGGCTGCCCCAAAGATTTCAATCCACTTTCGGTTTATATTATCGGGTAGTATTGCGCGAGGATTTCATTTTGATCGCCGCCGTCGACACCTGTCGAAAGGCAACAGAAGAGAGTCATCATATCAGTTAAGAAGTATGCGAGGCACGACAATTACGAACAATTCTTTTGAAATTCAATTTTTTTAAAACACGACGCGTCACTAATTAACAAAATTCTCCACATACTAGAGTTGAAAAAAAAAAAAAAAAAAAGGGGAACAATGAGAATAATTTTCTCACCTTGCATAAAATCGAAAATTCGATAATTCGTAATGCCTACCTAAAGTAGGCATTTATTTGTAGACGTCCTGAAATCCCGCGCATCTATAAAAAAAAACCAGTTCAATGCCAGAAATCGTACTTTGAACATAATAAATGAAGATAAACGAAGAACATTTATATACTTTGTAAAACGCTAAGCGATGAATCAACCGGGAGAAAAATTCCTTCGCAGGCACTTCAAAGCGACAAATTTCCGTAGCGCGTACTTTATATCTTTCTAATTAGTTGATCGATTCGTATCTTTAAAACGAATAGATGACGACTAGTCGTCGGTCCGCGATTACAAGCGAGAAGTAGGTAACTTTTGAACAAATTGTAACAGAATGCATTAATTTATATATCGGTAACTGTTTAAGCTGGACGATGATTACAAAATGCGGTCTTGAAAAACACTAATTGTACAAAACTGTGACAAAAATAGATTTTTGTTTCAGCAGCGAACCAATTCGCTATTTCTTTTGTTGGGGGGTGGGGGGGGGGGCAGACTCGAAAAATTTTCTGAGTACAAGCGCGCCCGATTTTGATGATTTCATCATTTTTGAGAAAATGTGCAGAGACTTGAAATCTCTTTTGTTGGGGGGTATTCTCAAGGAATTTTCGCGAGCGCGTCTGACTATGATGACGCCATCATTTTCGGGGAAATGTCAAGAGGCTTGTAACCATCGAGCTACAATTATATATGAAGAGGAACTTGAGAACGGGACTTTGGGATGACGTCATCAACCTAACTCATCAGAAGAATTTTTCTAGGGTAGATCAAGCTCAAGAGAGAGCCTTCAAGAGTTACTTACTGTTCCGTATCGTACGACATGATAAATATTCCATCGTATGTACTGAGGTCAAGTACAGATAATTCAGATTGCTAAGCATATCATTATTCACTCTCACATTGCTGAAGCCACCCTGACATCAGCTTTCTTTTTCGAAGCATAAACTCGCTTTTTCATGTTCTCCTTCCACCAAGACTTTACAAAACAACTTCAATCAGTTTTGTACATCTCAGAAACATAGTACGTCTACTCGCTTAGAGGTAAAGAAAACAAGAAGTAGACAGGATGTTTTCCACGGGGCCGCGAGGCCTGTGGGTTCCCCGCTCCTATTTTTATTTTCATTTTTTTTTTATTAATGAGCTTGGAACTGCACGTAGGATCATGGCTCAGGGTATACAAATAGGGACTAGAAGAAGGGATATGAATTAGATGGTGTGGTAAAGGCGAGTCAGAGGTCGTTCATCGTGCTGATATTTCTTTCATGATTGTTTGAAAAGGAGTTTGTGTTGCAGAGAGAGAGAGAAGGATGGACCGGATGTTTTTGAGAGCTACAGAAGAGAAGAAATGTTGAACAGCTAATCATCAGCATCATGAAGGGGGTGAGAGACGTAGATGGATATTGGTGATTTTGTGAGGGATAAGGATGACTTTTCCTGAGCTTTTTTAATAGACCGGAACTTATTGGAGAGCAAAGAGAACCAAAAATCATGCCAGGAGGAGGGAGCAGTAATAGGGTTTGAGGTCGTACGGGAGGAAGGGATCAGTACGGAAGGTGAACAAAGTGCCCAAGGTCCACTGCATCATGTTCCTCGAGATGGTCATGTCTTGGTATCCGTAGGAAACAGAAGGAGGATAAGGAAGAACTCAACCGGGATTTATCGGGTCTTGGATGGCAAGTAGGACAAATGAAGAGACGAGATGTCATCCTGAATCGAGACTGTATTCCAGTTCTGGCTCCTAACTCGAACTCGTGTATGCAGCAGAGAAGGTGGGAGATTTTGTTATCTGTTATTTGTATACAAATTCTACTTTTTTGGAAATTCCAGTAAGATCGAGACAGATGCCAGAGGTAAGGTTCAATTAAGGGAGATTGGATGAAAGAACAGGAAGTGAAGGCCTATGTTTGAGAGGAGTGCTTAGGTGGGATTGAAGCCACAAAAGAGGTAACTTCCACTCCATTTTTTTCAATTTTCAAGTAGTCCTCCACCTGGTATAGAGACTGGTGGTTCATGATATCGAGAAGTAACTCAAATTTTTGAGAATGCGTATTAGTGGGGGAATTCGCGTAATTTTCGGATCGACTTCAGATATATTTTTCAGAAATCATTCGTCTCAATCGAGACGGATGTCAGAGGTAAGGTTTGACCAAGGGAGATTGGATGAAAGAACAGGAAGTGAGGGCCTATGTTTGAGGTGAGTGCTTAGGTGGGATTGAAGCTACAAAAGAGGTAACTTCCACTCCATTTTTTTCAATTTTCAAGTAGTCTTCCACCTGGTATGGAGACTGATGGCTCATGATATCAAGAAGTAACTCAAATTTTTGAGAATGCGTATTAGTGAAAAAGGAAGTCATGTAATTTTTGGATCGACTTCATGTATACTTTTCGAAAATCACTCGTCTCAAACTTTCTATATTATTTCCTGTGCGTAGCGTTCCAAACAGCGTTTTATTATTCAAGTATTATCTTACGTGATAAACTCATATTTTCCAGAAATTCGTGGATTTTGATGCTTTTATCAGCTTTAATAATCGTTAGATCGTTGTCTGTAATCATCCCCAGCGGTTCGTAACAATCTGAGTGAGTTCATATATTCGAAAAGTAAAAAGACGAACGCAGTATTCATACCTAACTGTCAACTAGCGAATTCTAAACTGATCCGAATTCTTTAGTGGCGAAAATTCAAGGTTCATTATACTACACAGTGCAGTGGCTGGAGTAATCGGCATCTTTATATTCGAAACTGCCGTCTTTGCTACGCCTTTGAGGCACGTTTTACAAATGATGACTAAGACTCAGATAACATCTCAATAATCGTCAATACCGTGCTCTAGGTAGACTATGCACGGTATGTTGCGGCGTCAAATTTCTTCCCTATTCACTCGTTCTTCTCCTTTTGGCTTATTGTTTCAGTCCTACTGGCTGTTATCTTTTTATTGCACTTGAAAAGCATACCATCGAAAAAAGAAAATAAAAGCGCATACCGATTGAAACCATAAGCCACGCTTCATACGCTTATAATGTACTCCGATTCCTTCTCCCTCTGAATAAAATGAAAACATTTTATACATCGCAGCTTCTTGCCGATCTTTTGATCCGCACGTCTATAAAACTAATTTCGCCGAGCAACCAGACTGATGACGATATGAGTAATGACCCCCACGGTAACCGAGAATGTTGAGTTGGTCGAGGACTCTCCGTACACATCTTCGAGTACGAGTACACGTAAATTGTATTGTTCTTTCAACTTTGTGGTGGTTGGTTGCGGAGCTGTCAAACGGACACAATGCACTCAGAACATCCTCGGTAAAAATCTTATATCCATGTCTTCTGACTATAAAATTACTTCCTAACGAAGTTTTGGACAATACGAAAGCGCTTCACCCTGCTATGTGTAGCGTACATTCCTTTGTCTTAAGTTGTCTGATGACACGTTACCACCTAGACGACAAATATTCAGTTATGTAATATCAGATAGAGTCTGTACGAGTTGCACACGACGCGCTTTATTTTTCTCGTTCCGTCTATCATCGCGATGAAAGATCGAACAAAAACAAAAATGTATTGAGACGAAATTTAATAGTCATGAAAAGGAGTCTAAAAAATGATAGGATGCAGCGACGAAAGACGATGCATATAATTAAAATATTATCATATGTATTTCCATTTATAGGCGTTGGGTTTACTGGTCTTTCTGTAGAATTATATCTTCTTTAAATATTACACGTATAAATAATACATGTATTGCTGGCGCGTGAGGCGTGAATAATTTTTGGAACGTGCCCTGAAATTGATTGAAAAAAAATTATCATCTTGTACATCCGAGTCAATTATGTATTAATAATCTAAAATTTTTCGAGGTATTGGCGATAAGTGTGTAACCTAGGCCTAACCTTGGATTTTTCAATAGAAGTATGAAAATTGAAACGTTCCTGAGTTGACAGTTTTTATAGGTATGTTTTTGTGATAAACGAAAAAACGAATACTCTAAAGGTCTTACTCTCCCTTTAGAGTATTCGTTTTTTCGTTTATGATGGATAGCCGTAACCTTAAGGAACGGATTCGTTTAATTATGTTTTTGTGCTCTTGATTGAGACCCATGGCGACTCAGTCTTGTTTCAATAAACTTTATCAGTGAATGCGTAAGTTTTTGAAAATAGCACTTTGGTTTAAAATGACTCCTCGAAAAATTTCTCAATGTGTTGCCTTCTTTGATCAAATGAAATTTGTGCATTTTCTCATCTTTTCATCAGTCTCTCGTCGCTGATTTGGATTCGATTCTTTCGGTTTTCATAAAACTCTTGAACGAAAAATTTTTGTGGACTACGACTTTTTATTCCCGATATCATCGACCCTACATGATTACCTTGTTTCTATTTTTATAAGCTCAAAATTTTGAATGTTTATCTCTTACTCCGTTGTCCTTGACTTTCCGTACATTCTTTCAGTACTTTTTTTTTTAGCGGGGAACCCGCTATCCATTTTGTTAGGAGATTACATCCTCAGAAAACGTCCGCGTCCGCAGGTTAGGTTAGGTTACGGGACTTAGAAGAATTTCGAGTCTCGAGCTATATATGAAAGGAGGGGGACTTAGAAGAATTTCGAGTCTCGAGCTATATATGATAGGAGGGGGACTTGAAAGAATTTCAAGTCTCGAGCTATATATAATAGGGGGGGGGGGGGGCTTGGAAGAATTTTGACTTTCGAGCTACCCTCCGCCGTCCAACCAAAAACTTAGAAAAATTTTGAGACTCGAGCTATATATGATAGGAGGGGGACTTAGAAGAATTTCGAGTCTTGAGCTATATATGATAGAAGGGGGACTTAGAAGAATTTCGACTCTCGAGCTATATATGATAGAAGGGGGACTTAGAAGAATTTCGACTCTCGAGCTATATATGATAGGAGGGAATGTAGAATGATAATTTCGATTTGAATTATATGACAAGATTATCAACTCAGTTCCACACCACCTGAGAGGTCGAGTTAAGGAATTGCGGGTTCCCCGCTGCCATTGCAACTTCTGCAATGGCTTCTATTTTTTTTTTTTTTTTTTTGGGGGGGGAGGGGGGTCATTCTAACTTTGCATCGCGAAAATAAGATCACGAGATGATGATGTCCTAGGGATTTGGAAAATTTTAGACTGTCGCTACTTTGGGACCTTTATCCTGATCCTTCAATGTACTAGGCTGAACATTAGTATAGACGAACTAGACACTCAAAAAAGACAATCTTGGTAGAAAGCAGGAGTTTGTTGGAATGTGTCCTGATCGGTGTCAGAAACCACCGAAAAGAATCCCCACCCTCAAAGTGGATGGAAAAACTTTCTGTGGCACATTTTAGCCCCCCAAATTTCGTTTTTTGTCAATATCTCGAAAAATACGCATCACACGGAAAAATTTCAAGTTACAAAAATTATTCCACGTTGAATTTTTCATAAGACCAACTACTCTCCACTCAACTTTAGGCTAAAACCTTAGCCTAAAAGCTTTGCCGAATGAGCGCTATTTTCGAAAATTCCTTGTAAATCTCCATATTTTCGTCGATAACTCGAAATTATCGACTTGTACAAAAAAATGTGTGGGTATAAAAAAGTTTCTTTGTAAATTTTATATAACGTGAACCATTTGCACATTAGCCTAGGCTCTAAATTCAGCCTATATATGCGCCTTAACTTGAAATAGGTCTACGTATTTCTTCCAAAAGGAATAGGTACGATAAATTCTATGACTAGAGATTATAAAGCTTCTTCTTTCTTGATGCTACGAGTGAAAAAAACAATTCCCCCTCCCCCCAGATATATTGACCAAAACTAAAAATAAACATCGTTGTAACCATCATCAGTCAGAGGCTGACTCTTTGCCTTCCCGTTCATCGTTGACAGTTGTGGGTGCAGCATTTCATTATGAAACGCTGAGACAGTTGGTGCATAGGCCCGAACATTTCAATCCTTGAAAAAAGAAGAAAACATGAAGTGGAAAACAATTAGATGCACCCTTACTTTATTTTCGATAAAAAAAAAGGTCGATAATTACCGGCTTTATGGCAGCCACAAGTAGTTGAACAACCTTTTGCGCAATAGCAGGGGACTAAATTTAGGATATTGTCTGGGGCGGGTGGAGCAGTTGTTGGTATCGCTGTGAGGAGTTCTTCTTCAATGCACCACCCATACTCCAAGTCTGACTGCAAGTGGCCTCTCCATTTTTGTATTTGGTGCTACGCTCGGTAACTATGATGGCGAACCGCCTCTGGAGTCAGTCGGGAGCTTTTGGACGCGCTTGCGATGAAACATTTATGTCGATGAGAGAATTTTTTCACGTGTGGGGATATTAATTAGAAAAGAAAGCAAAGACGAGACTCTTCCCGTAAAGAATTTTATTTGAATATTTATTCAACGTTTCGGACAATCTGGTGGCCTCGTTTTGTCTTGACGAAGGCCACCAGATTGACCGAAACGTTGAATAAGTATTCAAATAAAATTCTGTGCAGAAAAATACTCTTCTTTTCTTTCTTTTCTAATTTATGTCGATAATCATGAAAACATCTATCTATTGACTGATAACCTGAGAATGCAAATTCGTTTTTCAAATTTATCTGCAGAAATTTTTTAGTTTGTGATTTATTTTATAAAATAAAAATCTACAATGGATGTTACAGTAATCAAATTCTAGTGAAAAATTTAATGAGATAATAATGTGCTAATTTTGAAAAAAAAATTTCAAAGGTATGGAAGAAAATTTTTTCATATTTATCGGATTTATGCATTGGGAAAGAAAAAATCTGATGTATTTCCATCCAAGGAATCTCCGTATTTTTCGGGAGCAGATGGTCTCTCCTATAATTCCACCTCGCATGTTTCGAGGCTAGTGAGGATGGCCCTCGAATAAAGATAAAATATCGATAATTGTTGTAGATTGAGGAGAGAGGGTGAGATCATGATTTAAATTTCCGAAAGAAGACGTCTCACGCGTCATCCTGCTGAATTACTGTGCACAGAAACAGAGGAAAGGCTGAACGTACATGTATAAAAAAAGACTTCTGTACGCTTAAAATATTGACTTTAACGTCACCTTCCTGGATAGTTCTAATATGTATACTTTGATATTCGTAGGATTTGTCTAGTGTACAGCGAGCCATGAAGACCATAAATTTCAAAACAACAAGAAATAACCACAAAATATCCCTCATTAGGCGCACTACTAAGGAGAACGAGAGCAGTAAACGATTATTGAATACGTTATAGAGCAGCCAAAATGATGTGACAGGGTTCGTAGACACATTATTAAAGATATTAGAAATTCAATATTATAGCTCCATTTTCGAAATCAAAGTACTTTGTAACATTTATAGAGCTATAACCGTAATGGAAATAATTAAAGGAGTAAACCGGTAGGGTATCGAGGTGATTCAGTTTAGAGTTATCTTGATCTCATTGTGGTGGTAAGTTTCTTAATCGATAGTGCTAATAGGTAATGTTTTTCGTTGGCGTGAACTCCCGCATTGAGAATTCATGATATGTTTACACTTTCTTCACTAAGAGACGGAAAATGAATGAAAAAATAACACCAATATTATTATCATCAAATGTGACATAAATATTACTCTGTCTAATGTCGTATTTACCGATATTGCGTGTGGATTGGATTTCTGTCACTTTAAAGGAGTAAGAGCGTACTGAGTAAAGTTCTGGGAACAGGAGTCGATGAAAGTATTTTTTTTGATCGGAGATAAATTTTTGTTAGAATACCTATTAGAAGAGAAAAGAGAGATCATGCTCAATGCCCGTATTAATGGTTACATATTAGACCTAATTAATTCGTGGTTCAAAGCGGCAAAATTTTCCAAGATACCATTTGAGTTAAACTCCGTCATTAGGATAATTCATGGGCGTTCCGAGTTATTAAAGGCCTATATATTTGTATGAAGAAGTTCACGAGTACGTGAAATTATTTACTACCATCACTTAATCAATTTTAGCAAATCTAACGCGTGGCGTATAATCTTGAACATGATTTTATCTTACTTGTTTTGTTTGACATATTTATTGAAATGACGCTTAGACGCAATATTTCATGAGAAGTGCGTTAGTCTAGCCCATAAGGAAATTAGGCTACTAAGTATGAAAACAAGAATGTCACGATTGCGATAAAATTGTTCTGATGTCTACTAGAAGAAATCCTTTTTTTCTAAACGAATAATCAATCGAGTAGGCACTCGTGAACTAAGTGGACTAGTGACTATTTTTTTAGCTCTACTTTATTCTAGGTTTTCATCATAACTAGAGGAATAACAATAAATTTACAATTTTTTTTTACCAAAGAATTGATAAGTAATCAAATATTTCAAAAGCAGAGGCTGGTAAGGCAAAAAGAGAAACGTGGGTGAGGCGAGTATGGCCGATTTCAAGAGATAACAGGGTCAGAAGGTCGTGTTGAAGAAAGTCCGTTCATTTTTTAGGTTTACATTAGGAGTCGCTTGTATCGCTTATCTTCCATTGTGCAGTCGGTGCGGGTTGCGTGTGCATTAATTTTGTTTCCTCCAACACCGTCTTCATATTCCTATGCTCGGTCTTTCTCCTACCCAATATCGTCTATAGGTTTGGACTGAACTACAGCGTAGCTCTGCCACGGCCTATTTCATTCGGTGTTCATCTTCTTCTTCATAGTCGCAAAAGCAGACACCTGGTTCTGTGCTTCTTGGAAAGTTAGCATGGTGGATACCAGGCTGCTAGAAACAAGCGCTTCATCAACCCCAATCTCTTGCAGTAACAAGATAAGCCTGCCGCGCTTACACCTCCACGCCTCTCTCTCAAATAAGGTCATCCCGCCCTTGATTGTACTGCAAAAATTTCTTATTCGACTTTCCCCAACTTTTCATGAAGGTACTTGTTGAAGCAGCCATGGCCATCTTACACCTACGTCAGGTGAAAGTTCAGCTAACCTTCTCGGTTCATACACCCCCGACCATCCAATTCCCTAGCTCACACTGTCAAGCAAGGAGCGCCCGACCTCCTGCTTGAACCGTAAAAGCCTCTTGATCGGTCGTTATATTCTTCTTCGTTTTGAACACCACCACTCTCTCCTCAGCAAGGAGCTCGATTGGTGATGAACGTACGAATACGCGAGACGCCTTTGTCGATACCGTTCGGTAGGCACTGACACCCCTCAGCGCGACTCTTCTTTGGCTTTTTTCCATCTCTCTCCTTCTGCGGACTGTCTTCATGGAGTAGAGTCACACTTTCGAAGCAATACCAATCAAAGGAAGGTAAATATTGTGTAATAACAGAAAATACAGAAATTTCTCAAATGTTTAATTGACTTGTCTAGATGTAGGATGATGGTGCAACTTCTTTGTACACGCAAGGTCGTAAGATCAAGTCTCACTGTGCACTTTTCGTCGATTTCACCCTTCGGTTTTTTTGTTTCCCCAAAACCCAATGATTAAAAGACAAGTGTTGAATAACGTTGATAAAGATCTTCAAGTTCTCAGAAATTTGACAGTGCGATGAGCCGCATAGAGCTTCGATAGACTGACTTATGACTCGGAAGCCTGGAAAGATATTCTGATTGTGAAGCAGGTAAATCCGCTGTAGATAAAATCAATTGATGGAGGAGTTAAAAGGCGGGAAGAGAGTCGTTGAACGTTACTCACAAGTAATTGAAGTCAGCACGATGATGAATGAGTTGGACAGGTATAGATGGCGTTCAGCTGACTGGAGTTTCTGAAACTTGAACACGTTAAGAAACCGTGTATGTTCTCTTTTCGGAATACTGAATGATTTGGAAATCTTTACTTCGTAAGTTCTCATATACGGAAATCTGACTCAAGGT
This sequence comes from Aspidiotus rigidus, assembly GCA_035079385.1. Lineage (NCBI taxonomy): Eukaryota > Metazoa > Arthropoda > Insecta > Hemiptera > Diaspididae > Aspidiotus > Aspidiotus rigidus. The sequence goes on from JAVHKY010000026.1 coordinate 2,343,398, forward strand.
GAGATTTTGAAATTAGTCTCGATCGTGTCAAAAATAGGTTCCAGCTATAAATTGACTATCCTCGGACGTAGTAAGTCCTACTTCCGGAGGTCATGCTGCGAACAGACTAAGAAATAACCGCAGGAAGTGCGAAAGTCAGAAGTGGGTGAAACTTAAATCTAGATAAACACATTGAATAAAAGCTGTAGAGCTCGGAAGATAGATGGAAGATCTGGAAATATCAATGAGAAAAACGAGAAGGAAAACGTCTCTTTCTACAGCCACGCGTACCTTGCTCTTAGTTTCACCCCCATGTTCATAAAGACATGTATATGTCTTTGCGCTGGTGTCAGAAATAAATCCGCGTGACGGGAGATGACACTTTATGACGTCATCAATAACCTTGACCTATTTCAGGGTGTTCGATCTCTATTATTACCTAGTGCTACCTTCAGGGACTTGAAATGTCAACCTTCAGCCTCCATTATACTAGGGCTAATATACACCTAATTATTATAGGCCTCATGCAGTATGCTAGGCTCATCCCAGGTCGTTACGTAGGTTTATACGAGTTCTAGGCTTGTCACGGTATATACCTAGTATAATGCAGGCTGAACCTTCTACAGCAGCCTGAGCCCCGGAAAGCTAGCTTGCTTAATGTCCTTTACTGGACTATGAATAGGGACGAATGAGCAGAAGTAGCCTGGTATACAATTGATATATCGATACAATCAAGATCGGTATATTGGTTCTTTAGCGGACTTACACGAAGGGTGCCAGGGAACCTGTTTCATGGGTTATGAGAATCTGAAAAATGTAGATTGTGACGTTACAAGGCTGACTTATGCCTTCGAATAAAAAACTGTTTGTTGGGTATCCATTGAATATCACAAGACGTTTCAAACATAAACTGTGCATTGCATAGCAACAGGAGGATCACCCAAATTGTTTTTGCTGGGAGTAAAGTTCTCGGAAAAGTGCGTGTATTCGGATCATGAGACCATCGGAGAACTTGAAAAAATTTTAGCTTGGATTCTCGTAATGGAGGAACGTGAAAAAATTTCAAGCCATGACTCCTTTGGCGAGGGAGAGGACTTAGTTTCGAAGTTTGTGATGAAAGGCTACTCTTGCTCATCTTGAATATAATGCAAAGGTAACTAGACAACAGGCTCCGTTCTAATTTCACGCGTAGCATATTCTTCTAACACTGAACATCCCCTTATACCACTCAAAGGAATATGGCATCCATACTAGCTTTGTTTGCTAATCATCCGAAAAAAGTGTCACATTTCGCAATCGTTTGGAGCTGATACAAATATTGGCGTGATTTAAAGGAGTCCGGCTGAATCTAGTTGTAACTGAAATTTTCGTGATTTCGTGTCCGTCTTTCTTATTTCTTTTTATTGAAACAAATCCAATTTTCAATCGTCTTTGGAACAATAATTATAATACATCATTATAATCTACGTACTGAATAAATCAGAAGGTAATCTAGTATATATTGAAGAACTAGTTTTCCACTACCTCTCGACACCTTGCAGAATCGTTCCAGAAGTTAGGGTCGTCGCGTCAGATTGAAGGTCAGGATTTATTTTACGCTCGCTTCCATACCCCTGCATCGAATTTTAGAAGGTGTCCGTTTCTTTATTGCTCCAATAAGAGGTTCGCAACTTTCCAACGACTATGATTAATTAGATTTCAGCCGCCTAAACCCTTAAAAATTCCAAAGATTTGCATGATTGTAGCTAATTTGAGCAGCTGCGATCAAGTTGACAGGTGTAATTAGATTTACATCGTAGACTGCTAAAAATTTTGCACTTACCTTACGGATATTAGTATTAGTACGTTAAAAGATTGATGGAAAGAGACCCGAGGAAGATGGAAAATCTTTTTTATCGTCCTGAAGCAATCATCTGGCGAATCTGTTACCTTTTGATTGCAGTGTACGTATCAATGTATGAACTTGACTGGCACTTGAAGTAGATTATTTTAAGATACGTTGTATTATGTTAATGATTTTTACACTTATAAAGTTTTTCTATTATACTTGCTATAATTATATTATGACCCGCGATGAATTAAAATGGTAATTATGCGATTTTTGTCTCATTTTATTACCACGTACGGCAGAAAAATATAAAGATTAGTCACGAGACCTATGTGATATTAATTTCCGTGGTACGTGTTATAATTACTTATTTCAATTTTTAGTGCAATTACGTTACAATTTTTCGAAGAAAATTTTTCTTAAAAATTTTAAAATATTTAGTCGAGGTCTGTATATTAAGTAATCAGTTCATCTTCTCTTGTTTTCGCTGAAGTTTTAAAGCTTGTGGTTGACTCAACTCTGCGATTTGAATTTAATGTGGTGGCAAAGAATGAATCAAAATCACCATTAAATTATTGGCGAGTGAGGAAGATACACGTACCGATAAAACTACCAAGTGTAGACTAAGAAAAGCGATAGGTAAATAACTTTGGTAATTTCTTAATTTCAAAATGCCAGATTTCATGAGTAATTGTACGAATTAATTTTGATCTTGTCGACTATGTCGGTTTATTTTCTAGAGGTGGAGTGTCGCGAAGAAGATTGAGGATAGCAGATTCCTGAGTACAAAACCTAATTGAAATGAAATTTTGCAAAAATAACAGTCAAAGTTTGACTGACCTATGGGTTCACTCGTGTCTGGATGAATGTCTTCGAAATTCAAAGTAATTTAATAGATTTTTGGACGGAAAATCGACGTGAAATCGGCTGAACATTTATTCCTTTCAAAGTCACGTGGTGTTGAATTGGACCTCATCATCTCAATGTCGATATCATTTGTCGTATCGATTTTAGGTCAACTTCCTCGAATTTTTGTCGATTTCAAATCGACTTTGATTAATACTAGAAAGCGACTCAATTTCGACGTCAGTAGTGGTCAATGAAAAAAAATGAGTAGGTATTCGATTTTGAATCGACTTCTGATCGATTTGCGGTTCACATCGGGCGATTTCAATATGGTTCACTGGGCTAACCTATTCCTTCTGTAAGCCACGATGCTGTCAATGGAACTGTACGGTTCCGTGGGCTCTTGAACGTGTCAAGCAGCAGATCGACGGCATGCGACATTAAGTTGAAACTCCAGAGTTTGTGAAAAAAAATGTTCTGGTGGAGCCAAATGAATCTTTCCATGGTTGCTTGATCCAGCTCCACAGTCGAGACAATATATTTTCGATGGCGGATGAAGTCACAGTAGAAACATCAACAGCTTGAATCTCTTTGTTACGCCATCAACATCCGTGACGTGATTTGTTCGTGACGTCATCAGCTTGGATCTGCCTGTAACGTTATCAAATTAGTAACTCACTGCTTCTTCTTTCTTTCTCTTTCTCTCTCGGATTCTCAGATTTTTGGACTAGGTCGAGGAATTTTAGCCCATAATGATTCCAACCAATCATCATCATTTGTTAAATCTAGCTTAAATCATCCTGTGACGTCATTAGGCTCGTGACGTTGTCATCATCCGTTGAATGTTTTTGCGACGTCATCAGCTTGAATTTGTCGGTGACATCATCAACTTACATTATCTTGAGACGTCATTAAGCTCGTGAGGTTATCATCATCCATTGAATGTGTTCGCGACGTCATCAGCTTGAATTTGTCAGTGACATCATTAACGTAGATTATCCTGTGACGTCATTAAGTTCGTGACGCTATCATCATCCGTTGAATGTGTTTGCAACGTCATCAGTTATATTCTGTGATGTCGTCAAGCTTACGACGTCATCAACTTGAATTTACCGGTGACATCATCAACTTAGATTATCCTGTGACGTCATCCACTTAAATTATTATGGGACGTCATCAAGTAAACGAATCCGTTCCTTAAGGTTACGGCTATCCATCATAAACGAAAAAACGAATACTCTACAGGGAGAGTAAACAAATGCAAACCGCAGAAAATATGTTCTGCGGTTTGCATTTGTTTACTCTCCCTGTAGAGTATTCGTTTTTTCGTTTAGGACGTCATCAAGCTTGTAACGTCAACATCCGTGCCGTCATAGTTCGTGACGTCATGAACATTTCTCTGTTTTTCTTTTTCGCACTAGTAGATTTCTGGAATAGGTTGCATGCTAGGCCTAGTTTGAGCCTAGTACAGCCTAGTATACTACATGCTAGGCTTTAATAGGTCTAGTATAGGGCTAATTTAGTCTAATATACTCCAGGTTTAGTTTAGGCCCTAGTACGTTATGTAGTCTAGAGTACTGTAAGCGAAGCATTCTAGTATAATGTATGTTAAAGCTAGTTTAGTGTAGTCTAATTAGGCCTAGTGTACAGCTAGTATATACCTGTAGCCTAATATACTGTGTGCTACGACTGAGAAACTCGAACTGGGCCTCACAGATTTCTGGGTTAGGTGGAGGATTCGAGAATCTGAGTTCAAAACGGGGAGGGAGGTTAGGAGAGGAACTGATAGATAATATGAAACAGAGGTGGTTAGAGCAAAGAGTGATCCAAAAGAGGAAAAGAAAGATTCTTGAAGTACAGGGAGGGAAAGGGAGGTGGAGTGAGGCAGAGAGAGAGAGAGAGAGAGAGAGAGAGAGAGAGAGAGAGAGAGAGAGAGAGAGAGAGAGAGAGAAAGGAGAGAAGAGACAGCAACACCAAAGTATAACCAAATTAATATGCTCTTATAACCGAGGACCTACATCAAACGTCACTTTCACGGGAGAAGGAACATTGCTAGAAAAGAACATTAAGTACAACCAGCCAGAAAAATTGACACAGTGTAAGCTTAAAAATATGGTCATTAGCTGCAAACAAGTAATCCAAACCACGGAATATGACGCACCAGAAGCCTGAACCAGAATTGGGGAAGTACTGTTGGACTTCAAGGAGAACATTCGCCAAACCGATGACAGAACGCAAGTAATGCAGAGGAAGGTCATAAATCTATAAAAGAAGATCCGACAAAGCGACCTGATCTTGACAAAGGCTACACCGTAGTGGTAATGGAGAAGGACGACTACACACAAAAAGTGGAGTTGTACATTGCAGAGAATATTGATACTAAGAACTGAAGAAGAACTTGACACAGATGCACCGGAACAGGCGTAAGTCTCTTGAAAGAGGACAATGTACCTGTCAGTGAAAAGACGATTGAGGTGAACTTGGTAGCACCGAAACTCAAAGAGCTTGTAAAACTCCACAACGCGAATTGTTCGATGAGACCACAAGTTAATAGTATTCTGATTACCATGCTACAAGATACCAGAGATCGCTGCCAGATTCTTGACACAGAACTATCAGTTCGCACCTAAACAAAACATCAAAAACAATAGGGATCTGACAAAGGGAGGTGGAAATCAAAAGCAGCGAGTAATTGGTGCCTTCGGACGTGACAAACATGTTTGGTACCATACCAAAGGGGAAACTATTCACCCTACCGCGAAAAACAAATACCATGGGAACCCTGACGGACTAAAGTAGGCGAAAATAGTGGAAGAGATTGTAGACCAGAACTACTGCGCTGATTCAATAAAGCTCTACAGCCAGAAAAAAGGACCATAGCGATGGAATACGGGAGGAAATATTCATGAATGATATGGAAAACAAGATATTGAAAGGCAGCAAGTTCAGAAACTCGATCAAACACTGGGTTAGGTCCGAATTATGTAGTCAGACAAGGTGGACCAATTCCTTCTGGGAACGAATACAATGAATCGGAGCTGCATCAAATTCACAGTGGGAAAGGACAATGAAACTAGTAACTATTTAGACCTAACACTCACATCAGAGAACAATAAGATAGAATTCAAAATATACAAAGAGCCCACGCACATCGGCACCATCATCCCAAATGATTCGTGCTGTCGCCCCAGGCACACGTCAGGGGCAACTCAGAACTACTGCTACCAAGCAATTTCTTTCCTAAAGAACAATTAAGAGAAGAGGAAAGATATTGAAGTAATAAAGCAGGTCGCAGCAGCCAATCGTTTCTCTAGAGGCGTGACTGAGAGAATCCTTGGGAAAATATTAGCACAGAAGGGAACCCATGACAGCACAGCGAGAAAGTACTCTGGAAGTACCATACATAGGAAAGCAAACTAACAAGGAGATAAAGGCGTTCGGTGGTTGTTATGTGGATGTGGGTATCCATTATGAAGAGGATCCATGACTAGTTGGAGGCAAGGGACATGGGAAGCTTGAGCAGAGTGTACAAGTTCAGTTGCGAACAATGCGAGTGCATCTACATCGTTGAGACTGGGAAAAAGTTGTAGGAGAACGGAGCTTGGGAGAAAGAGGGTGACAAGTCACCGTTTGGCAAACACTGCAATGAATGGTGAAGGAATATTCATTCATACAGAAAACCGCACAAAGGGGAAAAAACTCTGGGAACAGATGGAGATTGCATAAGCAGCCTCTTGAACAATGTAATCGCGTTCGACAGTAAAAAATTAATCGATTTGGTGATTGGACGGTGCAAAAAGAACAGAATTAACCAATAGGATGACGACAAATCTGGTAGCCAATAGAAACGTAGTACGCAAGCAAATGAACCAATCACGATGCAGTATGAATCAATATTTATAAGAAACTTTTTTTTTACATTTGACCAAATTATTGGAAGAGGAGGACGGCAAAACTTCCTCAACAAAATTATGTAGTCCCTCCACCTCCCAAAGTCGGCGCTTTTGAATGAACAGAAGGGAAAAGCATTGGTACAAATAAACTAGAATCTAGCGTTTTTATCACGGATAATCCGGGTAAAAAAGTCATCAACTATTTCGATATTTTCTGGCTGACTAAAAATACATGGTGAAGTATCATTTCACTTAAAAAAGGTGTCGCCATAGAAAACAATTTAGCATCTCAATATGTGTATCCAACATAAAATGTCATGACATGGATCTTCATAAGTCATTTATAGGTGATTAGTACAAGCGGCTGTTCCAGGAATTCCTTGACACGAAGAGTCCCACGTTCCGATTCAACTTCGACCTGCTCTATATAACGAATAACCAAAAAATTAATTCTAGATGATTCGGGGAATGAATTTTTATTTTTGAACGAACATCCACACGTGAAAGCGAGCGATGAAATAACTTGTACGTCGCATATTAACAGTAAATCGTCGTAAATTGGACGTTGCTGTCGGATCGTACAGATTAATTTTTCGGATAAATATTAATGACAGTAAAATTCAATCGTTAACGAGATTGCCTTCGCAATTTGTATAGTCTATCGCGATTCATTTACTCGTACTTGTCTTCATCAGTCATTCATCCGCGTACGTTTTCAAACTCTTTTCCGTATAGTCGAATCTCGGCAGTTAAATTTTGGACAGTCTCGAAGCCGAAGAAATTTACGGAAGACATGTAAGCCTGTTGTACAACACCTTCGTTTATTTATGTACCTCGGACTTAATTTATGTTCATCATCTTCCTGACAAAATGATATTATCATATTATCGCGGGGTATATAAAATTACTAAAATGTATTTATAACTCCCTCCTAACAAGGTAGAAAGTCTTGTTGACGCTTGATTTAAATATTAAAGCCATCTAGGCGTCCGATTCTCGACAGAAACTCGTCCTTAAACACTCTATAGAAGGAGTAGCATTAATTTACGCTATTAAGAAAAAATTTAATTACCGCGATGAATTTCGGTTGACCCCTCCTGGTTATGAAACCCGTTAATGAGAGCTCATTAACTGCCATAAAATTTTGTTTTATTCTTCTACGCGAACGTAACTTACCTGTGTTTATTTCTTCCGATGGTCCATTTATTCAAACACCGAATACGATGAAGTTATAAACTGTAAAGAAAAAAAATAAACATTTTACGATTTATTAAAATATTTTCTTTGAAGAAAGCGAATAAGGATGAATCTCTCTAACCACCGGATAGGAAGACTTAAAAACCCTATGTATTTTTATTTTTATTATACTCGCCGATAGCTATTTGATTGTTCTTTCGAATGACAACAAGCGGTAAGAAATACTCCTCGCCTTCCAAAGAGTCGGATAATATTTTGTCTAATTAATATTCCACGCTTCAACACGAATATCAGGCTCATAACTTAACTTCATCATTTGGTTAATGAGTGTATTCCTTGATATAATAAAGCTTCGAGAAAGAGAACGATAGTATGCGCTCCGAAGAAAAATTCCGGTAATCGAAAAACAATGTAAATCACATATTTTACGACTTTCGTATTCAACAGGAGCCGACAAAAAATACGGTCTCTTTTCAACTTTGCGATAAAGATTGTGTGAACTGACAAATTTTTCAAAATTCTCCCTACGATGACAGGATGACTTTATTTCGCGAATTATGAACAAATTAGTAGACTATGTAACGAGAAAATTTATTAGCGTATCGGATCTATTCCATTGAGTAAATTTCCGAGTACAGCTTTTAAAAGAAATCTCAAAAAACAAATCAATTACTCGAATTCGAGATTCTAACCGAAGGAGCGTCGCGCATAATTTAATTTGTAAAACCTGCTCAACCTCTTCTAGATGGGGAAAGTAAAAGTAGGTAGGAACGCGATATTATTGTGATACAGATGGGAAATATGTTCTTCTCGCGTCACTGAATGAAGTGGTCTGTACTTGATATGTTACTAGTAGCAATTTAAATAATTTTTCAGAAGACGACCGATGCATTCATCAATTTTGAACTTCTCTCATCCAGCTTGAAGACTCATCTCAGGCAGAATTTGGACACGGTTTCATTCGGAACACGTCGTCAATGACATCGGTTCTCCTGAATGACTTTTTTAGAATTTCAGTTCGCGATGGGCGACTAATGTTACGAGTGTAAATGTAAATCGTCTACACCTCTTTCGAAATTTTTTTGATACCTAATTAATTTATTATACGCGTCATGTATAAATAGGTCTAGGTGTTTGCGTTAAACGTAGAAGAATATTATTGGATGGTAACGTAAAAATCCACACCAAAGACCCCCCACATTGAGACTTAGGCTGAAAAATAAATCAATGACTAGTGAAATTCAATATCTTTTGAGTGTAACAAGTTATATCCATCCCATTATGGAAGAAACTTCGCTAAAAAAAAATGACAAAAAACTGCATAAAAAACTTGTCACTGGCACGGTGGAGACGATTTCCTTGGTAATTGTCGGAAGTCCAGAAATAGAGGAGGAAGAATGATGAAAAGTACCTAGTTTTGATAACGTACGGTATATGAAGTGCATTCTCATGAATGTACGAATATTTAAAAGAAAGGGTCTGAAATCAAACGTGGCAGAGAATGTGGGAGTTTTTTGAAAGGAAGGCTGACGACGTGAAGATCTGAGGATCTGCATTGGACGTGATCGAAAAAGAGGGAAAATACCTACGTTTATGAATATTCATCAAGGCTACAGTAGCAATTGCTATTAATGGAAAACTTCAATAAAACAATAAACGGAGAAGAGGACACTGGCGGATAGGCACTGATGGTCATGGGTCTCTCACGTGTATCCATCCAGCTCGGCATTCTTCAGATACGCTATGGGGAAGGAACGCGGGCTGTACTATTCAAGCTTGCTGAGAGTAGAGACCTTCATTGAAAGATGAAGTAAATTTCTCCACTCCATAGAAAAACGTTGAATCATGTGTTCATCTTCGAGTGTTTTAACAGAGAACCTAGAGGGGTTTCGGAAAAAATGTTTGCCATCCGCCAGCCGGTGACCCTCAGGTCATATCATATGTGACCTGCGATGAGAAAAAGATACTCCTTGCCCATTGACAGAAACACCATTTCTCTCTGATTAGATGTTCAATCAGAGAGAAATGGTGTTCCTGCGCCATTGGGCAATGAGCATCTTTTTCTCATCGCAGGTCACATATATAGGTTTCCAAGTCCCCCTCCTAAGAAATTTCAAATCCCCCGCCTATTGTATGTAGCTCCAAAGTCCGGGCCTGTGACGCCACACTTTGATGACCGTCTCTGACGACGTCACGATATCGATATTCTCTCCACGTGAGTGACTCAAAGTCAAGTTACATTTCTTCTTCTGAGAAGTTCGATAAAGCTCAAAGCTAAACCGTCTTTCCTCAACAGAGGTTGAAGGCTTGGGTTAAAATTCCTCCTCCATGAGGATTCGAGTGATAAATGTTTTGAAGTCAGAATGATAAGTGTGTGGATTACGTTGTCGAATCATACTAGTGAATGATTACAGAGAATCCGGAAAGGTATGAAAGGGAGGGGAAAGAGAGACTGCAAAAAAAGTTCTGGCAGAGCCAAATGAAGGAAGGTTATGTTTCATGTCTTATAGATGACATCATTCATGTTTTATCCATGAAAGAGGTCAAGGCCACACCTGCCTTGTGATATCACCAACGAGTAATTTATGCCTCCCTCTCACTCGCACATCAGCTTCCGGGCCAGATCACGCCTGATGAAAACTTTGACCGGCCAGAATAGCATTGCCCTTCATGTCAATCTTATGATCGACAAGAAGCTCATCGTTAAGAGCTTCAGTAAACTGATTTCCTCATCCAGGCAAACTCCCCCTCTTGAAAACGAAACTACTCTTCAAAAAAGCCAGTCTATTAAACTGTATTATGTTCGACTAACCAACTCCCAACTATTAGTCCAGTATAAATCTAACGTAAGACTAGTATACGTTACTCCCTCACAGCCCCGCCTCCGCCATTCTTCGTAGATTAGTATACTGTGATGGGTTCGCCTACTCAGCCTATAGTTTTTTGTACCCAATGGAGGCAACATAATCAAGAGGATCATGAAGGACATCAATGAACATGTGGAAGCCCAAACGAAACGAATGAAGCTACAAGAAACTTGTCGAACTAACCCTCCCCCCCTCAAAAAAAAAAAAAAAAAAAAAAAGAGAGAGAGAGAGAGAGAGAGAGAGAGAGAGAGAGAAACTTGCGGCTTCCGGGGCAGTTGACGAGAAATGACTGGTTTGGAAGCGTTATACTTGTGACAAGCAGGGAAAAGATCTCAGACTTTTGCGGAGAATAGACCGAGGAGTGGGCTGTCCGGTGCGAGCAACGAGAAGAACGCGGGGTTGTACTGAAAACAGAAGTATGGCCGAACCTGCGGCCGCGACGATTGACGAAAGATGAACGAGTCGTAAACGCTGTACCCTCGGTTTTCGCGCCGAGCGACGGGGAAGAGATGAAAAGAGTCACAAGAAGCCTACAGAGAGCCGCTGAAGTCGTTTAAACCGAAAAGATGGTTACAACGGCGGTTCCCGCACGGAGAACAGCCTGAGAAATCGATAAGAGAAGCTGGAAAGGAAGATACGAGATGACAGGCTGTATAGAGGCTGTACAGGAAAGCGATGTTAATTCGACAAAATTCCAGAAATAAGGTAATGGGAAGCAGGACTTGAAGCCAACCACTGGTTCGAGGAGAGTGATTTGAAGACGAGACGTATAGGAAAAATACGAAATTTGAGATGAAAATGAAAGCAAAGTAGAGGACAGAGTTTTTTGAGACGTGACTTTATCACCAAGAGTAGGCCGAGCAATTGATTGAGTTTTGAAGCCACGGCGCGAGGTTCTTCGGCACTTCAGGGTCGTTTTAGGCAGTTGCATGGTTTGTCGATGTTTCGCGCCCAAGTTGTTTCGCTCGTTTTTCAATTATCATTGTCAACAGGGTGAAACAAAGAGACAAGTTACATTTCGATTCTATTGACCCAGGCAGAAGGAAATTTGACCATTTTTATGAGAAGACGATTAAAGAGATTATAAATCTATTCGATATGTTTCACTATGCTGTATGGCTTATAAAAATCAGGGGTGACTTTATGGAATAATACGCGTTGTCGCGTATTTTCTACAATGATCTTATATTCAAATAAAAAACTTGGAGAAGAATACGCGCGTCTGTTATGCACAAAATTTGTCCTTGGATACCGGCTGTATAATATAGTCTCGTATTTTTTCCAACTAAATCATATCGTCGAATAATAATATCACTCGAAATTTCATGAAAAGGAGTGCGTATACGTGTATAGCGTGCTTTTGAAAATAATTCAACATATCGCGACTGATGCAAGCGTATGTACTGACATCGTATCGATAATTATTATCGCATTTGAAAAATAAAAGAAAAAGAGAGAAATAGAGTACACGGGCCCCGAAGTTAATGATTAGCAGCCCGCATATCTAGCTAAACTGCAGAGCACAGCTGAACTGAAACGACAGTGTTTTTTTTTTTTTTCAAGCATTTCTTTCAGTACCATCTCACCTGTTTTCCCGAAACAGAAGTCGGCCAATCGGTTCACCCGACGTATCAGTAACGAGAGTTTAGGCGCGTGCCACTTACCTGTTCGGAGAGAGGAGATAAATAAATTTTTGAGAGCGTTACTTTTGACGAATTTATCAGTCAGCGTGAGCATTCGTTAGGAAACTTTTCCCGCATAGTATACGATTTGAAAATTTCAACTTCTATTGTTCGCCGTGTTTACATGGTTAGGAAATTTGCTCTAGGAGTGTTGGACGATTATCTACGTTTCTTTCCTTATCACGAACGATGCATTTTCATCAACCAGCCGTAGATTATAAGGCGAGTAGTATGGTTCTGATATTCAACTTGAGTTTCAAATTCGATACAATGGTCAATCGCTTGACATCGAAGCACGAGATTAAATTCACAGAAAGTAGAATATCTCTCAAGGTAGACGAGAGGGTTAGGTACAATACTGATGCAATTGTGTCAATATACTGGGCGATATTCGTGTGTGTTCTCGTCGATGAGAAAATTCAACCGTCGTTAGAAATTGACGAGGATTAATAAAATATAATATATTTTTTTAATTGTACTTATTAGAAGCGGAGAATGGTCACGTGCGAACGACCTGTCAATACTTATTGCAAATCGATAATATCGTTTCGAGTGCATTGTGGTTGGCATGAGTTGAGTAATCTGCCACTAAACGATCGCTGGATAAATCGTATATTGTCAATTTGGTCGAAATTTGAATCGTTAACCCTTTCGTATCTTATTCGAAATGAAGGATTTACGTGCTAGCTCTTCATCAAAAAAGGGGCAACGTGATCGCTTCATTGTAGGGATAGTTTTTTAAGTCTATTTATTAAATAATACGTACGTGTTGGGAGATTATGCTCATCACGTAATTGTGCTAGTACGCGTGTGACTTTTGTAAAAGATGATGTTTAATTTGGATTTTGTGACTCTTATTTGGTCGTGGAGGCTTATTATTTAGTTGTCATTACGCTACTAGCCCAACAGTCCCTTATTAAATAAGGGAAGTACTTCACCAGACGTCGCGTCTGTCGTTTATCGTTCATTCATTCTTCATGATTTCCTGTTGAGAAGTAAGGATGCGCACTTATTTTAAAGTTGAAGTATCGTAATTGAAATGTCACCAAATTTTAATGACGTAATTTACATTAATTATACAGAAGAGAACAGAATGTGTTTAAAAAATCGAAAGCTGTTATATTTTGCGGGTTCCATTATGTCTCAGCCTCTTCTCGTGAATCGAAATTGTTCTGATCCCCCCCTACTCGTATGACTGTACAACTCCACTTCGCTCGAAATTTTTCGAAGTCCAAAGTTTCCTCGATGACGTCATTTTCATGTCCTTCTCCAGGTCGACCATTTTCGTTGCTCTTGAGAATAAATTTTGGCTAATACCAGTCGTCTCACGAGCTCCCGCGGTGAATAAAATGTCCTCATTATGCCTTCACAATGAGGACATAATGAGGAAGTACAACAAAATTAGTTTGAAGACCACGCCCTCTTTTGAAAAATAGTTTCATTCCCCTCATTATGTCCTCTGAAAGTATCCTCAGTGGTGAGGACATAATGAGGGTGTAATGAGGAAACATATTAGAGACTGTGACATCCGCATTGTGTCCTCACTACACCCGTTGATTGTCCGCGCTATTGAGGATATTATGAGGACTTGAAGAGGACTACTTTGATACCTCTTTTATATCCTCATTTCGCACTGACAGTATCCTCAATGGTGAGGACATAATGAGGAAACATATTGAAGACTGTGACATCCGCATTGTGCCCTCATTACACACGTTAAAAGTCCTCACCAGTGAGGGTATTATGAGGACATGAAGAGGATATCATAACACCCTCAAAATGTTTGTTGATAGTGTTGCAGTAACACTCGCAGAGAAAGAAGCGAGTTCTATCTATATAAATACGATGAAATAGGTGTGAAGATGATAATTCCTGGAGAGCAGTCAGCTGAACTGCATTTCTACAGGACCCTCGACTTTTTATGTCGACTCACTGTCTTCAATGCAATGTGACTGCAATGAAGAGGATTTATTTCCACGTGATTGATCCAAAAGTCTGAGTGGTTATGTAGAACAAGTACGACCTCAAAGTGGAAGGTGATGGACCATATATGAGGATACAATGAGAGTTTTTCCATGAGGACGGGATGAGGATACAATAAGGGTTGTCCTATGAGGACGTTGTGAGGACATAATGAGGATACAATAAATGTTCTTCTATGAGGATGTTGTGAGAAAATAATGAGGCTACAATAAGGGTTGTTCTATGAGAACGTTATGAGAAAATAATGAGGATACAATAAGGGTCGTCTATGAGGACGTTATGAGGACATCAATCACAGAATTGAACCCTCTGAATCTCTCGACCCTGATTGGTCGAGAAGGTTTCATAAAACTTTCAATCGAGATAAATGAGGATACTTTGAGGACTTAAAATTGGTGATTAGTCTCACAAGTTTTTTGAGGACGCAAATCATTCACCGGGAGGTCAAGCATTTTCCTCGCGTCAAAATTATTCTGAAACCTCAGATGACGCCTCTTAGTGGCGTACAGAAAGGGGGAAGCGGGGGTCCAGAGAAGTAAATTCAAACATTTGCTTCAAAATACAATCAGAATCACAAGAAATTGGTGAAGTATTGTTTGAAATTTTGTTCGAAGCTCCACCAATGGAAATTTTCTGGCTACGCCACTACCTCCTCTTCTACTTCATGAAGGTTAGAAACCGCAGAAAATTGGAAAACAAAAATTAAAATAAATTTGGAAAAGCAAAAGGTTAAAAAATAAAATGACTAGAAATTTAGTAAGTAATAAAGAAAGTCAGAAATAGGTCGAAATCAGATGAAATGTCACAACTAAAAAATAAAATAAAATCGGAAAATAATCACGAGATTAAAGTAATATTAAAATTACAACCGGTTTCGGCCGTACGTGACGACCATCATCAGGTGTATAACTGAACGAATACCAGCGAGAAGCAGAATTTATGAAGCCTATTCGTGGTTGTTTTTGTTTATTCATTCTAAATTTCTAGTTATTTTTTAACCTTTTGCTTTTTCAAATTTATTTTAATTTTTGTTTTCCAATTTTCCGTGGTTTCTAACCTTCTGGCGTTTCCAAATCTTTTCCAAATGTGACTTTTTATTTTTCCTTTCAAAATACACCTACTATTTTTAATCTTCTGCTTGTTGGTTTTTTCATCACCTGGTGAGGTTACGAGATTAAAATATTCGTTACGCGCCTATGTGACACCCTCCCTCTAACGTATGATGACGCGTACTTTTGAAGACTTCGTTCTATTCATTAACACCATTGAATTCATTGCTCAAAAATTGGCATGTAAACTCATATAGCGTTCTCGCCTTCCATTTCTCAATTGGAGCGCTTTGAATGGGTCCCCTTCTTGGGGCTGGTTTTGTCTAACTGATTGGAGGAATTTTCAAGGATATTGGCCTAACACCTGCCTATTATACGGATCGCAATCTCAAACACCTCTCTTCTCAGGCCCGTAGCCAGAGACCATTTGTAGCGGGGGCTCCTTGAAAGTTAGGGGGGGCCAAAAATTTTTGTGAGATGATAATCAAGGCGAGTGCACAAATACAAAACTGAGATAAAAAGTATAATAAAAAGTTCTCAAATACACAATCGATTGAAGAACAATGACGTAATTAAAATGAAAAGACTCTAACTGAGAAAATTAATTTTAAAATAACTGAATTCTCCTATTGTGATGGAATTTACGGAGGAATGTGTATTTCTCCAAACTTTTCAGTATTTTTTTTTCACATGACGACAAGGTTAAATTGAACATTCTCCTTGTTGTCATGCATTGCCGTTGTGGTTGATCAATTTGTGTCAGAGAGGAAAACGAACTTTCACAAATTGCGGTGCTGCATCCAAATGTGTCACACACAGCTAATAAAGCGTACAATTTGTTCTTCCTTGCCTTGCTGACTACTTTCATGAAGTCATTTCACTCATTTCATTTTATTATCTTCTAATCGCTGACATAGTATATTGCCGTTCTTCCTTAATTTCATATCATCTGACATTTTTCCATCAAAATTAATCCTTTCCACACTTCTTTTTGTATCGAGCTTCTTTTGTAGTACTGATCCTTTTTTCATTAGGCTTGTAATTTGTCTAGGGGGGGCTCATGACATAGCTAGAGGGGGCTGAGCCCCCCCCTCGCCCCCCTTGGCTACGGGCCTGTCTCTTCTGCAAAGGGTTCAACTACCTCTCCCCCCTCACAAAATCACCTGTGGCCAATGCCAATCCTTCTGCATTGGTCAAACCGGGAGGTCAATACGTCCACGTTTTGAAAAACACCTTGACGCAGAAAATTTTTCCATTGCCGAATATCCGATCAAAGTAGGTCTCAGCCCTAACTTGTTGAACATCCAGCTTCTTCATCTGGCATACGAAAATGCGACTCTAAATTGTCTAGAAAAATTCACGGAATTGTGTAAGCTTCTCACTCTAATTCGGTCCATCTCCTTAACAATATTCGATTCAACTTGTTCAATTTCTTTTTCTCCTTCCTGTTTGACGAATGACTGTCTCGCATGTCCTCGTGGTACAATTCGATTCACAATTCAAATTGACGAGGCTCTCTTTGGCAGGCCGAAGGAAGTTTAACCGAGGCAGGTTGCTGGTCGATGATGAGTCTCCAGGGAGCGAAGTGAGAACGTCCGGCAATGTTTGCGGGCTGTAAACCAGTTCGCTTCCTCGTAGTGCAGCCTGGGTAACGCTAAATGAACTGGATATCTTCATAGTAATACGTTACTTTCCTTCACATCACGCTCTTTTTTTTTTGTTTTTTTATTTTAACGAGCATTTAAGCAACACAACCGGGCCATTAGCTCGACGAATATTACATAATATGATTATAGGTGTAATTTACATCTTGGCATGATGAGTTAGGGATGAATATGGTGATGGTAATAGTGTGCGAATTATTACTTTTATATGTGTATAATATATATTTATTGATATATATGAAATTTTTTTTTTTTATATGGAGGAGTAAAATTGGGTGAGGCGTATGTATTGGAGGGAGGAGGTTATTGTGTCTGAATTATTTATTGATGCTTGAGAGTGGGAGGAGGGTGCATTTAGGGAAGAGCGGAGAGGTGCGAGTAGTGGACAGGAAAAGAAGTGTTTGACTGTTAAAGTCTCTTCTTCGCAGTAAGGACAGGATGGGGGAGCTAGAAGATCGGGGTTGATGAAATAGGAATGTGTGATACGAGTATGACCAATTCTTAGACGAGCGAGAACAACCTCTTCACGTCTATTATTTCTTCAAGAGGAGGAGACCAGGGTACGGGAGTTCGTTTAATGAGCGTCCAAGGTAGGGAGGTAATGTAAATGGGTTGCAAAGGATTTGCTTGAAATGGCTTATTGAGGGAGTGATTGAATTGGAGAAGGGTATGTTTATTGTGAGTCGAAAAGGGTTGAGTGTTTCGTAGAAAGATTGAGTTATAAATAGGAAGATCAGGGAATTGGGAGACAGAGGATAAGAAATTAGAAGTTAGGATGAGTCTGCGAAAGGAGAGTGGAGGTTCAGCGGCTTCTGCACATAAACTAAGTTTGGGGCTTGTGCGGTAGGCACCTAAGGCCATTCTCAAGGAGGAGGTTTGAATGGTATCAAGTAACGAGAGAACAGATTTGTTGGCTAAATTGTATGTTGGTACCCCATAATCTAATATAGATCGAATAAGACTTTTGTAGAGTTGTAGTAGTAATTTTCTGGAGCATCCTTTAGAGGGGTGTGATACGAATTTGATGACGTTTAAGACACGTATACATTTTGCTTTTAAATATTTGATATGGGGGGTCCAGGAAAGTTTCTGATCAAAATGGAGGCCGAGAAGTTTAGCAGAATCGCGGAATGGAATTACGAAATTTTGTAGGAAAAGAGGTTGAGAGTAGGGTATAGGGTGTCTTTTTTAAAAATCACCAAGTAGGTTTTAGAAGTAGGAAATTTGAAGCCATTTTTTGATGTCCATGCAGTGATTAGATTTAGTGTTTCCTGTAGAAGTCTGTGGGCTCGTTGAGGGTTTGAACAACAGATGGAAATGGTGAAGTCGTCAGCAAAAAGACGTTGCGTAAGGGGAGGGTTAACAAGTTTTGTAATGTCGTTGATGGCTATGAGGAAGAGTAGGACACTAAATACTTCTCCCTGGGGCACACCATTTTGTACAGGGAGAGGGGGAGAGGTTATATTTTGAATTCGTACTATTAATGTTCTGTCATAAAGGAAACTCTCGAGTATGTTAGGGAGATTGCCTCGGAGGCCAATTTCGTGTGATTTGTTTGCGATGAGGTGTCTCCAAACCCGGGGGAAGGCTTCTTGGAGATCAAAAAAGATGGAGTAAAGACAGGATTTTTGAAGTGTAGTTATTAATTTGTGATTGAAGATCAACTAGAGATTGGGTGGTGTTTCGCCCACATCACGCTCTAAGTTTATAAGTTCTTAGTAAATTGTGTATCAGAGCAGCGCCGTTACCTTTTCCATGATTTATGACTCTAGAAATTCGATCGAAGCAAAAAGTTATCCGAATTTCACTGTCTAGACTCTAGACAATGACTTCACTTTAGAGTAATAATGATAACAAGAATTTATTCATACTTTTTAGAATTACTTCGAGTCACCATGAATTATTGTCCCCAGCGGAGGAATATAAACTGGATTTTTTTCTAATCTATGGCTAGGATCTTATCGAAAATGACGATACGTGTCAGATCGATTCAAGTGTTGTTACAGAGTATTGAACGTTCATATTATTGTGAAAAGAGAGAGGAGATGATGTTTGCCCGCGTGTCTACATTTGTCATTTGTATGGCAAAGGTTGTGAAAAGAATGCAAAATAATGTTACGAACCTCCGCGACGCACTTAGGTACCGGAATATTTTTTAGAGCCTTTGTCCCCGCGTTAGTCGAGTTCTCCTATATACAAATATATTTTAAAATATATTCTCTCATCCGTATACCACCTAATAAAACGATGCTGTACCGAGTATAATAAATTTCATACCCTTTTACACGCGCATTAAATTCGGTTAAGTGCGCGTATCGCACGTTATTTATAAATATTATTCTAATTAAAAGACATTAAAATTAAGTGCGTATTATTTCGCGCCTTCATTCCTTTAAAACGGACAAAAAGACGAAGGCACGCTTCTCCTATATAGTATCGGCATACTATCCCCTTGTTTGCAGGATACCGCGTATTCAATACGTTACTTGTCACGTTTAAAGCTGATTATTTTAGCACTAGTTAAAAGGGTAAGTACCCTCTTGAAAATATTACTTCCCAAATATCGCAGCATCTGATTACCCAGCTACCCACGAGTTCGCGGGATGGTGACAAAAAAAAAAAAAGTTTTTTTTTATCTTCTAACGGTGTTTCTCAGGGGTGACTACCCTCTAGACTCTCATTATTCTTGATGCGTGTAGAGGGTGAAAACTCGTGAGTGGGAAACTGGTTTGAATAATGATTATTTGATGTATTACCGAATAACGTTGATAATACTTTGTAAAGGCGTGAGGATGATTTAGCATATAGGGCTATGCATTGTACGGTACATTGTTCTGCTATAAAACGTATCGTCGAAATTTCGGGACAAATGCGGACTCGTTGTTGATACTTCCGCGAGTATTTTTCGAGCGACTTTACTATCAATTGAGACCTATTTTCGATAAAAATCGAAAACAAGAGGAAGGCGTTTCATGATGAATTGCAATTCATAGCGTTATACGAAACTTGCAAAAGTTTTGATATAATTCAGATATTTTTTTTACGTAGGCCCGCCAACGGATCATTATTTTAGTGAATTGGTCACTATTGTCACTATTGACCCAAAATAGTCGATCACTATTTCTATGAAATGGAGAAGAAAACAACAATACAGTAAATAACAAGTGCACTAACCTTGAGAAAAAAAGTAGTTCAAATTACTACTGATTATAGTCCCGGCGCTCCGCTCTGCAAAAAATTGTATAATTTACTGAAGAAAATGATTTAACTTACTATAAAAAATTGTAAACATTGATAAAATTTAAAGTTATTTACCATTTTTTATAGTGAAATTTACCATTTATGCCAGCGGAGCATCGGGACAGTATTTATATAGTCATTTAAAGTGTCGTATTTTCGAATTTGTTACAGCGTTTCCTCGTCAGCTCAAGCGAGTTCTTCTCTCCTCAGGAGTGATTTTTCCTGAGTCCAAAAAATCATAACTTTTGAAAACGACATTTCTTTCCCAACAAACTTGAGTTTTGCTGCTCGTCAAAAAAATGTCATCTCTCTTCTCCTCTTACCAAGTCCAGAAGGTGGAATGCGCTCAAGCTCATAAGGAAACGCAGGAACAGATTTATCGTCACGCTTTTCAAGCTAGCGCCAGAAGGTGGGTTTGAGCCCGCGGGGGCCCGTGATTAATAACAAACCGTCTTTTGCCCGGTTGATTCAACGTACATCCTATTCTAGGAAGCTGCTTCTATATCCTCTTCAAACTCCTTCCCATGTGACTCAAGAGGAAGATCTCTTATTCAGCGGATCAGTATAATGCATTGGCAAGAGAAGAAAGACACACCTGTACTTTAATATTTTTCTCGGAAGGGAAAATTACTTGAAATTTGTTGACATATTTCATGTCTTCCCAATTATGAAAAACGTCTTTGTCGTGATAATTTTCGAAACAATCAACAAAATTTCCAGAGTTTCAAAAATTACACGAGAAATTTTATGGAAGTACATAATCCGCCCTTTGCAGAGTGGGAAAGGCACCGTGGTGTCATAAAATCTTTCATATGAAGTCCCCATTTTTATCACAATACAGTGTCGAAGAACGGCGGCTTCTTTAAGGAAGTTAAACAAAGAACGCAGGGAACCTGTTTTTTGAGTCAAATTGGATTTTGTATTGAGAATTCTAGGAAACCTAAACCTAATATAAAGCTAGTATAAAGAAGTCCTAGACCTACTGTAAGCCTAGTATAATATAGTTCGAGAGTCTACATTTTTCTTGACTGTCGAGCTATACTATGATAGAAGGGAGACTCTAAAAAATTTCCCCTCTCGAGCTACGGGAGAGAGACTTGGAAAAATTTCGACCCAAGCTATATATGACAGAAGAGGGACTTAGGAATAGTTCGAGAGTCTAAATTTTTCTCGACTCTCGAACTATATATGATAGGAGGGGAGTTCGTACTTTGCACACATTCATTGCGTAAATTGTATATTGTGTATTTAGCACACACGAATCATCTTGAGTAAAGTGCACACAATGTATTTTGCACACCCTCGGACAGAACGAGTAAATTGCACTCTGTATATTTCACACACACACGAATTTGTCTTGCGTAAAGTTCACACAATCTTTTTTGAGGACCCTAGTAAAATGCACACGTTAAGACAAGTTGAATTAGCAGAAGGCCACGGCAAGTTTGACGGAGTCCGGCTAGTGAATTCAGAAGAGTTCGTAATATGCGCATGGAGCTAGAGATATCTCTATCCGCCATAATAACTCCTCAGTCGGTTAACTTGGAAAATATCTCGTCGAATTTGATGAAGAATTGAATGGGGTCGCCTCTGTAGTCTATCTAGTTGCGATTGTGAGGTTATAGCATTGCTTGTCGCCGCTGCTCCGTAAGAACGATCAAATTCCTCAAATAGGTGCTTCTCAGACAGTATTGTAGTCACGTGTTTGCAGTACTTGAGCGTTACCCAGTCGACTAAATAAAATACCTGCTGCCTTTTGTTCCTCAGCTTCGCGTGCTTGTCTTCCTTCGTTCGTTTCTTCTTCAGGTATATCCTGGAGAGCTTTTGGACAGTTGTTGTGGATGAGTCGGACTTCTTTTACTAGTCTCTCTTTCCAGGCTTAGTAGTATTTTCTGGTGAAAATAAGATGCGAAGGAATGGCGTTTGGTGCATTTTACTCCGTTCATTTTAGTGTGTGAAAAATACACTGTGTGCATTTTACTCTATCTATTCTCCACAATTTCTGAACGTGTGTGCAAATTGCATACGCCCGATAGGAGGGGGACTTGAAAAAATGTCATCCTCCAAGCTTTATACAATATGATTCGAAATTTTTCTGATTATAAAAATTTCATCCTCCAAGCTGTACATTAGGAGTCAAAATTTTTCCAAGTTTTTTGCCGAACGGCACACGACGGATATATGATAGGAAAGGGACTCGAGTCAAATTGGTATTGAGAATTCGCAAGCAAGCCTAGACCTAGTATAAAACTAGTCTGAAGGAGGCCTAGACCTACTATAAACCTAGAATAGTGATCTGGAGCTATTTTCGAAGGGGACTTGAAAAAAATTTCTCCTCTCGAGCTATAATATATGACATGAGAGGGACTTGGAAAAATTTTGACTCTCGAGCTATATTTTGATAGAAGGGAGACTTGAAAAAATGTCATCCTCCAAGCTGCAATAGGAGTCAAAATTTTTCTGTGACGGCACACGGCGGACGTCAAATTTCTTAAAGAACCCCCATAGAACAGGTTCCCTGTTAAAATGATGAGGATGAATGCGTTGCTGCTGTGCTAATTGGTTTTTATGTAGTTTCGAAGCACTTGATGAGCTCGAAATCAGACTTCCCTTTTTTTTTATACGGTCTAGCCCTGCAAGCAATCTTCAACATCCGAGGCTGTTTGTGCTCTTTTTCCCAGTAAGTCTTTTGATTAGATGATTATATCTGCCAAGGAAGATGTGTTGGTCCTGGTCATCCTTCCTGATCGAATTTTTGATTGGTGTGCAGTTCAATGCGCTATAAAGTGCTCTGCTGTACCATATTTAGTTTCGCTTCTTAGCTGATCACATCCCCTGTACCTCCGTTATGTTCAACCGCCGCGCCGTCTCCATAATTATTCATTATAGGTCATCTACCAGAAAACTGAAGTCACGAAATTTACCATTTCTTCTAAAATTGTTTATCAAGCTGTGTCAGTCACTACTGGGGAAGGCGATTATTTCCCTGTAACCATGGACCAAAAGTGGAGTACTGAGCAACCGCTGCGGATCAACACTTGCTACTATTTCAGCAATACAGTAAGATGTTAAACAACTACATATAATAATTTATAATTGTTCCATGTAACTGACATTAAGTATTATTGTAATTATTAGTACGCCTCTACCCCACTTCCTAGGGATAGCAGTAGAGGAGTCCCCCCGGTAATTGTACCCCCAAGCTACATTTTTCTTTAATTCAGAGCAACTGAGAGGATGATTAACAGCCGAAGTACGATGAGGAAACCCGTCCAGTGCATAGGTCATCTTGACAAGTCTCTGCGGGCGACCCTTGGGTATGGAAGCACATAGATACAAATATCACATAAGATGGAAAAACCCCTTACAGAGAGCGATCTCCCTGCGAGGGCTAGCTTCTAAAAAGTCTTATCGCGTAAATGAACCCGCCCCAGAGGAAACGTCCTCACTGGGGAACCCGAAAAAAAAAAAAAAAAGCTGTGTCAGTCAATCTGGAATCTTCTTTTCCAAGTGCTGTATTCAATTACTAATATTGCTGATGTTCATGATAGGTATGATGGTATTACCTAAATCACTTTGTCATTTTTTGTACCTAGTCACTATTCGGTCACTTTTTCTTTTTTCTAAGATACTATATTTCACTATTTTTTTTTCAATGCTTACTATTTCTTTTTGGATCCATAGAGATGACTCTTATATGGCTAGTGTTACGAAGAAGTGTTTCGAGTGGCCATTATGACATTAATGACTATGCACAGCGACCATTCATGATAAATTGAGTCGGATTTGTTTTTTGATTTCCTTCTAATATGGTCGTGTAGTATTTCCGTACTTCTCCGGAAGATGTCCATCGCACTCGGACTTCAATTTTTCGATTCTAAAGTATTCAGCTGTTTGCATCAACTAAGAGACGTGTCTTGAAAAATTGTATCAAACGAAATAATAATTATGTATTTTTTGAGTTGATGCTTCCGAGTCCGCGTTTCAAGCCTGTAGTCATTCCAAAGAATGGATTATAACATCATAATCTCAGTCGCGAGAATTCTTATTACTCTCACACACGTCGATTTAAGATGGAAATGGCGCTGGAGTCCGAACGGCATAAGTAAAAATATGTTAACGGAGATTTAGATCCAACCAAACCGGAAAATATCAAATATAGTCCCACGACTTGAGTCACCGCTGTTTACGTTGTATAAAAAATAATAGTTCTTTGACGATTATATGTCTACGCAGAGGCAATAAAATGCGAGGAATTTGAATATCCTGGAAATGAATGAGTGGTCCGATGATTTCACGGGGAACGCGTTCGTTAAAATGTTCATTCAGCCGACACTAGACTGCTTTAGCACACGGGTTCTATAGTAATGTACCGATACATCTGGAATTGTACGAATATGCGCGAATTCTGATGCAGAAGAGAATTGAGTTGGAAAATTTTTCCATAAATTTTACGCCAGATAGTGAATAATGATTAATAAGAACGTGAAATCCAACATTAATTCGGCTTAAAAATATCGAATATTTTTTTTAGCTCGTAAATTTTTTGTCCGTAATCGAAGTTGGTGAATGATGGAAGAAATTTTTCTCATTCGAAGGATTCCCGTGGTAAGGATCGACGATATCGTAATGATTTGGATGGTAGAAAAGTGCAGTACCTGTATTGGTAAGTCATTGCTTGCATTCATCTGGGAACTTTCTTAGTTCTTATTCTGTGTAATGTCTCCAGAACTACATTCAAGAATTTTAGTGGAGAGATCCAGTATTCGTGGAGGTAAGGGTTTCTAATGAGGAACTTGAAGGTCTCAAAGTTGAGTATGTGTGACCTTGAAAGTGTGCAAAGAATCTCTCCCGTAAGTTTACATTATGCTCTATTTATATCTAGGTATATCCTACGTTTCACTTTACTAATCTTATGGGTCTCTCTATCTCTGTTCATCCCCTTCTTCCTAAATATGACCTCTTCTACTCCATTCCAGGGCCACTATTCTTGAAACTAAGTCAATTTCAACAGCCTCACCAAGTTGGATTTTGGGGTCAGCAATGTTTGAAAATGATTGTTCTCAATTTGTTCTAAATATTCTTCATAGTTTTGGAATTTGTTCCCACCCCCTCGTCCTTGTACTTGAAGAACAAGTTTGGGGGCTATAGAAATGGTACCCCCTAATTGGATTTTAGGGTCAGGAATGTTCGGTAATAATTGTTCTCAATTTGTTCTAAATGTTCTTCATATTTTCAGAATTTTTTTCATCTTTAATCATCCACAAACTGTAGTTTTAAATTTGGGGAGGGGGCAAGGTTAAAGAAAAATCTGAAATTCGTATTTTTTTACTGGAAATCATGCTTTCAAAATAGTCCCAAATGTTCCTTACGGTTGTGGATAATTTTACCACCATATATACGCTCCGAGTCTGATGATTTGAGTGCGACACAAAGTAGGGAACAATGAAATAATAATTATACAGTAAACTCCGCTCATTGGAATCCCTCTTAGTACATAGAATAATCGGGAAAATTGAATCGAATTCGGCTAGAACGGAACGGATTTATCCTTTATCATGTAAAATTTACCGATTATTGTAATTATAAGCCCGTTTAATCGAATTGAGATTTCCACAAAAATCGACGTAAAACGTTGAAAGACAACCAACTAATGGCGGAAATTCATAAAATAACGACCCAAAAATGACCAATCACGACCGAAATTGACCAAAACTGATAAAAAAATAACCAAAAATAAGAAACATGAGCTTAACAAGTACCAAAAACAAATGAAAAAAAAAAAAAATTTTGGTAAAAAAAAGATTGACTACTACTTTTAGTTGAGGTAAATCAACATATTATTGTGTAATCTCAATCATTTTGATTCAATATATCGAGAAAAAAGTGTAGTATTTTTTACCATTTTCGCTTATAAGAATTGTTCAGTTAATTGAATTACATTGCTCTGGTCCCAACTCGATTCCAATAAGCGGAGTTTACTGTACATACAGCGAGATTTGAAATATCATGTGATTCGTCGAAAGACTTCGTCTCCGAGTACAACGAACGGCGAGTTTATGTTATGTAACCGGGATGGCATACTCGGAGTAAGAGTGATGCCGCGGGACTTTGAAATATTTTCGTACTTCTTGGACTTGTAAAATTTTTCATTTTCGATTCTTGGACTTTAAAATATTTTCAAGTGCTGGACTTTAAAATATTTTCAAGTGTTGGACATTGAAATATTTTCAACTGTTGGACTTATAAAATTTGTCATTTTTGATTCTTGGACTTGGAATTATTTTCGAATTGTGGGACTTTGAAATTTTTTCATACTTCTTGGACTTGTAAAATTTTTCATTTTCTATTTTTGGACTTCGTAATATTTTCAACTGTGGGAGACAATCAAAAATGAAAGATTTTACAAGTCCATGAAGTATGAAAATATTTCAAAGTCTAACAATTGGAAAATGTTTCCAAGTCCAGTAGTTGAAAATATTTCTATACCTAATGGGACACAGATAATCTGCAGACAGAACATGAATACAATAAGAGTGTTTTTAATGTAAAAATGTAGAACAGGAAAAGCTATGAAATGAAAACCAGAACACTACTTATGCACAAGATTCTCTTTAGACCATATCTCCCCTCCCCAGTTTCTTCAAATTTTACGGTTCAGAAGACTTGAAGAAAGTCTAGGAGTAGATGTATGGTAAAGTAGATCTTCAAGAAGAAAAGAATGAAATTATTACTCATTTATGATACTTTCTGAATATTACTGTATTTCAAAAACGATATAATTTCGAATCGATACGTTGTTCTAATTTATGGTTATTCATATTACACAAGAGGAGTGTACACCCGAAGGAGGACATAAGGCTCCCTGAGGAAACGATTTTATGTTCCTTTGATGTGGTGGGATTATTTCCTCATATCCCGAAGGCTGTAGCAATCCAACATACGGGCGAATTGCTCGTTGGTATCCCCCATGAGGAATTGGTAGAATTCTTCGACCTTCTAAGAGTTTGTTGGACTCCCAATTTTTGTAAATTTGAGGGAAAATTTTTCGAATTCCCGGAAGAAGTGGGGATCCCTATTGGGTCCCCTCTGCGTTCATTAATATCGGAGGTTTTCATGTCCAGATTTGAAGTCGAATTGTTTTCTTCGGGCCAGGTACTTCTAAATAATGTCTTTTACTGGCATAGGTATGTAGACGATATATTGTGCGCGTGGACTGGCCCAGTGGAACTCCTTAGTGAGTTCCTTTCTCACTTAAATGGCCGATATCCTGCCATAAAATTCACTCTGGAAGTTGGCGGATTATTAATAAATTTCTTGGATTTGTCCATATTTATTAGAGATGGCGTCCATGAATTTGGTATTTATAGAAAAGAAACTTCGACTGATATAACAATCCATAGGTCATCTTTCTGACCCGCTGCTCACAAGATCGCTACCTTCAATAGCTTGATACATCGACTGACTAGTATTCCCTTGAGTCAGGATGCTTTCCAGAAGGAACTAGGGACGATTAAGTACCTGGCCAGAGTGAACCAAGTTCGAGTGGACATTGATTTAATGGTCCGAAGGAGGCTTACGAGAAAATGCCTCGATTCTACCACCTCCCTCCCTAGGGATTTGCATAACAGTAGAAAACGTTGGATTAGACTCCCTTACTTGGGCAGGTTTTCGTTGAAGTTGGGCAGGGTACTCGGTCTTTTTGGGTTCCGGCCGGCGTTTTATAATGTCAATACTGTAAAAAGTTTATTTGTGAAATTGAAGGACCCGATTCCTCCAGTCGAGCGAAGTGGGGTATACAGTATAGCCTGCAACGATTGCCCAGGTATTTATATAGGGATGACTGGGCGTCAGTTCCAAATAAGAATTGAGGAGCATAAAAAAGCGTGGGAGAAGGGTAATTTGGGTGATTCGGCTTTTGCTGATCATCTACTTGAGAGTGGCCATAAATTCAAGGAAGGCTCTGGTATCCTCCTCCATAGGGAGAACTCGTATTTTAAACGGCTGGCTTTGGAAAATATAGAAATCATACGACACCGGAATAACGAAGACTTCACGGTTTTAAACAGGTTCATTCCTGAAGAGGGTCTGATTGAGCTATATGAGAATGATTCAAACTTCGATGACTCGCTGGTTAAATCATGATCTTCTGGTTAACTCCCTCTGTCTTTGTTGATGTTGGATTCAGTCGCTTTCGTTTACGCTCCGATGATGGTTGTTTAACCGAAAACGTTTAGCGGCTGATTTTCTTGTGGTTCAATATAATTTGCTACACCTTCGGGTGTACACTCCTCTTGTACGATATAATTTGTATTGTATAACTATTATTTCATTGTTCCCTACTTTGTGCCGCACTCAAATCATCAGACTCAGAGCGTATATGGTGGTAAAATCATCCACATCCGTAAGGAAAATAGGGATATCTTGAAAGCATGATTTCCAGTAAGAAATATGAATTTGAGAGGAAGTGACTTTTCATTTTTCTTTAACCTTGCCCCCTCCCCAAATTTAAAAATACAGTTTGTGGATGAATAAAGATGGAACAAATTCTGAAACTGTGAAGAACATTTAGAACAAATTGAGAACAATTATTACCAAACATTCCTGACCCTAAAATCCAACTAGAGCAGTGTTTCTCAACCTTCCTTATATTGCGGCATATTTCTCCATGAGACGAGATTACTGCGGCACAGTATTTCCAGAACTCCAAATTGTATCGAAAAGTTTTGTGCGTTTTAAAATTTTTGTGTCTCTACTAATTTTCTCCTTCTAATTTCAGAATTTATGGCCCACAAGATGGCTATATGAGGCCTCACCCCTCTTTCTCTATCCTGCGGTTCCGGGAAACAAGAGCTATGATCTTCCCCCGGGATTCGAGAAAATTTTGCCACCAATATACGTAAAAGTGTCTGGATGTTCCTTGCATTTACTGGAAACCCTCTGGGCTCTTCTAATTCCACAATTTATAAGAAAATATGAAATATAATCTGTATTTTTGGCCCAAGTTGCAGAAATTTCCTTGATTTTTATGGCATTGATTGCAGGTTTGGACTCAAGTTTAAGTAATTATAACGGGAACTGACATAATTCAAAAATTGGAACACATAATTATAGGTCAGATAGTGCTTATGATTACTTTTTCAAGTAAATAAAAAAAAAAATATCAATGGACTTCGAATTTTATATATTATTTTCTTGAGAATGATTTTAAATTCTTACTTTCCTTGTAAAACTACAGTTTGAAGAAGACAAATTTCAATCAAAATAGGTCAGTGCCAAAAAGTTCTTTGTTTTCAGTTAAGAATTTCGCCAAACTTCTTCAGTTATACTCAGTTACATCATGTATAAGACCTGATGAAGGACACTAGTTGTCCAGAACGCGTAGTTTATCGAATAAAATATTGCGGATCTTGAGCAAAATTTTTCTCCTTGAGAATGATATAAGTGTTTCTTAAAAAATTTAAAATTGTCATACGTGAGACCGAAAAAGGGGCGGACTATTGTTCTTTGCCTTTTGAGGTGGAGCAAATTCCCGATCTTCCACTCTAGAAAATTAATTATTTGAAATTAATTTCATAATAGTTCTATTACAATATGGAACGCAGTCTCAGCTTACTGTGCTAAGACTGTGCCACATGCTATTCAACTTGGTAAACTACTTACTCTCGCTGCATTTGCGTCTCGCAGATCCTCACATCTTCCAAAGAGACCACGGTGTCAGCATCAAAAAGAGTGTGTGAACACTAGGAGAATAGGAAACTACAAATAGTTGAATGTTGCCCATAGCTATTCGCGCGCAAACGTTCAACCATTTGTAGTTTCCTATTCTCTTAATACCTCTCTTCCCTATGAATCAAATATCGGCGTATTTTAAGGCGCTGAAAGCATCTTGAAATTCTGCCGCAAAACGCTGCGGAGCGTGTGACGCCCAAATTTTCTGCGGCTGATTTTCGTGCGCTGCACTGCGCTGTGTTGCGCCGCGTAAATTTTGGCGCGGCTGATTTTTTTGCTGCTGTATTTCGCGGCATAAAATTCAAAGTTTTCTGCTGTTATATGCTCCTTTTTGCGGCGGGAAATTATCTAATTGTTCGCTGTATTCTGCCGCGCATAATTTGTTGATAGCCGTATTAAAATAATAACGAAATGAATTTTAAGAACCTCGTGAATTTTCCTTTATAATTCAAAGAAAAGTTTAAAGAAAAAAGAGAGAAGAAGAAATTCTGCTTAATTTTACGCACGTCTGTCACTTGGGGTGAGCGGGGCTCGATCCTGTCCCATCCCACCTAACACCCTAACCTAGTCTCTTTTCTTGAATACCAACGCTAGAGGCAATTGTGCGTAGGGTTTGGCGTCTGCTCTTTTGTGGGGGGAGCAGGAAACCAACACTGCTCCTGACGGGAAAGAGACGTGCCGTTTGACCCTCAAGGTGATGGGGTTTGCCTCCGGCATGTTCTGCAGTTTGGAGAGCACGTTAGGAGTGTCCTTGGTGGGTAGTAGTAGAACGTTTTTAGGGTTTTGTTTCTGTGATGCTGGCAGACGTAGCTTCCTCTTGGGAGGTTCTCTCTTGGCCTCCTTGGTTTTTTGGGTGCTTTCCTTGGCCTTCTTGGCCAGCCGCCGTCTTTCCCCGCGCTGCATCTCAAATTGTGGTTCAGTGCCTGGGGGAATATTTTACGCGATGGAGGGAAGTTATCAGAAGCTCGCTTCTTGTTGCTGACTTGCGGTAGAGATCGGTAAATGCGCCATGTTTCATTAATGCGGGTAAACGTGAGAAACTATCGTTGTGTCGGCCCATAGAGGGAATGATGCCAATACGCTTGCTTTCTGTTGTGGGCTCACAGCAAAAGGACCTCTAAAGCCCCGTGTCGATTAAATCGAGCAAATGTATGAGACTTACTCCTGTTTCAAGCACTGCAGCAAGTGTTACCTAGAAAATCGTCCTCTGTTGTGAGGGCGGGAGAGATTTACTAAGGCCTCGCGTATGATGAAAGCGGATAAATGTGCCGAGATTCTTGTTATTTCAAATGATGGAGGGAGTGGTATCAAGAAGTTTGTACTCTGAGTTCGCGGTGAGAGATCGAGTACAGTTCCTTGTATGATCAAAGAGGAGAGATGTACGACAGTTGCTCGTTCTTTCAAGGAATGAAGGGAAAGTTACCGAGAAGCTAGTCTCCCGTTGTGAGTTTGCATGAGAGATCAAGACGGACAAATGCATGAGAGTCCTTGGTTTTTCAGACAATAGCGACAATGTTACTGAGACAAGCGTCCTCTGTGGTGAGCTCGCGGTGAGAGATTAGCTAAAGTTCCATTTTGGGCTACCAATTTGTCCAATAATTTGGAGGGAACAAGGGTGGTACACAGATTTGTCCAGTAATTTTCAGGACAATTTTCCGACTTCCCACTCTCTCTGCTTCATGCAGTACATATATTATACTAGTCTTATACTAGCACTAGGCTTAAACCTAGTATAACAGAGCTAGTATGAATATTACTAATACAGACCTCCTAAGCCTGCCTAAACTTAGTATGAAGCTAGTATAAAGGAGACTTGCACCTAGTATAAGCCCAGTATAAAATGTCAAATAATATAGCTTAGTTATACGCTGGTATAATGTATATTAGGGTTAGTATGATGAAGCCTAGTATACTAAGCTAGTACACTGTACCTTAGGTCTGGATTTCACAGTTCTTCTTAGCCTACTTCACATCTACGAAAACGCGCGCACGCGCACGCAAATCTTGAAACTAGGGTAGGGGTTGAAGCATACAGTACACCGGATTTCTAGAACTAGTATGAAGCTAGTGTAAGCCTAGTACACCAGTAGTTTACTGCATAGGTCAAAGAGAGATCTTGCACGCACTCACGCACGCAAATTTTGAAATATTATGTGGGATCAGAGCAAAGACATGGAACATGTCAAAAATTGGGAATTATTTTTTCAGTTCATGTTGATTTATGTTTTTGATCAAAATTTTGCGGCACACCTGAGGGGGGCTTGCGGCACAGTGATGCGCCGGGCCACACCGGTTGAGAAACACTGAACTAGAGGCTACCATTTCTGTGGCCCCCCGAACTTGTTCTTCAAGTACAAGGACGAGGGGCTGGGAACAAATTTCAAAAATATGAAGAACATTTAGAATAAATTGAGAACAATCATTTTCAAACATTCCTGATTCCAAAATCCAACTTGGGGGGGCCGTTGAAATGGACCCCTTGGAACTCTGCTACTGCTATGAGTTTAGACGGGCAGACAAATGAGCATGGACACTGGTTGCGAGGAGTGGTTATCATAACAGAGGTTCAAGAATAGCGCTTCAGACAATTATTTCTCCTATTTCTTTCTAATATCTATTGTGCAGTCTCCGTTATTTAAATTGAGCGTTTTATCTCTCGGTTTCAGTCGCTTCATGACATGATTGTGAAAAATATGCGAGCGTATTAGCTGCGCTCCTGCTCAAATACGATAGGAACTCATAAATTTATTTATGCGCAATTTTCATACAGTTGCCCGTTGAGTGAAAAAGATGATTCCTCTATACAGGTACTATAGCTATGAGCTACGCCATTTTTATTCACCAAATTTTAATTTGTTATAGGTTAACTTTTGAACGTGACTCAATTTTTCATTCGACGCGCCGTCAACATCGAGGAACTGGTCTGGGTTCTACCTACGTAATAAGTATCGAAATTTCGTTCAAAGTCTTTCTACTTTACTTTAATTTAGAAATCTTAATGTCTCTATATCTTTCCGATAATGTATTATAATTTAAATATTAATTTATTTCGTATCAAATTCCAGATGGTTCCCGCGGAGCCTATGACGTAATTTATACCGATTCAGACGAACTTCTGGGTGAGTTCATTGGATGATAATTAGTCTTTTTCCCCTCCATTTGGTTACGATATTAATGACTGAATTTCCTAATTTGTAAACAATATTCGAAAAAATGCTAACAAAATATACGAATACTACGCGAGAGTGAATAATTGTATCCGAGAAATGAAAAATTACATGAATATTCGGATCGTGGCCTTTACTGCTAATGAATTTTTAATAGTTTTGGATGTACGCTTTTCTTACTTTTTAACATAATAGGTAGGTAGTTTTTCAGATCTAGATTTTCTACTAGCATCCTTTTTTCGTCGATGAAATATGGAAGTTAAGCGAATACCATTGCTACCGTGCCAGAAAATTTTAGGAAAATCGCGTACTATTGGTGAAAACCGCATACTGAATACTTTTTCGGAAAGATATATTCAACTGAACCAAGATTATCTAGGTCGATTAAAACCATATTATTTAATCTGACCACCTGGAATTTAGTTCTTGACATTTGATACGTCATGAAGTTAGAAAAATAACTGGGGAGAGATTTGCAGCGAGGTTATGTTTGAAAGTCAGTCGTGTTTGTTGCCCCACCATCACTAATATTATTTTCTCTGGGTTAGCCATTTGTAAATTTCTGTGGTCCCATGATTCAATTTTTGCTTCACCCATAAAACTTGACTCTCTTTTGAAAAATTGTTTTCGCTCGCTTTGAATGGAATTTTTATTTGTGATTAAAATTTGAGAGTACATACTTCCCTACAACTCTCTCGCCACTAGAAATCTTTCTAAAATCCGTGCAAAGCCTTTTGCTACCTTTGATAGCTAGGTAACGTTCTTGGAACCTGGCAGTTGATATGAGAGATTAGATGTGCGATATTAATTCGATATATGTGGGCTGAGAGCATTTGAAAAGATGGGAATATTTGGGTATTGGGCTATTGAAGACCGAGAGTTAGCAGTGAGTGGAAGACCTCGTTAACAGAGAGAAGAA
The DNA here is from genome assembly GCA_035079385.1 of Aspidiotus rigidus. Classification (NCBI taxonomy): domain Eukaryota; kingdom Metazoa; phylum Arthropoda; class Insecta; order Hemiptera; family Diaspididae; genus Aspidiotus; species Aspidiotus rigidus. Next base: position 2,377,444 of record JAVHKY010000026.1, read on the forward strand.
ACACCTGCGTCGCTGTACAAGTTGAGTAACGGGGTGCTGCCTAGTTCGCCAAGGGCCAGTCGAAGCCCGGAAGATTTCAAGTCGTTGGGGTGGATGTAAAAGAGAGAAAGAAAATCAAATTGGGAACGGATTAAACCATCGCGTAGAGTTGGAGAAGGAGTTTGCGGTTAAAGCCCGTACTGGGGTGTGATAGATGTTTAAGAAAGCTTTCTGCTCCGAAGATTTTGATATGAGAATCCAGGAGGTTTTGGGGTCGAAGGTCAGACCAAGGAACTTTCGAATGCTGTAGATGCAGAGAAGGAAGGGCGTTAAGTGAATATATTTTGTTATGACGCGATTATGAGGTGGTGTGATTTACCGTGATGACGCGTCCTGTGAACATTTTGAGGGTCTAGCTTTACGTATAGTAATTTTGAACTTTTTCATCTTAATTACCTTGTGATTTTCTGTTGAAATACTTATTATTACTTCTTCAGAGAGCCCCCCATCATCATCAAAAAATTGTTTGAGTTATTTTTCTCACTCTTTTTCTTAAGAACCCTCGTTCTCAGAGATCGTTTATACAAATTTAAACCAGAAAATTCTCTTGTTTCTTTGCGTAGTTCAGAGGATATACCTAGAAAATATTAGGTGACTATGGACATCTTATCTAAAAGATCACAAGAGCCAAAGTAAATAATGTGATAAAATACGAGCTTATCAGAAATCCCTGGAGAGAATGACGGTCATTGGCGTGGCTAGAAAGAGGATCAAGGGGACAACTCCACTCTCTATTTTTTATTAAAATATATTCATGAGTAGAATTCATATATCCGAAGATGCGGTATTATCACGGCTGCGTGAATGGGAAAAAAGTCAGTATTTTTTTTTTCATAGCATAAAGGCAAATGGTTTGATGATGGGATAGGTGGATTTAGGTGCCTGTGTGACATTTTTTAGCGCCTCTACGTTTTTAATTCAAATTTATACGAGTTGAGAGCTTAGAAAAGGCCTGTTCGTGTGGAGCACACGAGTGTTCAGAAAATAAGAGAACTCCAATGTGTCAGTTTCTTCCGTTATTCAAAATTTTTAGTAACTTCTGCGAGAAAAAGAGAAGACAAGTTTTTGCGATTTATTATGATAATATTGTAACAGTACTATGGTCATTTTTCCTATTCGTATAAATTTATTCAAATATCTTCGGTAATTTTAATTTACGAAATCAACGTGGTTAGAAAGTCTGTCGTCTCCGGATTTACTCGTTGGTGAAAAATTTTCGGCTTAATAGTTTTGTAATCCGACTTAAATCTTCATAGACAATGATACCTATAAATACATTATAACATCTAAATATCCACACATCCAATCGGATCTCCAAACGAATGGGTCTAATTCGACACTTTAATTGCTGATTGTTCCATAGATTAAATATATTGTACTGATTTTAACTTCTCATTAATCACAAGAGCCTGCCCATTAATCTTTTCATCTCTCCCGTTTTTAGTATTTTTTTTTGTGAAAAAATAAAGTAGACAATATTGAATTAATTACTTTAAAATCAACTTCGTCAGGAGATTAAGTATTTGATGAAAAAATTAAGCTATTCGACTCGTATTGTCGAATCCATCGGAAACCTAGACGTTATTTATGATCATGTAACCTAATTCGGACATTAGATCAACTTTTAATTCTTAATGTATACAAAACCAATACGTTTTCGTATTCAAATTCAAAATTTAGAGCTAATCGTACGAATAACGAACGCGAAGCGATTCCTGATTAACTCATCCTTTAAATAAAATACGATTCTAAAAGACTGCAGATCTAGATTAGACCTAAAGTAATTGGTTTTAAGGAACTTGCATGTGTGAATTTGAACTTTGATAAGAGAGCAGTTTTCACCTACACATATGTCTTGTTTTTCTGTTGTCGATCCATCGTATAATGGATGAGTTATGAAAAAAGTACTCTGAAAATGAATTTTATATTAGAAATCACTGCAGGAATATCGCTTTGTAGACCATCAGTACATGAAATAATGTTTCGACAGAGTCAAATAAATGAAGATCATGTTTCGTATCTTATGGTGAATGACGTCATTCATTTGTCACGTCATCAGTAGGTTGAAATCAAGACCTAGTTTGTGTATTTTCTATTTGCTCTACATATTCCAAGTTATATTAAGTGTATTTGTCAGGCTAACTGGGTGACAGATAGCAGACGGGTATCCAGTCCAAATAGTAGCTTAGTAGTCAAAATTTTGTCAAGCTTCTTAAAGCTGTAATGCTCTAGCCTAACAAGTTGACGAGTAACAAACGAAGTCAGTTGCTCCACTCATTCGCTTCTTAACCTAGTATACGCCTAGTGTACTGCAAGTTAGGCTAACATTTACTTATCTAGCTAGATGATGAGCTCATACAATCACCTGTATTTCATAGCTTAGTATCAGTTTAATATACTCTGTCTTAGGCTAGTGGCCGGCTACTTTCTGTTTCCTAAATCACCATCACTTTTGTTTTGATTGTATTTGTGATTTACTATTCTCTGGAGTTGCTGAAGTGTTTTTGCTGTGAGAATCTTATCGTCCGCGTAACTGATGCTCTGGATTTTCGGACCGTTAATCGTTAATCTTAAAACCAGTATTCATTAGTTTAGGCTGTTGCATAATTTGCTCTGCGTGAAAGAGGGCAGCCTTGTCTCACTCCTTTCTGTATTTTACAATATTTCTATCCTGTCGAGTCTACCCACAATGCTCACGTTCGCTGTTTGATTCCAGTAGAGCTGTTGAATTAAATTTATGTCCTCTCTGTCAAATCTGCACTTCCCCAAGAGATCAACGAGTTTCTGGCGCTGTACCCTTTCAAATGATTTTTCTCAATCTATATCATGTATACTTTTCGATTTATTTCTATTGCTCTCTGATACGTTGTTTTCAGCAGCAAGATTGCATCTCTGGTACCCTTTTTTGATACAAAGCCAAATTGCGTTTTACTGAGCGTATGGTCTACTTTATTCAGGCTTCGGTTGATAATTGATGACAATATCTTGAGTGAGTGACTCATAATGTTGATTCGATTAAGGCTTTATAAATAAAGGTAATGACACGACGCCATGATGATCTATCGGTACAGCGCATGTTCGATTGCGTTCCGCGTAGCAGATTTTGGAGTTGAAATATTATCGCAAAATATTCTGGAAAAGAGGTCATCTGATAGGAAATTACAAGACAAACAAAGACTAGTATGAACGCGCTTTTTTATTAAAGTGACATTTCTTTAATCAGATCTATCGCCTTTCCTTCCATCTGCATACAGTTCTTCCACGTATTTGAGTCAGACATTTTCCCCTTCTTTATTTTTGTCCGAAATCAATTAAATTTGCGAAACTCAATTTTTCGGATACCTACATCGTCCTTCTGATGGCAAATGTCCGGGAATCTTTGACCAACTTCGAAGTCCAAAAGCCAAAGCTCCCTTCTTTGAATCTTGACAGTAACGTTCAAAGTTTGTGTAAGCTTGTTTTAAATTTATAGTTCATAGGCCCTATGAAAATGCGGTACACCACTCGGTGGGACAAAGCGATACTTTGGGATATGTTAGTAGGGGTGATATTTGACAAAAAAAACGATGATAGACATCTGAGAAGAGCAGCTTTTCAAAATGGCGGATCGGCGAATAACTCATATTGTGTATGGGTCAAATTTTTTACTTTTCTTTTTTAATAAAAGAAAATAAGGCCCCGAATAACATATCTAACTTCTCGCCCCTCACATCCCGTGATAAATTTCCTGTGGCACGTTCTAGCTCCCTAAGATCAATATTTTTAGCAAATATTGAAAAATTGCAGAGCATCAATCATGAAAAGTTTCTGATAAAAAATTTTCCTCGTGAAATTCGTTACAGAAAATACCATTCAAACTTTGATATGCGTCCAATCTTCAGCTTAAAAAGTTCGTCAAAAGTTGGTAACTTTGGGAAAAAGTCAATTTTTCAGCAATAAATATCTAAAAAATCAAACACTAATGAAATAAAATTTCAAACAAAAACTATTTATTGAAAAATTTTAACTGCAAAATAGATTGCCTAAGCTTTCTTCCAAAGTTTATCGAAAGTTTTGAGCTTTTGGAAGGAAATCGATTGTTTCAAAATATTACAAAAAAATAATTTGTTTTAATAAGAAGGAGTTCCAAACAAAAAATATTTTTCATGAAATTTACTACCTACATCACGAACCATCTGAACTTCATTGTCAGTCTAATTATAATCTTTAAAAGCTTCCAAAAGTTGTGAGCTTCTAGGAAAAATTGATTCGTAGTAAAAATTTTGGAGAATTGAATTTCAATAAGAAAAACTTTCAAACGAAAATTTTTTTTTTTAATATTGTCTTTAAAATAGACTACTTGAACTTCCTTTAACCAAAACTGATTCCACAAAATTCACTACATCTTTATTGTAGAGCTAATGGTCATCATAAAAAGTCTATTGTGAGCTCCAACGTTGAAAAAAATCTGTAAGAATCACATTAAATACTTTTATTTATTTATTTAAAGTATTTTTATTGGTAAGTGATGCCGATAACAGTTTAGTGGCCTAGTTACAGTCAGAGGAATAAAGTCTTGATGAGTAATTGTAATTTGCCGTTTTTCACCATGCGCGTTGATGTTGTTGTACTTTGGACAAAATTATATTCAAGCTGTTCATCCGCACATGGCGCTACAATCCTCTTAAAACCACAAAAAATAGGTTTTTTGAATATCTGTTGAATATTTATCAATCATTCAATGCAATGAAATGCAAATTATTTTGAATTATTTATTCAAAAACACAATATAAAATATAACGTATTTAAAAAAAGAATCCGGTGTTGCTCATGAAGTTGATTGAATTGAGTTTATCATAACTAAACCAAAACGAAAAAAACGAGAGTTTGAATCGAAAAAACTCTAGTTGCTACAAATAAATAAAATATTAAATAATTTTATGTAAAATCTTACAGCAACACCGCCTTATCCTACAAACTCTTATAACCTCACGCTTCCTCGTGAGTTATACAACTATTTAGTTATTTACTTTTCCATTATAATAGGAACAAACAGCCTCTACATTTTTACTGTTGTCTTCTATATAAGTGGATACTATGGTGCTGCTGTAAGATTTTACATATGAATGTTTGATTACAAAATGATTTAATATTTTGTTTAGTAACTATAGAGTTTTTTTTATTCAAACTCTTGTTTTTTCTTTTTAGTTCAGTTATGATGAAGTCAATTCAATTAACTTTATGAGTAACAGCTGAGTTTTTGTTTTAATATTTCATTTGAATTTTTTTTAGTCAAAATGTATCTATGCAAACGATGTGTCCCAAAACATTTTTTTGTTAATAAATTATAATAATTGGATTGATAAAAAGAAGAAATCGCTCAATTGGTCCAAAAAGTAACTGCATTATCAAAAAAAAAAAGAAAAAAAGGCTCTAAGTGGTATGGAAAGCGAGGTACAAGGGTACCAGATAGAAAAAAGAAAGAAAGAAGATCCGGGGTCAAACACATACCAAGTGATGCCAACACTGGAAAAATTTGTGATTTTGAAGAATGGATGAAAAAGTGCCTAGAAGTGACTGAAGCCTAAAGAAGTGACCGAGGAGTGACAAACTGGACATCCTAAAACAATCGATTTCCTTCCAAAAGCCCAGAACGCTCGACAAACTTTGGAAGATAGTTTAGGCAATCTATCTTGCAGTTAGAATTTTTGAAGAAATAATTTTTCTTTGAAATTTTATTTCATTAGTGTTTGATTTTCTAGATATTTATTGCTGGAAAATTGACTTTTTCCCAAAGTTACCACTAACTTTTTAAGCTGAAAATTGGACGTATATCAAAGTTTGAATGGTATTTTCTATAACAAATTTCACGAGGAAAATTTTTCATCAGAACCTTTTCATGATTGATGCCCAATTCTTCAAGATATTTGCAAAATATTGATTTTAGGGAACTAAAACATACCACAGAAAATTTATTACAGGATGTGAGGGACGGGAAGTTAGATACGTTATTCGGGGCCTTATTTTCTTTTATTGAAAAAGAAAAGTAAAAAATTTGACCCATACAATATGAGTTATCCGCCCTTTACCACAAGACCGATCCGCCATTTAGAAAAGCTGCTCCTCTCAGATGTCTATCATCGTTTTTTATATCAAGTATCACCCCTACTAACATATCCCAAAAAAACGCTTCGTCCCCCCACGTGGTACCAAAAACCACTATTTTCTATTATGGCCCTGGACTATTAGGAATTGTAATAAAATAATGAAGCTCCTTGATTAAAACTTATTGTCATTTTTCTACATGATTAAAGGATATCACAACATGGAAAAATTTCAGCCATGATCATTATATTTTCTAGAAACGAAAAAGGAAATCATATCTTTGGTTTTGAAAATTTAAATCGCAATACTCATTACTGATTAATACATTTTTTGGAAAAATAAAATATTACAATTCATAATAATTTCCATAAAGCGTCCTTCTGGCAGCAGTGAACACCTGAAATTTCAATCAACTACATTTAAGTACCCGTCAAAGAACGATGGAAACGGAATATTCTAATAACTTATTTCTAAGAAATCATCGTGCCATAGGTTGTCGACTAAATCCTCTCGATATTTGCATCAACAATTCTTGAACAGTAAATCAGAGTAATTTAAAAAAATCTTCTCCTCTTACTAAAAATATCATGATTTTTGAATCTTATAACTACTACTGTATGTCAGTATAGTTGTCATCGTGGTATTTTCTTTAAACATTCTTATTAACGCTGCATTCTAATTACTACTGTAAATGTCTTTATTTGTGAGAGTCAAGAATACTACTTGTCATTTTGACTGAGTAGGCAGTGTATAAATATTAGAAGCAGTCATCATCAATTTTGTCAGAGTGATCTTCTTGTATCCTTTAACGCGTGAATAGTGTATCGTTTAAAACTATGGAAGCACCGCAAACGACAAATTTGTTGTGAATGGCCATGTATCAAGCTACTTTAGAGCGTAGAGTTTGAAAACCTGAGGTTTCAAAGAACACCGTCAAGAATATATATCGTATAGTATACCCATATCTTAATTAAGTTTATACAAAAAATTGCCCGAGACTTATAAACCTAATTTATGAATTAATTTCATATCGCGCGTCTCGTTCGGACTCAGCGTGAACATCTTTCTGCGGTGACAGAGTATTTCGCTGCAGCGGGGTCTCTATCGATTAAGTCGGTAGACTACTAATAAGGAAAATTAGAATCACAGGTGGCCGACTATCGCGAGATGGATATTAATTCGAATTGTGAAAACTTGGTGAAAGCCATTAAGAGCGTAACTCGTACGTTTAATGTCGAATTAAAGGAAATTCGGAAGTATGAGTCTGTCAACGCTTTTTGTCACGGAGGCTTTTACTTTTCTTTATCGACGATCCATCAAGAAAGTTTTCTAGGTATCTGCTTTCATGATATTGATAGATATTCGCAAATCGCCTGTACTATAATAAACTATTGAAAATAACAGATAATGTATCTAGCACACGGCAATTTGAAAATTTATTCTGTCCACATTCTCGAATGAGACTGAAAGACCCAGAAAAAGTCGCGCGTATTCGGTACCTATTTGTATAGAGACCTTCACCACAGATAACGGCCGGCTCAGTTTCATGAACCTGTTTCCCCTTCGAGATTGTGCGGGAGTCAGCTGTTGACGTGCTCTCACCTATAATCTGTTAAGCCTATCACGGTGATTTCACGTCTTCGCCGAGTTTATTATTTTAGCCGAATTTTTATAGATTTATAGAAATTCCGCACCCGTCCGGATGTTCATCTGCCCATGAATAAAAGCGTACTTTTCGATTAATACAACGTTCACGTTTCAAGTTCATTGAAACTGATCTCATAAGGCATTTTAGGATATTCGTCCGCGGAATAATAAACCGTCGCGTTGTGAAGTTGAGTGTTTTACGCAGAGGAGTGTTTTTCTTCAGATAAGGCGGAGCAAAAATGACTTATTGGGGAGGAAAAAAAAAAATATACAAATAATAAACCTCTCGCGTGTCTCGTTCTTGTCACCTGCTCGCGCACGCTGTACCATAAGGCTTTCCCAGTAAGAAAAGATAAAATAAAAGGTAGAAGTTGTGGCGCACGTTGCAACACCCTCATGACGATATGGTAATCAGTGGCACTAGGCTCTTCGCCTTCATAAATTATGTACAACTCGTTATTTCTAATACACCATTAATTATATCGTTGACTTCTCGTACGTGTGTCGGCGTGTGCGACGGAAAATCAGAAAATTTCTAGCGGTCGACCCGTTTCGCGGGTGTTTACCCGCGATTTTGCGAAATTAAAAACATCAATTATCACCGATTTTAAGAGTGTGTCGAATTTCAACGGTTCAACGCTGGGCTACCGGTTGTCCTAAAATGGTGAACGAGTCACGACGAGCTCTCAGAAAATCAAGCAGTTTGTACGTAAATGAATTAATTTGTACGAGAAAAATGAAAAATTTTCATAATTATGAAATGTAGCTCTTTGGACTTTAATATAATAATTCTAAAAATAGAGTGTGTTCTTCGTTATTTGGGAAATTGGTAGTTCTACGAACAAAATCATCATTCAGTTACGAGGTCGCCTATATTCATTACAAAAATGCTAAGCCTTCTTAAGACAAATCAACCTTCGACCTTAAGAGCGGGCGGATCCGAACTGAGTCCTAAATTATGAGGGAGAGCGAGTCCGGTAATGTCGCGAAGGCGAAAAAATTTAATGTCAAAATTGAGTCCCGAGTGTCGGCGGTGCGCAACCAAATTGTGTCCCGGGGTCCCTAGTGACTCTCAAACAGACTCGGGACTGTCGATGTATATTTATTGGTATCGCCGGTGTGGTTAAAAAAGGGAGTTAAAAAAACCCACCCTCAAAGTGGATGGAAAAATTTTCTGTGACACGTTTTAGCCCGCCAAATTTCATTTTTCGTCAATATCTCGAAAAATACGCATCGTACGGAAAAATTTCAAGTTACAAAAATTATTCCTCGTTGAATTTCTCATAAGATCAACTATTCACCACCCAACTTCAGGCTAAAACCTTAGCCTAAAAACTTTGCCGAATGAGCGCTATTTTCGAAAATTCGTTGTAAATCACCATATTTTCGTCGATAACTCGAAATTATCGACTTGTACAAAAAAATCTGTAGGTATAAAAAAGTTTCCTTGTAAAATTTTATATAATATGAACCATATGCACATTAGCCTAGACTCAAAATTCAGCCTATATATGTGCGTTAACTTGAAATAGGTCTACGTATCTCTTCCAATAGGAATAGGTATGATAAATTCTATGACTAGAGATTATAAAGCTTCTTCTTTCTCGATGCTACGAGTGAAAAAAACAATTCTCCCTCCCCCCAGACACATTGACCAAAACTAAAAATAAACATCGTTGTAACAATCATCAGTCAGAGGATGACTCTTTGCCTTCCCGTTCATCGTTGACAGTTGTGGGTGCAGCATTTCATTGTGAAACGCTGAGACAGTTAGTGCAAAGGCCCAAACATTTCAATCCTTGAAAAAATAAGAAAATATGAAGTGGAAAACAAATATACGCACCCTTACTTTATTTTCGATGAAAAAAAGGTCGATAATTACCGGCTTTATGGCAGCCACAAGTAGTTGAAAAACCTTTTGCGCAATCGCAGGGAACTGAATTTAGGATATTGTCTGGGGCGGGTGGAGCAGTTGTTGGTATCGCTGTGAGAAATTCTTCTTCAATGCGCCATCCACACTCCAAGTCTGACTTCAAGTGGCCTCTCCATTTTTGTATCTGGTGCTACGCTCGGTAACTATGATGGCGAACCGCCTCTGGAGTCAGTCGGGAGCTTTTGGACGCGCTTGGGATGAAACATTTATGTCGATGAGAGAACTTTTTCACGTGTAGGGATATTAATTAGAAAAGAAAGCAAAGACGAGGCTCTTCCCGTAAAGAATTTTATTTGAATATTTATTCAACGTTTCGGACAATCTGGTGGCCTCGTTTTGTCTTGACGAAGGCCACCAGATTGGCCGAAACGTTGAATAAATATTGAAACAAAACTCTGTGCAGAAGAATAATCTTCTTTGCTTTCTATTCTAATTTATGTCGATAATCGTGAAAACATTTATCTATTTCTTCTGAGCGCCAAATAGAGCGAGGCAATATCGGCAGTCAGCTTCAGAAATCTGTTTTTGTTTAGCTTCTCGTATTGTTAAAAGTGTCCACAACACTTAACTGCTCTTCTTTCTGTAGGACGTTGATACAGGACGATTTACTTTTCTTATAAATCGCTGATGTGGGTGTTCCCCTAGACGGTTTCAGGAAAATCATCTTGTCGTCGCACAAGGGGAGAGTGTTTGCGACTGATAGAACCAACAAGTCCACATCCTCCCCAAAAAGCACGACTTGACTTCCCGCAGACGCAGTATCAATGGCACTCTGCACTATCAGAAGGTCCGCGTCATCTTCAGCTTGCTTAACAATGTGTTTCCTTTCTTCAAATTTTTGTTTGAGAAGATTGATCAGTTGTTCCTTGATTCGATTGTTGGCCATAAACTGATCTTGTTTGATTGTGACGAGCGTCTTTGAACCGACAATAACTTCAGTTCGATTGATGCGGCTGTAGTGGCGCTTTTGTTCCGCAACTTTTGTGCTTCCCTTTACATTTTCTCCGTACCCATCAAATACAATGGCAGAATTTCGTCCGTAACTGCGCTCTACATAGGCAACGTGTTTATCACATATACTTGTTTAACTTTGGCGCTGTGCCCACTTTCAACAGCAAAAAGGCACCTCCCTCGCACGCCTTAAGACAATTTACATGTGCCTCAGTGACAATACCATTTGAGAGAAAAACTAACTCTTTATCTTGAGTGTCGGCGAATGGATTGTGCTGAGAAAACCATTCATATAAGATACCACAATCTCGTTCATCTCTGGCATATCTTGCTGTGCGCTGATATGAGCTGGCGCTCTCTTTGTTGGCATACTTCTTTACTTAATCGCAAGCCGTACTTGAGGCTGCCATTGAGAGTATCCAATCGCTCATGACGTTTTCCTTCATTCCGAGTTGTTTTTTTTTCACTTATGACATCAAAAAAGAAGAAGTTGTATAATCTGTCATGTTAGAATGTATCATACGTGTTCGTAGTGTTTGTGTTGGAAAAGATTTGTAGACCTACTTCAAGTTAAGGCGCATGTAGAGGCTGAATTTTTAGCCTAGGCTAATGTGCATATGCTTCATGTTATATAAAATTCTACAAGGAAACTTTTTTATACCTACAGATTTTTTTGTTCAAGTCGATAATTTCGAGTTATCGACGAAAATATGGTGATTTACAACGAATTTTCGAAAATGGCGCTCATTCGGCAAAGCTTTTAGGCTAAGGTTTTAGCCTGAAGTTGGGTGGTGAATAGTTGATCTTATGAGAAATTCAACGAGGAATAATTGTTGTAACTTGAAATTTTTCCGTACGATGCGTATTTTTCAAGATATTGGCAAAAAACGAGATTTGGGGGGCTAAAACGCGCCACAGAAAATTTTCCCATCCACTTTTAGGGTGGGGGTTTTTTTCGGTTGTTTCTGACATAAATTAGGACACATTCCAACAAACTCCTGCTTTCTACCAAGATTGTCTTTTTTAGCTAAATTTTATGTCTATTTCGCCTATACTATTAACGCGAGGTTATGATGAAGCACATCAAAATACCGAGACATGCTATTGGGCTTGGAAATACTTCACGGTAGAGTACATAATTATACTCTTTCATTGGTGGAGGAACAAACTTGAAATAGACGCGCTTCACAAATTCATTCCTTGATAACACACCAAGATCGTGCCGAGTCAACCGGTCTTCGGAGTGGATCGCTCTAGCCCTAATTCAGTTTTAAGGCAGTATTGATAGAATCTGCCATCTTCAGCTCCATTGCCTCAGCTATCGACGTACAGATTTTGAAATATTTCATATCTCTCCCAAAGCCTAGCCCTAATTCGAAAATTTGCGAGTTGCCCCTCCTCCTCCCCCCCGGAGAGGAACCCAAGACCTGATGAGAGTACGCGAGTCGTCCCCTTCTCCGAAAATACTACCTTTACACTAAGCGTATACTAGGCCTAGACTTCCTCCGTCGGCAGGTCTAGGCCTCTTTCTGTTCCATTTCGTCCACCACGGCCAAGCCGTGAATTAACACTAGATCAATTTCATTTTTTGTCGATGAGCCGATCGACCATGACTTCAAAGATTCTGATGTCAAACCCCTGATCTCGAACGGATTTGTCCCATGTTGTGGACTTGAGAAAATATCTATCTTTGACTCCAACCTGTCTTGGATATGAACAACAAGTCGAGATATTGCGAATGCTAGCAAACCTGACCTAGTTTAGGAACTTCTAAAACCTTTCAAAGGTGACCGTGGATATCCAAGAGGTAAGGACCGTGTCTCTGATGTACTTAAGGAGCTCCTGGGAAGTTTTTCGAAGGTGGCTACAGCATTCCGAGAAGAACAGGGCTCCGTTATAGTAAAAAGACTTCGAAAATTGCTACTTCCGACCTCGAAATATACTACCGAAACCCGGTAAACAAACTGAAGCACTTTGAAAAAACTACTCATATTTCTCCCATTTGAAGCTAGATTCGATTCTCTTGCGTGAAGCCTTTGTCAGAGAGGGAATCAACAAGACTTCATCCGGTACCCTGTTGATTCTCCCTTCTATCAACGGGGTTCATGATGTAGCTCCGGACAAAGTACCATCGATTCCCTTTTTGACTATGGCTTGAAGGGAAGAACAAGGTAGGTATTCAGATGAGATTCAAGGTAATGAAATCGGGCTGCAAACGAAGCATCAGGAGAGGTTTTTTCCAAGGGCTTCAAAAGAGAACAATGTGTTAGACTACAGACGTTGTTTTGAAAAGTGGGAAAGAAGATCGACGAGAAACATTCGTCTCCTTAACGGTTAAACACCTTAGTCTTGATGATAATGTGTACATAATATATTTTTTGTGTACTTTAGTTAATATCGTACATTTGAATTTTCTAAATATGAATATTAAAACGAAATCTTTCGATACAGTGAAAGTTACTGGGGATGTAATTCAGGGTTCAAATACAATGTAATTTTCCCACCATAATCTGCAAAAATGTAATCGGATACTACATGTGGAGCTAGATGATCTTGAAAAAAAACGTTATAAATTCGTATTCTATCATACTGAAGCCAAAATACACCTTCATTAACTCGAACTTGTCTTGCATAAAATATAAACATATTATTTTCTTCTGGAAGTGGAACTGCATATTTTTTACATCCACCCACTTCACCCCCTGCATATGTTGTGTTAATCTTCTCTGCGGCCCCTTTCAAGATTTGATCGTCTACAGCGAAGACCTGAAATCCATCACATTGATCATCTGCTGCGTTCGGGACTGAAAATATAAATGAATGTAAGAGAATAATCGTTGTTATCGCGCATTCTGTCTCGGTTAGTTACAAAAGTTCGACTTTGTGACTAATCAAAGTATCTCAAAAACAGGTGATAAATTTTATGGATAATGCGCTTACGTACAATTTTGGAACTTTGCGTACTTACTTTCAATGACCTCTGAGACTTTTACTGTACGATAACGGACTTCTGCGTCCACGTTGATGAATGTCAACAAAATTGAAATTCCGAGTGTTAAATTTTGAACTCCCATCATTTCTTACTTGAAATCAGCAGCCCAAATCTATGGAGAATAGAATAAATCCAACCAAAAAATATTCAAAAAGTTGGTTTAAATTCCCAATCTTTGCGTTGGCTGTCTTGCATCATTTGGTATTTTAGCTGAAAGAATCCGTTCTCCTTTTCGAGGTATAAATAATTCTGACTTTATTTCAATGAGCAGTCCTTTTTTTTTTAAATTCGTAGCAGCGAATAGCTTTTCTGTTGTAAAATCCCGCGTAAAAATTTGTTTCCGTTTTATAGTGAGCAGCGTGCATATGTGTATAATACTTATCAAAAAGGCAAGTACAGTATTTGTATATAAAGGAGATGAAGATATTATATCGATAAAAATATTAATATTTCATCTCCGAACTTGATTATGACGCGTCCGGACTCCGAGTCACTGTCAACGAGGAGGAAATCTTGTCAACAATTTTAGGAAGTTATAAAAATTCTGGAAGAATATGTTGAAACAAAATATAAAGTGGAACGTGAGCTTACCTACCGGTACCTATTGTGATTTGCAGTACAATTTTAAAATCCTTCTATGATGCAGAGCTGTAAGCTGGAACAAGAAAAAAAAAATTTCAATAACGATGAATAAATAGTTGTCTATATTTAGAAAACGAGTTGTGGTTTTCTAGGGTCCGATTCATCGTGACGGAGTTTCCTTTCGATCATTTTTTTTTATCGTCAATTTATTTTCAAATTCCAATATAGACGAACTATTGGAACAAGAGTCGTAATATTAAAAAAACGATTATTGGAAAAAATTTCTTTAAATAAGATTCAAGCTGTTGTATGATACATTTTCAATGGAAAAATGAATCTATTTTGCGATAGTGAATATAATTTAGGAAATGATATACCTAAGCGAAAAATTTAACGAAAGAAAAGAAACCAGAAAAATAGTGGGTACCGAAAGACACCAATCCGAGAAATTCAAAATTGAAACTGAGAAAAAGTAGAACCAACTAAAAGTATTTGAAGGTACTCTGAAACGTTGACACATTAAACTTCCTTGTTTAGTTTATGTGGACAAGAATAAATTGAAGCACACTTGTATTTCTAGACTTGTCATTTCTCGACATAAATTATATTACTGACGATATAAAAAGACATATTTTTTCCTGGTTGTAGGAAGAACAACTTTTTTTCTTCAAACACAACAGACACACTTGAGCTAGTACAGATCTCTAATTTTAGAGTCTGAAGTTGACAGAAAAAATCCATTTGTACTACTGTATTATGTACAAATTACTAATGAGGAAAATATTCTTGAGTGACGTTTTGCGCTAGAGTTTTCCGCAAATGTTCATTGTGAGCAATAAAGTTGAATAAAGTGTTTTTCTTCATTGTTGGGAGGAAGGCGGAGGGGAGGATTATAATTTCATGTGGCTAAAATTTGAATTTCTCTGATAACGTCATAGATTAGGAGTGCCTTGACTTATTTTAGGAATTGAGGATTGCGTTGCATAAATAACTTTTGCAAAAATATTTACGAAAATAATTGCCTAGCCTTAAAAAGTTATCCCAGCCGATATAAATTCATCCCCCTGATTATTTATATCTCCCTCCAGCCACATATTACCCTCCATGTCTCTCATTTTTTAAATTTAATTCATAAGCAATTTGCTTCTGCTCCACTGCATTGTACCCTGTCTCTGTTGAACTGTGTTATTAAAGAAGACCGCACAATTGACATATTTTTTGACAATAGAAAAATGTTAGGTAGCAAGGTGGCAACAGTCCTTATGAACTTCGAAACAAATTGATAATGCTTGCCCATTCCTTATTTGTTCATTCACCTATTCCCCCCCCCCTTCATATCATAAAACTCTCAGTTTGCTCTTGTCCGCACCCCTATGATCAAATGGCCTCCATATTATATCTTTAACTATTATTATTATTATTATTACTAGCGGTTGGCGACGCGCCTCCGGCGCGCCTGACCGCTAGCTGTGTGTTGAGTAGATATCTGTGTTTTATAGGTATCTGTATCTTGTAGGTATGTGTATTTTGTAGGTATCTTGGAATTCAGATGAATTTTTAAAAAAGAAACAGTGGAAAGAGTTTTGCAAAATTCACAACTATTCAGTTCAAAAATAAGAAAATAGACACCAAAAACTGTGACTGTACTTATAAAATATCAAAGTTCCGAGTCGCACAAAAATAAAATCACCAAATTAAATTTTTTACACACTAGTTCACTTGAGAGCTAACTTAACGCGTGAAGCCTGTATCGCAGCAGAATACAGACAAATCCATTGACATTTTGCCAGTCCCTAAGAAAACACACGGAGCAGAATACAGACAAATCCATTGACATTTTGCCAGTCCCTAAGAAAACACACGGACAACAGGTAAAAAAAAGGGTCATTTCCGCTAGCCCATACGCAGTGCGCACCGTATCTAGACATTGGTTCTTGTATGAGATACCGGATGTAAAATCCTTTATGTAGGTGTTTTTAAAACTGTGAATAAAATAACTTACTTAGTATGGAAGTACAGCGAATACTGTAGTCACAAAATTTCCTCCTAAAAATCTGGAACCGGGCTCATTCGAAAGGAAATTACAGGGGCTACAATTTTTGTTCTCTTCAATTTTTCATAAAAATGAGTTATACTCGAGTTATCACAATAATTCAATTTTGGAAACTGCGCCACTCAACGCGCGTAGGTCTAACGTACAGCGCAAAGCAGTTTCAGTACTCGATAATGCCCGTTTTTCCTAATTTTGTCGCCCCCTACTCCACCTTCAGGGAGTCAAAACATCGAAATGTACTTAAGAACCTGACCCAGAAAAAACGAAATTTTTCAAAAAAAATTCCAGGTCGATAGGTGAAGGCGTTCGAAAGTTATGGACGAACATACATACAGACAGACAAACATTCTATTTTATATATTAGATTTATTTATTTATTTATTTATTTATTTATTTTTTTGGTTTTTATTGTTTATTCTTTGAAATGATTGGTTTAGTGAAGGGCTCGGGGTGGCTAGTGGTGGACATATTATCATTATTCTTTTCTTTTATTTTACTTCATTTTTTTAAAATTTTATTTTGTTTGTTTATTGTTTCTCTATTACCTATTTTTATTTTGTTTTACTCTTTTTTTTTTCTTGTTTGTAGTGCCCTCCTGTCATTGGCGAATCGGCTGTTGGAGGGCACTCTAATTATAAATAAATAAAAATAAAAAAAATAAAGTCAGAGGATAGAAAAACATTCTAATCTGGCTTTTACCATACTACGTCATTTTGCACACGGCAGACTATGACGTCATCAGTGACCATAAAGAATGTATGTAGCCTTTATGTATACTCATTACTCATATGGGTACAAGCAGGAGAGCGCAACGTCATCAGGGGGATGGTTTTTGGTTCAAGTCTATGCGCGTGCAGATATTCTATAATCTAAAAAAGAATAAAGTTGAATAATTATTCGAGGACCCAGAATGAACCTAAGGCTTAAAAAAATCTATGCAATTTGTTTATGTCTGTGCAAACACTTAGTCTGCTGCTGGTTACATTGGACTACACTTATTTGTCTAAGTTTGAGTAAAACCCTTTTCAGAAAGACCTTGAGCACTCCAAGATAAGAACTTTCAATTTTTTTTGAGTTTTTTAAACAATTGGATACTTGATGCATTCAGAGTGTCAAATTAATTCTGCTCAATATGATTGGTTGGCGTCAGGGTGTTGCAGGCAAACAATACCGCTCAGGCTTTTGGCTAAAGCATATGATACAGCTTAGGCTTTCAGCTTTCTATCAGTCGAAACAATAAAGCTGGCTTTCAGCTGATCCTTTAGTTTGGTATCCTTTGAAAGGTATTCAGCAGTATAACTCAAGGACCAAAGAAAAAAAAGGCCACATGAGACAAAAAACGACGGCTTCCTTAACGAAGTTAAATGAGGAACGCAGGGAACCTGTTTTAGGAGTCATATGGGATTTGGTATTGAGAATTCAAGGAAGCCTAGACCTAGACAAGCTAGTATAATGAAGGCCTAGACCTACTATGAGCCTAGGATAATATAGTTTGAGAGTCTAAATTTTTCTCGAATCTCAAGCTATATATGATAGGAGGGGGGACTTAGAAAAATTCTTATCATATATGGCTCGAGAGTTGAAAGTTTTCTAAGTCCCCTTTCTATCATATGACTCGAGAGTCAAAATTTTACTGTTTTTTGTTGGACGGCGCACGGCAAATTTCTCAAAATAGAACAGGTTCCCTGTTAAAAACAGAAATACAGTCGCCAGCCACTAGCCAACCGCCAGACACCCTGGCCAACAATTAAGATTTAGGAACGTAATTGAAAAACCCGACAAAGGGAAAAATTGATTACTTCCTCTTGTATTGATGCATTGATTTGATATAAGAGAAATATGAAATATGAAAAGAAAAGATTGACAAATCCGGTCGATTGATTCATTTAAGAACTCCAATAATTATAACTGGGCTTAGAATTACATGTCAAAAGAACCATAAATTGAAATTTTTGTGAAAATCAATCGACAGCCGAAAGAAGCCAAAAAAATACGGCTTAATTCAGCTTTTGGCAGACAGCCGGAAGTATACGGCTTTGAAAAAGCTGAAACCAAATACCATAAAAATACGATTGAATACGGCTTTCGGCTGGCTACAACACACTTGTTGGTGTTGTTTTCCATTCCACAATTGTTCGTCAACATAGGGCGTGCATCTCTTATATTCTTTTATTCTGGCTATGGACTTCTTCTCTGTTCATCCAATTTATATTCTTCGCATTCTAGCCTGAAGGCACTACTAGAAGCTTCTTCCTCCTTCATTTAATTGTTGGTACTTCTTTTCACCATTGTTAGGTTGTTCTTGGCCCTGATCGCAATCTTTTCGAAAGCTTTCACCCTTCTTTGTGCATTTCCCTTGGGTGACACGAATCAAGAGCATTCCTTTTACGAGCTATTGAGGGATATCTTGTGTCATGTTTTTGTAGAAATCATTGACCTCCGCTATCCTTTCGATAATTTTCATTTCCTTCCTGCATTTTTCAAGACAAATAATGCTCATCGGATTTGCAAATGGACCTTCATCAAGCCGACCAATTTGTGCACGGTAATATTGTAACTGTCGAAGGAGCTTTACTTCCTCCTATACTATAATGCGCATCTCGTCCATCGCGTTACAGAACGGTGAACCATCGACATGGCTGTGTCTCATTCAAGGATTTGCGTCACAACTTGGTGACTTGAAAAAATTTGAAGCTTCGTCCTCTAATACATAAGCTTGCCTAGTATGAGTTTTGACATTGAAATGCCTGAAAACAGTACATACGCTAGCCTATTACGAATTAGTAGAATTAATTCGGTTCTCCAAATTATGACCAAAGACATCAAACGACGACATACTCAAAGGAGTAAAACAGACGGAGTAATTTAATTAAAGCCACAGAAATACAAAATACACCGGAGCGCTTTCGATTAAAGAACCATTGTCAACGGGTGACCTGAAAGCAACTGAACCAACACCGGCTGGCAACAAATAATACCGAGGAAATCATGACTGAGCTAGCGAGTCATCACAATGTGAATCATACTCATAAACTACTGTAGTTCAATCAACCCCTCATCAGGTATGTACCTGTTGAGCACATTTAGGTTGTCGTTATTCAGATGGCGAATAATTTCAATATGTTCCAACGCGGTACGTTTGAAAACCGAGGACTCTCTATGGAGGAGGGACTCGGATCCCTCTTTCAAACTATGGCCAGTGGTAATAAGATGGTCCGCAAATGCCGAATCACCCAATTTCTTCTTTTCCCACGCCTTCCTATGCTCATCTATTCTAATTTTGAGCTGACGTCCAGTCTCACCTATGTAGATTCCATTACAGTCATTACACTCCATTTTGTAAACCCCACTTCTTTCGACCAGTGGGATGGGGTCCTTCAGCTTAACGAACAGACTTTTTACAGTGTTAAGATTGTAATACACTGGGCGAAACCCAAATGGGCGGAGGACACGACCTAACTGGGAAGAGAATTTTCCCAAAAAGGGGAGCCTAATCCAACGTTTTCTACTATTTGACGCCGGATTGCGGGGGAGGGAGGTAGTGAATCAAGGCTTTTCCGAGTCAATTTTCTATGGACCATCAAGTCAATATCTAAGCTGACCTCATTCACTCTGGCCAAGTGCTTTATAGTCAAAAGCTCCTGTTGAAAAGCGATGTGACCCAATGGAATACTAGTCAACCGGTGGACATAACAATTAAAACCGGCAATTTTGTGGGCAACAGGGCAAAAAGATCTGCTGTGGACGGTAATATCGGTCGAGGTATCTTTTCTATATGCGGCGAATTCGTGGACACCTTCTCTATTAGAGATAGTAAGGTCCAAAAAATTTATAGATGAACCGCCTACTTCCAACGTGAATTTGATGGAAGGATACAAATTGTTGAGATACCTAAGAAACTCCAAAAGGAGATCTCGGTGACCGGTCCACATGCACAACACATCATCAACATACCTGTGCCAATAATGTATATGACCCAAAAGCCCCTGACCAGAGGAAAAAAGATCGAGCTCAAATTTAGATATGAAAACCTCCGAAATGAGGGAACCCAGAGGATAGCCAATAGGGATACCTACCTCCTCTGGAAATTCGAAAATTTCCCTTCAAATTCGCAAAAATTGGGAGACCAACAAATATTGAGTAAATCTTACGAGTATACTATATAGGCTAGTAATCAAAGCCATAAACCAGGCTGAACAACCCTGAAGCTGCTTCAACGAAAATGCTTGGAGGTCGCTTTAAAATAGATACACTAGCATCAGTTGTTGTGAATGCAAATCGAACGCCGCAACCTGTAGGCTCGTCCATGAGCAGATTTTTTCCTGATATCTTGGATCGGTGAGATGCCATGGCGACGTCGATTTAAGGTCAATGAAGTTTAAATTGTCTCGAAGAATAGCCCGAGTGCTACGTTTCAAATATTTTTTCTTCTCACGCGCAAAAGTGAAAACAAAATCAGGGAAAGTATATCGTACAAATTAAACGATTCTTTCTACTTTTTGACAATCGAGAAAGAAGCCTATTCCTGATCTTTTTTGATGTACACCGCTAATAAGCGAAAATCCTACCTCAAAAAAGCCGGTTCGTCAGCAAAAATTTGAAACAATTTCGGAGATCAATATCCGAGAATAATAATGAACCCGCGAGTTAATCGTCCTGCGCGCCCTCGAAATGCCATCAATCCTCCGGTATCCTCGATGTCATCTAATGAACGACTGACCAAGCTAGCTTATTAATTTAATGTCACCGGTCGGTCAACAGATTGTTTCAGCTCTATCAGATCTGTATTTCGGTCCGTCTATACCACGGCCCCAATTTGTTGTGAAGAAGACTGCGCACGATAAAATCATCCGTCACCCGTAAACCAATGCGTCGAATCCTCTGCATTACATCGGCACGAAATCGAAATCGATTCAACGCGTCAATAGAAAAATAATTTTTACAAAACCGAAGCCAAAATGTAATCGATACCGATCTATATAACACCTAATAACCTAAAATTCATTCTGAAAGTTAAATGAGATGATGAAACTCATTATTCTTCTATAGTAGTTCCTTTTTTTTTTTTTTTTTTTTACTTCTGAATCGTCAGATAGGATCGCGTCGTAAAAAGAAAGCCACAAATATACTTATACGTATTTTTAAAAAATCATAAAATTTTCTTATTAATGCCTAAACGATCAGGAGAATCGCATTGAAAGTCGATCTTTTTATACCAACGACCGTAAACAAATCAGAATAATATCTCTACGTACATTAGGCCTATACTACAGCTGAAAAATTCTACATAGTTGATTCATTTCGAATTAGAAAATAAATAATTATATACTGTTAGCGATAAGAATCGTCGTTCAACAACGCTATTAGTGGAAAAGGAGGGGAAAAAAATCACGACATCTTCGCAGCCTATTCGGCCGTTCAAACGCTGCATTAAAAGATACCGGTGCAGCGATTTAGTAAAAGCCACACTTGAGATCAGATTACCTACCATATAGCGGAACCAGAAAGAAGTGAGAACTTCCTGCAGTTATAGGTGCCGTATTTGGGCGCACACGTATGGTACGATTTTCGAATGAAAAATTTCGGAAGTCTGTTGGTAAATGTCGCTCACCAGTAGGCCTCCGCAACCAGTCCGTTGATATCATCAGTTATCAATTTACACACCACGATTACAACCGATAATAACGTCAACGCCTGCTGAATGATTTGAAAATAATAGATGTATAACCGAATGTTTATTCGATCGATAATCGATTCGAATGTACTGTCCGAACGATATTTTATTCGATGTTTTTGACACTTCGATGGAGAATACATTGTACATGTTTTCTTATTTAGTCTGTTCAAAACGCGTACCAGGTTTATATAGATGCATTTAAAAACCATGAGTATTACCGTACAGTCTCGATATAATAATATTTAAAAACGAGACCTACCTATGTCATCTGTCGGTGAAGGTGAACTTATCTTTCATCTTTATATACATTGTAAAGACCCAGTTCTGAAAAATACTGCATCATTTTGTCATTTCAACGTGTACGAAAATAGAGTCACGCGAATGACGCTCGACGTGAAAACCAGTTCTATTTAGAAAAATTATTTTGCTCGATTTTATTGCGCCGTGGTCGATTACGCGAACAAATTTACACCACCGAACATTTTTGTACAAAATTATGACCGTTAGATAGGTACATACCACACGTATCTTCTTTGCAGACCTGTTAGCTCCCAATTCATCTCTCTAACTCACGGTGTGAGTAGGAAATTCTTCAGAGACTACAAATGTTTTCTTGAGGAGGAAGAAGTTACTTTTATGAAAGTAGAAGAAAATTCTTTACTTGAATTTTAAGATAGTGGAGAGAATATTCTTAGCGCGGAATATTCAGCATAGGGTAGTTACGCGTCATTAGCCATGTGGACTTGTACAAAAATATCGTTGTTATGATACACGAACCTGCTCAGGATGATTAGTAGCCGTCTTAGCTGTTGAGAAATCCAAGTAGAGATTTCTGCTGGTACAGTAAAGCCCCAACTATCCAGTTACTTGTGGGGCGCCGCAGAGGTCGGTCCTTGTGCCACTTTTGTGGCACTTCGCGTTTAATGACATTTTCAAGGTAAATCTGTCATCGGGTGTTGAGCTCATCTGCTATGTGGATGGATTTGTGGTATGCATTGGTGAAACAACTGTAGTGGTGGAGAGCAGAGTAAACCGGGCCCTAGAGGCAGTGACGTTTTGGATCGAGTCGGCCAGATTAGAACTCACAGTAGGAAAGGCGGAGGCCATATTATCACGACCCGTCGAATGTTCATTCCACCAACCTTTTTGCTTGCAAGTTGTGAAGAAGTTGATGCGTCTGGTTTGAAGATAGGCTTCAGACACCATTTCCTGATGGCAGCAGAAAAGGCGGGCAGGGTAATTACACACCTAAGCCTCCTGATGACAAACCTAGAGAGACCGATAGAAGCAAGAAGGAGTACTGCCTTGTCCCAATATGGATCGACTTCATAAAGATAGCCTACGAAAAGATCCAACAAAGAGCTGCGCTAAAATAGGTTAGTAACTACCGCACTATGTATTAACATTTTCATCACCAATCGAACTCCTTGCTGAGGAGAAAGCGGTTGTGTTCGAAGCAAAAAAAAGGAAAGCCTTAAGGGTCGAGCAGAAGGCCAGGCGCTTGTTTGAAAAATGAAAAGCGAGAATTACTCGGAGTGAGCTGGGTAAATGGACGACCCTTGTGTTGAAACGCAACTTTGATGTCGAGTGGATGAACCTAGACCATGGTCAACTGGACTTTCACCCGACGCAAGGGTCAAGTGACCGCGGCTGTTTCAACTAAGGCTCACCTGAAAGTACCTTCATAAGAAGCTGAGGGAAGTTGAACAGGCAACGTGTTCGCTCTGCAGTCAGAGCGGGATGATGGACCACAGCACACCTTATTCGAGTGTGCTGCGTGGAAGCAAGAGTAAGGCAAGCTTAGTCGGTCTCTCCGAGAGATTGAGGTTGATGAATTGTTTGCTCCGAGTAGCCTGGTAGCCACCATTGTAGGTTCCAAAGAAGCAGGGAATAGAATAGGCGTGTTCTGCGTTAATGTTTGCATGCGAGGGGGGGGGGGGTATTCCAGCTTGGCGGTCGCGAAGAAGAGGAGGTTTCGCCGAGGAGATATAGGGTGTCTATCGGTCAAGTAAGTCAAGTAAATCAAATAAAAGTCAAGTATTTGATAAAAGGTCAAGTATCTTCATTAACAGTCAAGTAAAAATGGGAAAAATAACAAAAACTTTTGAAAAAAGCAAAAAAAAACTCATAGGTTCTCTAACGGAGTTAAACGAGGGGTGGCAAGGAACCTGTTTTTTGGGGCACATAGGATCTGAAAAATGTAGATTGTTACGTCACAGGCCCCGCCTCCAAACTATATATGATAGGAGGGGACTTGGAGAAGGACTTGGAAAATTGCCGAGCTCCGAGCTTTGTCGGATGGCGGACGTTGTTTCTGACCCTCCCCCCCCCCCCGATAAAACAGGTTGCCTGTTGAAACAGTATTATTAGCCAATTTGACTTCTTTTTCAGCGGGGAACCTGTTTTATCGGGAGTTTTATGGAAAAAACTTCCGCTTTCCGGCCGGCCGGCAAAGCTTGGAGCTCTAAAATGTTCTAAGCGCACCTCTAAGTCCCTCTCCTATCATATATAGATGTGGGCGGGGCCTGTGACGGCACTGTTTGATAACGTCATAGGTCAGCTTCGTGACGTCACAATCTGATGACGTCATAGATCAATTTTTTTCAAGTTCCCTTCGTATTATGTATAGCTATAAAGTCCGAGACTGTGACGTCACAATCTACATTTTTCAGATCCGACGTGCGCCATAAAACAGATTCCCTGCCACCCCTCGTTTAATTTTGTTAAAGAACTCGTGGGGTTTTTAGCGGGGAACCCGCTATCCCTTTTGGTGGTGGTGGTGGTGGTGGTGGTGGGGGAGGGGAGTAATTCCAAGAAATTTTTGTACGCGAGCGCGAAAGCGAGCGAGGTTGATCACGTCACGGAGAGGGGAGGGGGACTTAGAAAAATGTCGACCCTCTAGCCATATATGATAGGAAGGGGACTTAGAAAAATTCCTGCCTCCGAGCTATATATGCCGGGAGGGGGACTTGGAAAGACGACGGCTTCCTTGAAATTGCAGCGCGTTAAAGTTGTCACGTCATGATCTTCAGGACTTGAAAAACTTCAGGCTCTAGGGGACTCGGGACTTGACATGTTCCATGTCTTTTCTCTTGCCGGACCCGGACCCCGATTTTGAAACTCGCGAGTACACCCCCCTTCCCCCCCGTCAAGAGAAATCTCTACCCCGTGGGTGATTCAGAAATTCGCGAGTACACCCCGTGTAATGATAATAAATAATTATATGTATTAATTTATTAATTAATAAATAATTAAATAATTATTTACCGTGCGTCCGTGCACATCTCTACCCCGCGGGTGATTCAGAAATTCGCGAGTACACCCCGCTTAATAATAATTAATAATAAATAAATAAATAAATAAATAAATAATTAAATAAATAAATAATTAAATAATTAATATAATTGATAATTAGAAAATCTCTACCCCGTGGGTGATTCAGAAATTCGCGAGTACACCCCGCGTAATAGTAATAATAATAAAAAATTAATTAATTAATAATTAAATAATTGAATAATTAAATAAATAAATTTTCCAAGTCCCTCTTCCTATCATATATGGCTGGATAGTCGAAATTTTTTCAAATCCCCTAGACTTGAATTGTCTCATACCATTCCAATACAACAGCGAGACAGGGGGCGAACGAGCGGAGCGAGTTCGCGCTACCTCATATTTCTCATAGAAGACTTGAATTTTCCATACCATTCCAATACAACAGCGAGTTCGCGCTACCTCACATTTCTCAAAAAAGACTTGAATTTTCTGATATCATTCCAATACAACAGCGAGATCGCTCGTTCGCCCCACGAAAGTTGATACCTCAAAATATAGAACACCCACGTACAATTACCTCAAAATATTTCTCATACAAGACTTATACGACGCCAAGATAGGTAAAGGGGTAAACGAATAATATCTCACGAACACTTGACCTAGTAGAAGAATTAATAATAAATAAATAAATAAACAAATAAATAATATTAAATAATTAAATAATTAAATAAATAAAGGCTGGATAGTCGAAATTTTTCCAAGTCCCCTAGACTTGAATTGTCTCATACCATTCCAATACAACAGCGAGACAGAGGGCGAACGAGCGGAGCGAGTTCGCGCTACCTCATATTTCTCCTAGAAGACTTATACGACGCCAAGATAGGTAAAGGGGTAAACGAATAATATCTCACGAATACTTGACCTAGTAGAAGCCTAGACTGAAATATTTCAAGATGACTGATAAAATATAAAAGACATGGAACATGATTTTCATTTATTTGGCTATGCCAGAAAATTTTTTTTCTTGGTCGTTAACTCGCTTACTTTCAAAAAAGGTCAAGTATATGTCAAGTATTTTCAGAATTTCTTACCCTGATTCACGTTATAGGTGTCGAAGGAGATAAAATCAAAATCAATGCGTACGCAACCAGCATCCACCGGGCGGCTATACGAGCAACACAAGCGATTCTGTCTCGCTCGCTCTTTATTATCATTCACTATTCAGCATTTCACGTTAATATTATCATACACACTCTTGTGATGTCAGCATCCCGAAACTTGATGATGTCATAACCTCTAACCTTGGAACTTATTCACTTCTGTGACGTCATCACCTCAAACCTCAAGATATATCTCTATATAGGTAAGGATGTGCCTTTTTGAAGTGAGTGATGTCCTTTCAAAATCGGACGCCGGTTTTGGGTCGATTATACGTCACTAATTGAACAAAGACTTGCAATGAACGTCGAAAGTTTGTAGATTTTAAGTCTTCAATTTGATCGAGTTTCAGATTTGAGGTAAAAAGCTCAATGTCAACTGAGAAGCGACGTCGAAGTTGTGTCGATGCAGGCCAGAGGATCTGAAGAAGGTGGTTGTAGGAGCAGGTATAGCGTGTGTAAGAAAAATTGTGCAAATTCCAGCACACTATTTCTAGTCCAGAGCTATTCTCACCTATACAGTGTATAAGTGAGAATAATCTTCTTTCACTTTCTTACCAAAATATGAGCGCTCCACCCGAAATGAGTGACGGATTGTTCGAAATTGCGAAATTGGCAAACCCGTAGTAATGAAAAGGGATTGAATCGGACGTATATCATTTTTCCAACTCATGCATCATAATTATCTAGAGAATTCTTCGTTTGTCTCTTAAACTTTATTTTCGTTCCTGTTTTCAAAGCTACGATATAACTTTGAGGAACAGATTAAAATGACAGTCTTGATATTTACACGAATTTAGTTCATGGGTGGAGTCTAACGATCAATACATTAAACTATTTTTTAACCCATGCAGCATCAGTAAGTACATCGAATGCACATCAAGAACGGATTATTATTTTATAGCTTGACCTTTTAAACTGTATTTTATTGTCGGCGTATCGGCTGAATTATACAATTCCTATAACACTACCTCACTCTCGTATACATATTAATTTTCTTTTTTTTTTTTTTCGTTAAAATATTCCTGAAATTACTTTACAATTTTTTTTTTTTCTTAATCGAGTACATCCGAATTCGACATAACGTAATGTGGTTGAAAGAAAAAAATCAATTTACGTTTGTAAAGGCAATTTTGTCGGCAAGAAGGTTCCTAGTGTGCGGATAATTTGCTAATTAATTTTTACGAATATTGCGTTTTCATTGCAGTTTGAAGGACAGTGAGTTTGGCAAAAATTGGTATCATTGTTGACTAACGATAAAAAAGTGCAAAAAATGTACTCGAATTTTCGTCATTACCGTAACTATTTCGAGCGTTGACTCGGAAGATATTTATAAAGTTTGCAAAATTCACGATCAAACATCTGTGGACGACAAAAAAAGAAGTACCTACTACAATGTACCGTTAATTTGATATTTTACAGGAATATTTTGCCAGAGAGAAATAAAATTAACATTTCTGGCTGCAATTTACTTCCCGATTGTACATTTTAACATTTCTTTTTGATGTATCGATTCTAGAAATGTATTTTCAGACTGAAATTGGGGCAAAACTGCACACAATCAAACTGGGCGAAAAAAGACTGAACCGTATTAGTCAACTCAAGCGCATGACATTTGCAGTCTACGTTTTTCACACTGGGTTATCGCGTAATTCTTGAAATGCGGAAGGCTGTGGATGTCTCACAAAAGATTGATTGAATATGGATTCCGCTGCGCAATTATATCAGACTACGCATTTCATCCACGCTTCGTGGCCCCCAATTTGAGAACCACGACGAGACATGAGAAGATATGTTGACCTGTGAGATAATCTGCATGACAGTAGTCACTTGACGGAGGAGCGTGAAGACCTCCACTTGTTACTTTTGAATTGCGCCACGGGTCTAAACCAACGCATTTTGCTGAAATGAATTTTACTTCAGTGCATTCGCTCACAATTTCCTGTAAAAATGATCGGAACTGGAAACTAGAGCTGTACTTAGGTTGAAAGGTGTGCGCTTAAGACATAAAATGTGTTCAGTATACGTGATGAAGGACGCTGGACGTCCAAAATTATGGAAATTCAGCGGATCTTTTCTTCTTTGAACTACCCACCCGTTTCCACGAAGAATAAGAATTCAAAAATATTATTTGAGGAAATCAAAACTCACAAATGTCCAAAATTCATTTCCTCTTTTCAAAGTTCCTTAACTAAATTAGAGTCTCCTCTCCCCTCTCGGATACCTAAGGTTATCTTCGGAAGCATTGAAAGTTTCCGAACTGAGTCTGAGTTCCCTGTCTCTCTCGCAAATAAATATGATCACTTTTGAAGATTCTTACGAGTCCCTGAAGTATAGGTCAGAGCCTCACTTCTCTTGTATGCAGTCCCTTGCGAAAATTCGTTCCAAGTCTGTAAGCTAGCTTAGAGCCTCCTCTGCCCTTCGGAAATTTCTCCAACTCCATTGAACAGGTCGGAGTCCCGCCGCTTGGGAACCACAATTAGCCGAGAAGACGACGCGACGGACGGTGGACGTAAAATAGATTCCTTGTTAAAGGCTGAATGAAAGGGGATGAGCTCGTTTTTCGCGCATATCTTCGAACGTGGCGCAACAAATTGAATTAATTTATTAGAGTGAGTGTGTTTTCAGTTATAAATGATGTATAGTTTTTTGGAGAGAGTTTGTAACTGAAAACGAAAAAGATGTTCATTCTTTGTACATAAAAATAAGGAAGCTTTCTACTCATTCGTATGGGACCTAATTTATTAATGATCATACGGTAATATCGGTTTGTGTTTGATTATTTTGTTGGCTGTCAAGATCAAAGTTCTCCCCATGAATAACATCCACATTTGAAATTCTATATTACCGACTCGTTTTTATATTGTTCTCATTTCATAGCCTTTATCATGAGAAGATCGTTACTCTTAAAATATAATGTGTATAATTTCCCACTTCTTTTTGTCGCGCTCCCTGATGAGTCACTTTCTAACAGGGTTGTCTGTAAAGTATACGTATTCGTAATTTTTTGTCAAATTGTCATCAAAATTGTTGCTCTATCTATACTTCGATATCCTTTCATCTGCGATGTATTCGGTCTAACGACTGTTCTGAGATCACGATCAGAACGAGGTGTAAAATCGTGTGCACAATGCCGTAGGCTTGTGGACCAGAAACGACGATTCTTTAGTGATCGTAAAAATTTCAGGAATGCCTCCAAAGTACTGAAATTTGGCGCGCAGTCCGCCTTATCGATGAATTCTCGACACTTTTTACGACTATGTGATTCACATTACGTCTACTGTAGGTATATAGTCTATTATGATTTTTTGAACTGGAAAATCTTAGAATCGCGGAAAAATACGGTATTTGTCAGACAGGTCTAATTTTTTTCTTCTAATCAACTCTTCTAAATCATCGCAATGTACAGATGAGTTTTTTTTTTCTACCATTTCTGAGATTGCAATAATATTGTATGTATACTTATACTAGGTTCGTAAGTTTGAAGGTTGGTTTGCCGGTCACCAATTAAAAATTTATTGATAATTTAGTACTCTAAATGAAGTGCAAAGCGATCCAATCAGGTGTTTGATGAACTGCTCGCGTCGCGCCAACTTCAACCGTACTGGCTGATATTGATTACCGGATAAGAAAAAAATAAACCGCCGACTACGAAAAATAATGGCGCAGTCGTTCGAAAGCACAATTCCAAGGCGGGAGATACATTGCATTTTAATCCTCTCGGCTCGTATTTTTATTTTGGCAGAATTAGCAAATTTCCAACCGAGACTATATATTTTAAAGAAAAATAGGTGCAAAATAAATAGATCGTCTGAATAGTATAATAATATCTATTTATTACTAATTTTATTCCCGCAGCGCCTCGTCGGGACGCGTAGGTTCCGGATAAGTTGAACAGAAGTTTTTTTTTATTCTACATCTCGATGTGAGGTATTTGTATATGTAATACGCGAACAAATTAAACCATTTTTTATGTATTTCGCAGAAAACGAAGTGACAGAAAATTACGATTTGCTAAATCGATTGTATAGGGCGCATGCAGTTTTCACAATACTTTGTAAGAATATCGTGAATATTTCGTATGCTAATTGTGATATATTATTCGTATAAATATTCTGGAAAGTTTAGTCGCGATAGGCAATATTAATGAAGCGTTTGTTTATTATTTCTGTATTCTAATCCTTATATTATTATGAAAACGACTGGAAAATATTCTACGATGAATATAATATCTTCACTCTAATATTCTCGAACGCGAATTGCAACGATAATTACAAAACTGTACTCCTTGTCTCCACCCCTAAATCTGGAGACGTGATGTAACACACTGGAACCCGAATGAGCTTGACCTATTCTGTGGTCTCGAAGACATTTCATTTGCAGCACTGAAGAAGGGGAGGTCGTACATAGATCATAAATGACCTTGACCCAGATTGTAGACTTCATGAAAATTTAAACTTTGAAACTTGGAGGTTTGATGAGAGGGAAATGGGGAGCCTAATAACTTTGAACCAAATGAAAAATATCGAACCTAAAATTTGACCTATGTAATTATACTGGAGAGGGAGGTATTAATGGTTATCGACCTAAATTTGCGAATTGCTAGAAAAATTTCTACCTCTTTGGTAGTGCAATACTTCCTTATAGCTCAGTATACTATCTTGAAATTTATGCTACCAAATCTATTACTTTTTGGGAATTATTGTTTTTTTTTCCAATAAAATGCGATGTTAAAATTCGGTGACATCAAGTTATATTGACTTGTTCTCGTACAAAAGTATATCAATTTACGTCTGTACTACTGCTGTTACTTTGGAGTCGCCTTGGATATTTGTGACTGATAAATTTCGTGCGTCATCAGCATTCTAAAACTTTTCGAAGATGGTGTCAAGAAATAATATTATTATCATAAATAAATTAATCAATTCATTTTTCCATTAGGTATAAATTTTGAACAAATATTACTTCTTTGATAACAGAATCTGGTCAGTGTACCTCTGTAGGACAAGGAGAAGGGAATAGAGGTTCTCATAAGCCTCATAAACTGGATAAAAATTATCAAAATACATATCATGTGCGAGCGCTAATATCCATATTATGGTAATAGACGGGAACGTCCTTGCATCAACTTCGGAAACGAGTAAACTTTGGAAGTACAAATGAAACTTTACCTGAATTATGAGTATCAGATCGTCCTTAAACTTTCTATGGTTCTTATATTTATGAAGCTTGAAGGGGAGAGGATCTCGTTCTTTACCCTCATTCAATTATCTCTGCTCCAACGAACCAAGTAGATTTTGATTTGGCGTCAATTTTCGGTCGACAGCCAATCGATGTCAAATCAACCAAATATTTACTTCTTTGAAAGTCTCGATCAAAATTGCATCGGTATATAGTAGGAATCAACCTCTCACGTCTACCGTACGAAGTTGAATTGACGTATCAGCAAAATAATTAGGGACGATGTCAAAAACTCACGGGTTCTTTAACGGAGTTAAGCGAGCGGTGGCAGGTTACCTGTTTTTTGGGCACGTGGATCTAAAAAACGTAGATTGTGACGTCACAAGGCTGACCTATAAAGTTATCAAATTGTGACGTCACAGATCCGGATATTGGAGCTATATTTAGGAGGGGAACTTAAAAATACGGATCTATGACTTCATCAGATTCTGACGTCACAAGGTCAAATAATGACGTCATAAAACTGTGACGTTGTATTATTGGAACTCATAATGAGTGAGTGAGGTGTAAGTAGAGCACTAATATTGAAAAGGGTTTTTCAATTGTACAAATCTACTTTATTAGTTGCTTTTACAAGAGTACTTTCGGGTGTTATCCCATCATCAGTTGTGTCGCAACTGGAGAACAAGGCCTTAACCATGAGTTTTTATAGTATAACACTGTGATCTTATTGGCTATAACAATACTGTGTTGTGATTGGTTCACTTCTTAGAAACTTATTCTTACAGTAATATAACATTGTGTTTTTATTGACTAAAACATACTACTTTGTGATTGGTTCAATCTATTGTCCTAAATGCTGCGTTTCTATTGGCTATATGGATTCCTGCCGTCTCATTGGTTGGTTCCGTTCTTCTTCTCTCGTCCAATCACCAGGCCGAATAATTTTTCGCTGTCAAATGTGATTACATTGTTCAAGAGGCAGGCTTTCTTCCTCTTGGCTTTTGCAATCTCCATTTGTTCCCAGAGTTTTCTTCTCTTTGTGCGATTCTCTACGTGTATGACTTCAAATTTTCGTCGTGGTTTTCCTCGTTACAGTGTTTCCCAAACAGTGACTTGCCATCTTCTTTCTCCCTCGACGTTTTGTGCTCCTTTCTCCTGATGTCAAACTTTCTCCCAGTCTCACCGATATAGATCCCCTCGCACTGTTCACAACTGAGCTTGTACACTCCGCTCAAGCTTTCCTTGTCCTTTTGTTCCGTCTGGTCATTGCTGATTCTCTTCACCATGGGTTGGTTATTCTGGGTACCCACATTCACATCGTAGCCATTGACCTTGTTTGTGTACTTTCCTATATATGGTATCGATCCGGAGTACTTCCGCACTATGCTGTCATGGATTCCTTTCTTTGTTTCCATTTTCCCAAAGACTCCCTCCACCACACGTCTGCGGTAGGCATTGTCTTCTGCGATCTGCTTTACTATCTCGATCTCTTTCCTCTTCTCTTCGTTATTCTTGAGGATAGAAATTGCCCGATAGCAGTAGTTCTGGATTGCCGCTAACTTGTGCCTGGGGTGGTGGTAGGAGTCATTTGGGATGATGGTGTCAGTATGCGTCGGCTTCCTGTAGATTTTGTATTCTATCCTATTGTTTTCCATTGTGAGTGTAAGGTCCAAATAGTTTATGGTCTCATTGCCTTTTTCCACTGTGAATTTGATGCTCTCATTCAAGGCGTTCATTTCTGAAAGGAATAGATCCACCTGTCTATCAGTGCCCTTCAATATGTTGTTTTCCATATCATTCATGAATATCTCCGCCAGTATTAGTGACAGCGGTGATCCCATCGCAAGTCCCCTCTCCTGACTGTAGAACCTGTTATTGAAGCGGCAGTAGTTCTGGCTCAAGATCTTCTCCACTATGTTGGCGTACTTCGACCCATACGTCATTTTCAATCTTCTACGGCCGACATCGATATCAATATCAGGTTGATATGGGTGTCGAGTCCATTTCGACTCATTTGTCCCGGTCGATTTTGATTCGATTTTTCCAAACTGCTCTGTTAAGTCGCTTTCGTGACGATTTGTAGTTCCCTGGTAATGTACACTAGTCGAAAAATTGACCTCAACGTCGATCTCGAGTAGACTTCTTTAATTTTTTTCATTGACCCGAAACCGACTGCTCTGTCGCGTCGATTAAACAATCGATTTTCAGTTTTCTGGAAGTATTTGCTGGTCTACTCTGAATCAGCCTGCTGTTGACGTCGATCTGGAGTCGATTTAATTCTGTCTACCTTTGTGACTTTACTACTCGCGAAGAAAATGTGCAGTTTTCTCTATGCTTGACCAGTGTAGCAATGGTCGCGAATCGACGCAATTTCGACATCGATTTTTAGTTGGAATTAAAATCTAAAACCAGCTAGAAGTCGATCATTTTTTATCTTGATTCAACGCCTTAATCGAACTAGGTATCCGTCATGAAGCAGAATCTGTCACACTCGCCTCACCTATTCTTATTTTTTTCTATGGGTTCATTGAGCCGAATTCTTGTCAATTCTGCCATCAAGGTCACATTGATAACAACACTTCTTTTCGTGCCCTATTTTCAGAAACAACCTCCTCTCTCTCTCTCTCCTCCCGTCTGCCCTTTGTAACAACTATCCGATACGGTCATCAACTGCCTTGAAAGGGTAAATTGGTTTTGCCATAGTAGTTTTTAGAAACGAGATATTCGACAAGAGGAATACAAGAGCTTCGAGTATCTTTGCAGCATGTTTTCATATAATATTGCGAGTAACCACGCAGTCGATAAATACCGGATAGACACGACTCCTAAAGATTGGAGTTTCTTGAGTGGAAATGGTCCTCAAGAGTCGGAGAAGGAGGGCAGTTGGGTAGATGAGGAGAAACAAAATTTGATGTGTGGGGTTGATGAAAGACTGAGACCAACGGAAAGATGGTCTTCAATAGGAGAAACCGACGTAGATGTGAACTCCTGAAAAAGTAGTTTTTTTCTGCTCCTCCCATTACTCTAGTGAACGTTAAAGAACTTCTCTATAGGTGACCCACTTGAAAATGTATTCTCCTCCGGATAATAGTTGACCGTAATTCTGCGAAAACTTTCTGATACCAACGAGTGCTCCGTATCATCGATCTTTCCATTCCAATTCCAATATTGGACGAAAAAAAATGTATATCAGAGCAGATATTTATAACTACACACATAGTTTACATAATCGTGTGCTATGTATAGGCTGAACACCTCAATGGGATGAGTTTACGATGAAATTAAAACTAATTATTCAACGTGCGAAGGACGTAACAGTTTGAAATGTCACGGAGATAAAACTTCGACAATCGAGTTTACTGCTTTTGTTTTTATATGGTTTACTATATGCGTACATACGAAAGTCGAAACGGGGAAAAAATTCACCGATAATACTCCAAAGTGCAAAGAGAAAACGGTCATCAATTGTAATGAAAAAAGAACTAATGATGCGGGTCTGACCCCGCTTTTCTTCGTCAAACGAAAGCCTATTTTCGCATCGAGCAAATTTTCTTGCGGTTCGCCTATTTTCGTTATTGAAGAACAGCAAGCAGTTCCTGTATAGTCAGCTTGTATCGTCGACATTGATAGCGTGTGTAAAAATACGACGGAAAACTTTTTCCCGATGGAGAGAAGGAAGTATGTATTTTATTCTGTAGAAATACGAATGTATCTCGGAAAGGTAGTGTTGAGGTTAATGAAAGATACGTAAAAATTCTGTCCTAGAAGGCTTATTTCCCCATCAATCAAATTAGTGTCGATTGTGAAATTTCGGAGATTACTTCAGGAAAATTTTACGATCAGCATAGCATTGGGTTAAAAGTTGTACTGGACTGAGCATTCACTTTCCGATTCAAAATAAGAATTTGAGAAACTCCTAAACAAGGAGGGGATAAGACTCCAAAATATTTAGCACCATTATCAAACATGTGCCTGAAAAATTTTTGAGATTCAATCTCTCGTAATTATATGAGTAAATAAAAAAAATTTCGTGCTGCCATTAATGAAATTTTTTCTCATGTTCTATGCAGGATTGAGATCGAATTCCCTCGTCAAACTTTTCCTCCATCGAAACTCATTCTATTTTTCTCGTAAAATAGAAAAATCTTCCAACTTCTTTATTCAAACAATCCGCCGACAGTACAAACCTTTTTCTTCAAATACATTCTTGTATTCTAGAGCAACCCAAAAAGCCCATTTGAAAAATTGATATTGTACAAAAAAATGTGGTTTTCTGTACGTACGTTCAGTCATTGTAATATCTACACTTTGTCGGGGTTATTAAAATACCCTCATTGACTCATTTTATTTATAATTTCATTCAGATAAGAAATTCTATAACAAATATAATGAGGAAGAGAACCACAACAGTTCGCGCGAGTAAACGAGCTATAAAAATCGTAATTACTGATTATCTATAAAAGCTTATACACTTTTCTGAGTTCTATCAATTTTCGTTATAGACGCTATGAATAATATTTCCATAGGAATTGATAATTGTAATATTGGCAAGGAAGTACACGTCGTAGATGGTGCTAGAGATGCTAGTATTAATTCAAAATTGGCCTAATTTCTCGAACGCACACTTATGAACTTGAAATATATCTAGAATCTTTCAAAATACGTGCCTCATAAGCTTATAAATGAACTTCAATTGAGAAATTAAAAAAAAATATATTGTCTAAAATGATAATTTTCACGCCTTCATGTTCGCAAAATTTTAAATATTTTTCTCTCGAAATTAAAATGCATCGATGAATTTGAGGAATTCTTATCTAAGCACAGAGGTATTATAGAAAGATTCTTTTCTTAGATGATGATTTTTTATAGTTATGACGTCGATAGAAAAGACAAAAAAAAATTGGACTAGAATTTTTACGATTAACCGTTGTGCTATAATGGGTAAAATAAAAAGTATAGCGAACAGATCATCTTACATCAGTAATTGCGTTCTATTTGTCGCAAGATTTGGTGTTTTGAAAAATTTGAGTGACATAAGCACCCAACAGCATGATCAAACCCACCTTTGGAGCTAAGGTAAAACATGCATCGATGTTGAAATTCATGATTCATCCATGACGTCACTTGCCAAGGTAAAGCACAAATAGAACACTTCTGAACTTGACACCAAGTCTAAAACTGATGAAAAGTGACTGAAGTCAGGACAAATAGAATGCAACTAGAGACGCACAGAAAAATATAAATAGAGGAAGCAGGTGCTATGATAATTGAAAAATGAAAGTATTTCATAATTATTGTGACTCAACTTCGAGTAAGGCGCTGGAGGATTCACGACTGTAAACAAACACGCGAAGCAGTGGTTGAGGAAGCAGATAGAGCCGCTTAGGTCGCACCGCTTCCTCAAAATTGTCCACCGCTTCGTGTGTTTGTTTACATTCAAGAGAATACTTCTAGCGCCTTACTTCGAGTAGTGATATCCTTGTCACAAATCCTTTTTATTCTTATTAGCAGAAGAATCAGAATTAAAGACCACCAATCGAGAAGAAAAGGAAACTCCCTTTAGATGAATTGCTTGTGCCGGGTCTGAAAATTATTTTCAAATTCCTTCCCGACATCACCACGTTTTCTGTTTTCATTCTCTTCATTCGCACAACTCTTCTCTTTCCCAGTATTCAATTATTTCTGAACTTTCTTACCCCACAAATTTTCATGCGTCATCATCTTTTTTTTTAGAGAGATTTCCAACTACACAGGAAGTTATTAGCCTAGGAAGAAGTACTGGAGTTGAATGTATTCTTTAGAGTGTCTGGACCGATTGCGAGTTGTTTGAAGGGGCAAAGGAAGCTTGAGAAGCGGCAGAAAATGATGAGAAAAATGGGAGACGGACAATAACGGAGAGATCAAGTAGGAGGAAGGAGTGGGTTTGACGGATGTACCCAATTATTGTTCGTGGTAAAAGTATTTTTCAAGGCGTGAGAAACGAATTAATTATTGCAGTTTAATCTATGGTTAAAAGGATCAAAGTTTGTACTGAGATGAAACGGTTAGAAAACGATTGTAATATTCAAAGTCATTGGTCGAAGAAGGAGAAAGATCAGTGATTGAAGAGGAGAGCAAGGTTTGCTTGGCTGCTAGGACCAGTTCTTTGGAGGCCGATATGACCAAAAATCCAGAGGGAGGCAATTGAAGACAGAAAAGATGTTAAAGAGTACAGACAGATGAGAATGTACTGAATGATAGGGTTGGAAGAGTAGGGTTCTCTTATGGCTCAGGGAGAGGAAAGGGTTTTGGAAAGCAGGAGGAATTTACAGGGAAATGGAGAAGAGAGAGGTAAGTAAGGCAGAAATAGATGACTGATAGTTCAGCAAATATGGAAGCTGAGTTTCAACAGGGAATCTCTTCCATTTTTTTTTTTTTTTTTTCGAAAAATTTGCCGTACGCCGTGTGCGGTCCAGCCAAAACAAAAATGGTCCGAGTCTAACGTCATTGGCAAAAATGGTGTAAGTCCCTCTGCTACCATGTATAGCTCGGATTGGGATTGGAAAAATTTCGACCTCTGAGCTATATGTGATAGATGGACTTGGAAAAATTTCAACCTTCGAGCATTTGTTCAAGTCCCCCTCGAATCATTTATAGCTCGGATTGGATTTAGAAAAATTTTGACTCTCAAGCCATAATATATGACAGAAGAGGGACTTGGAAAAAATTTGGACTCTCGAACCATAATATATAATAGGAGAGGGACTGAGAAAAATTTCGACCTCTGAGCTATTGAATTTGTTCATCGATAGAAAAGGCGTTGCCAGTTTTGGAACTCGATTTGGATCCATCTTCAAAGCACAGGTTGTAGGGAAAGGAGGGAAATTATAAACAATAATGGCTTTGATGTGTCTAATATAGATTATGCTGAGTGATTTCGGTAAGTTAGCCGCAGGCCAAAACGAATGTGAGGCTTCAGAGATGCCAGAGAGGTGTGGATGAGTAGATAAGAAGAGCAAAAGAGATTTTGTAAACAGAGATAGTAAGTACAGATGGTGAGGATACTCTCTGTATCAAGTTTTCTCCTAAAAGATTTCTGTAACATTTCATTTCATCCGGTTTTCAGTTTCTGAATGTCCTGGTTATTCCTAAAACGTTATCAAGATCCTAAAATGAGAGTGCAGTAGCAAGATTTGAAGGTTAATAAACAAAGATTTTGAAAATGTCACGAGCGGAGAGGTCGTAGCTCGACTAAAGAGATGAAAGGAAGTCTGGCCGTGGTGAGTATTTGGAGGGGGGAGTAGGTAGAGCAATAACACTTAATTTATCAGAAAAAGAGAATGGAGTTTTCAGAATTTCTTTGTGATCATGACAAATATGGATTAGAGCGCTTATACAGTCAGAGAGGAGCAAACGAGGTCGTAGTGATTATTTGTAAAAAGTTTGAGAGACTGTGCGAGACGCTGTCCAAGAATGCGTAGGAATTCGTCGAAAAAAGACGTGTAAAAACGCTTTCGACTATTAAACTGCACTGACAGAGAGAGGTACATCCGCTGAATTTGGGACTGAAATGAAGAGTACCGAAGGATACTCTGGGGTAGATGATTGAATTTAGTTTAGGAGGTTGAGGGAGGACATAGAGTGGAAATCTCGGATATAACAAACGGATGGATATGGCTGAGAAGATAAACTTTGATGAAAAATATCACAATACATTTACCAGTAACAAATGCAAGCAAAAACCTTCTTTCATCATGTGAAACTTCGTCTTGAAGCTGAAATTATACCGATCTAATCTGAGAAACAAGGCACGCTTATTTCACTAGTCATCGAAACGATGATCCCTGCCCTAGCTTTTTCCATCATATTTCTTCGCCGCTTTCTTAATCTTCATTCATTCCGAATACTCGTCTGTCGATCATATGCAGCCATATTCAAAAATTCGACATCAAATTGTTCCACCGTGGTTTATGAGACTTTCGCCAACTGAGTAATGGGGAACTGCAAGACCTCGAATAAGTTAACTACCTCTTTCAACGAAAACGTAATAAATGTCAATGTTTACAATAAATGTGACTGTGTACGGAGGCGTTGGAATGTCAAGAAGAGGCGCCTGGAGAAGAAACTCATATTTCTTTATCCGTACCCGCTTCTTGTAATGTATTCTCCGGTAAATACTGTTCATTAATCTAACCTAAAAGACATAAAGGTGATCGTACACGACAAACAGTACACCGGTACTGTTTCAAACAGCCGCGCACACTTGCACCCGAACGTTTAAACACAGTCCCGTCTGGAAGGAAGAAAAAAAAAACAGAAAGAAAAAGTGAAACACGTAAAGGAGAAAACCTTAAAGAGTAAAAAAAAAAATCAAGCGGTAGGTCAGTAACTAGAGTAGATGCAGTTTTTATGCGGGTAGCGATGTACCAAAAAGAAGAAAAAAGAAAAAGAATTAATTTCTATCCACATTGTAGGATATCATAACGAAGCAATCACCTGTTGTGTAAAGCCAATACTACTGGTTTTTCTTCTAATTTATAACCGTAATTCGGAGCATAAAAATAGGGCGAGAAAAACAGATATTTTCGCAAATCGGGTGTTTTTTCGCGACAAAATGGCGATAAAATAAAAATAAAATCAATAGTCAACAATATTTACGCGGTCTAAGATAATATTTCGTCAGTTATTTGTGGGTGATTTTCCAGCATACGACGACAAATTTTGTCGTAAATTTTGAATCGCGTTTTCAGACGCGTTGAGCGATGAAACGATCGTAAAGTATTAAACTCTTGCTGTATCCATTCATAAAATTGTGAGAAAAATTTGAAAAAATGATCAAAAAGTTCTACAAGTCGTACGAACGTCTTGGGAAGCAATAGAAAACGACCAAAATATAATGAAACAGTTGGAGTGCTCGACTTTTATCGACAATCATGCATAAATTTGGCTAAATATTCAAAGTGTCGCGAAGAATGCGTCGTTGAGCGAATCGAAACTGAAATTTTTTACTTGAAATTAGTCTTGAAAAACGACAGAAGCGAAGAAATGCGCCAGCGTGCAGGGCTATCTCTAAGTCGAGATAATTTGGTCGCGGAGGGTGCTGTTTTGGGCTCACATTCGGATGACGACATTCCATTCTCTGAGGTGTCGGCTCTACTTTCGACAATAGGCACTTTCACCCTCGATTTTGTAAATTCTTCTTGGAGCTGGAAGTAATGAGGAATACTTTCGAAGAATTCAATGTCTTTCGGTCAGGTTATTTGTTTCCAAAACATCAAAGGGCGAAGGCGGGCTAGGAAAATTTTCAATAAATGAAAAAAAAAAATTTTCTGGCATAGCCAAATAAATGAAAATCATGTTCCATGTCTTTTATATTTTATCAGTCATCTTAAAATATTTCAG
This sequence comes from Aspidiotus rigidus, assembly GCA_035079385.1. NCBI lineage: Eukaryota > Metazoa > Arthropoda > Insecta > Hemiptera > Diaspididae > Aspidiotus > Aspidiotus rigidus. The sequence continues at coordinate 2,418,397 of JAVHKY010000026.1, forward strand.
TCTAGGCTTCTACTAGGTCAAGTGTTCGTGAGATATTATTCGTTTACCCCTTTACCTATCTTGGCGTCGTATAAGTCTTCTAGGAGAAATATGAGGTAGCGCGAACTTGCTATTGTATTGGAATGGTATGAGACAATTCAAGTCTAGGGGACTTGGAAAAATTTCGACTATCCAGCCTTTATTTATTGAATTATTTAATTTAGTTATTTAATTATTCAATTATTTTATTATTTATTTATTTATTTATTTATTATTAATTCTTCTACTAGGTCAAGTGTTCGTGAGATATTATTCGTTTACCCCTTTACCTATCTTGGCGTCGTATAAGTCTTGTATGAGAAATATTTTGAGGTAATTGTACGTGGGTGTTCTATATTTTGAGGTATCAACTTTCGTGGGGCGAACGAGCGATCTCGCTGTTGTATTGGAATGGTATGAGAAAATTCAAGTCTAGGGGACTTGGGAAAATTTCGACTATCCAGCCATATATGATAGGAAGAGGGACTTGGAAAATTTTCTAATTATTAATTATATTAATTATTTAATTACCTATTTAATATTATTTATTTATTTAGTTATTTATTATTAATTATTATTATTACGCGGGGTGTACTCGCGAATTTCTGAATCACTCACGGGGTAGACATTTTCTAATTATTAATTATATTAATTATTTAATTATTTAATTATTCAATCATTTAATTATTTAATTATTAATGAATTAATTATTTATTATTATTATTAAGCGGGGTGTACTCGCGAATTTCTGTATCACCCACGGGGTAGAGATTTTCTAATTATTAATTATATTAATTATTTATTTATTTATTTATTTATTTATTTATTTATTTATTATTAATTATTATTATTATTACGCGGGGTGTACTCGCGAATTTCTGAATCACCCACGGGGTAGAGATTTCTCTTGACGGGGGGGGGGGGGGGGTACTCGGAGTTTCAAAATCGGGGTCCGGCGAGAGAAAAGACATGGAACATGTCAATAATGTGTATATTTCATACTTGTCTCACGTACCACGACTAGAGGAGACGCTTGATGAGTCATGTAGACCGCCGACGACTTGTCGTTGATTTTCAAAAATGAACGTCAAATCTACTTAGAATTCACCTCTATGAAAGTCTTGGTCGAATTTGCGTCGATGAATCCTTGAAGTCGACCTCAAATCGACGTCGATACGGGGTCGCGACAATATTGTCGACTTCATTTCTACTCATTTGCCTCATCGATTTCAGGGAGTTGACTTTTTCAATTTTTTTTAATCGATCTGAAATTAAGAGCTCTGATAGGTCGATTTCAACTCGATTTATAATTCCTTGGTAATGTCAAATCGAGCGGCCTCTTTAAAGCATTTTGTGGGTTTGGTGACTGCGCTACTCGCATACAGAATATGCTGTCATATAATTGTGTAATGAGAGCAATTAAGAATCTTGCCTTCGACTTTCAGCCGACATTAAAATCTAATACCAAGTGTGCGGACTCATTTTTGACTTGGATTTTGAAACTTTATCAAATTTTGCACTTGAAATTTACGAGGGACGCATAATTGACCCAACGTCATTCTGCAATACCGGGAGTTTACTTGATTTTGACATTAATGATGAGTCGATGGTACAAAGAATGGTCGATTGCGAGTCGATTTCGAGTCACTTGAGTTCGATTTGCGGTCGATATTAAGCAAAAATAAATGTTGATTTTTGATCATAATACGGAGTCGATTTGAGGTCAAATAAATTTGCGACATGATTCGTCGAGGTGGATAGGGTTTAATTTTGCTTAATTCTGAAGAATCTTCCTTACTACGAGTATTACTGGGGCGGAGAAGAAGAAAAATCATGGAACTAATCCAAACGGGGAACGTTCCGCCTCTTAGGCTATAGTTTGATCAATGGTTATATATATATTTCCAGAAGAAAGATGAAGAAAATAAGGACCATTAGCTTGAGGGGGAGAGGGCAGGCTTGGTATGTATTTTGACAGAAGAAGAAGATTATTTATTCATTTAATTTAACGACCCATAAAATAACTCTGAGGGTTATGGGCTCGATGTATTTTCATAATTACAATAATATTATGGATAATATTGTATGAAGAAAATAAAATAAGGTGAAAAGATGAACGATTTAGATACATGAAGATGGACTTAGACTGTTTGAACGAGAGGAAGATGAAGAATTATATGGATGACATGAAATGAGTAAGACGGAGATATTGAAGTGTCAGGGAGATAGTATCTGAGTTGTTTCTGAGAGCTTGGGGGAGGGAAGAAGCTACATTTAATGAAAAGCGGAGGTTTTGAAGTACCGGTATAGGGCATGAGAAGAAGTGATCGACGTTTCGATTCGATTCTTGACAGTGATGGCAGAATGCGGGTGATTGGAGTTTCAGTCAATGAGACGTGAGTGTGGCCTATTCGTAATCTGGTGACGACGGAATCTTCACGTTTAGGATATCTGAAAGAGGTTGACCAGTGAATGGGAGTCTTTTTAATTCGGAGAAGTTTGTTTGAAGGTTGGTTTTTCCAGAGTTCGGTCCAAGAATTTAAGATGAGTGAACGCTAATGATTTTTATAGTCATTGATAGGGAGGAGAATATGATCGGCGATAATATCGAAGGAGGTGGCTAGTTTAGCTGCGTGCCTACCGCGTCATGTTCGCGTAGGCCAATGTGACCAGGTATCCAAATGAATATGACGTGGATGTTAATTGAGGTTAGAGTTTGGAGCGTGAGGAGGATTCTTTGTGTGAATGGATTTGTAGTATAGGAGTCAATGAGAGAGTGTAGTGAAGAAAGTGAGTCTGTGAGAAGAAGAAATTTGCCATGTGGCGGAAGTTGAGAAAGAGAGAAAGACAGGCGAATATTGCCATCAATTTGACGGTAAATACGGAAGCTGTGTTACGGATGCGAAGGGAGACAATTGATCCGTGTATGGAATATGCGTAGGCCGTTTTGTTCTTAGTTTTTGAGCCATCTGTGAGACAGAGAGTGTGATCAGGATATTCTTGAATCGTGTTTCTTACGTGGGTGGTGAAGGTACTGTTTGATTTGGAGATTTCTGTGAGATTTAAACGGATAGTCGGTTGGGTGAGGGTCCAAGGTCGAGACGACATGTAAATAGGTAGAAGAGGGTTAGCTGTGAAAGGTTTATCAAGGGAGTGTTCGAATTGAAGCAGGATATGTTTGTTTCTGAGGGCTGGAGGGAGATTGTGATTTGGTTTGAAAATGAAATTAAAAATGGGGAGATGGGGGAATTGAGAGACAGTTAATAAGAACTTACAGGTTAGAATGAGTCGACGAAAATGAAGAGGAGGTTCGGCAGCCTCGGCGCATAAACTAAGTTTAGGGCTTGTTCGAAAGGCTCCCAGGACCATCCTCAGGGATGAGGTTTGAATGGTGTCTAGCAAAGAGAGGATTGATTTATTGGCCAGGTTATAGACGGGTGCTTTATGATCTAGCCGCGAGCGGATAGGACTCTTGTAAAGATGAAGAAGAAGGTTTTTGTTGCAGCCTTTGGAAGGGTGAGAAGATTATCTATAAGGTGAGAGGATGGACGAGTTTACACTTCCCAAGGCGAGATTTATCGGCTATTGCCTCTATATAACCACCAATACAACGTGATTGATCAACTTCGTCATGACGGCCGTGAGGTGAATTCCGGAATTACAGGGGAGGATAGATTGGAAAAGATATAAAACACGTCAACGGGTCAGCCTCATAATTGAAACGCAAGAAGAAGGGCATAGACGTAAGTGCTTTACGTCAACTACGAGTAGGACCTACGAGAAAATGACGTCAAACCGACTTCAATTCCATGACCAAAAGTCGTTGATATAGTTCCGCCCAATATCGACCATGAATCGACCCAAAATGACTGAAAGTCAATTCAAAAGGGTGTCTACTAGTCATGAAAGTCATGAATTTTAGCCAGTGGTTATGAAAGTCATAAAAGTCATGAAAAAGTCATGAATTTTTATTTATGGTCGTGAGATTCTTGCAAAATTATTTATCATTCATTAAATAATGCAAAAAAATTACAGCGAATAAAAGTTGTTCTACAAATTAAGGAAAAAGATAATGAAAATTGCTATGAAAACGTCATTAGAAAGTCATGAAAAGGTTATGAATTATTGAATTGTAGATTTAGTAGACACACTGATAAATCGACCTCTCCTTTAATTATCGACTCATCGTCGACGTCGAAATTGACTTGACCTTCGGTACAATAGATTGATATCGATCCAGGATCGATTACACGTCATTCATCTGTAAAAGACTTGCAATCGACCTGTCACAAAAAAAAAACTCACTGAGCGTCCAACAAACCAATCGTGGAAAAATATTTCAATTCATTAGAACGAGCAAACTTGTCTTGACCTCTTGGGGGAGTTTCCTCGTGACAGGTTATTGTGAGTTATCACAAAAAATATCCTCAAAAGTCTACAAAATATTTCAAGATATTTTATATGTTTTGAGATGATTTTGATAAATTGAGAAATACCTAGGTTTTTTCTCCTTATTAGGGTTTTCTTGTAATGGCAGGTCACATATTATCCAATATTTCTAGGAAAGAGATGGTTCCTTCACAATTAAGGATTAATAAAAATTGTAATTCATACATTGCATGAATTATTTTCGGCTACATGATAATATTATACTTATTTATATCATTTTCTAATACTTATATTTTCTTCTTCCAGACAAATTTACGTATTTGTTTTGAAGTTCGTAAATTCGAATCGTATCTTTACTCAATCTACGCAGTGCGATGGAAAAAATTCACTATGAGGGAAAATAGGAAGCGACAAAACCTCGTTAATCCACCTTGTTAATCGATTATAAAGTAAAAATGGGTGAAAATGAAGCAGTGTAACGTCACCGAAAACGCGCATGTATTTTCTCGTCACTTTTATTTAAATTTCAACAGCGCGCGCAAATCTCTCTTTCACGACTGCCTCGAGCGGAAGGCGGAAAAAAGCTCATTCGTTATATCTTTACGCTCGAAATAGTCATTACAAACAGAGGAAGTCGAAGTTAACTACAAAAAACTCTAGAATATAGCTATGCTCGAATTATTTTTCGTGTGGCAAAAAATTTATCAAGATTGAAAAAACGTCGAAGTCTTCCTTTTCTCAAGCTGTATAAAATATCATTTCGTAAAAATATCTTCTTCCCTTATTTTGTTGGTGTGTTTCTTGTCTTGGTGCTGGGTGTGAGGGTAGGTAGGGATGTTGAGCTGTACAACCAAATTTCCTCCGGAAAATCTAGTAGTGGTAGGTCGAATGTATCCTACGAGTAGCTGACGGATGTATTCCTCGTGTTCCACATAATCTTGACCGGAGTTTGGTGCCATAGAGGTTCGGAAAAAGGGAGAAGTGTGGTCAGTTTACGTGGAATAGCGTAGATCTTCGTGGGGAGTTTCTGGATTGAGTGAGATTACAGCCTTTAATCTTGGGTGATCGACGTAGTATTATAATTCGTTGTATTTTCTTCTCTTCTCTCACAGGTTGATCAATACTTCAGTATAGCATTTTCTTGTTGTCCGTAGATGGTTTTTCAACCTAATTTTGAATTATAAGACATCTTATTTGATTCTTTTGCGAGTTCGCGAGTCTTCCTTCAACTTATCAATAATAGCCAAGACTCGATCACCGTTCGGAGATTGATGAGAGTGCTTTCTCAATTACGCAGTTATAATCAAAGAGCGATCTTCTTAAGAGCAGTGAATATCAAACCTTTTTCTGGCAAAAGAGCGCGGATTTTTGAGGTGCGCCTACACACTAAATGTTTATGAATATTTATTTCGACCTCATTAATCCTCTACTTTTCTCTGCTTGGTAATAATTACTAAGCTCTTTTCAAGTGCAAAAATCCTCTTAGATAACACTTGAATTTCACGAATAATGATGCACAAAATGATGAACTACTATGTTTCCTCGTTCCTCGGCCTTATCTTGCATCTGATCAGCGCTTAAAATGAAATCAGGATTATCGTTTAACGGCGAATTTGATTCGAAAGTGCTGTGCACATTAGTAGTATTTTATATTCACCATGAACTTATAATAGACATTGACAAGTGATTGTCGGGATGAAAAAAAAGAAGTTGTCAAAAGTAATTTCTAATCAAATGTGACAAATATTAGAAAAAAAACGTCAATTTATAGTCGAAAATCAATAAGTATAAAGCAAGTATAATATGAAGAGAAAAAATTCGTCTGTATGAAGTCTGCTGCCAAGAAGATTTGTATTTTTTTTCTGATGTAGGTCTACAATTATCTATACATTGTAATCTACCGTGATTTCTTCGTCTTTTCCTTATTCGGTTCTTCTTTCATCGTCATCAATATCACCATAAAGAAAATCAGAGAGTACCGGTACGAAATCGGTACCGCGCGTTATAGTAAGATGAATATTTTATTTCGCGTTTGCTCGCTATCGAAGGTCGAATTTCGGCACCGGGAAAAGGAGCGAGTTTAACCATAATTTAAAATACCGCAATGATGTTCCTGAGTACCATTATTGATAATTTATTTCAATTTATTAAAAAAAGGAGTTCTTCTTTACGTTGAAATTTTCACTTTAATGGCTGCAATTCGAATGACGCCGCGACTCGCCAGCGAATCTTAATCCGAGTAAAAACGAAGAATCTAATTTCGGTTTCGATCTCTTCATCAAAGTTGGATGAAGCCTTGACAAATTGATGAAGAAGAGTGACGTCAGAGTCTGCGCAAGAAGCAGTCTAAGGTCTGGAGGTGTGCCGTCCGTCCAAAGGAAGCGTAGGAACCATTGATGTCAAATAGCGCGTGCCGTCCTGATGAGGAATTAATCAAAGAGAGCACAGGAGCCATTAATGTGAGGTAGGTAGTTGCGTGAAGTATAAAGTAGGGATCTTCGACTACGCGTGTGACACGAAGAACTTCTACTCAAAGTTAGTAGATATCTTCCAGCGAATTATTGCGAAATTATTAAGTCGAGTAGCACCCTAAGTCACTGGTTCTTTTCAGCAGATGTACCGATCTTTTCTACTGCACAAATGGTTGATCAGCAATCCCGACTTGAAATCTTCAAAATTTTGACGTCGATTGCAAATCATTCGCCGGTAAGCGACGCCGACTTTGACCCTCAATCTATCAAAGATGACGATGAGTCGGTGGTTAAAAGGACAGATCGATTTCGATTTTGGGTCACTTTTGGTCGAAATAGCGAGTGGCTCTAACGTCGATTGGAGTCGGTATGATTCGTCTGAATAAAATATTAAGGTACTATTTGCTCGGAGGAATCAGCGCCATCGAAAAGTTTCCAAGTCTTAAGGTCACAGGGACATAACTTATGTCATTTGGTCATGCAATTTCAATAATAAAACCCTACCTCAAGATGTCGAGCCAAGGGTTGTTTGCCTAAACTTAGCTGATGGCTTGTAAGTAACAAGTTGGTTTAGCTTATGGCTTAAGCAACTTTTCCCGCTTCTGAAGAGGCTTGGTTGGGTCTGATCGATGTTTTTTTCTCTTGTTTTTATCAATTCGGGCCAATCGTCCGCTGAGAGCGTTACCGGCAACATTGAAAACGTGACCAGAGCGATTTTCCCATTTTGGATCCGTACAAAACAATTTAGGGGAAAATTCGAGAAAACAAAATCGACACTGAAGGTGCAATCAGCAAACCGCCTAGAAGTATATGAAACGTGGGTGATTTGAAGAATGTGGAGAATACCGTGGAAGCTGAGAAACTGGTGCTGAGAGAAAACTGTTCACAACGTAAAGGAGTGGTGGTCGCTTTTGCGTCTGATCCTGGAAGGGAGAAGAGATAGGTAAGAAGCGTGGAATCGGCCAGAAAACAATGTCATGGATCCGAAACATACGTAACTGGACAGGGGTGTCCAACTGTGGATTCACTTCAGGCAATGATCTAGAAAGTTGATCGATTTACCGTTGATCTCTATGGTGGGACATGAAGAATTGATGAGTTGAGGAAATTCCCTTTGTTGTGCATTTGAGCCTGGGTCATCTACGTATCTATGCCAGCTGGACAAGCATGCTCTGCGATGTGAACACTTCTTTTTCAAGGAGGTTCATAAAGATTTATGAATTTAGAGGTGATAAGATGAGCCTGGAGGAAGACAATCCTGAAATTGATAAATCATATTTTTGAACTAGAAGATATTGAGAAAGGGAGATGATTTTAGGAGCAAAACAAATTCTTCGGCAGTAGCATGCAAAATAGATGCTTCGTTTAGTATTTTATCAATATTTTGAAGAGTGGGGTTACGAAGCATATTAGTAAAGAAACTGACGGCATCAAATAAACAGATTTTAGAGTCAGTAGGATGAATTTAATTCGAAAATTTCGAAAAATTTTAAATAAAATTTTCATCGTCAAAAGGACGAATACTCCGAAGGGAGAACAAACAATGCAAACCGCAGAAAAAATATAAAACGACGAGCGCTTTTGGTTAATAAACCATCATCAAGCCTGAACTGAAAGCAACTGACGAACAGAAGAGAAAAACAAGGCATTAAGATTGGCCAAACGAGAAATCGCGGTGTGAATCATAAACCAGTTCAATCAGGCCATCTTCCGGAATGTTGATACCATCGGTGTTGAGATGACGCATTATCTCTATATGCTCGAGGGCAATACGCTGACGGTAAGAATTCTCCTTATGGAGAAGCTTTCCGGATCCCTCGCGGAAGTTGTGGCCACTGTTTATTAAATGATCAGCAAAAGCTGACTCCCCTAAGTGTCCCTTCTTCCAAGACTTCAGGTGCTCAGCTACTCTAACTTTCATTTGGCGGCTGGTCTCACCAATATAAAAGCCTCCACAATTCCCACATTCCAACTTATAAACACCATTCCTCTCATCAATGGGTATGGGGTCCTTCAGTCTCACAAACAACCCCTTAACTGTTGTAGGGTTGTAGAACGCGGGTCTGAAGCCAAACGGGCGGAGGGCCCGACCCAATTGGAGGGAGAACTTCCCCAGAAAAGGGAGACTGATCCAACGCAAACGGCGATCGCGGATCGTGTCTCGGGGGCGGGAGGAGGTGGAATCAAGAAAGCTCCTTGTAACTTTCTTCCGAACCATCACGTCAACGTCGAAATTGATCCTATTCACTCTAGCCGGGTGTTTTATTGTGAGTAATTCTTTCCTGAAAGCAGACTGACTCAAAGGAATACGTTTCAGTCTGTGAACTAGGCTATGAAAGGCAACTATCTTATGAGCAACAGGACCGAACGAACCTCCGTGGACTAAAACATCGGTCGTAGTATAGCCTGTAAATTCCAAACTTATGGATACCGTCTATTATAGAGATCGATAAATCCAAAAAGTTAATGGAAAATACCCCTATTTCCAACATAAATTTGATGGAAGGGTACCAGGAATTGAGATACCTCAGAAAGTCACCAAGGAGATCTGGGGGACCAGTCCAGGTGCATAGAACGTCATCAACGTACCTGTGCCAATAGTGAATATGATTAAGTAACACCTGGTTCGAGGAAAAGAGGTCAAGTTCAAACTTAGATATGAAAATTTCGGAGATGAGAGAGCCTAAAGGTGATCCAATAGGGATCCCTACTTCATCAGGAAGCTCGAAAAATTTTTATTCAAATTTACAGTAGTTGGGGGACCAGCAAATATTCAGAAGATCGAAAAATTCATGAAGCTCATTGTGAGGGATGTTTGCTTTAACGAGTAGCTCACCCATACGCTGGATAGTAGCAGCCTTAGGAATATTCGGGAACAAACCAACAACACCTAACGAGCAGATGGTCGCTCCCGGGGGAAGACTTACACCCTTCAGGACGTCAGTTAAGGAGGCCGAATTCAAGACCGAATGAGGAGATTCAAAATCAATGCGATTTTTGAACCAACGGTCCAGGAATTTGGTAAGGAGGTAGGTTGGTGAGGATGAAAGAAACAACGGGTCGCATCGGGGTATTGTTTTTATGCACTTTGGGCAGCCTGTAGAGGAGAGGGGGTGTAGGGTTAGGAACAAGGAGGGCTTTTTGATAATAGCCTCACTCCTGTTGATGACACTCCTAACTTCTTTAACGTGCTTAGGGAAGTTGAAATCCTCATTCTCTTTAGCACCATACTGCTGGAGGACTTCATGGACCTTGGAAGAATAGGCGGATTTCTCCATCACCACAACAGTATTGCCCTTGTCAGCCTTAGTGACGATTAAATCTCCCTCTTTCATCTTCGTCTTCAGATTGAATCACTCCTCCCAATTTATTACTCATTCGAGGGAGGGACTAATTTGGCACAAACTTTCTGGGTACCTATTAAAACTAGGACCAATTTTAACAGCAAGATCCGCAACAACATTCGCCAAGGTTTCATCTTTCTTGGGGGGAGGTAAACTGAATTTCAACCCTTTCTCAAGGAGGGCTGTTTCGTCACTATTAAATACTACCTGACTATTATTTATGAGAGGAGGATGGAATTTGTGGGCGACAACACCGTCACTCATCCCTTCCTCAACCACATCATCATTAACCTTCATTAGGGACGACAACTTCCTATTTTTCTTCTCCTTCAAGTTCACCTCAAACTTCCGACACTTTTCATTGACGTCCCGCATAAAGTAATCAAACTCAAGGGGGAGGAGCATACCGGAGAGTCTCGAATGGGTCGTTGTCTGGTCTCATTGTATGTATGTATTGATGATGTACGGGCGATCTTCTTCAGTGACTTCTATGCATTCAGTATAATATTATAATCCTATTTGACCTTTCTAGAGGCGTCTTCCCATCCTCACGTAGAACACCGTGCAGAAAAGCGATTGTTGGACTAAATTATAAGAAATTCACTGCATAAGTTATCACTCAATGAGAGGAGATTCACAAATAACTCGTGAAGTCTTCGCGTCTACAAATTTCATTAAATCGATTATACATTCGAAAATCACTTTCCTTTATCTATTTTTCATAAAATCTATTAGTAAAACTGCTGCTCTTCTTTTTCTTTCTCGTTTTTCTTTTTCGTATAAACATATGACCTGTCATCTGCTCAGTGTAAATCGGAATGAACGAAAATTACTTTCATTTCCTGTACACAGCCACACGATGATGGGAAAAAAGTTTTTCTCTTTTTGTCTCTTTACACGTGGCTATTTATTCATGAATGGACACGAAGAGGTGATATTTGAAAGCAACATGAATGAATCTATATCATAGACTGATAAAATACCTAACATATGAATTTTGAAGTTCACCAGAAATTTTATACCATCTCCCGCGTTGAGAAGACTTATACTTTTTTTAATTAGGACAACGAATAGATGACGTGATTTAATTGTCACGTATATACTCAGGATAAAATAATGATCTATGAAACAACAAAAAAATAAACAAATACGAGTGGTCAATTAACACGGTAGGGGATAAATTTCAAGAAAATTAATTTAACAATAATTCATTTGAATTTTTTTTCGCCTTTCGTTTTCTTCTTTCACTCAACTTCCAACTATACTCGAAAAATATTCTTCTCGTGTACACTGAAATTTAAACCTGTAATAAATAACATTTCTGGTTTTCTATATTTACAATGACGATAAAATTAATGGTAATTGTAATTGTGTTGAATTATGGTGATAAAATTTATGACGTACTCAAATTTCGATGTGAAGGAGGTACAAACATAATTATTGTTGCATATCATACGCAGCGTGATTTTACAGCAGTATGTAAAAGTTTAAACGCACAATCCCAAATCTTCTACACAAAATCAACAATCCTGTACTCGTAACTTTCTATTTTGTACGTTTTTTAAACGACGAACGGTCATTTACCAAGGCTATAATTTAGACTAAAATCTATAATCACGGTATTTTCACTCGAATCTGTCAAATGTCGGTTAGCCTGTATATACAAATAACTTCACGACGATAAAATCTTCCGTACTTTAGAAAAATCTCAATTTTTTATTTCGCGTAGTTTTGTTGTTCATTTTCCTTTCTTCTTTCCTAATAATATCGATGAGTTTCGCGGCTGCACAGAAAGTAACGTTCACTCATTTCCTCTGTTAGAAACCGCGACCAAATCGAGACGGTAAAACGAAAGATTTAGATAACAATCAAGATAATATATTCAGGAGGAATACTGTATTTTGTGGAAAGAGAAGAATAATAAAATATAGAAAAGAACGAAAAAAAAAACACGTCGCGCGAGGTTGACATTGTGGTGGTCGTATTCTTTTCGGAAATAAACAAAGAAACAAACACAGGGGCGCAATGCTGGCATATTTTAGTTCAACTACTGGTGGCATCGGATGTTTTTTTTTTTTTTTTACTTTTGTGAAAAAACAAATTGTTGAGTTAGCATCGTTCTACATTTTAACAAAAAAAGGAAACGAGTCAGGTGTGTTCCTTTCACTGGCCTTATTTTAACCTCGAAATTTGCTTCAAGTTTCGCTAATTTTAAATCAATGTACCCCGATGTATGGTACGACTCTATCTTGAATCATCGATCATGTCGATTTACTGTTACTTCTGCTCCCTCTCCAGCTTCATAGACTCGTAGGTTGGTTTGGTAATCGCCAACAGAATACGTAATCCAAATTATAATGATGAGGCCCATCGAAAACCACAATTCGCGGAGAAATTTTACGAGCTAAGATAAGCAGAGGAAAGATGGAGAATTGAGGTGAGAGGCTTGGAATACTAAATTGTCATGATGATTTGTTATCATTGGAGAAAAGCAGAAGCTACAGTTAAGAAGACCGTGATGAGTTGAAATTTCGTCGCTTTTTCTGGCCTTACAGTTTGTATATGGAAATACCGTAGTTGTGAACAAAAAATAGCTGATAATAGCTATGACAAAGAAGGAGACACTTCACAATCCTCCTAGATAGATATGTCTGAAGGCTCTAGATAATTCTAAATTTTGTATTACGAGATTGCAAGCTGATGACGTTTCGAGTAACCTTGACCTACTTTAGGGAATGTAAAAATTATAAAATTCCAAGCTTTAATGCGTTTCAAATATGTGTGCACAAAGTTGATAACAGCGTATAACGGTCTAGAAATAAAGAGGAATTCAATTCATGGCCTCTACGGGTTCTCTCTCTCCCCTTCCACCTCTGCCCCAACAATGCCAATATCAATTCTGTGCACCTTATTTGAATCATATATCGATAGGAGGAGAAATTAAAATATTTTCTACCTTCGAGCTCTGAATATGAGGTAGGCACTAGGTTATACGAGTCCATACCAGAATATTTACGTTTATGCTATAGGGTGAGAAAGTGGGAAGCGCTCCTTTTCAAACGCCTCATCAGTGATAGGAAACAAACTAGTCGAGGATGAAAAAATTGGATGCCATTGCAAGACTGCAATGGCAGCGGGGAACCTGCTGTCCCGAGTCCCCTAGAACCTGAAGTGTTTCCAAGTCCTGAAAATCATGAAGTGAAAACTTGAACGCGATGTAATTTCAAGGAAGCCGTCGTCTTTCCAAGTCCCCCTCCTATCATATATAGCTCGAGAGTCGAAATTTTTCTAAGTTTTTTGCTGGACGGCGCACGGCAAATTTCTCGAAAAGCCCCCCATAAAACAGGTTCCCTGTTGAAATCTCTTCAATGATTCACCCTCTCCTAGGCAACCGCTAAACTGCAGTATCCCCCCCCCCTTACACACACATACACAACAGGAACAATTTTGAACTTATTCGCTGTTGTAGTCTCTTATTCTTCTTTCTTCGTGTCCTAGACTTCATCTTTATCTTTTTCCTGCAGTCTCCAATCGCTTGTGTTGCATAATGATGTAGTCGTCCTTGTGGAGTGCATATGTAGAAAAATCTTTTCAATGATTCACCTTCTCCTTGGTAACCCCTAAAAAGCCGTGCAACCCCCCCCCCACCACACACACACATACACGACAGAAACAATTTTGAACTTAGTCGCTGTTGGATGGATTCTCTTATTCTTCTTTCTTCGTGTCCTACGCTTCATCTTTATCTTTTTCCTGCAGAGTCTCGTTTTTATGTGGATGATATACAGGTGTTGAAAGGGGTCAGCATAGCCTGGCTCTGCATTTCAGTGTTTATCTTCTTCTGCATAACCGTAGAGCTGCAAATACTGACACCAGGTTCCACATACTTCTTGGGAATCTGACATGATGGTTTCGAGGCTATTCGGAACAAGCACTCCATCGACCCCAGGAGAGACTGATTAAGCTTGCCTCGCTCATGCCTCCACGCCTCGAACTCAGTGCTGTGGTCCATCGTTCCACTTCTGATGCAATGCAAACACGTTGCGCCTATTCAAGTTTCCTCAACCTCGCATGAGGAAATTTGTAAGAGCAGCCATGGCTGCTTCACATCTGCGTCAGGTGGAAGTTCAACTGACCATGGTCTAGTTTCATCCACTAGCACACAAGTCGTCCGTACTACCAGCTCACTCTGGGCAATTCTTTCTTTTCATTTCCTAAGCAAGAAGCGCCTGGTCTCCACTTTACTCGTGAAGCCTCTTGGTCGATCGTTGTCCTTTTCTTTGCTTTGAGCACCGCCGCTCTCTCCTTAACAAGGAGCTAGATTAGTGTTGCGCGTGCTAATACGTAGAGAGCTGCCGTCGAGACAGTGTAGTAAGCTCAAATCAACGTATGTCAACTCGACTTCAAAATGAGTTCCTATTTCGACCAAAAGCCAACAAAATCGATGTTCATCTTGAGTAGATGCAAATCGAGTCGACTCAATATTCACCTCTCTCTTTTTCACCATCAACTCATCGAAGACTCCCGGTATCATAGATCGATGTCGACTGAAAATCGACGTTTGTTTCCTCGTCAAAATTCCGTAGATCTGAAGTGCAAGTGCGCAATTTGATAGGGGTTCAGAATAGAGGTCAAAAATGAGTTGACACCAATTGGTGTTAGATTTCAATGTCGACTGAAAATTGACGCCAAAATTGCGTCGGTTCGACCGTTGATGCACAGTTCGAGCACAGTTACGATTCTCATTGGTCCTCGTTTTATAATTATGACTACGGTCGTATTCTGTCTACGAGTAGCGAAGTCACCAAAGCATACGGAACTCTTCAAGAGAGTGACCTTACTTCAGATCAACGTCAATTTGAAATCGATTGCGATATTTTCGCAGAATACTAAAAATCGACTGTTAATCGACGCACCAGAGCAGACGATTTTAGGTCGATAAGAAAATTTGGAGAAGGTTGACAATCAACTCTCAATCGATGTCGATTAGAAGTCTGAAATTTCGACATCCCTTTTTTTGGACGTATATCCTTAGCCTGTACTAGACCTAGCATAGGGTAGACCAAGCTTTACTGCTATAGCCTCCATTACTCTAGACCGGTGTTTCTCAATCGGTGTGCCACAACATTTTGATCACAAATATAAATCAACATGAACTAAGAAACAAATTGCCAACCAAAAAGTGACCATAAGCACTATTTGACCGGTGTGTTCGAATTTTTGAATGATGTCAGTTCCAGTTATGATTACTCAAACTTGCACTCAATGTCATAAAAATTAAGAACTTTCTGCTACTTGACCGAAAATTAATACAGATTGTATTTTGTGTTTCCTCATAAATTTTGAAATTAGAAGAGCCCAGAGAGTTTCCAGTAAATGGAAGAAATATCCAGACACTTTTGCGTGTATTGGTGGCAAAATTGTCTTGCGTCCCGGCAGAAGATCAAAGTTCTCGTTTCCTGGAACCGCAGTATAGAGAAAGAGGGGCGAGGTTTCATATAGCCATTTTGTAGGCCACAAATTCTGAAATTAGGAAGAGGAATGTCAAAACGCACAAAAATTGTCGGTACAATTTGAAGTTCTGGAAATGCTGTGCCGCAGTAATATCGTCTCTTGGAGAAATGTGCCGCGATTAAAGAAAGGTTGAGGAACACTGCTCTAGACTAAGGAGCTCAAGAGCAGGTAAAATAGACATCCATCTTCTTTTCTAATGAACCAAATGTTAGCTAGAGGGGTGTAAGGTCCAGTTAAAAAACAAGGTTCTCTCGAGCTCCTTATGTAGACCTGATATACAGTTTCAATTTTAAGAATGTTTTTAGGTTGCGGAATATTTTACAAAATAAGTCTAAAGAATTGCAAATTTCCCTCAAGAATTATTAGGCTGTACTATAGGCTCAACATACAGTGTACTAAGCCTTCACATTTATACTAAGAAATTTTATTCGAGGCTTTGTATGTCCTGAGTGACCTTGACCTAAATTACGATAGTTACCTTGAAGAAGGAGACATTCAAGAATCAAATTAATCTTTTCTTAAGGCTCTTGCCTCGGCAATACAAGAGCCCTTATGCATACACGAAAAAAATAAAATAAAGTTTCCTACCGAAAGGTACGTTGTGACGACACGGGGTTTTATTTATAAACCGTTTATTAGAAAAAAAAAAGAAACAAACAAATAAAAAGAAAAAAATTTGTAACTTGGTCATATTGTAGTATTATTAAATTTTCTGGCATAGCCAAATAAATGAAAATCATGTTCCATGTCTTTTATATTTTATCAGTCATCATGAAATATTTCAGTATAGGCTTCTACTAGGTCAAGTGTTCCTGAGATATTATTCGTTTACCCCTTTACCTATCTTGGCGTCGTATAAGTCTTGTATGAGAAATATTTTGAGGTAATTGTGGATGTTCTATATTTTGAGGTATCAACTTTCGGTGGGGCGAACGAGCGATCTCGCTGTTGTATTGGAATGGTATGAGAAAATTCAAGTCTTTTTTGAGGAATATGAGGTAACGCGAACTCGCTCCGCTCGTTCGCGCCCTGTCTCGCTGTTGTATTGGAATGGTATGAGACAATTCAAGTCTAGGGGACTTGGAAAAATTTCGACTATTCAGCCTTTATTTATTTAATTATTCAATTATTTAATTATTCAATTATTTTATTGTTTAATTATTTAATATTATTTATTTATTTATTTATCTATTTATTTATTTATTTATTTATTTACTCATTTATTTATTTATTATTAATTCTTCTACTAGGTCGAGTGTTCGTGAGATATTATTCGTTTACTCCCTTTACCTATCTTGGCGTCGTATAAGTCTTGTATGAGAAATATTTTGAGGTAATTGTGGGTGTTCTATATTTTGAGGTATCAACGTTCGGTGGGGCGAACGAGCGATCTCGCTGTTGTATTGGAATGGTATGAGAAAATTCAAGTCTTTTTTGAGAAATATGAGGTAACGCGAACTCGCTCCGCTCGTTCGCCCCCTGTCTCGCTGTTGTATTGGAATGGTATGAGACAATTCAAGTCTAGGGGACGTGGAAAAATTTCGACTATTCAGCCTTTATTTATTTAATTATTTAATTATTCAATTATTTAATTATTTAATTATTCAATTATTTTATTGTTTAATTATTTAATATGATTTATTTATTCATTTATCTATTTATTTATTTATTTATTTATTTATTCATTTATTTATTTATTTATTCATTTATTTATTTATTATTAATTCTTCTACTAGGTCAAGTGTTCGTGAGATATTATTCGTTTACTCCCTTTACCTATCTTGGCGTCGTATAAGTCTTGTATGAAAAATATTTTGAGGTAATTGTGGGTGTTCTATATTTTGAGGTATCAACGTTCGTGGGGCGAACGAGCGATCTCGCTGTTGTATTGGAATGGTATGAGAAAATTCAAGTCTTCTACATATGAGAAATATGAGGTAGCGCGAACTCGCTCCGCTCGTTCGCCCCCTGTCTCGCTGTTGTATTGGAATGGTATGAGACAATTCAAGTCTAGGGGACTTGGAAAAATTTCGACTATCCAGCCATATATGATAGGAAGAGGGACTTAGAAAATTTTCTAATATCAATTATATTAATTATTTAATTATTTATTTATTTAATTATTTAATTAAATAATTATTTAATTATTTAATTATTTAATTTATTATTAATTAATTAATTAATTATTTATTTATTTAATTATTTATTTATTTAATTATTTAATTATTTATTTATTTAATTATATTAATTATTTAAATATTTATTTATTTAATTAATTAATTATTTAATTATTTAATTTTTAATTAATTAATCAATTAATTATTTATTATTATTACGCGGGTATACTCGCGAATTTCTGAATCACCCACGGAGTAGAGATTTTCTAATTATTAATTATATCAATTATTTATTTATTTAATTATTTATTTATTTATTTATTATTAATTATTATTATTACGCGGGGTGTACTCGCGAATTTCTGAATCACCCACGGGGTAGAGATTTTCTAATTATTAATTATAATAATTATTTAATTATTTATTTATTTAGTTATTGAATTATTTATTTATTTATTTATTTAATTATTTATTTATTTCATTATTTAATTATTTAATTATTTATTTATTTATTTATTTATTTATTTATTATTAATTATTATTATTACGCGGGGTGTACTCGCGAATTTCTGAATCACCCACGGGGTAGAGATTTCTCTTGACGGCGGGGGGAGGGGGGTGTACTCGCGAGTTTCAAAATCGGGGTCTGGCGAGAGAAAAGACATGGAACATGTCAAAAAAAAAAAGAAAAAAATACATGAAGAAAATACGGTTTATGAATAGGGCTTCGATCGAAGAGTCATTTCGCCCGATGATGTAACATAATTGTGAGGTAGAAGACAGGGAGAAGCAAGTGTATTAGATAGTGAGGGTAGGAGAGAGAGAGAATTTAAGAATGAGTAAAGAGCAGGAAAGACAGAGAGGTTGGTGATATGGAGGCAATTGAGTGCAGCGAAAGGGCGTTGAATATTAGAGTTGATAAGTGAAGAGTGGAGTGTTTTTTGTTGAGTGGTAAGATATGGACAAGGAAAAAGAATATGGTTTAAGTCGGCAGCTATCTTGTCTGGCGGATGAAAAGGACAATCAGGAGATATGTTTGGTAGAAATTTTGCTAAATAGTACGGGAGCCTGTTGTGATTGAATCGAAGTCTGCAAATCGAGACAGTGAATTTTCGGTTGACTTAGTTTGACAATATGTACCAGGGATGAGTGGGAATTGAGTTTTCTAGATGGAAGTATTGGGATGAGAGGGAAATGTTTTCCAAGTAGTGTTTTTGCCATTTTTCTTCGTTTTCTTCTCGGGTTTTGCCTAAGAGGAAATTTGCACTAATGAATGAGTATTTAGCGGCAGACTGCGAGGAGCAAGCCGCTTTAGCTGCCGAATCGACTCATTCATTGCCCTCAATTCCCTTGTGGCTGGGGATCCACATAAAAGAAGTGCTGATGTTCTTAGAGTGAAGTAGATGTTGGAGGAGGAAGCGAGTGTTAATGATAGTGGGGCTGATATTGTGACTGTAGGGTGATTCTATGATTGCATGAAGGGCCGAGAGAAAATCTGAAGCGATAAGGATTTGGTATGCGGAGAAGAAGGATTAGATTGAGATACGAAGTTGTTAAGAGCCATGAAAATAGCAGCAACTTCGCAGTCATAGGACGAGGATCCGGGGCAAATTTGGAAGTTCCTTACAACTCCCGAAAAGGAGTCATAGAAGGCCGCACCGCAACCGGAAGTCGTCTTTGAGGCATCGGTGTATATGATACGGTGATCACGGAATTAAGTTTCAATTAGTTCGGCATATTGTAGCGGTATGGCAACCTTGTGTTAACGTGTCAAAATTTCTAACGGCCAACGATGAAAAATTTCGAAATTGGTAAGGATAGCCATCTATCGATGGGAGCGAGTGTAGGAGTTTGGAATATTTTTTTATAATGCGAGATAACAAAGGTTTTTTGGAGGGGATGAAGCGCCAATTACGAGAAATATTCGAAAAGAAGAGAATGAGCTTTCTATTTGTCCAGGAGGCCAAGCGAGTACAATATTTTTGTGTAAGATACATTCTACGGAGTTGTAAGGGAGGAATTTTTGCTTCAGCTTCCACAGCAACAATTGGTGTCGTTTTTATATATACGAGTATTATCTGTGTCACCTAGGGTTTTATTTTTGCATAGCATTTTTCAAATTTCTGTTCAACCTTGACGAATTTTATTTTTGCCCATGGTATTTTCTGAATTCGTATACTGTCTTTGAAAAAGTTTCTTCTTTTCAATACCTTATTGTTTTTCTTTCTAGTATGCTCATGAGTCATGATAAATGAATTAACAGATAGGGAAATGGGGGGGGGGGAGAGAGTGAGAAACGAATGGGACCCGTATATTGAGGTGCCTGACAACTCAGTCTCGTTTAAAGCCAAAACTGAGCCAAATTTGAATCTGTTCTTCTCTCCTCGGGCCGTAAGTTGTTTAATCATGTTCTTTATTGGCGCAGGTACGTAGAAAACGTTTTTGGTATGTGGACTGGTCGTCCAGGCGTTCCTAAGTGAGTTTCTCAAGCATACCTCAAGGTGTAATACTATTTCATAAAATTTACATTGGAAGTTGGTGGTCCTTCGATAAACTGCTTGGATTTAACGACCTCAGAAAGAGTGTTTTTCATGAGTTTG
Source organism: Aspidiotus rigidus (assembly GCA_035079385.1). Lineage (NCBI taxonomy): Eukaryota > Metazoa > Arthropoda > Insecta > Hemiptera > Diaspididae > Aspidiotus > Aspidiotus rigidus. The sequence goes on from JAVHKY010000026.1 coordinate 2,438,850, forward strand.
GGATCTAGATAGGAAAGGTACTTCGACCGTGTTGTCGTCCACTTTTTTAATAGATTTTATTTTCAAAAATGTACGAGCGCATTCACTTTCATTTTCTAATTAAGAGTCGTAATAACATGGAGTTGACGAAATTTAGAAAGAAAATGAGAGTCTTCAAAAGTCTTCGAATCGTTTACGAATGTATCCAATACAGCAAATTCTGGATCTTCAACTCTAGGAAGGTAAAACGCAACCTACTCATGCAATAAATCAGCTCTCACGTGGGCACATAAACACGAAATATGAAGTAAAAACCACTCGAATTAGCTGTTCGGAAGAATTCAGTTTAGTAAACTTAATTCGCACGTCCACTTTCTGGATGCGCTCACTCGGTTCGTTTGTCGCGCTCCTGTTGTTCGTCGTTCACAGTTTTTTTATAAACGCACGATAAATTGTTATTCTACTCTTGTTTTGCGTATTCCCACAAAAGATGGCTCTTTGAAAATAGTTACATAAATAAAATTGATATTATTTTATGCGTCCACTTGTAATCGCTGCTGGAGGTTTTATAAACGTTGCGTTTGGAAGAACTGTCGAGAGCTGCTTGAAACGAGCAGCAACCGTTCACCCGAGCCCGGTACTGTTTGTACCGTATGAGGTAGAGTGGAGGACGAGAGCGCGTGAGAAGTTGCTGATACTTATCTGTGCCGTCGATCTATCTTCGGGGTTCCTTCTCGTCTTCTTTGTACGTCGTCGTCACCGTCGAGGGAAATTAAAAATGTCCCGCTGCGTCAATAACTTCCCGTATTGACTGCTTCATAATCGTATCAGTTACTTCTTACCACTTACGGAGTAAATCTATCGTTAAAATATACACAATTAGTAAAATTTCGCATTATTTCCATTGTCGTACACGCATGTGTTAGTTTCATTATGTCTGGTCCTGTATGTGCGATATATATTTTTCCAGAGCAGTCAGAGTTGCTGAAAGGTGAATATCGTATAAGTTTTATCAATTTCCGTCTCAGTAAACTTTGTATTATAGTTTCCGAAAGAATGTTGTCGTTAATTAATCGACTTGACAGAATAGTACGTCATTCGAGAGTAACTCGTCATTGATATTTATTACACGACGAGGACCAATCAGTTCGAACAGTTTCAGTAGCTCGCTTTTAACCTTATAGACTACAAATTCTTTGACATCGAGCCCTAGGTGTGATTAAGTAGGCCCATCTATTCGAAATCGTAAAATACGTGTAGAATCAAGCCCAAAATACAATTTTTGAATCATATTTTAGTAGACTAGTTGTAGGATGCATAAAGAATCCCCGTCTACTCAAAGATGATGATACGATTTTTTGAGCGGCTATCTTTGGCAGTTCAAAATAAGATCATGGTTCATCTGCTGAAGTCTCTAGTGCAATGAGACGACGATGTATGTGCTTGAAGTTGCGAGCCATTACAAACTTCGGAAGAAAAACAGTTTGTTCGAGTATTGTATCCGTATTTTCAGACATATCCGCATTCGGCACTCTTGATCTAGCTTCTATCCTAACTGTGAACTCTCACCCGAAAAACTCGTAGAGAGAAATACTAAGGTACAAATAATTTCGACAGGAACAATCCTGTCATGTAGAATCGATCCGTTTTTGAAGTTTACGGTCATTCATTATGACGGAGTATACTCAAAAGAGTAAAGAAACACAGATACACAAACCGCACTAAAATTTTACTCGACTGAGCGCTTTCGGCTAAACAGCCATTCTCAAAGTATAGAAAGCGACTGAACCCAACACCGACAAGAACGAGTAACAACGAAGAGGAGGTCATGACTGAACCAGTGAGTCATCGAAGTGTGAATCATCCTCATAGACTAATTCAATCAATCCCTCCTCAGGAATATACCTTTTCAACACGGTAATGTCTTTAATATTACGGTGACGATGAGTTTCGATTTCTTCTAGCGCTAGACGCCTGAAATATGATTTTTCCCTGTGAAGGAAAACTTCAGACCCCTCTTTGGGACTATGGCCACTTTCAGTTAAATGGTCCGCAAACGCCGACTCGCCTACTTTTCTTTTTTCCCAGGCTTTCCTGTGTTCATCAACTTTAATTTGGAGTTGACGGCCAGTCATATCTATGTACACGCTGGGGCAATCACCACAGGCCACCCTATAAACCCCGCCCCCCTCAGCCATCGGTATAGGATCTTTCAATTTGACCAAAAGGCTCTTAACTGTATTGGCACTATAAAACGCCGGTCGAAAACCGAAAGGACGGGGGACACGGCTCAACTCCGAAGAAAACCTCCCCAGAAACGGCAGCCTAATCCACCGTTTTCGTCTATCAAGATGCATTTCCCGTGGGAGGGAGGTTGTGGAATCAAGATTTTTCCTTGTAAGTCTCCTCTGGACCATAAGGTCAATGTCCACTTTGACCTGATTCACTCTAGCCAAGTGCTTTATCGAGTTCTTTTTTAAAGGCGACCTCACTCAGGGGGAGCTGGTTGAGGCGATGTATTAAGCTATTGAATGTAGCTACTTTATGGGCGAAAGGTACGAAAGACGACCCGTGGATGGTAATGTCGGTCGAAGTACTTTTCCGGTAAATACCGAATTCATGCGGACACCGTCAATGACGGATATAGATAAGTCCAGAAAATTTATTGATGAACCACCAAATTCCAGAGTAAATTTGATGGAAGGGTATAATCTATTTAAATAAGCGAGAAACTCCCCAAGGAGCTCCGCAGGACCGGTCCACGCGCACAATATGTCATCCACGTACCTATACCAATAAAAAACGTGATTCAAAAACACCTGGCCCGAAGAAAACAGGTCAACCTCAAATTTAGACATAAAAACCTCCGAAATAAGAGAACCTAAGGGGGAATCAATAGGGATCCCTACCTCCTCAGGGAACTCAAAATATTTGCCATCAAATTTGCAAAAATTAGGCGACCAACAGACGTTCAACAGGTCGGAAAATTCGCCAAATTCATCATGAGGAGTACCAGATTCCACAAGCAATTTACCTATTTGTTGCATGGTGGCAGGCTTAGGGATATTGGGAAAAAGCCCAACGACATCGAACCTGGAGGAAGGTTTACGTCCTTCAATTTTTCAGCCAGAGCACTCGAATTCTTAACTGAATGGGAAGACTCCACCTCCACACGAGCTTTGAACCATCTATCCAGGAACTTGGCGAGGGAGTAGGTGGGGGAGGAAACATACGAAACAACCGGCCGCATCGGTAAATTTTCTTTGTGTACCTTCGGCAATCCGTAAAGGAGGGGGGAGCCGGATTCGGTTCCAAAATGGTTTTCTTTACGGCGGTGCTCTTAATGATAACCTCACTACCATTAATAAGTTTTCTTGCCTCTTTAACGAATTTTGGAAAATCATACAGAGGGTCCTCCCTGGCTCCACATTGGCCAAGCACCCCGTAAACCTTGGAGAGGTAGGAAGCCTTGTCCATAACCACGACAGCATTCCCTTCGTCAGCTTTAGTAATAACTAGCTTTTCTTCCTTAATCTTCCTTCTCAAACCCATGATTAACTCACTCCCTGCATCACTTATGCAAGGGAGGGGGGTATTGCGAACCATTTCGGCACATTTTTTCTGGGTATTTACACCAGGCCCGATCTTTACTGCCAGATCAGCCACAACGTTTGCTAAAGTCTCCTGATTTTTTAGAGGGGGGAGCCCGAATTTCAATCCCTTCTCCAGAAGTGTCAACTCATTGCGGTTAAACTCCGTATTGCTATGATTTATGACACGCGCCTGATCCTGTTGGATAATATCATCGTCATCCCTAACCTTAGAACTCAGGAGGGAGGTAAGTTTCCGATTTTTTCTCTCCTTTAATTTCAGCTCAAACTCGCGACAAACATCATTTATGGTATGAATAAATGGATCGAACTCACCGTGATGAAGTAGGCTGGAGAGCCGAGAGTGCACAAGGAGGTTGAGCCTAGTGGTTACGTTGAGTAAACCATACCACCTCCTCAACTCAGTACGAATAGTTGTTGAATCACTATCAGAATAAAAACTAAATTTCACAAAATTCGGCCTCAAACCGAACTGGAGGCATTTACGAAGGAACCAAATATGAGACGAATACGTTGACCTGTTTTCCTCGGGCCAGGTGTTTTTGAATCACGTTGTTTATTGGCATAGGTACGTGGATGACATATTGTGCGCGTGGACCGGTCCTGCGGAGCTCCTTGGGGAGTTTCTCGCTTATTTAAATAGATTATACCCTTCCATCAAATTTACTCTGGAAGTTGGTGGTTCATCAATAAATTTTCTGGACTTATCTATATCCGTCATTGACGGTGTCCATGAATTCGGTATTTACCGGAAAAGTACTTCGACCGACATTACCATCCACGGGTCGTCTTTCGTACCTTTCGCCCATAAAGTAGCTACATTCAATAGCTTAATACATCGCCTCAACCAGCTCCCCCTGAGTGAGGTCGCCTTTAAAAAAGAACTCGATAAAGCACTTGGCTAGAGTGAATCAGGTCAAAGTGGACATTGACTTTATGGTCCAGAGGAGACTTACAAGGAAAAGTCTGGATTCCACAACCTCCCTCCCACGGGAAATGCATCTTGATAGGCGAAAACGGTGGATTAGGCTGCCGTTTCTGGGGAGGTTTTCTTCGGAGTTGAGCCGTGTCCTCCGTCCTTTCGGTTTTCGACCGGCGTTTTATAGTGCCAATACAGTTAAGAGCCTTTTGGTCAAATTGAGAGATCCTATACCGATGGCTGAGAGGGGCGGTGTTTATAGGGTGGCCTGAGAGAGAGAGAGAGAGAGAGAGAGAGAGAGAGAGAGAGAGAGAGAGAGAGAGAGAGAGAGAGAGAGAGAGAGAGAGAGAGAGAGAGAGAGAGAGAGAGAGAGAGAGAGAGAGAGAGAGAGAGAGATTGTAGTCGTCTGCGGAAAGTCTTAGGGGATTTAGTGTTGAGTGGAAGATAGTTTATGGCTACCAGAAAGAGGACACTAAGAACTTCCCCTTGCGGGACGCCATTTTCAATTTTGAATTTTGAGGAGAGTTGATTTTGTATTCTAACTGATATGTATCTATCTCTTAAGAAACTCTGAAGAATTTTGGGAAGATTACCTCGTAGACCAAAATGTTGTAATTGTTTGCATTATGTAGTGTCTCCAAACGCGAGGATAAGCCTCTTGCAAGTCGAAAAAAGAGGGAGGATTTAGAGAGGAAGGCTAATTCTATTTGATTTTGGAGGTCTGCCAGGGCTTGAGTTGAGTTTCGTCCTTTTCTAAAACCGTATTGTACCGATGACAGTAAATTATTTTGTTCTAGGAACCACCATAATCTTTTATTGATAATTGTTTGGAATAATTTGCCCAGCACGCTAGTGAGAGCAATTGGTCGATATGATGAAGGAAGGGTAGGGTCTGAATTAGGTTTCAAAATAGGAAGAATGTATGCTGATTTCCAGTTTGAAGGGTAGATACCTTGTGAGAGAATCGAGTTGAAGAGTGAAAGAAGATATTCGAGAGAGTTTGAGTGTAAGTTTTTGAGCATACTTGCATCGATGTTATCTGGACCCGGAGATGCGTTTATTTTAAGATTTTTTCGAAGAGTTGAGGTAAGTTCAGGCAGAGTTATTGGATGGTTATATACATGTGAGTTGTTAGAAGAGTCAAAGTCTTTTTCAAAAGTTTCTTCATGGAATTTTCGGTGAAGGAATGATGTGGAGTAATTAGCATTTGACGAGACAGAGAAAAATGTCAATGATATTGAAAATTTGTATTGCACAAAAGAATTATATTTCTTTTAGGTCAGTGATGATGAAACAAGTGATTTTTGGTGACTTTTATTTGCCAAAGTGTCTGTTTGAGCTGGTGGAATTAGCCGTTGTCTTATTTTCTGTGGCTAATAATGAGAAAAGATGAATAAATCACTAAATAGTAACCTAGCTGGCAGCCCTGCAATCATCTATTTTACTCGATCAGACTACTTATTTCTTTCACCCAGACACCTACACGTCGACTTGTAATACACCAAACCGAGCAGTTGATTTCAGGTCGATAGAAAAATTTGAAGATGTCGTCTCGAAATTGACTCCAGGTCGTCGTCAATTTTAGGTCAAATAAAAGTAGTCTCATGTATATTGACGCAGAGTACTACAAATTGACTTGAAATCGATCCAACAGAGTGGTCGATTACTTTACGTCAATTCTACATATCATCGTTGGTGTGCTGGTTAAGCGTAATCAAGATTGTCAATGGTCCTCGTTCTATAATTATGACTATATAATTATTCTGTCTGCGAGTAGTCAAGTCATCAATCCCCCTAAAGTGGGTGACTGTACACCGATTCCAGATCGACGTCGATGTGAGGTCAATCTGACCAGCATATGTTCCCATTCCTCAGAAAATTAAAAATCGACTGTTGATCGACTCAGCAGAGTGAGTAAATTTCAGGTCGGTAGAAAAATATGGAAAAATCGACTCGATGAAACAGTAAATTTCAGGTCAATAGAAAAATTTGGAGAAGTTGATTCCAAATTGACGTTGATTTGAAGTCAACATTGAGGCAACGGCGAAGTCGATATTATAGATCAATAAAGAATTTTTCGAAGTTGAAACCAATGTAGAAAATAGGTCAAAATGGACCTGATATCGACGTCGACGTAAGGTCGATTTCAACAATCTGCCGACGCAATTTCGAATAAGACTTTGAACGGTTCTGGTAATATTTGGAAGAACAGTTATTTTTTAAAAAGAATAGCAGTTCATTAACAGTGTCTGGAAAAGTATAGCCTAGATTATTCATCATTGTATCAACGTGAGTGTACTAGAAAAATTTGCATCGACAAACAGAGGGAGAGAAGAGACGAGAATTTGAATTTTCACTTTGTCTACTTCTTCTTACCTTTTGAAACGATTGTACTCGTACTTCAGGCCGCAACTTCTTGTAATTCTCAGAAAGCGTATTGCGAGTCTTTTTCCATGAGAATTTATGTTTTTCATCCAGCGAAGTACTTTAAATCGAACATCCTATTTCGGATAGTCCGATCTATTTGTAGCTTGTTGAATTTATGTGAATTCAATGAAGATCAGTTTATTGTTCCTCATTACGCGTCCCCCTTTGAATAAGGAAAAAAAAGAAAGAAGTTATTTCCGCATTGAATGGAAATATTTCAATTCCGACCACTACATAATATTCGGACGCATAAATGGATGTTTTTAACGCAAACTATTACAAAAAAATCATCGTATACAACGTTTACGGAGAATAATAACTTTGTTCGAGAGCCAACCACTTGAGCCTGTATTGTTTGCTTAAGCTATCCTATGCGAAAAAACTTCCCTTCGTGCACTTTTGTAAGGGCAGAGATTTATCCCTTCCGTTCATTATCATACGTAAGTGAAATACATAAACGTGTTCTGTATTGTTCACCGCGAATATAATTTTTTTATTTCATATTTTGAAACATCTATTGTGAAAAGATACTCCGCAACTAGCGCGTACAAATAGGTTTGGAAAACGCCTATAAAACCCCGGGTGTTAGAGAAATAAATTGTTAATTTTCGAGTGATATACTGGTAGGTTAGTGTGTGAAAAAAAAAATGAGTACAATTATCGAAGATGCGATCACTTGTACGGAGACGTAGGTGCAACAGGGAGTTTCTTTTTTTTTACGGAGGACTTATAGCATGAACAATTGTAAAAATGGCTCAAACAGAGGAAGGAAAAGAACATAAATATCAGCTAAGAATTATTACCGTCGTAGTTTGTCACTTGTGAACTGTTACTGCCTTAAATGTTTCTATTCTTCGTTCAATTTACCAAACACTTCGAGTGTTCGGTGTCATTAAAAATATAAACTTAAATAATCTACTGTACGAGAATGCTGCGGCGTAAAACGGCCAGCAAAAGTAGAATAATTTCATTTAGCTTAATAAAAAGAAACATTAAGATAAAAATCAATGAAAATCAAATAGTACGGGAGAGTTGTTTTTGTTAAATAATAAACACCCCCTAAGATAGCGTCAACGCTTTATTAAGACTCAGCGCGAAGAAGGGGGGATTTTTCATTAGATGACAATTACTTCTAAACAAGGTTAAATTGCCGCCTTATATTCCAGGCGTAACGAAAGAGAAGTTTTCTCCTTTTCGTTTTAATTAATTTTAATAATATAACACGGCTGGGCTGCTCTGATTACACTATTTTTTTTTTCCTTCTCTATACTTCTTCTTTGAGGTACCTAGAGATATATTCACGAAATTAAATGCCTCTAAAATGCGTGTTTATGAACGTTTTTATGTTCTTTTTTTGTTACTGTTATTATTTTTAAAGCAGGGTTGAAAAGTAAAACTATAACCTTCCACAAAGAATCAATTGATGGTCGACAGATAATGTAGTTTCCGTGTCGAAGTACGGTCATGTGACGAGCGAAACAGAAGAAGAGGAAAAAAAAGGAATATATAATCGAAGATTTCTTTCGAAAATCATGTCGATTTTTATTTGCTACAAGTGCGAGAAAACATATTGAACGTACGTGGCTGAATACTCCGGGGAGAAGAAAATACTCGTAGAACAATATACTTTCCTTTGCTGATGACCTGGTTATCTACCACGTTCATTCTCAAGTTGCCACCACCACTCTAGACGTCACTAACACCTTATTCGTCCTTCAAAACAAACTAGACCAACTACTCCTGAGTTTATCCCTTCCAAAATGCGTTTCCGTTCTGTTTTCCTTAAGAGCCTACAACCTTGCAGATGCGTGTATCTTCCTCAAGAGCGTACAAATCCCAAATTGTTCCTTCTTCAAGTACTTGGGCATCAACCTGGACAGTCGTCTTACATGGAACATTCATATTTCCTTCCTTCGTACCAAATGCCCTCAGGCCATGTACATCCTTCAAGCCTTGTCTAGCACCGAATGTGGTGGTGATCCCATCATCCTTTCGATGCTATACAAAGCCATTATTCGTAGTAAAATGGAATACGGGGCCTTCCTCTTCGGTTCCGCTGCTCCCTCTCGTCTGAAAAAACTCGACGTACTTCAAAACCAGGCCCTTCGCTACATATTTTAGGTGCCATAAAAACGACACGAATTGTTGCTATGGAAGCTGAAGCCAAAATTCCTCCCTTACAACTCCGTAGAATAAATCTTACACTAAAATATTGTACTCGCTTGGCCTCCTGGACAAATAGAAAGCTCATTCTATTTCTCGGAATTGGCGCTTCATCCCCTCCAAAAAACCTTTGTTATCTCGCATTATAAAAAAATATTCCAAACTCCTACACTCGCTCCCATCGATAGGTGGCTATCCTTACCAATACCTCCCCTATTTCGAAATTTTTCATCGTTGGCCGTTAGAAATTTTGACACGGAAACACAAGGTTGCCATACCGCTACAATTTGCCGAACTAATTGAAACTTAATTCCGTGATTACCGTATCATATACATCGATGGCTCAAAGATGACTTCCGGTTGCGGTGCCGCTTTCTACGACTCCTTTTCGGGAGTTGTAAAGAACTTCCAAATTTGCCCCGGATCCTCGTCCTATGACTGCGAAGTTGCTGCCATTTTCATGGCTCTTAACTTCGTATCTCAATCTAATCCTTCTTCTTCTCCTTATCGCTTCAGATTCTCTCTCGGCCCTTCATGCAATCATAGAATCACCCTACAGTCACAATATCAACCCCACTATCATTAACACTCGCTTCCTCCTCCAACATCTACTTCACTCTAAGAACATCAGCACTTCTTTTATGTGTATCCCCAGCCACAAGGGAATTGAGGGCAATGAACGAGTTGATTCGGCAGCTAAAGCGGCTTGCACTTCGCAGTCTGCCGCCAAATACTCATTCATTAGTGCAAATTTCCTCTTAAGCATAACCCGAGAAGAAAACGAAGAAAAATGGCAAAGACACTACTTGGAAAACATTTCCCTCTCATCCCAATACTTCCATCTAGAAAACTCAATTCCCACTCATCCCTGGTACATATTGTCAAACCACGTCAACCGAAAATTCACTGTCTCAATTTGCAGACTTCGATTCAATCACAACAGGCTCCCGTACGATTTAGCAAAATTTTCACCAAACATATCTCCTGATTGTCCTCCTCATCCGCAAGACAAGCTAGCTGCCGACTTAAACCATATTCTTTTTCAATGTCCAAATCTTATCACTCAACAAAAACACTCCGCTCTTCACTTAGCAACTCTAATATTCAACGCCCTTTCGCTGCACTCAATTGCCTCCATATCACCAACCTCTCTGTCTTTCCTGCTCTTTACTCATTCATAAATTCTCTCTCTCCTGCCCTCACTATCTAATCCACTTGCTTCTCCCTGTCTTCTACCTCACAATTATGTTACATCATCGGGCGAAATGACTTCTGTCGAAGCCCTATTCATGAACCGTATTTTCTTCGTGTATTTTTTTGTCTAATAAACGGTTTATAAAAAAGAAAAAAAAAAAAAAAAAAATAGTCTTTTTAATCATTAAAACAGGATAAGAAGAGCGAGACTTGTCAGATACTTGAATTTTTGCGACTAGGCGGTAGTTTTAAATAACGCCTCATGTTTCTTTCTTTCCCTAATTTCCATGGTTCATGATCGGTCGCAAGAGCGAAGGCTACTTTTATTCGATGAGACCCCTGGTCACCCCTCCCCCCACCCTTGGTCACTTGGTCAACAGCTTTCAATCACCATACTATAAGATAGCAAAAGTCGTAGCCACATTCCTGAAAGAAAACTACCAGTTTGCACCCAGACGAAGTATCAGAAACAACAGAGAGCTGATTGAGCAACTGGACAAGATGGAAATCAAGAGTAACGACAAGCTGATATCCGTTGATGTGGCAAACATGTTTGGTACCATACCGATCGAGGAACTTCTCACTCTGCTCAAAAACAACAGATACCATGGGAACACCGATGGGCCGAAGTACGCCAACATAGTGCAAGAGATCTTGAGCCAGAACTATTGCCGCTTTAATGACAGGTTCTACAGTCAGGAAAGGGGACTTGCGATGGGATCACCGCTGTCACCAATACTGGCGAAGATATTCATGAGTGATATGGAAAACAAGATATTGAAGGGCAGCAAGTTCGGAAACTCAATCAAACACTGGGCCAGATATGTAGGTGATATCCTAACTGTGTTGTCAGGCACTGATAGACAGGTGGATCTATTCCTTTCAGGAATGAACGCAATGAATGAGAGCATCAAATTCACAGTGGGAAAAGACAATGAGACCATCGACTATTTGGACCTTACACTCACACTGGAGAACAATAGGATAGAATACAAAATCTACAAGAAGCCGACGCATAGGTACTGACACCATCATCCCAAATGACTCCTACCACCACCCTAGGCACAAGTTAGCGGCAATCCAGAACTACTCCTATCAGGCAATTTCTGTCCTCAAGAACAACAAAGAGAAGAGGAAAGAGATTGAGATAGTAAAGCAGATCGCAGAAGCCAATGGCTACCGTAGGGGGGTGGTGGATGGAGTCTTTGGGAAAATGGAAACAAAGAAAGGAGCCCATGATGGCATAGTGAGAAAGTACCCCGGGTCGATACCATACATAGGAAAGTACACAAACAAGGTGATAAAGGTGTTTAATGGTGAAGTGAATCAGCAATGACTAGACGGAACAAAAGGACAAGGAAAGCTTGAGCGGAGTGTAAAAGCTCAGTTGTGAACAGTGCGAGGGCATCTACGTCGGTGAGACTGGGAGAAAGTTTAAGATCAAGAAAAAGGAGCACAAAAAGTCGAGGGAGAAAGAAGATGGCAAGTCACTGTTCGGAAAACATTGTAACGAAGAAAACCACGATGGAGATGGAATATTTGAAGTCATATATGTTGAGAATCGCACAAAGAGAAGAAAACGCTGGGAACAAATGAAGATTGCAAAAGCTAAGAGGGAGAAAGCCTGCCTCTTGAACCATGTAATCACATTTGACAGCGAAAAATTATTCGGCCTGGTGATTGGACGAGAGAAGAAGAACAAAACCGACCAATGAGACGGCAGGAATCCAGGTAGCCAATAAAAACGGAGCATTCAGGACAATAGATTGAACCAATCACTAAGCAGTATGTTTTAGCCAATAAGAACACAATGTCTTATTATTGTAAAAATAAGTTTCTGAGAAGTGAACCAAATTTTTTTGCCAATAAGATCACAGTGTTATACTACAAAAACTCATGGTTAAGGCCTTGTTCTCCAGTTACGACACAACTGATAATGGGATGACACCCGAAAGTACTCTTGTAAAAGCAACTGATAAAGTAGATTTGTACATTTGAAAACCCCTTTTTCAATATTAGTGCACTACTTACACCTTGACTCTATTACTAATTTCAATAAATTTAATGCTAGTGTTCGTTGACAGATTGACGCGAGTGAAGTTGTCATTCAACCTCCCTCCAAATTCTGACTCAAAGTCAGAAATCCTAGGCCTTCCAGACTATAGAGTCCCCGAAGTTCACAAAACGCACATCACTCCAACCTACGGTCTTTACATTTTGTCCCTTCTTATACCTTCTCTGCAAAAACCTTGATAATTGGTTCAAATTCAATATCAACTTTCAGCTTTCAGCCTACCTACTCGGTTCAGAATACCTTTCATCCGTTGTTCGTGACTCGTAGAACGAGCACGAACCTGAAAAGTACTAATTAATTCAGACTTTGACTCGTAGATTTCCAATAGACGGTTGGGCTGCCAATGCCGGTAAAGACATTGGAAAGAGGAAACACAGTTCGATTGCGGAAAGTACGTAAAGATATCAACCAGTTTGAACCTCCTTGTGACGTCATCATTATCCATTGAATCTGCTTGTGACGTCGTGAAGCTTGTGACGTTATCAGCTTAAATTTGCCTGTGACGTTATCAACATCCGTGACGTCATTGATTCGTGAAGTCACCAACATGCCTCTTTCTTTCTTTTTTGGAGATTTCTGGATTAAGTTGCGAGTATACTGTATGCTAGGCCCAGTATAGTCTAGTATGGGGAATAACTCAGTCTCGCGGATTTGCAATAGTGGCCTAGTTTAGAGCTAGTACAGCCCAATAACGGGGACAGTCAGCGCCGTAGGCCAAGCTGTCAAGCGTGTTACAGCGCCCAGTTGAGATATAATTATGACCACACGTCGTGTCTGTAAGTAGCCAAGTTACCAAGTGGACAGAATTTTACGAGGGAATGAGAGTACATCAACTCAATTTAAAGTCGACTAGAGTGCATTACCAGAAGACCCCGAATCGACTTCAAGATTAGAGGTTGATGGAAAAATTTGGAGGAGTCGACTCGAAATCAGTACCGTAGCCGAGGTGTCAGGGGAATCAAACCTTCCCTGACTTGAGCCCAATATAATTTTCAAAAAAGGATAATAGTATTGCATAAAATTTTTCTTGTTCGAAACACACTTCGAAAATTTTCTAGCTACGCCATTGATGCTCGAAATCTTCTCCATATTGACGTCGAGTTAAAATTGATGAGCATACATTCCCGAAAAACTGAAAATCGACTTCACATCATCCCATCAGAGCGGTCAATAAATTTGTAGAAGTCGACCTAAAAATCGAAATTTACCCACCCCACATCAACCTGATGTCGTCATCGACGTGATCGACGCAATTTGGACCGAGACATACAAAGATGGAAATTCTCGGTCGACGTGATTCAGCAAGATTGATATGAATGAACGAATTTTTTGAAGTGTAGTGGCTTTGATGTAAATGGTGTCGATCACTTTTTTATGGCATATGCGAAGATTCTTGCGAGCACGATGACACGAAAGTATCAAAATAGGTACTAGTTCCATTATTCGTCGCGTACATGTACAGCGTTTAGTTTTAACTATAAATTCGATTTTGGAAAACTTTACTTTGTCGGTGAAGTTCATTTCGTATGGAGTCTTTGTTACGGATAATTTATTTGTTTAGAAGTCGGCACGAGTCAAGTCTTGACATCTCATTTTGCTTTTATGTATATTAGTATTAGTATATCATTGCAAGACCAGATCGTTAATTTATTATACAAGCGTTCCTTTCAGAATATTTATTGTCCTCGGCAAGCCTTGCAAATCTCTACGTTTTCGAAAAATGAACGCAGAATAAAAGGATTTCGTGCTGGATTTTCTCTCGTCGAGTGAAATTTCAAACGACCTCGTCAAAGCTCGGAGCCTGACGCATGAAACGATTCATTTTTCAAGAACCAAATTCTCCGTATGATTTATCATTACGGACAGGAACATTTCTTATAATTATTACATACTTCTGATCATCATGTTATAGAATCTTAGAACTAACTTACGTCTTCGTTCTCAATTTTTTTCAAATTTCACCGAAAACTATCCTTATGTCATTCCACTGTTGATTTTGATCCAGTCCTACACGACAGATTCTTAAACAACTTTTTTCTGTATTGATGATCACCTTCTTTGAGCTGCTTCCGTGAACCCTCTATCCTAAAAAATCTTCCAGATGTTTCTTCTTTATAATTCTAGCCTAGAATTTATTCACGACAGCATTCCCTTTGTCAGCTTTAGTAATAACTAGCTTTCCCTCCTTAATCTTCCTCCTCAAACCCATGTATCCATCCCTCACAACCATACAGAGGCACTTTCAGACGACTTCCCCTCCATCCCCAACATATTCAACTTCTTACAACAAGCCAACTCCCTCTCACGCATATAATCACGCAATCTCGCCGAGATCATAGCCCTGAAGGCAGGCTGCTAGTAGCTCGTAAATTAAAATAAAAATTTAAAAAAAGGAATACCAATTGAATGTACATCAACTCTCGAAGGAGAAGAAGAGCGATTACAAAACCTACCAGTATGGATGAATGAAGGAAAATTAAACGTAGTCATTAGAAAATAAAGTGAGACTAAAAGTGAAAATTTATCATACCGCACTGCACTATGGTGAATTTCATGACCGTAATATAAATAAGTCGATGAAATCTATGCAGTAAGAACAATTTTTGCTCTTACTCTTGGTCTAGATTTCTTGGCTTGTAGACCTAGACAAGATTTCGAACTAGAATCGTAGAAAGAAAATTTCGGAAAACTGGAGTATGTACGAAGTTGAGAAATTTTTCCCCAGAAAATAGGACTGGTAGGACATCTATGACAATATGAAAGTCATGAAAATATGGGAAGCAAGAGAGACTGGAATTTAGGAGAGACAAATAATAGTAATACTGCAGAGTTTATATAATCTTGATGGGCACAAGTTTATTCATGTCCATGATTCATAGCACAGTCTCCATAAAAGAATTCTGGTCGCAGCCACACCTTCGAGGATTCCATAGTTCATTTGCTTCTTCTTCTCGATTCCTTAGAACAACCAAAAATTGAGAAGTAAAAAACGTATAATCATATAAGACGTGAGAAGGAATCAAAAGTAGCCATAGTCTGAAGTAGGTAACTAATAAAGTCGGAATACATCTGTTCATATGTCGAACTTGATCACTTAATTAAGCATCAGTAGAGCCGAGAAATACAGAATACATTATCGAAACCGTCGACAATGAAATTCTTCGAATTAGTTGTTCCAGTCAGCGAGTACAGAGAATGAGCAGTGACGTAAAACTTACGCTTTCGAAGAAATTCTTCATCGTTTACTCGCGCGAGAAAGAGGATTAATTATTGTAGCGAATGAATAGCGATTAAAATTCGACGGGCGTTGAAAAATTCGGCTGTGACATTTTGCGTTTACAAATTGATCTATCCCCGTACTCATTACGGGCCACACATAGCACGTGCGCGGGTGCAGAGAGGAAAATGGAAAGAACTGGTTCCCTCTTTTTGCAATAGGTACGTTTGTGGTTTTGACTAAATTTTGCATCAACTCTGAGGCTGTATAGCACGTGCCTCTTTTTTTTTCACCGCTCGTCAATTTATCTTAATTCTCCGTTTCGTGTACAAAATAGCTGAATCGAGTGAATCTATTATGAAGTATTTCTGGGTTGGAAAGTTTCGCATTCCTAACCGAATTTGGACAAAAACGAATACGAAAATGAGAAATAGAGCGAACAAATCGCGGTCCAATTTCACGTTCGTTAAAATCTCGACTGATGCTCCTCTTCCGAAGAATTGCGCTGCATTCAAACTGGTCCATTCGCAGCAGACAATAATAAATAGAGACCATCTCACCTCGCTGTTGCATCCCATCGTGGTGTCCGCTCTGTTTATGTATGTTTCAAAGGCAATTACAAGCCTACACTTTTCATCTATTTCCAAAGATATACTATCCGTCTGTTATTAATATTTACAATGTCATTTACGACCGAACGAGTTGTTTTTATCGTAAAGATTATAGGACTAACTTAGTATACCTATTTTCGGCATCGGCGGCCGGCCCATTTTTTTTTTTCTTTTTTGTAACACCGATATGACATTTGAGAAATCTCACTCTTTAATAAACGATTACGATTACATTATTTTGATTCTTTTTAACTCATTTAAAACGTATAAAATACGGTTTCAGCATTACTTTGTTAACAGCACGGTTGTTTCTACAGCCTGCATATAAAATCGGTATCAGACAAATAAATGTCCCGTGTAAATTTATTTATCTGGTGCACAGGAAGAGGAGATCCTCGCGAATTTCAGCCAGTCTCGCAAATTCGATAAATGAACGTTATTAAAAAGAGGAGGTAGTATTATAAAATTTTTGAATTAAACCTCATTACGGCCAGTGCTAAATATTACATGTATCGCATAAATCGTAAAATTAATAAGAAAATTTCAATAATAACCGTTAAAAACTTCGTTGGTGTTCTCTATTTTGCTTGAATATAACGCGTGAATTTTAGCAAATCCTCTGTAGAAAATATGACGGTAATTTTCTTTTTAATGTTTATAAGCTGAAAATATACATGTTTAGTCGTTTGTGTACTGCATAGTTTCATTCTTGAATACAATCTCAGACAAAGTGAGGTCAATTACAGTGATTTCCTTCAAATTGTTATGATTCAAATACACGAATTCAGAGTATTGCAGCCAGCTGAAAGCCAAAAGCCGAATATACAGCTAAATTTATTTTGAGAAGCGTGCTGAGAAGAAAGAAGCTGATGAAAGCCAGCTTTATTTAAACATTTGTAAGCCAATTTTTTTCCACTCCAAAATAGGAAAATGCATTGTTTGAGTGTTAAATTTTCAAGTACAACTGCTCCACTCTCTAGGCCAGGCGCCAAACTGGCTTTGTCAAAAAATTAACAAAGATAGGAAAGATTGGTTTCTGCTCAGTTCAGCCGTTCGGCATAGAAGCCTGTAGTGCAGTCATCCCATGAAGATGAACACAAACTGGAAAATAGATATCTTCCAACTGGATGATGAAGATCCATATTCTCTCGATCGTTTTATCTGCACTTACATCTTTTTGTAACATTGATCAACCGGAAATCTTTTTTTTTTGTTCTTTTCCGGTTCCAGAACCCAATAGCAGGATCCGGTCCCTTTTGGTTCCGGTTCCAGAACCCGATAGCGAGATCCGGTTCCTTTTGATTCCGGTTCCAGAACCCTATAGCAGAATCCGGTTCCTTTTGATTCCGGTTCCAGAACCCAATAGCAGGATCCGGTTCCTTTTGGTTCTGGTTCCAGAACCTGATAGCGAGATCCGGTTCCTTTTGATTCCGGTTCCAGAACCCAATAGCAGGATCCGGTTCCTTTTGGTTCCGGTTCCAGAACCCGATAGCGAGATCCGGTTCCTTTTGATTCTGGTTCCAGAACCCAATAGCAGGATCCGGTTCCTTTCGGTTCCGGTTCCAGAACCTGATAGCGAGATCCTGTTCCTTTTGATTCCAGTTCCAGAACCCAATAGAAGGATTCGGTTCCTTTTGGTTCCGGTTTCAGAACCCGATAGCAAGATCCGGTTCCTTTCGATTCCAGTTCCAGAACCCAATAGAAGGATCCGATTCCTTTTGCTTCCAGTTCCAGAGTCCGATAGCGAGATCTGGTTCCTTTCGAATCCGGTTCCAGAACCCAATAGCAGGATCCAGTTCCAGAACCCGATAGCAAGATCCGGTTCCTTTTGCTTCCAAATATTTCTACATTGAATAAATACTCACGACTCCTCATTTTCATCAATTATGAGTAGAGTTAGGATTTTTTGGTACCGATAAATTAAAATTCGGTTTTTTGAAATGTCATTTTCGGTATTATTCGGTATTTTCCAAATTTTCGAACGTAAAAACAATAATTACCAAAATATTATTGACAGATCCAGTTATACAGCAACAATGGATTCGTGGGATGCTTTGGGGGAACATGTACACACATTTGGAGAGCAAGAAGGAAGGAGACCAGATCCTATGTGGCCCTTTGCGAAGGAATTCAATCCCAACGTCTTTATGAAATTGTCTTATGCCAACAACTGGTGGTTATGTCAATTCTTGGCAGTAATGTTAGATGAAATTCTTTACCCAGATGATCAAGTTGATGTGACGGGACCTACTATGAGGGGAATGGTCGGAATAAGAACAAATCCAAAAAATTAAATTTTCTGGCATAGCCAAATAAATGAAAATCATGTTCCATGTCTTTTATATTTTATCAGTCATCATGAAATATTTCAGTCTAGGCTTCTACTAGGTCAAGTGTTCGTGAGATATTATTCGTTTACCCCTTTACCTCTCTTGGCGTCGTATAAGTCTTGTATGAGAAATATTTTGAGGTAATTGTGGGTGTTCTATATTTTGAGGTATCAACTTTCGGTGGGGCGAACGAGCGATCTCGCTGTTGTATTGGAATGGTATGAGAAAATTCAAGTCTTTTTTGAGAAATATGGGGTAGCGCGAACTCGCTCCGCTCGTTCGCCCCCTGTCTCGCTGTTGTATTGGAATGGTATGAGACAATTCAAGTCTAGGGGACTTGGAAAAATTTCGACTATCCAGCCATATATGATAGGAAGAGGGACTTAAAAAACTTTACCTATCTTGGCGTCGTATAAGTCTTCTATGAGAAATATGAGGTAGCGCGAACTCGCTCCGCTCGTTCGCCCCCTGTCCCGCTGTTGTATTGGAATGGTATGTGACAATTCAAGTCTAGGGGACTTGGAAAAATTTCGACTATCCAGCCTTTATTTATTTAATTGTTTAATTATTCAATTATTTAAATATTCAATTATTTAATTATTTAATATTATTTATTTATTTATTTATTATTAATTCTTGTACTAGGTCAAGTGTTCGTGAGATATTATTCGTTTACCCCTTTACCTATCTTGGCGTCGTATAAGTCTTGTATGAGAAATATTTTGAGGTAATTGTGGGTGTTCTATATTTTGAGATATCAACTTTCGGTGGGGCGAACGAGCGATCTCGCTGTTGTATTGGAATGGTATGAGACAATTCAAGTGTAGGGGACTTGGAAAAATTTCGATTATTCAGCCTTTATTTATTTAATTATTTAATTATTCGATTATTTTATTATTTAATTATTTAATATTATTTATTTATTTATTTATTTATCTATTTATTTATTCATTTATTTATTTATTATTAATTCTTCTACTAGGTCAAGTGTTCGTGAGATATTATTCGTTTACTCCCTTTACCTATCTTGGCGTCGTATAAGTCTTGTAAGATAAATATTTTGAGGTAATTGTGGGTGTTCTATATTTTGAGGTATCAACTTTCGTGGGGCGAACGAGCGATCTCGCTGTTGTATTGGAATGGTATGGAAAATTCAAGTCTTCTATGAGAAATATGAGGTAGCGCGAACTCGCTCCGCTCGTTCGCCCCCTGTCTCGCTGTTGTATTGGAATGGTATGAGACAATTCAAGTCTAGGGGACTTGGAAAAATTTCGACTATCCAGCCATATATGATAGGAAGAGGGACTTAGAAAATTTTCTAATTATCAATTATATTAATTATTTAATTATTCATTTATTTAATTATTTATTTATTTAATTATTCAATTATTTATTTATTTATTTGATTATTTAATTATATTAATTATTTAATTATTTATTGATTAATTAATTATTTATTTATTTATTTATTTAATTATTGATTTATTTAATTATTTAATTTTTTATTTATTATTTAATTATATTAATTATTTATTTATTTAATTATTTAATTATTTGATTATTCAATTATTTAATTTTTAATTAATTAATTATTTAATTATTTATTTAATTATTTATTTATTTAATTATTTAATTATTTAATTATTTAATTTTTAATTAATTAATTAATTAATTCATTAATTAATTATTTATTTATTATTATTACGCGGGTGTACTCGCGAATTTCTGAATCACCCACGGGGTAGAGATTTTCTAATTATTAATTATATTAATTATTTAATTATTTATTTATTTAATTATTTAATTATTTATTTATTTATTTAAATATTTATTTATTTAATTATTTAATTATTTATTTATTTATGTATTTATTTAATTATTTAATTAATTATTTATTTATTTATTTATTTATTTATTTATTATTAATTATTATTATTTTTACGCGGGGTGTACTCGCGAATTTCTGAATCACCCACGGGGTAGAGATTTCTCTTGACGGGGGCGGGGGGGAGGGGGGGGGGTGTACTCGCGAGTTTCAAAATCGGGGTCTGGCGAGAGAAAAGACATGGAACATGTCAAAAAAATGGTAAAAAAGGGGGAATTTCGCAATAATCACAACCAATATTAAGATTTTCGCAGGCATTCATACTCAGTTTTGAGAGATCTCAATAAACCTCAAAACGAGTGCTCTACCCAACGCAACGTGAGCTTCACGTTGAATTTCTTTTGAAATTGGTAGATTTTCCAAAAACAACCAATTTTTCTCGTAACTCACAATATTTCCGTACTATTTCGCAAAATCTCGCTATTTCACGCGTTATCGATTTTTAACCGATCAACCGGTCAATTTTTGTGTAAAATTTACCAAAATACCGGTTTATTATTGATTAACGGCTAAACCGAGTAACCAGTTATTATAATACAAAACCTGGTTGAATGCCAATATTCAAAACTTTTTAATTATCACTACGATATTCACTCATAAAAGGTCCTCTCTCTCTCTCTCTCTCTCTCTCTCTCTCTCTCTCTCTCTCTCTCTCTCTCTCTCTCTCTCTCTCTCTCTCTCTCTCTCTCTCTCTCTCTCTCTCTCTCTCTCTCTCTCTCTCTCTCTCTCTCTCTTTTTTTTTTTTTTTTTTTTTTTTTTAATTTTTGCGTTTTGAGAGCGAAAAAGTGGAAGACCTTGGCGCTCCTCACGGAATTTTTCGGAAACTAAAAGTGATTAGAATAATTCACAGCTAACCGGTTACAATGATCTTCAAATAACCGTTTAACGGGTATTGGGGAATAACCGATGACCGCCCATCACTAATAGAAATAGGTAGAACAAAGATAGTTGAAAGAATTGGAGATGATGTCGGAGTTGCTGTATAGTGCGGAAATTACAGATGAGGGAATGTTGTAGGCAGAACATTGGGTTTTAGAGGACGGGACATGAGAAGAGATGTTGAACTGTGAGGTTAACTGGATGGCAGTAGTTACATGACGGAGAGGCGTGTAGGCGGTGAGAGTGAGTGAGTCGGGTATGGCCGGTTTTTGATTGATCTCAGTTCTTTCCAAAGATTATGCCCAGAAGCTAGGATTTTGAAAGGGTAGTATTTTTGAAAGTCGTCTACTGGTGAATGATATGGGTCAGTAATTTTCGTAGTGTGAAATTCTTGGCCGCACGATTGACTTTTTCATGTTGAGGGTGATTGATATGACCCGGAAACCAGATGAAGGGTGACTAGTGATTTAATTGAGGTTACTGTACGAAGAATGAGGTGAATGCGTTGAGTGATGGGCTTATTTAAATAAGGTCTTATAAAGATATCTGGGAGGTAAGTGAGTCAGATAGTAGGATATAAGTTGAGTCCAGGAAGACGATCGGTAGGAGTTGAAAGACAAGAGCGATTCGCGCTCAACTCAGCAGTAAAAACGGAGGCAGAGTTTTTTTTTATCCTGTATGGAGTATGAATAGCCAGTCTTATTTTTTGTTTTAGAGCCGTCAGTGTAACATATTTTATGATCGGGGAATTCTGTGATAATTTCTGTGATTAGTTTACGTTAGGCGGCGTTATTTGATTTGGGAATATTTTTGAGATTGAATCTGATACTCGGAGGGATGAATAGCCATGAGGAAATGAGTGATTTAATAGGGACGAGCGGATTGAGTTTGGGGATGCAGTGAAGATGGGGCTTAAGAAAATTTAGTAAGGTACTTTGAGGGGAGGAGAAGGCAGTGTGGGTAGGGAGTTCCAGAAATTGAGCTGACGGTGCGAGGAAGTTGGTAATTGATTCTTTCAAAAGCTGAGAGCTAAATTTCTTATGGTCGTAACTGAAATTTTCTCCTGAAATTCTTAAGAAACATAGCTGGGAAAATTTGATGTACCGAAGTTATGAGAGTGAAATTAGGATAGCTCTAAAAAGTTCGACTAGGAGGAAATTTTTCTATATCTAATTATCCATCGGTTCACAGCGAATGCCGCCTTCCGATGACCCAGCCTCCATTTCCTTCGATCCATTCAGATACAATTTAATATGTTCTGTAGCCACATCTCATCCGCTACCCTAGCGATTCAGCTCTCCCTCTTCGCTCATTGGGATGCGACTCACTGACCTTCCTTGGTGGCCATTCATCCGCCATTTTTCGTACATTTCCGTACCATATCAGCCGTCTCGTCTTGATATGAACCTCCGTGGTTTCCCTGATGGTTTCATTTCAGCATCTTTCCAGTTTTGACCGCCTGGCTGCTCTCCTCTAGAAATCCATTTCAGTTGCTAGGAAGAGATTCTCTGTCCTTTTCTTCAACGGCCAGACTCGCAGCCATAAGTGATAATACTTTTTCTCGATGTATCGAACATTCGTTTTTTATTTTCTCTTTTTTTTCTGCCATTATTCTAATAAGTATCGTTTAAAGGTCCAACTGCTAGAAACTTCATGACAAACTGTTGAACTCGAGGCGGTTGTCAGCAAAATCAGGATTGTGTGTCCAAATTCTATGGAAAGAAGCAGAGACTTGTGCATGTTTTCATAATTTCTCAATATGAGTACACTATAGTCATAGTATAACTCACAGCCAAAAATTAACCTTGGCAATATATTTGATGAGCAAAGTTTCTTTTTTAAAACTCTGGGAGAGAATTCTTGAAGGGATATTTTCAAATTTTATTTGCAGATCATGGTATAAATATTAGTGAGCTTAAGAAAGTCTTCAAATACACTACGATAAGCTCAAGAAAACCTTATTTCATGCCACCCTCTCCAAGTATGAATTCTTAAGATGGGTAGAAATTCAGAGCTTAGTCAAAAAAGCCAGAACATTACTAACAGTGATATGTGTAGTAAGTTTACGAGAGTAGTTGAAGAAAGGTTGGGTAAGGAAGTTAGTCCTCCTGTTTCCTCATGAACAATTGATTTACGAGGGACTTTCTCGAAAGATTGTTAGCAAATTTGTGAATATTTTTCTCGTATTTTCAGATATATGATTCAGACTGTTTTCGAGCAAATGAAAGGAAGGCAATTATTGTTTGAACCTGTCAGTGGTCGCACAGATGGAAGTCTTGAAGCGAAGCCTCCATAGTAGCAGTATTATATCAACCAGTCGGAAAGCAAACCTTCAGGAAATTGAATTAAGCGAATTTTTCCACTCTGCTAGCGCTAAGCTCACCATGTGCGGTGATGATTGGGCATCTGCTAAATATATAGGGGGTTCAATGGAACAACTTCAATAATTTCTCATTTTTACAGATTCACGCTCGAGATCACGATTTTCTGGAAAAATATGAACTCTAGTCCCATAAGTAGCCTACTTCTTATTCCGGTACCTACTATCATTAATTGCCCCCCTTTATAAACATGTTTCTCATTATAAGTCATCTATTAAAGCGAATGGAGGCCGCGGAGCGTCGGCAGAACGTCGGCGAGGTCCAACGTCTCCGAGAGTTTGAAAAACATTGAATTACAGTAAATGATTCACGAGAGATTCTCATTTACTCAGACTCAAGACACCACGATTTACTTTCTTCAGTGTAATTTCCCTTCTTGTTCGAAAGTAAGTAAAACCTATCTATACTACATTCGATAAATCTTTTTTGTTCGTATAACCAATACCAATACCAATGACATATCTCACTTCTTTCTGGGTGAGATTTTTGACCAGTTCGTTTTTCTAGACAGTCTAGGGCTTATTCTTGTTTTTGGTAGCCCGTATACTCTTGAATTCTTCAATCGTTCTGATTTCAACTCTCACAATCAAGCCATACTCAACTTCACAGTCGGTAATCTCGTATGCTCATAGATGTGAATATCAAGAGCAAATTCAGTCAGAGTAGTTCAACTGAAAAACATTTGACATGTTTGAAGAACAATTTAGTCTCTATACCAATCGAATTGAATTTCATGAATCTAGAAACTTTGAGTATTAAACTTGCGCTTGTTACGTTTAATGTGTTTCTTATCAAATTTTTCAGAACTTGTGAGTACACGGTTTGAAAATAGCCGTCACCGTCAGTAAACTACTGAGTAAAAATCAAACTATCGCAGTTCTATATCCAGCCATCTACGAAAGAATGGAACCGAATAATTCTTAGTTACGAAGAAGGAAGTACATATATGTATAGCTACCTTGTACAAAAATGATACCGTTCTACACATCAAGAACTATTCCGTGCTGCCTAACTAGAATGTTGCAGGTAGAACCTATTCGAGCACAAAAATCGTCGGTAATTCGTTCCAAATGATCCTTTTCACAGCGTTTCCGAAGAAAATTATCTTGAAAATATTCTTTCGCAAGTCGAAGAATGGTTTTCAGACCAACCTTCACAAAAAGTTTCACAAGTTCTAGGCGCCTGTAACCAGAACTCATGTTGATTTGAATTATACTTAAATGTACGTTGGAAAGAATATTAACTTTTGATCGGTTTTTCTAAATGCCGCGTATTAAATGTCATTCATTCACAATAACAAACTTGAAATCTGAAAAGAGGGAGAGGAGAAAAGCGCATTAAGAAAAACAATAAATCGACTATCATATCAACTCCATAAAAGTCTGTAAAAATACAATATTGGAACAGATTTGTGAACCAGACTCATAACGTACCAACCTTAATATTCATTCCGGGTGTAACGCTTTTACATAGGTGTCCACTTATGTCTCGTGAAAATTTAGCACGATTATTAAATAATGTATCAATGAAAAAAATTAATGGAAATCGACGCAAATTATATACATTTTCTTTTCTCTAATACACCAGAAAGCTCTTAACTTGATGGCTCAATTTTCGAATTGCGTCGCATTTAACTTGTCTACAACCGCGCAAAAAGAACACCCGCACCTGACAATAAAAGAAGCCTCTTCATTGATGCGGCATTTTTGTAATCATAGAAACAACTGCCATAGATTTAATCTAAATTGAAATTTCTACATACGTCCTAATAGAGAGGGTGAGAGTTGCAGAGTGAGTAGAAAGATTTATTAATCATGAACGTATAGGTATTGAATTCTATAATATTGCCAAGCTTTTGATAATTTGTTTCGCTGTGTTTTCAAACTCGAGAAATAAATTGACAGAATTGTTAAAATTTATATTTAAAATATTTTGTAGGTACTCAGCGACATGAACATAATTTCTAAGACTGCTCCAATCTTCTGTCAACTCATGTTTTCACAATTTTCCTCGCTAGAGTTCTCCGAAGTGATAACGCTGCTCCCATTGGAGCATCTGCCGATTCAGTGTATTCGATTGGAAGTGGATGGTAGTACTTTTCCATTTCCATTTGTAGGACTTTATTACGCAGTAGAGCCGAGCCAGTTGCCAGTATCTTCGTTATTCGTTTCTCTTTTAATTTTTCCTGAGATACAATACTGTGAAAAAATATAACAAAAAAATTTGACGGTTAATTAAATGTCTGATCAAGAATTTTCTACGTGGACAGAAATTTTCCAAAAAAAACTCTTCCGAAAATTAATCATTGCGCTTGAATCTTATGTCCCATGGCTTGTTCTATACTACGCTTTTGTGTACCTGTGGAGAGCAGAGTAAACCGGGCTCTAAAGGCAGTGGTGCGTTGGATCGAGTCGGCTGGACTCGAACTTGCAGTTGGTAAGACGGAGGCCATTTTATTTACGACCCGTCGAAAGTTCAGTCCACCCACCTTTCGCCTGCAAGGTGTGGAAATAGAAACCAAGAAGTGAATGAAGTACCTGGGCATCTGGTTTGACTCAACGCTGAGCTTCAAGCATCATTTCCTGATGGCAGCGGAAAAGGCGGGTAGGGTAGTTGGATACCTGAGCCGCCTGATGAGGAACCTAGGAGGACTGAGAGAAGCAAGAAAAAGGATTAAGATGAGCACCGCCTTGTCGATCCTCCTATATGATGCCCCAGTATGGGCCAACTCCATGAAGATACTATACAGAAGGAGAGAGATGGTAAAGACCCAACAATGAGCTGAGCTGAGATGTGTTAGTGCTTACCGCACTGTCTCGACAGAGGCTCTTTGCGTATTAGCACGTTCACCACTAATCGACTTCCGGTGGTGTTCAAAGCAAAAAAGACGACAAAGACCAATCAAGAGGCTTCACGGGTTAAGCAGGAGGCCAGACGCAAAATGGAAAGCAAGAATTGCCCGGACCGAGCTGGACACGCGGACGACCCCTGTGTTAATACGCGACCTTGATGAGTAGATGAACCGAGTCCATGGTCTGCTGAACTTTCACCTGACGCAGGTGTTAAGCGGCCATGGCTGCTTCAACAAATACCTTCCGAGAAGTTAAGGAAAGTTGAGCAGGCAACTTTTTCGCACTGTAACCAAGCGCGGTATGATAGACCCCGACACACCTCATTTGAGTATGAGGCGAAGAGGCGTGAGCGGGACAAGCTTAGTCGGTCTCTTCAAGAACTCGGGGTAGATGGAGCGCTTGCCCCAAGTAGCCTGGTATCCACCATGCTAGGTTCCGAAGAAGCATGGAACCAGGTGTCTGTCGTGAAGAGGAGGATAGACTGGAAATGGAATAGACAAATGCAAGATCAAGCTATGGCCTACTATTCACCCGTGTACCATCAACATCCAGATTTGCAGGAAGAAGAGGAAGATGATTTCTGAAGAAAGAATACGATGAAGAAACTGCAACAGCGATCTACTATCCACTCCATCAAGGAGGACAGGCGGCGTTGCACATGCGACACAAGCGAATACTACGCTTATAGTAGGCCTATATCGGAGAATCTCAGTCGGAACTACAATCTAACTATAGCAGCATGTTGTTGTCCACCCCTTACAAAATAGAAGAAGCACAACACATCGACGTCTTCAGAAAACTCGGTCCAAAATTTATAATTGTAGGAGACTACAACGTCAAGCATACTACTTGGGGTTCACGCCTAATAACCCCCGGGAAGAGCCAGAACCACTAAACGCTATAAACTCGTTCTCATGCGGTTACCACTCTTTATTTACTCCAACATATTGGCCAACTGACAACAATAAAATTCCTGACCTGCTCGACTTTTACATCAATAAAGGCATATTTTATTTGCGTACACAAAAACATTATAGGGATAGAAGATCTTTCAGCTGACCACACGCCATCAGTGATGTTGATCTGCTGTAATCAGGAAAAAGAAGAAACCCACCTTGATTTCCCTAACAGAAATATCAAATGGGATGACTTTCGAGGAAAATTACATGCTCAAGCTCAAAACTAGAGAGGAGCTAGAACACCGAACGGAATGCTTCATCCACCTAGCTTTACACCACCACCAAAAGAAACTCCGGCTTATGCAGCAAGCTATCCATGGAAAATAAGACAATTTGAATTAGTTAAGGAACAAAGCTCGCAAACAGTGGCACAATACTCGTAACCCTGTTTGCAAGAATGTGTTCAATAGAATTAGCTACCAGCTCGACAGAAGCACCAAAAAGTTCAAACAAGACAGCTTTCATGATTACCTACCTAGAAAACTTGAGCCCTGAAGCAGAAAACAACTATTCGTTATGGAGAGCCACAAGCAGATCCAAGAGACCTTCGGCGCACATACCATCATTAAAAAACCACTTAGGAAACACCACAAACTACCAAAACGAAATCTAGGTCAAGCTAGTGACACCACAAGAAGTGATCAACGAAATCAAGAACAAGAACCAGAAGAAAACGCCAGGAACTGATGCGATCTCAACTAAAATTCTGAAAGAACTAGCCTACCACGTAAAGGCATTGTAATGCTAGGTAACACACCTCTCCAATGCATGCCAGTATCAGACTTCGTTATGTACCCAAGTGTCTCAAATAATGATGATCAAGAAACCTGGAAAACCTCCAACTGAAGAGAAGTCATACAGATCGATATCTCTGCTCACAGCTATTGCCAAGTTAGGTACTCGCAAAAATCCGCGTAAAACGCATCAAGCCTTACGTGGAGGTACCCAACTTCCAATTTGGATTTAGATCCCGTCCTGCGACTGTTGAACAAATACAGAGAGTTGTTGCGAGCATCGAAAGAGCCCTCGAAGAAAAGAAGTACTGTGTGGCAATCCTCATGGATGTGGCACGAGCCTTCGATAAGGTATAGCACGACGGACTCATATAAAAATTTGAAACGTAAGACCTATGTAAGTTAATGAAACCTTACCTATCTAAAAGGACTTTCAGAGTAGTCGACGAGGAGGCAAAATCGGGCTTGGTGTGCAGCAGGTAAGCGTTTGTACCTGTTGTACACTGCCGATATCTCAACCTCACCAGAAACTGAAATTGCCACCTTTGCTGATGATACAGCAATCACAGCAAGCAGTTAATTGCAACAGATCGCTACAGGCCGTCTGCAGCAAGCATTGTAATTAACAGAATATCCGAATGGGCCCAACAGTGGAAGATTAAGCTACACGCTCAGAAAACCGTACATGTCATCTTTGCTCTTCGTAACAGAGATCCTCACCATCGTGTATACATCAGTGGCGTTCAGATCCAACGGAAGAAGTCAGCGTAGTACCTAGGACTCAATTTAGATTCCAGGCTAACCTGGAAACCCCACTTAGAACAGAAAGCTTACTAAATAAAGCAGAAGATATGAGAGATGTATTAGCTGATAGACCGGTACCTATTCTAAAATGAAACTCAACTCGAAAAAACTCGTCTACCAGGCTAGGTATCGAATTATGGGGATGCACCAAACGTTAAACCGCTTCATCATACAGAGGGAGCAGGTTTTAAGCCAGTGCGGGGCCACTGAAAACCCCCTTTTCAATTTCCCTCACTATGTCAAGGAGGTTCGGAATGCGATTAATAAAAGTTTCGTTATCATTACAAAACCCTCAGTGAAAAAACGTTTGCTCGAACCTAATCCTGTACCTCCTTTATTGTGCGGGTTGCCTAAAGTTCATAAGGCCAAAACTCCCATGCGGCCCGTCGTATTTTACCTCGCCAAATACCTGGACCGTTGGTTTAAATTTCATATCGAATACGAGCCTCTTTACTCCGTCAGAAATTCAGTCTCCTTGGCCAATAGGCTTAAAGATGAAATACTCCCTCCTGGTACTATTTTATGCTCCTTCGATGTGGTCGGTCTGTTTCCAAACAAAGCGGCCACCCTCCAATATCTAGGCGACCTTCTTGTTAAACGTAATACTCCTCATGAAGAGTTGCAGGAGTTCTTCGACCTACTCAACGTCTGCTGGTCCCCTAATTTTTGTAAATTTAATGATAAATATTTTGAATTCGTGGAGGAAGTGGGCATTCCCATTGGATCCCCGTTGGGTTCCCTTGTTTCGGAGGTATTTGTGTCAAGATTTGAGGCTGACCTCTTTTCCTCGGGCCAGACTTTCTTAAATCACGTTCACTATTGGCACAGATATGTGGATGACGTGCTATGTGCGTGGACAGGTCCCCAAGAACTCCTTGGTGAGTTTCTTAAGTATCTAAATGCTCAGTTCCCCTCCTAACTTCTTGGACCGTACCATCTCCGAAAGAGATGGGGCCCAAAGATACTTCGACCGATATTGTTGTCCACGGCGCGTCATTCTGCCCTGTCGCCTACAAAATAGCTGCTTTTAATAGTTTCATTCATCGACTCACTAATATCCCTTTGAGTCAAGCAGCCTTCCAGAAAGAACTACGTACTATAAAGTACTTGGCTCGGGTAAACGAGGTCAACTTGGACATTGATCTGATGGTCCGTAGGAAGATCACGCGACAATACCTTGATTCTACTACCTCCCTCCCTCGAGAGGAGAGTCGTGAAGGCAGAAAGCATTGGATTAAGCTCTCCTTCCTGGGTAAGTTCTTGTTAAATTTGAGTCGCGTCCTTCGGCCCTTTGGTTTCCGGCCGGTTTTCTATAATCTTAATACATTAATAGGACTGCTCGTTAGATTGAAAGACCCTATACCACCATTACAGAGGAGTGGGATTTATAGTATAAGATGCAACGACTGTGACGGAATCTACATAGGTGAGACCGGCCGCCAACTCCAAGTAAGAGTGGCTGAGCACTTGAAAGCCTGGAAAAAGGGCCATAGTTTCAGGGACGGGTCGGAGACCCTCCTCCATGGAGAAAGATCGCATTTCAAACGAATGGCGCTGGAAAATATCGAGATCATTCGCCACCTGAACAGCGATAACATAACCGTATATTCCGGACGAGGGATTGGTTAAACTAATTTATGAGTATGACTCACATCGCGAGGAGTCGTTAGTTCAATCCTCACCGTTGTTTTCTGTCGTCGACTGTTAACAGGGAACCTGTTTTATGGGGGGCTATTTGAGAAATCTGGCGTCCGCCGTCCGCCGTCCGCCGTGCGCCGTGCGCCGTCCAGCGAAAAACTTAGAAAAATTTCGACCCTCGAGCCATATATGATAGGAGAGGGACTTAGAAAAATTTCGACTCTCAAGCTATATATGATAGGAGGGGGACTTAGAAAAAATTTCGACTCTCGAGCTATATATGATAGGAGGGGGACTAGGAAAAAATTTCGACTCTCGAGCTATATATGATAGGAGGGGGACTTAGAAAAAATTTCGACTCTCGAGCTATATATGATAGAAGAGGGACTTGAAAAAATTTCGACTCTCGAGCCATATATGATAGAAGGGGGACTTAGAAAAATTTCGACTCTCGAGCCATATATGATGGAGAGGGACTTCGAAAAATTTCGACTGTCGAGCTATATATGATCTAGGCTTCCTTGAATTTTCAATACCAAATCTCATTCGAATCATAAAACAGGTTCCCTGCGTTCCTCGTTTAACTTCGTTAAGGAAGCCGTAATTTTTCTCTGTCAGTCGCTTTCTATTCAGTTTCTCCGCCCGTTGATGGCTTCTTAGCCGAAAGTTTTTGCGGTATTTTGTTTGTTTTATTTCTGCGGCTTCTGCAAATTCTCCTCGTGCATTTACTCATTGTAGTATTTGTCGTTTCGTCGTTAATTTACTCATTGTGGTAATTGTCGTTCTAATTAATACCAAAATGAGTTCTTCCGTATGATCCCCAACGCTTTCCATTACACGCCAAATGAAGACTTACATAAAGATCTCAACATCAAACCTGTCAATGAAGTGATTCGACTCTACGCGCTAAAATACGAGAGAAGACTTCTCAAGCACCCAAATACTGAGGCAATTCCAATACGATGTGCGCAAGCTGAAGCGTGGTAAACCACATGAGCTAGCTCAATAATTATTTTTAAAGACTCGACCGGTGGTCGGGAGTCGAGGTCTCGTACCCATGAAATAATCATGGTTGTATAGAAAAATAAATACATTTTGTTATAATATTTAAGATAGCTCTAAAATGAAAAGAAGAAAAAAAAAAATACAAAAAATTTTCAATAACGACTGATTTTCACTCCTTGGATCGAGTACGCGTATCCTAATTTAGGTCCAGATTTTAAAACAAATTTTCTGGGATAGCGAAATAAATGAAAATCATGTTCCATGTCTTTTATATTTTATCAGTCATCTTGAAATATTTCATTCTAGGCTTCTACTAGGTCAAGTGTTCGTGAGATATTATTCGTTTACCCCTTTAACTATCTTGGCGTCGTATAAGTCTTCTATGAGAAATATGAGGTAGCGCGAACTCGCTCCGCTAGTTCGCCCCCTGTCTCGCTGTTGTATTGGAATGGTATGAGACAATTCAAGTCTAGGGGACTTGGAAAAATTTCGACTATCCAGCCATATATGATAGGAAGAGGGACTTAGAAAATTTTCTAATTATTAATTATATTAATTATTTATTTATTTGATTATTTAATATTATTTATTTATTTATTTATTTATTTATTTATTTATTATTAATTCTTCTACTAGGTCAAGTGTTCGTGAGATATTATTCGTTTACCCCTTTACCTATCTTGGCGTCGTATAAGTCTTGTATGAGAAATATTTTGAGGTAATTGTGGGTGTTCTCTATTTTGAGGTATCAACTTTCGTGGGGCGAACGAGCGATCTCGCTGTTGTATTGGAATGGTATAAAATTTTCTAATTATTAATTATATTAATTATTTAATTATTTATTTATTTAATTATTTAATTAATTATTTAATTATTTAATATTATTTATTTATTTATTTATTTATTATTAATTAATACGAGTTCGCCCCCTGTCTCGCTGTTGTATTGGAATGGTATGAGACAATTCAAGTCTAGGGGACTTGGAAAAATTTCGACTATCCAGCCATATATGATAGGAAGAGGGACTTAGAAAATTTTCTAATTATTAATTATATTAATTATTTAATTATTTATTTATTTAATTATCTAATTATTTAATTATTAATTAATTAATTAATTGATATAATTATTTATTATCATTACGCGGGGTGTACTCGCGAATTTCTGAATCACCCACGGGGTAGAGATTTTCTAATTATTAATTATATTAATTATATAATCATTTATTTATTTAATTATTAATTAATTATTATTACGCGGGGTGTACTCGCGAATTTCTGAATCACCCACGCGGTAGAGATTTTCTAATTATTAATTATATTAATTATTTAATCATTTATTTATTTAATTATTTAATTATTAATTAATTAATTAATTAATTATTCATTATTATTACGCGGGGTGTACTCGCGAATTTCTGAATCACCCACGGGGTAGAGATTTTCTGATTATTAATTATATTAATTATTTAATTATTTATTTATTTAATTATTTATTTATTTATTTATTTATTTATTTATTATCAATTATTATTATTACGCGGGGTGTACTCGCGTATTTCTGAATCACCCGCGGGGTAGAGATGTGCACGGACGAATGCTTGCACGGACGCACGGTAATTAATTATTTAATTATTTATTAATTAATTAATATAATTATTTATTATCATTACGGGGGTGTACTCGCGAATTTCTGAATCACCCACGGGGTCGAGATTTTCTAATTATTAAATATATTAATCATTAATTAATATTAATTAATGTAATTATTTATTATCATTAGGGGGGTATACTCGCGAATTTCTGAATCACCCACGGGGTAGAGATTTTCTAATTATTAATTATTTTAATAATTATTTATTTATTTAATTATTTAATTATTAATTAATTAATTAATTGATATAATTATTTATTATCATTACGTGGGGTGTACTCGCGAGTTTCAAAATCGGGGTCCGGCAAGATGGAACATGTCAAAAAATTTGTGCGTTCAGTCAAATTAGGGGAGTTGGTGAGCCTAGGCTTGATGTTTCATAACTTTGTAGCTAGTTCTATTACTAATGTGATTAAAGTGAATTTTGCGGCAACCATACGTGGCACATTTGTAGGTAAGTAGTCTCTATAATTCTTGACTGTATATTTTTAACGTTCACATAATAAAAATTTTCAACTTGCGTCAAAGTTGTAAACAAGTAACCTACAATTTTGAAATATTTTGTTTTATGACCGAAGAGCTTATTATTATATCGACTTTTTAGAATTTTCCTCATAATACTATAGAAAAGCTAGTTTAATCTTTCATTCTTTTCGACAACTATGAACTCAAAAACTATCCGTGCGTATTCCAGATCGATTTCCTTTTTAGCTTTGATAAGGAGCCAATTATCACCAAGGCTGAAAAGTGAACTACAATATACGAGTGTCTCGTCCACCGGAACGGAGTACCTATCACCTTCTTAAGCTTAAAATATAGATTTTATCTAGGAAATGTTTACACCGGGGTCTTTGACAACTTTCACCTAAATTGTTATGTTTAAGGAGCGACGTAGGTACTTAAGAACTTTTACGAGTAATGGCACTTCGCGACTGCAGTGCTCAGTAGTTCTCCCTCGCTGGCACCTCATGTTCCCAAGTTCAATTCTATTCTTCATCAGACAATCAAAAATATGTGGTCCTCGATAATATTTATTATATTTATCTGCGTCAAGTCAATTTCAACTCAAGGTGAGGTTCTTATATGAAAATTTTGTACGAGTATCAGATAACTTCGAGTTGATCTCTATCTTAAATTGCACTCTCTGATTTTTTATTCTATTTTCATTTTTGTTTTCGTCCAGCCAATCTCTGCTTGGCGCGCGATGTCAAAAACAGTAATTGTGTGTACTTCAAAATATGCAACAACACGGGTGATCTTGTATGTACCTAAATTATTTTTCGGCTCAACTAAGAATTATGCTTCAACATTTAAGCGAATTTTGTTTTTTCTATAGCCTGTAGTTAGTAATGCACCTTGTTTAGAGGGTAAGTACTTGTAATGAACGTAAAATTTCAATAACCTCTATATTTTCGTCACAATTTTGCAAATTGTCTGTGAATGTGTTTGCCAATCTCAGTTTCACTTTGAATTTTGTCTGTATCACATTTCATTTCAATCATAGAATACATATTCGTTTTAAATCATTTTTCCAGGATCTGGTGACGGTGCGATCTCCATCCAAAACACGCCACCATTTATAGTGGTGAGCCTCGATCTTACAAAGTTACAACCGACACCAGAAGAAGGCTCAGGATTTTGTAAATGTGATGCGTGTTCGGAACCATGTGGAAATTATTTCACAAATACCAGATGTAACAAAAGCAGTTCGCAAAAGCAAGATGACACCCTACTTATGCCGATTGCTGTATCTGATACAAAGTCCACTTGTACAGACAATTCTTTGTTCCCTGTTGCTTCTGGAAAAGGTGCTGTTTAAAATTAGTAATATGTAATTTAGATGGAATGTACGGCGCACTTACTAAAAATTTCCTGTAGGTGGTGTATGCGTGTCAAATGCTAATGCTACTGTATGTTTGGGTATCGTTTTTTGTAATGTTGTGTTAGAAAATTTAGGGGTAAGTGTGCAAACGAATGTAAAATCAAGTCACCTATTTCTGACTATTTAATTTTTTACGTTCAAATTTTCAGATTTCCATCCCTCTTGCGGACCTTTTACCATTTTGCTTAGACGGTAAAAATTATATTATTTTTCACGACCTCGCCCGTGCGTTCTCATACTGTAAATTTTAATAAAATCTGTTGGTATCCTATGTTCAGCTTCGCAGGTTAACTCTAATTTCAAACTTGGACCGGGTATATTCTCGATAAATATTCCGAACTTCTCTAATCAAACGTCATCGGGAGATTGTACTTGCACAGGTTGCTCAGGACCTTGTTCAGATAATCCTCTTGTTGGCTGTCCGAAACCAAACAAGCATTGCTCTTCTACTAGATGTAACTAATGAGGCTGTATTATGGTGTCGATGCGCAATGAGTAAAATGTGATTGAAAATATGATTTTTTTTTTCTGAATTCATGAATAAAAATAAACGCAAACTTGAAATATTCCATTTGTTTTTTCTTCCTGCGGCAAAAATATTTGAGAGGGATTTGATGAATACTTTGGATGGAATTGAAAGAAAGATTTAGAAGATAATTATTGGAGTCGCCTAATCATTAATGACGGACTTGGGAGAATTTTGAATGGTGAAGCAATTCCTCCCGTATGGGGACCAAGTTTCGTTTTCCCATTCAGTTGGTTCAATTCGTTTGGAAAAAATTGATGGTCGTACGGTAGAACAGAGAGAGAATAAAAAGAGCCAATTTGAACTTGATCTACAATCGAGAGAACATTCACTTATAAGACAGAACTAGCGATTATAGGTAATACTGACTTCACGTTCTGTACCGGTAATAGTTGATGAACCTATTATACGATAAAAAAACTGTTCAGGCGGGGCTGATATGAGTATTTCAAAATAATCACACACCTGGGATAATTTCTGTCGATGGAGTTTTGAATAAAGTAGAAAGTTGAACTTGCAAACGTTTCTACTTGAAAGACAAGATAACAAAACTGCAATTTACGAGGCGTAGGAGACTCGTATTCCCACAATTGAAGATGGAAAATTTTGTAACTCCGGATGGACTTCCCCTTCCGAGGGTCTGTAAAATTTGTTCAGTATTTATCCCAGATTCTATACTTAGCTCTATTTAAAAATTCCAGCAGAATTTTTTCAAAAAAATTTAATTTCTTCTCCTCAATCAGGAGAGGGGTTGTATCCCCATGGCCCCTTGAGGGTCCGAAGAATTTTTTTGGTATTTCTCCCAAAATCTAAGGTATATTTCATGAAAAAGCTGGTGAGAAAAATATTTTGGTAACTTATTTCTGAGAAATCATCGTGCCATAGGTTGTCGACTAAATCCTCTCAATATTTGTATCAACAATTCTTGAACAGTAAATCAGAGTAATTTAAAAAATTAGATGCCATTGCAGGACTGCAGGAACCCGCTGTCCCGAGTCCCCTAGAGCCTGAAGTTTTCCAAGTCCTAAAATCATAACGTGACAACTTGAACGCGCTGCAATTTCAAGGAAGCAGTCGTCTTTCCAAGTCCCGCCCCTATCATATGTAGCTCGGAGGTAGGAATTGAAGTAGAAGTCCCCTTCCTATCATATGTGGCTAGAGGGTCGAAATTTTTCCAAGTCCCCCTTCTATCATATAAAGCTCGGAGGTAGGAATTTTTCCAAGTCCCCCTTCCCTCTCCGTGACGTCATCAACCTCGCTCGCGATCGTGGACGAAAAATTCCTGGAAGTACCCCCAACAAAAAGGATGGCGGGTTCCCCGCTAAAAATTTTCAGGCAGAGCCGAATAAATAAAGATCATGTTTCATGTTAACTGGTAAATGACCCCATTTATATTTTTAAGGCCACATTTGTTTTGTGATGAAATCGTGGTCTAGCTTAAGAATTTTTCTCGTAGAGACGTACGCCCCCGGTTCCTTGACTAATATAGGCGTGGTGTACTGTGAGATGAGTTATCTAGTTCAAGGGGGCTTTTTTGTTCTTGGTATACTGGATCTTAAGCTGTCTTACTTATGAGGGATGGGCTCACTCTCTCCGCTCGTTCGCCCCCGTTCTTTTGGTAAATGTAGATATGGTGAACTGTAAGTCAGGCTATCTAGTTCATTGGGGGCGAACTGAGTCCCAAAGGGAGATGGGGTGGT
Organism: Aspidiotus rigidus; assembly: GCA_035079385.1. Classification (NCBI taxonomy): domain Eukaryota; kingdom Metazoa; phylum Arthropoda; class Insecta; order Hemiptera; family Diaspididae; genus Aspidiotus; species Aspidiotus rigidus. The sequence continues at coordinate 2,476,273 of JAVHKY010000026.1, forward strand.
AAAATAATATCTGACGAATTGAGTCCCATAGTGTCGGGGGTAGAGGAGTCCGAATTGAGTCCCAAAGGGAGAGGGGACGATAAAATAGTATCCGGATTGAGTCCCATAGTGTCGGGGCTAGAAAACGGTAGAGTTCGAATTGAGTCCCGAAGTGTCGGCGGTACTAAGTCCAAGAAGATGGGTGAATTTGTTCATTTTCATTCGTCCTTTACTGTAGGCAACTTCATCCCAGCTTTTTACAGTTCGTGGATTTAAGTACAACGTTTTTGTTCCTCTCGTGTATTTTGTCTTCTGACGAATAAGACGATTGAAGCCTATGAAAGAGTCTTTCGACATATTGTACATGAAATAATTAATCTCGCCTTGGAGTGTGAATCCTCGGAATTGTTCGATTCCTTCTATGCAGCACACCCCAATATTTTCATTTTCATAGATACTCTTGTTGAGGTCCAATGCGACACCTATGCCAAAATCATCGACATTTATAAGTTGAAGAAACGTTTAGGCAGAAGGGAAATGAGAATCATTCGCGAACTCGGGACTCAATTCGGTTGAGTACCGCCGACACATGAAGACATTCCCTCTTTTCATCCCCGACACTACGGGACTCTATTCGGATATCATTCTAGCCCCCTTCCGACAACTCGGGACTCAATTCGGCTAAAAAAGATAGTTTGGGATTTAATTCGGCATCGCCCGTCTGAAAAGGTGGGTGAATTCGTTCATTTTCCTTCGTCCTTTGCTGTGGGTAACTCAATGTTCAGGATGTTGTTTCCATCTTGATCAGAGCTGGTGGCGTCGCATACAGAAGCTTTCGTTGACCGATGAATACAAAGACATTGAAAGTGAGATAGGCAATTTCTTGAAACTTTTCTTTGGCCTACCCTGTCTACATCCTGACGACGTTGAAGAGTGTTTTGTTGAAGATCTCATGCCTGTAGTTCCAGGTGACGAGAGGGTACAGAAATTCACAGATTACGTCGAGCAAGTTTCCTCCTTGTATGTGGGCCACGTATTCATCAGCCACCTCGCGCATACGAATGCCTGCGAATCATTTCATGCACATTTGAACGGTTCATTCTACGCTGCACACCCCAATATTTTCATTCTCATAGATAATCTTCTTGAGGTCCAAAGCAACACCTATGCCAAAATCATCGACATTTGTAAATCGAAGAAACGTTTAGTCTCAGTTACAAAAGAAGCTGTGGTCGCAACGCTCATGACGCGGCGTGATCTTGTAGTTTAGTAAAATTAGCCATTGTAATAAACAATAAATGGTACAGAAGCGAAATTTGGAAAAGTTGTTAGGAACCTTCTCGTGAGTCTTTTCCCAAGTTTCCCCAACATTCCGAGGGGAGCTTTTCCACCCAGGGGGCTGCGAAGGGGAAATTTTTTAGTTTTCCAGCTCTAATTCGCGAAGAAATTATTTTAGAGGAAAAATGTTCAAATAAAAATTGTTCCTCGTAAAATTTCCTATAAAAAAGCTCTCTACATATTTTTTCTATAAATGCACTGTTACGCCGCTACAGCGCGTGACAAATGAACACCTCTTGCTACTCCGTATGTGAGAATGTAGATCAGGTATACTACGCGACGCGAGTCACCTATTACATTGTTTTCGTATTGTAAAAAAAATGAATAATGATAAGTAAGAAAAGACAAATTTCATTTTAATCCTTTGTAAACTCAAAAATTTTCAATTTCTACTTGTAAGTATTGAAAAAGAAAAAGATTAGAAAATAGAAGATAAATTATGGTATTGATTATAAAGTGTTGATGTCCTCTTAAAATAGTAGATGAAGAATCTATACCCAACCACATTAAATTGTTCCCAGGCCACTCGACGCGCAGAAACAATAACTCGCATTTTTGTATGGTAGAACGCAATGTGCTGCTTAAATCAATGTCAATTATACAGAGTAGTAAGAGGTGTTCACTTGTCACGCGCTGTAGCGGCGTTACAGTGCATTTACAGAAAAAATATGTAGAGAGCTTTTTTATAGGAAATTTCACGAGGAACAATTTTTGTTTGAACTTTTTTTCTCTAAAATCGTTTGTTTGCGAATTAGAGCTAGAAAACTGAAAAATTCCTCCTTTGTACCCCCCTGGGGGAAAAGCTCCACTCGGAATGTTGGGGAAACTTGGGAAAAGACTCATAAGAAAGTTCCCAACAACTTTTCCAAGTTTCGCTTCTGTACCACTTATTGTTGTTTTCGACCTTTAAAATGGCTAATTTTACTAGACTATTGGCGAATTGTCGAGACTTAAATTCGTGAAGCGCGCGTGTCCTTCAAATTTCTGCCTCCGCCGATTAAAAAATTATTATCCCCGGATATTTTCCAAGACCAGTACCTTCCACGGGTACTCATGTGCTCAAAGCATAGTCACGTGCTAACTCATTTTCGATCGCGCCGATGATGCAGCATACATCGACAGTCCTAAGTCTGTTAAAGCGAGAAGAGAAATGAGAATCATTCGTGAACTCGGAACTCAATTCGGTTGTGTACCGCCGACACATGAATGCATTCCCTTTTTCTACCCCCGACACTACGGGACTCAATTCAGCTAAAGAAGATAGTTTGGGACTCAATTCGGCATCGCCCAGCTTATCTTACAGTAGAACACCCCTGTATTAACCCGCTAGTTCGCCGGGCGTTGGCCCCATCTAGCTGAGTGAGCACCTGTTCTTGAATTAATTTTGGCGGAGTGTACTCCAAGTTGGGCCATCTAGTCCACGGGGGGGGGGGAGCGACGTACTATTAGCTTTACAGGACTCTGGGCCCGACATACAGAAGTACAAAAGCCTATACTAAACACCTTGAAGATTATACGGATGAGGGGAGGTGGATTGAGCTCGCAAATTTCAGAACCAGGTTTGGGTTTGGTGACATCAGCAGCTGATGACGTCATAGTTTAATATAAAGGAAGAGAGGGGATACATTAAACAGGGTTACCAAGGCCTAGACCTAGTATAAAGCCGGTATAAACTGCATAGAACAAATAGGGTTCGAGGGGAAGCCTGGACCCAGTATAACGCTAGCATGACAGAGGATTAGACCTTGTATAAGCCAAGTATATAAGTAGTTTCGAAGAGATCTGCACGCACACGCATGTAAATTTTGGAATTAGCCTAAGGATCAAGCTATTCAAGCTATTTTTCCATGTCCCAATGTCATTTGCGCGCGATAAGTTTTGGAATTAGGATAGAGGTCAGAGCGAAGACGTAGAACATATCAAAATTTATTGAAATATTTGATTTCAATTTTACTTCTCTCTTGGGTGTTATCAATCCTTCTACGCCTACCTAATTTTGAGTATTTATTATTATTTTGGGGGATTCTGCGGCTAGAACTATGCAGGAGTTGGTGTTGGTGACATCAGCAGCTGATGACGTCATAGTTTAATATAAAGAAAGAGAGGGGATACATTAAGCAGTGTTACCAAGGCCTAGACCTAGTATAAAGCCGGTATAAACTGCATAGAACAAATAGAGTTCGAGGGGAAGCCTGGACCCAGTATAACGCTAGCATGACAGAGGATTAGACCTCAATCTACACCACACCCTTCCAGTTAGGCAACCTACAATTGTCCTGACCATGGTGCCATGGACCAAATTGTTCTTTCGTGTGTCCCAAACATTCACACCAAGTTTCATGCTTTTTACCCAAAATGCAAGACCTACTTTACTATTTGCACTAAGCTACTGGACTATGATGGGCGGTGCGGGTGACGAGCGGCAAGTTTCTTCAAATCGAACTGAAAAATAACTTGTAGAAAATTCCATGGTCTACGAATTTTCTTCTCTTTGACCTCCCTAAATTGTTTTGTTCCTGATCCCGTTTTTAATTTTGTCGATCGTAACGCTCCTAGCCGAGGACTGGCTGGCCCGAATTAAACGGCCCTTAGATTATTAATTGTACTAGCTTGTCCTTGGTTGATCTCTGAAGAATAGGTTTGGTATATAACGCTGTACTGGAGCATAGGCTGAGATAAACTTTTCAGTAAAGTAATTTATTGATGATATGTGGGCCTTCAGGTTTACTCACCAATCATTTCCTTTTCGGATTAAACTTTTCTATTAGTAAAATACGTTTTGTAATGCCCTTATTTTCGGCTTCTTGAGTCTTATGAAGCATATTTAAGGTGAACAGTTGCTTAAGAGTCACTTGACGTATTTATTTCGTGTCCAGTTTTTATTATCGAAAAGTATCCTGAATCACATTCCTGCAGCATCTTGTTAAGTTTCCTAATTTTTCTCCATTTTCCTTTCACTTATCTCTCAAAAATTTCCTGCATGATTTCTACCTGCTCGTTATTGACAACCTACGCTTCTTCTCCCACCATGAAAAAATTTCCATTCACGATTCTATAGAAAAACAAGTCCTATTTTGTCCCCGAATATCTTGTGTAGTTCTAATAATTTGCCAAAATGTATTCAAATTATTACAATTTTATTTGACTTACTTATGAATGTTTACGATTACTCCTCTGCACATGGCTTTGAATATTTGCGGTATACTGAAGTTGTCGATTTTAATATTGCTAATACTTCCTCGGGTATCCGGGGAAAACCTTTCGCCCAAAAGTAACGGACTGAAATCCAAGTCAGTTTCTGTAGTGATTGCCTCTTCAATAAGTTTGGTCCAGAGTGAATCTACGTCTACAACATTTACAAACATTCTGATAGTGTCGAAAATTAGAAAAAGTCTCGCGGATATGAGGAGATATAGCTTGGAATACGAAAGATGTACTGGAGTCTATCAATTAATCACGAGCCCTCAAGTTCGAGCCAATGATCCACTATTACGTTTTGTTTATAATACTCGTTAAACAAATAAATAAATAATCTGCAACGAGTTTTCCTATACCTTTTGTCATAATTAGGTGTTGAAATATTAAATACCTATTCATTATAGGGACCTATACGTACAACACTATCTTTACCAACTTCACATTATGAACGTACTGTCATCATCATCAACAGAATTAAACGACGAAACAAACTGATGTAAATTTTTCACAAACAATGATACAGCATTACCACCATTCAAAAGAGCCGCTTCGAAGAGATATCGGCCGTCGAAATAAGGAACGATTTTAGCGACGGTTTTTTCTTCTATAAAAGAAATTATAACGAACTAGATTATTGGTACACACATCTGTACACGTGTAATGAAGTCGAGTAAAATACAAAATATTTCAACTCACGTTCTCCACTGCTAGGATGGAAATTTTTGGCAACAAAAACAAGCTGAGCGGACGTGGAAATATTACAAATGGCGCAATTATCGTCTTTCAAAATAGCGAATATTGACGACTGCAGATCGCCCAACGCTGCCCCTGCCGAATTTGAAAAAAAAAAAAGTATTTGTAAGTACCGGTGCGTATGATGATAGGCACTCATCTCAAACTTTTTAATCTTTTCTCCTTGGTTAACCTCTATTCCTGACATCAATGAAATGATCTTTTCAGTATTTCTGTCCAACATTCTTCGCTACACAGGGCGGTCCAATTCGGACCCAAAACCGGATATGAAGTCTCCATTCAGGGTACCATTTTATCCTTGCTTAGGAGAAACTCCGCTTCCTTATTCACCGCCAAGTGTACTGCTATATTTACTTACCTCTTTCCCTTTTTTTCCGCTTGTCACCTCCTCTTAAAGTCCTTAGATTCTCTCTCGTCCTTATTTGCTAATAAAGATCTTCTTTGTACTAATCCTATCGTCCAACGAACCCTCATTCTTGTACGTACACTCGTTCAGTTGTTCTTCATTCTTCATTTCTTTTCTATGGATACCGGGACCCATCGATCTCAAAGAATATGACGCAGTGGACCTGTACTTCCTATAACTGATCCCTGTCCTCTTTGTGTTATCTCAAATCCTATTATTGCTCCCTTATCTTCTCCTGTTGGTATAATTTCTGGTCCTCCATAGAGCTGTGATCTATTAAAAAATCTACAATTCCTTCGTCTACTTCAAACCGCCGCGACGTAAGAAAGTCATCCGAACCCGTTTTAGAGTAGACCAACTCCTTTTCTTTTTTATACCTTCGCCTATGCTGCAATGATGACGATCGATCCGTTCAACACTTCTTCTTTTTCCCAGCTCTCGAAAACATCCAGCTTCATCATTCTGTCGCTCCCATTATCCCCGGCTCCCTTTCAAACAACCATTAGCACGATGAACTACCTCCAATCCGTCTATTTCTAGAACATCATCTAATTCATCCTTACTGTGTCTGTTGCCCACTCCGAGTCCATAACCCAAGTGCAGTGACTCGTTAATTTAAAAAAGAAAAAAAAAACAACTTATAAGTAACGTATTTCAAATTCGATAGTTCTAGTGATAATGTTAAAACAAACCTACGGGGATTCCTGCCCGAATGTTGTGCCAGGAGTTCTTCAAAGTTCCTGCCATACTGCCAGGTTGGACAATTTCTGGTAGCATGTTAACAGGGAATCCATGTGTTTCGAGGATCTCTTTGTTCCATTGATTGGTTTCGGTGTTGAAGTAACCCCAACTAGCGGCGCTTTGAGTACTCATCTTCGGCGTGGTCAGGTCGCACAACATAGAGACGACAAAATCAGCTATGGTAGATGCACGATTCATACTTTCCAAGCTCGCTGGACTGGAAATATCGAAATCATTATGTGTACAAGAGTGATTTTGCAGTTCGCTATTTCCATATACGATAGTCTATCTTTGCCACATAGAATTTGAAGAGAGAGTAATATTGGGTAGGCATCTACGCCTGGAATTGCTGAACCTCCTCCACTGAGCCCCCACTAGCCAAAAATACTGGACAAATGAAAAAAGGTGTGGGGAGTTTGGCCTTCCAAATTTCCACGAAGCCGATTCTGACTACGAGCCTGGATTCCAAGTCCCGTTGGTGTTTCGTTAGAGAGTACCGGGCTATAAAAACCAAAAATATTTCGAAGATGATTTTTTTACGTGGAAAACGAAATCGCTCTAGCCAGGTAAGGAGGGGGGATGGCCTATGTCCGTCAAAATGTTGTCCCCAATGAGAAAACTCGAAACCCAAAAAATGGACCCACCCGCTCACCCACATGGGCTGCAGAGTCATTTTTAGGCCTAAAATCCAAATGGCTGTACCTCAGGCAATAATGATCGCACAGCAATGTGACTTGGGGACATTTTAGTATATGTGAACGTTCATCCATGGTATTTTTTTCAAAAAAAATTATTCATTTTCCCTAGTTTCTAGCAATAACAAAACTTGAAACTCGAATATTTGAAAAAATCAGGGGGGGGGAGGCACCTGGCGAAAATAATTCATTTAAAGCGCCATACCCTCTACTACAACATAAATTAGTACCATAGTCCTCGGATTGGTGGAACATTCCCAAAAAAACAATATTCAATGAATTTCTGTGATTTTCCCATGAATAGCGGGGTAAACGACGACTGCTGCCGCAATAGACCGCGAGAAATCAATGGTCAATGTTCGAGCTGAAAAATACGCGCACTCCTCCGTGGGGTGAAATGGGAATGTAGATAGACCAAAACATATTTTCAGTATTTCGTTTATCGATTTGGTCAATTCTTATGTAAACACATCCACGGATTAGGTGGAGTGCTTTGGATTGAGAAAAATAGTTGAAAAATTCTCCAGTCGCTGGAACAGTCTGAAAACAGTAGAAAAAAGAGAAAATCCACTTTTTAACCCTGGAGGACCGAGAGTTTTAGTATTTCATTCATCAATTAGGTCGGTTATAATGTGAACACGTTCACCGAGTTCGAAAAAACTAGTCCAAAAATTCTCCAGTCATTGTAACGTTCTGGAAGTGACAAATAATCAAGAAAATTAATTTTTTCAACCTGGAGGACCGTGAGTTTTTGTATTTCGTTCATCAATTAGGTCAATTTGTATGTAAACCCATCCTTCGAGTTCGAAAAGAACAGTCAAAAAATTCTCCAGTCGCTGGTATGGTCTGGAAAGGATGAAAAATCAAGAAAATCCACTTTTTTACCCTGAAGGAACGTGAGTTTTGGTATTTTATTTATCGATTACGTCAAATCTTATGTGAATACGTCCGCCGAGTTCGAAAAAAATAATCAAAAAATTCTCCAGTTTCTGGGATGCCCTGGAAATAGTACAAATTCCAGGTAATTCACTTTTCCAACGTGAAAAACTGTCAAAAAATTCTCCAGCTGCTGGAACGTTTAGGAAATGACAAATAATCGGGAGAATCCACTTTTTCACCCTGGAGGACTGTGAGTTTTGGTGTTTCGTTCATAATGTAAACTCGTCCACCGAGTTCGAAAAAAAATAGTCAAAAAATTCTCCAGTCGCTGGAACGTTCTGGAAATGACACAAAATAGAGAAAATCTCATTTTTCATCCTGGAGGACCGTGATTTTGGTATTTTATTTATCAATTAGTTCAAATCGTATGTAAATACAGCCGCCAAGTTGGAAAAAACTAGTCAAAAAATTCTCCAGTGACCTAATTGATTAACAAAATATGAAAAATTGCAGTTCTGTAAGTTGAAAAAGTGGATTCTGTGTATTTCTTACAATTTAAAAAACCGTTCCGGAATTTATTAACTAGTTTTTTCCAACTTGGCAGATGTATTTACATAAGATTTGAACTAATTGATAAATAAAATACCAAAATAACGATCCCCCAGGTTGAAAAAGTGGATTTTCTCGATTATTTGTCAGTTCCAGACCGTTCCAGCGACTGGAGAATTTTTTTTTTTTTCGAACTCGATGGACGAGTTTACATTATAATCGACCTGATTGATGAATGAAATACCAAAACCACGGTCCTCCGGGGTGAAAAAATCAGATTTTCTCTATTTTTTCGAAACATTTTTCGACCAAGGCCTCCCCCCCCCCCTTACTCGGTCAGAGCCTCTGGCATTTGCCTTCAAAAGAACGAAAACAATTTTATCAGGACGTTTCGGTGCACTGAGCATAATGGACCGAAACGTCCTAATAGAACTTTTTTCAAATTATTATGGAAGAAAATATGTACCAAGCTTTTTCAAGAGTATATCTAGGTTTGAAAGTAATGATATTGTTCAATAACTTTCGACAGGTCTCAGCTCCTTCCCGCTCGACTTTTACAAAAGTCATGCCGGGAGTCAAATATCAGGGATCGGTAATAGTTTCTAAAGTCAGAAGCAGCGGTAAGTACAGGGACTGAAATTTTGTGGATAGAAAGGAATTTTTGCGAAGACAATTGCGTCATATTCCAAAAAGTTGATGTGACCCGGAATTCACTGGTAGGAGACAGATGTAGGAGCGAAATAGTGATTGCAGGAATAAATGAATGTGATGATTTGAGAATTAGTTGAACGTGAGTCCAGTATAGCCAGGAGAGATATGAGTCAGTTAGCAGTAGAAATTTCAGCTGGGGGTGAGGAGATAGTGATCTGTATACTATAGAGTTTTGTTTGGTAGTGAAAATGGAGGCAGAATTTTCCAATCAACGACTGATTATGACTCCTTGGATCGAGTTTGTGTATCCTGTTTTGGGTTCAGGTTTAGATCCGTTCGGTACAGTGGGGCTGGTGGATTGTGAAATTGGTGTAGAGATAATGTTCCTAATAAGTTATCAGTATATTATAGTGTTGTTAGTTCAGAGATTATCAGCTAGATCAAGTCGGATATCTGGGGAAGGGATTAGCTATGGAGAAGTGGATGACATGGCGGGGGATAGACGGTTCAATTTGAGGTGTTTGAATAGTTCCCCGGAATCCAGGCATGAAAGAGACAGATGTAGAAGTGGATGATGGTCATTACAGGAGTAAATGAAGTCGCTGATTTGGGGAATCACTTGAATAAGAGTCCTGTATATAACCAGGAGAGAGAGTGCTTCTCAAGGAGAGGCACAGATCAAAAAATAGATAGGGTAACAGTTGAGAATGAGTAGTGGTACAAGTAAAGGAGGATCGTCGAACTTTAAGAAATTACAGGCTCAGGTACATATAAGGGTTCCGTCCAAAGGACGGGCATTTCTTCTTGTACAATATACAGAGAGGAGATCTTACGAGTCAGAATGGACTTGTAAACCCATGAAAGGCCGTTCATATTGGTTTTAAAATTAACGATATCATTATGTATAATATATTGATGACTTCAAGAATCTGCCAAACAAATTTCTGTAGTCTGAACTTGTTGCGTGTGAAGAAAGCTTCGTGGGATTTGAAAATCTTACTAACCTCTACAATTCGATTTTGTCAAAGTTTCCTCCATGATAATCGATTCAAAATTTCAGTATCTTCCAGTCTGGTAAAAGTTTGGAATTACATTCCATACCATAATTTTTCAAAGTTGAATTTACCTGTTTCTAGAGAGCCAAAAAAGAGTGCAGCACCCATAACCTGTGTGCACTGTTAGATGTGAGTCCGGTTTCGGTAGCGATTCTAGGAATTTTGAATTACATCTATTGTCTTGCCAGTTATAGTGGGACGTAATCGGCTTCCCAGTGTCCACTCTAATAGATTGAGCGCTATTCGAAGTTATCCAGGGTTTACACGCAAACGACCAGCATACCACTCCGTGTAACTGCCCACAAACTCCGATTCCAGTTATCTGTAAATGAGTAAATATGATGGAAAATTAGGCGCTTTCGCAGATAATATTTCGTTTGGTCGACGAACAACTTCATTTGCCTGGCAATGGCAGAAGTAGAGCCGCCCGGACAAAGGGTACAAATCCAGAAAATAGATCCAAGAAATGTGAACTCAGACTCAAGGCTTCGAAAGAGAAGAAGAAGAGGAAGACAATTGATCAAAGTATGTACTAGATGAGATGAAGCCCCCATGAACTTCTGTGCCTGGTATTACAAGAATCGCATATTTAATTTACTATACAAAGCGACCGATTCAAAGCCTGATGATGGTCAATAGGGCAAAATCGGTCGCTCTAGTAAATTGAATGCGATTCCTGTAAATTTTTCAAAATGTATTTATTCACTGCCAGTATGTTCAGGCGTCCTAATATACGTACAAATACAGTAGAGTGCACTAGATGAGCTTGAGCCCTGCTCACCTCATATTTTTCGGCTAGTTATAAATTTTTTTTTAATAATTCTCACCAACTTCTTAACTATATTATGGGTCATTAGCTCCATGGAAAGCACATATCAGAAGTGAACCAATCACAACACAGCATTGTTATAGCCTATAAGATCACAGTGTTATACTATAAAAACTCATGGTTAAGGCCTTGTTCTCCAGTTACGACACAATTAATGATGGGATAACACCCGAAAGTACTCTTGTATAAGCAACTAATAAAGTAGATTTGTACAATTGAAAACCCCTTTTTCAATATTAGTGCTCTACTTACACCTCACTCACTCATTATGAGTTCCGATAATAGCACACCAGATATGGTTAACGAGGTTTTTAAGTTTCTGAAGACCAAGGTCAAACTAAGAGTGACACATGTGAAGATTTGGTTCAATAACGAATGCTTGAGACGAGGCATTATTCCCAAGTATGCGACTATCAGGCTACCAGGAAACAGCGCAGCAGTGAAACACACCAAGATGCAAGCCGAAAGATTGAGAGTGAAGAACGAAATTGGTGAACTCTACAAGAAAATCATCAGGCTCCATTAATTTACATGATTCATATTATGTTGTAGCTCATTTTCACTATGTACTATCAATAGGCGTTGTATTCTCAATTATTTCAAGATTAATTTTTTGACTACCATTATTAACAAATTTTAATTTCAATAATAATTGAATAATAATTAATTTTATTAATATTATTATTTCAACTAATTTAACATTTTTCCCTCAACATTTTTTTCCACTGTATGATCAATATTTCCATCTGTCCAGGTTACTCCACCCGCTGGAATTTAAAGAAATGATGATCTAAAAAGGAGGAGAGGGGAAGAAAGGAGAAGACTATGTGGAAAAACGAGTGGAAGCCCAAACAAAACAGATCAAGAAGAAGCTTGCCGAACTGACCCGGAAGAAAGAAGGAAGAAAGGAAGAGACAGCGAGAGTTGAGCACAAATTTGCTCTCAGAACCGAGAACCTATCAAGCGTCATCTTCACAGAAGAAGAAAGAAGACTGCTGGACAAAGGTATCAAGTACGTGCAGCCAGGGAGGCTGAACCAGTGTAGGCTTGAAAGCATGGCCATTAGCTGCGAACAAGTACTTCAAACCATGGAACACGACGTGAGACCAGAAGCCCGGACTAAAATTGGGAAAGTGCTGTTGGACATCAAAGAGGATATGTGCCGAACCTATGACAGAACGCAAGTAATGCAGAGGAAGGTCACAAATCTACAAAAGAAGCTCGGACAGAACAACCTGATTTTGACAAAGGCGGACAAGGGCAGCACGGTAGTGGTAATGGAGAAGGAGGACTACACCCAAAAAGTGGAGTCGTACATCGCAGTTAATGGATACCAAGAGCTGGCAAGGGACCCAACATGGAGATACCAAGATGACCTGAAAGCTGTGTTGAAACGGAACAATGTACCCGGCAATGGAAGGACGCTTGAGATGAACTCGGTTGCACCAAAACTCAAGGGGCTTGTAAAACTCCACAAAGCGAACCGTCCGATGAGACCCCTGGTCAACAGCATTCAATCATCATGCTACAAGATAGCAAAGATCGTAGCCACATTCCTGAAAGAAAACTACTGTTTGCACCCAGACCAAGTATCAGAAACAACGGAGAGCTGATTGAGCAAATGGACAAGTTGGAAATCAGGAGTAACGACAAGCTGATATCCTTTGATGTGACTAATGTTTGGTACCATACCGAAGGAGGAACTTCTCACTCTGCTCAAAAACAACAGATACCATGGGAACCCCGAAAGGTCGAAGTACGTCAACATAGTGGAGGAGATTTTGAGCCAGAACTACTGCCGCTTCATAACAGGTTCTACAGTCAGGAAAGGGGACTTGCGATGGGATCACCGCTGTCACCAATACTGGCAGAGATATTCATGAATGATATGGAAAACAAGATATTGAAGGGCAGCAAGTTCAAAAACTCGATCAAACACTGGGCCAGATATGTAGATGATATCCTAATTGTGTGGACAGGCACTGATAGACAGGTGGATCTATTCCTTTCAGAAATGAACGCGATGAATGAGAGCATCAACTATTTGGACCTTATACTCACAATAGAGAACAATAGGATAGAATACAAAATCTACAGGAAGCGGACGCATACTGACACCATCATCCCAAATGACTCCTACCACCACCACAGGCACAAGTTAGCGGCAATCCAGAACTACTGCTATCGGGCAATTTCTATCCTGAAGAACAACAAAGAGAAGAGGAAAGAGATTGAGATAGTAAAGCAGATCGCAGAAGCCAATGGCTACCGCAGATGTGTGGTGGAGGGAGTCTTTGGGAAAATGGATACAAAGAAAGGAACCCATGATAGCATAGTGAGAAAATACTCCGGATCGATACCATATATAGGAAAGTAGGTACACAAACAAGGTGATAAAGGCATTCAATGGCTACAATGTGAACGTGGGTATCCAGAATAACCAACCCATGGTGAAGAGAATCAGCAATGACCAGACGGAACAAAAGGACAAGGAAAGCTTGAGCGGAGTGTAAAAGCTCAGTTGTGAACAGTGCGAGGGCATCTACGTCGGTGAGACTGGGAGAAAGTTTGAGATCAGAAAAAAGAAGCACAAAAAGTCGAGGGAGAAAGAAGATGGCAAGTCACTGTTCGGGAAACACTGTAACGAAGAAAACCACGACGGAGAGGGAATATTTGAAGTCATACATGTAGAGAATCGCACAAAGAGAAGAAAACTCTGGGAACAAATGGAGATTGCACAAGCCAAGAGGAAGAAAGCCTGCCTCTTGAACAATGTAATCACATTTGACAGCGAAAAATTATTCGGCTTGGTGATTGGACGAGAGAAGAAGAACAGAACCAACCAATGAGACGGCAGGAATCCAGGTAGCCAATAGAAAAGCAGCATTTAGAACAATAGATTGAACCAATCACTAAGCAGTATGTTTTAGCCAATAAGAACACAATGTCTTATTATTGTAAGAATGAGTTTCTGAGAAGTGAACCAAATTTTTTTAGCCAATAAGATCACAGTGTTATGCTAAAAAACTCATGGTTAAGGCCTTGTTCTCCTGTTGCGACACAACTGATGATGGGATAACACCCGAAAGTACTCTTGTAAAAGCAACTAATAAAGTAGATTTGTACATTTGGAAAACCCCTTTTTCAATATTAGTGCTCTACTTACACCTCAATCACTCATTATGAGTTCCGATAACCGAACTTAGGGGTTCAAATCGCATTGCAAGAGTACTGAAAAATTGTTCAACTTGTAAACGCTACTTAAAGACATTAAACCTAGGTATCATAAAATTTGACGCTGACTTTCTCATATAGCTAGAATGAATTCAACCTGAACATCTCTCGGCAGCTGTGAAATAAGTCATGTTCCTGCTTTTAATATTAGTAACTTCCCCGTAAGGCTGGAATTAGCCGAGATCTAAGTTCTAGCTGAAAATTACGTAACGAAATCTATTTCAAGGCTGGAATAAATCAATTTCTAAAAATTTCCCTGCAAGGCTGGAGTTCTGGGTTCAAAAGCGCAGGGTTTTTGTGGGCCGTCACTTCTGTAAAAATCAATCGAGAGTAATTCATTTTCACTCAATTTCGAATTTTTCTAAGGATTGCACGGTTAAAAAGAGCCCAAGAAGAGCGAAAAAATGTATTTTCGCTCTTCTGCCTGCACATGGAATTTGTTTTACGAATAAAAAAGTGTTCGAAGACGATTGAAATATTTAGAGCCCATTGAATCTTTGATTTTTTTCATCAGCTTCCATTAGGCCTGTATAGACAAATTGTAAAGAAGAAAAAAATTCAAAAATGACAAGTAAAATGAGGTACTATTGTTCTGAAACACTGACAAATCACTATACTTTCAAAACCTAAGGAAAATTTTCTTCCTTCGAATTTGGTAGAGATAAGAAACGTCTTGTAAACAACATTAATTCCAAGCTTACAAACTTCAAGGATGCGACCTGCACCTGCACAATGCACAATCTATAAATTCAAATATTTGGAAATCATAACTCACCTTCTTGGCCAAATCCGGGGGGATGTTTCCAACGGAGTGATCTAGTTGGTCGATTATATGCTGCACGCATTGTTCGCTATATTCGCTATTATGAATAATGTACGCATCTAAGATGGGTTTTGAATACTCGTAAAGTACCCGGCCTTCATTCGTGTCAACGACTACAATTTTTACCGAAGTAGTACCCATGTCAATTCCTAAGATATAACCTCTTTCGATATCACAATTTTCTGCCATTGTTAACGAATAAGACGATGAATATGAGAAGTTTGTGAATTAAAAACGAACCAACTTCCTGCGTTGGAAACCGAAAGCAACTGTGTGTATGAATTAACTTAATTTTATCGATGAACGATAGCCGCGTGTTTGCACTGCGAGACTGGTTTTTTCCGTGATAACTTTTATACTGATTACACAAGTATAACTTCGAGTATATTTTCTTCGCGTTATATGTAACAAGAAATTTTATGACCGACTTCTTTTCAGTGATACCACATATACAAGCAATGTAAAAGTTTTATTTTATTTTAAATTTTAAATTGTTTTATTTTTACGCAATTACTAGAAAATTTACGAAATTGAGAGGCAGGACCCTTAATGATCGTCGCTTCGATGAAAGAACCGACATCAAAATTTGCTTTGGTATCATACATCTTTATTTTTATAGTATTACATTATAAAATATACAACAAATTTGTATAGATTCATAATACATTATGAACACAGATTTAAAATTTAAAATTAGAAAAAAAAAAAAAAAAAACATTGTAATAACTCGAAATTGAAAGCAATACAAGGTAAAAACCAATTCAAGAAAACGTAGCAAGCTCTATAGTGAAAATGTTACACAATAGTAAAGAGTAAATTTTTATCTCGCGTAGATTAAATGTTCCTTATTAAACACGATGAAAAGTTCCGTAGAATGAAACTTTTATTCTTTTTTTTTTGTAGGCAACGAAGTAACGTTTATATACAAATACACGCATCACGATGATTAAAATACAGAGGTAATAATGATAACGATAGTAATACAAGTGAAGATTATCATTTTCATTATTAGTTATAATAATAAAAATAATAAGAAAAAATTTGTAGTAACTATAATAGCAATCGACTTAGTAAATCCCAATAATAAAAACGAAAGTAAAAGGGTCAAAAAAAAAAATTCTTCACAAGGAGAGAGAAAAAATTAGATTATGTAGTATTCGTTCGATCGTATGCTTCTGCGGAGAGCTAAATTGCGGATTTAAATCGAGAATTGTTCGTTCATTATTATTTTAGGAGGAAGCTTCATCGGGGCAGGATCATTCTCATAAAGTGGATGATTGTCCTCGTACTTTACAGAAGCATACTAATGATATGTTAAAAGATATAATAGAGATGTACTACGACAAAAATTTTCTCTAGATTACAGATTGATAAATATACGAAATCATTACGAAATTTTTTTCCAAAATTACAAATAAATCTAAGATCTCAGTCAATATTAAAACTTACTAAGTACATACAAAAAAAAAAAAAAATTGAACAAGCATTAGATTATGCTTCGGCTTCAGTTGCGTAATGGAACTAATGATTATGGGGGAACTAAGGCAGTTGAAAATTTTTCAAGTCCTCAAAATACTAGAAGTAAAAGTTCAGCTTATAAAACAGTCACATCAGAAAGCTCTATGATTTTTAAAAAATTATTGATGGCAGATTAGGTATAATTTAGAACTCCGGAAATACGGAAGGAAGTTTCAAAAAGCTCGATTTTTTTTTCATTTAATAATAAAAAGAAACGAAAGTAAGATTTTTGTACCGATTCAAATTTAGAAAGTATACACAATGCAAAATTAAAACGAATCTTTCCCCTATAAATGAGGACTTTTTGAGTACATATTCGTACTCAGAAATCATTTTAATAAAAACAGATTTGAAGTTATGCCAGCTACTTTACGAATACTTCATCCTTTCATCTTCGCTCTGTATCTCCTATGTAAGAATGTACTATAGTTATTCACGAACAAAAGAAAAATACTGAAAGGAGTCAATACTGAAATAATTTATTACTAGGCACACCGAGCATGAGCCTAGAAAGTGAAAATTTAGAGACAGGATTTGAGCCTCGCGAAATTCTCATTTCCAAATTTGCAAGTGTGAATAGGCAGTACACCTAAGCTAAGGTTGCCTACCACAAATACGCAACGAAAAGCACGTATTTCTTGAACCGAAGGTTGGAACTTGAGATGAAGAGATATTCATCGACTCAAAATAAATCACGAAATATCAAGAATTATAACGCACTCGGTACTCAGCCTCCAAATATATTCCAAAATGCAAGAAACTAGGCGACGACACCAAATACATGCATAATACTTTCCCTTTCTCCTCCTCAACTCTTTCAAAGACACTTTCTCACCACCTTCAAATTAGTTTCACTAATTACAATTTAAATTTATGTTGTCGGAACTCCACGTAACCTGTAATTCTATTTTCTGGTTCTTCCAGATCCGAAAAAACTCTGCACCTCACATTTTCTTCACTGAATGCGATCAATTCTTTCACTGTACAGCGTTGATCCTGCATCACGCCAACCAAACAACCGAGATCTAGATTTCTTTCGACATTTTCCCGGAGCCAGCCTTTTCCAGATTTCAAAACTGATTGCGACACCACACAAACTATCGCGCACCATTCTTGCGCCAGAGTGTTTGTCCAAGTTCTTCGTCGTACATTATTGAATGCGCTCACCTCCTGCTACCATACCAAGAATGATTTCCATCTATAATGCTTCCTTACACTCAATTACAATCATGGACCGGTATGAATATTTTCCCGCGTTTATACGTCTAAGCGTAATCTAAAACAAACAATCAGAGGATAATAAGAGAAGTAGCGCAGAAAACCATAATTCTACTGTAAAAACATTTTCAAATGAATAATAGACCACGATGACATGTCACCATTCATTTTGAGTAACTCGGACTCAGAAGAAGCGCCCGAAAACGGAATTTTACTGCGAGTGGATACGAAAGACTCCATAGCATAACACATTTTCACGCAATTATTACCGTGGTTACACGATCATATTCTGGAGAATAAGATGTGAAAGTAAGTGCCTATCGAGAGAAGAAATCATTCCTGAAATTATTCAATAACTTCGTAGATGGTGAGTGTTGGATGAGTGATTAGGTTCATACGAAAAAGGAACGCGGACGAAGCTAAATAAGAAGTGGATGAAATAAGTCTCAGAATCCTCCTTTGAGACTCACGGAATCGAGTCAGAAGAGCTCGTCATCCAGACAATTACCTGATGAACCCCGATTCAGTTTCAAAAAACTAATTTCATCAGCAGCACTACGAGCTCGAATAATACGAACTATTTTCACTTTTTGAACTGAATCTGAAACGATGATTCGAGTATTAGGTTGGTGTTCGACAATCTTAAAAAATTAAGTTTAGTAAAATTACGCGAATTATTTATTGATAATAGCGAGACAAACTGGTGCAGGAAAAATGATTTTTTTTTTTTTTTGGTCTTCTTATTTAAAAATATCTGGCTACGAAATGACCGCGATACAGCCTGGGCCCCCGTTTTATAGCAGGGCTTCAAATCAACAGGTATTTGCCGACAAATCCAGTCTTTCTCTCAAATTATATTACGCCTAAGGAGCTAGTTGAAATTAACTTAGAATATCAATTAAGTCTACGTAAATCAGAGAAAGAGCAAAAGAAATAAGTACAATCAATTTGTACCAAACTTGTGGGTCTTTGTACTTAGACATTATTATGAAATAGAATATTGCTCTTTATACGTGTACACTCCGCATGAATACGATATTCTCATTAACTGCCTAATAATAATGATGTATCTTTTTTTTTTTTTTCTTTTTCTACAAATTATATAAGTTTTATGACTACTGTGATAGATTTTGTACTACGTTTTGCCTACCTTAAATGAGTTAACCGTTAAATGCTTCAAAATATTGTCGAGATAAAAATGCGAGTTTTTTCCTTTTTTGAGTTATATTAGGCTTTACTAGTTAACATTTTGCTGCGACCTGAATTGTTCCTGATATACTTTCCTTTCATATCTTAGGTATCGGGCGAAAAGGAATATTATAACTATAGATAACAAAAATATTTAATTTCACCATGGTAACTATAATATCGTACTGTTTCATTTTATTTTTAACACTGGGTACGAATTATATTTCTTTGTTTTCTCAAGCCAATAAAATTGATACATAATTTACTTAATTTTTTTGTCCCAATTTTTGGCGCTCTCGAGTTATTTCTGAAAACTTGCAAAATCATAAACCGCTCAAAACCCGCAATACTTTCTCAAACCCGATAACGATTAAAACTTTTCCTTTTTTTTTTTTTTTTTAATTAATTCTTGTGAGTCACTTTTGTAATGGTAAATAATACAGAATGAATATTGCCAACGTACTCTAGAATATTCTAATAATAGGTTACGTGCTTTCTACTACGATCAAATTCTTTAACGCGTACTCGAGTTCACTTAAAAATTTGCAAGCTATTCCGACGAGCAGGAACTAAAATCGGGAATAATTATTAAAAAAAAAAAAAGGAAAAATATACCGAATAGTAATAATAATTATAATAACATTCGCGAATAAATTAAAGAGAAATCAAAATAAAAATAACTAAGTAGGTAAATAATGTGTTGTGTTATACGTCTAAAATGTTATCGACTATACTTTCGCTTCCTTCTTAACGTATCAACACGAGGGTACCCAAGAAAAAATATTCGTTATAATATTCTACGTACATTTATATCATAAAAATAATAGTAATAAGAAACAGTAGCATTGATAATAATAAATAGATCACGAGGATAATACCGAAAGTTAAACATTATACAGATTAAAAAAGAAGAATAATATCCGTGTAACAGTCAAAGGTAGCAAGTTTTATATCATCTTTTATCCTTTTTATTCTCGTTTTTCATGTTCAATTTTTTCGATTCAGGTTGTAGTGTTTTTGTAATGGTGAATATAGTACATGGAATATTATAAATATAATAAAATGAACAATTGAGTTTATAAAAGGAAAGGAAAAAAAAAAAAAAAATTGCGGTGAATAACAGAGAGAGGAAAAACAAACATTAACAATTTTTCTTTTAAAAGAGGGAAAATAAAATAGAAATAGAAAAACCTAGGAAAGTGGGTAACGAAATTTATACAATTTGCCTCAGTTATAAGAGCGAACGACTTCGTCCAGATCTGGGGGAGCTGCCCGTGACGTCATCTATTACAACCGATCGAAATACACTATACGATGTCTCGATTTACAGAAACGCGCTATCGATGTCTACTTGATTTTTTGTCTTTTGAAAATTGTGATGTAGAAATTTACTTAGGAAACCGGTTCAATACTAAAAATTTTTATAATACTTTTTTTTTGTTTTTCAAATCATAGAAGTCCCCAGCCCATGAACAATAAGTATATTAATTTTGAATTAAAACAATTAGAGAGAACGAATGGTCGCGTAGACGGTAGAAAGAAGGAATACAGAATCTAAACGAATTATACTCCGACCATACCGGGCTTTAACGTTTTCTTCTTTCTTTCGATTGCGAAAGCACGTAAAGCTGCAGTTCGGAATAAACGTAAATATTTTTCACCACCGAAAATGTCGTCTTAAACTTGAATAACCTACTTTCTTTCGCTAACCGTAATCTCGACATGTTGTTCCTCGTTATTTTTCGGAGAATGTTCCCTCAACCGGCGTATAATCCAATCGGTACTGACCTATATCAAAAAAACAAATAGAAATCAATCAAGATTTGGAATACACAGAACAGAACATCTACACAGGCTCATTCGAAAAAATTATCAACTCGGAATTTTAACACAGCTTGTAAAAGACCCATTAAAACTTCCAAGGAGTAAAAACCTTTGGTGGCAAGTAACGGGGAGCTCGGGTAACCTTTGCGATCTCTCAGCACTTATTGGGAAATCACAGAAAAATCATTATTCTGGATTATTTTATGTTGTAGTACATATTTAATTTTTTTTTTTTTTTCTGGGATTGAACCAGAGTATTTCTGACGAAAATTCTAAGATACCGCCTTCCTTAGAAACTACAACAGAATATAGATGAGTATTAGTGAAACCGTTTCAAGATCAATAATATCTTTCGCGAAAGGTTCAAGATGAGAAACTCAGAAGATATAAGTCTCAGCTATTCATAATTTTGTACTTGAATTGATTGCGCAATCATGAAAAAAGAATATTTTAAAACTAGTTGAAATATGGATTCACTAACTCTACCAATACCACCCATGCTTACAACCTTCCAATCATACCCTCCCTCCCTGCATCTTACCGACCTATCGCTCCAACTTGTCCTTGACAAAGACTATTTTGGTTCGAAGGATCAAATAACATCATTTCCTCAAATCAGTACGGCTTCCGCGAAGGCGGCAATAACCCCAAGCCATAACAGACTTAAATCTCCAAATTGAGGAGACCCTCCGCTCAAACTCAAAACTTTATCCCATTTTCTTCAACCTTCAGGCACTGGCTTTCGAGCCAATTCACCCGAACTCCTCCAATCCTTCCTTTATGACAGATCTTTAACAATTAGTAATAACGGTATGCCTCAGAAAATTCTTTTCCCAGCTCCTTGGTCTCATTTTCGACTTCAAAGCCTCCCAGACTCACCATATCAAACTATTCATTGAATAGGTGTCCATCACACCCCGTACTGGCTTCGTCCAAGCTCGACGTATCAGTTCGAGTTCTCGCAAATAAGTGAGGCTTAAATTTAAAACCAGCGATGTTGTACAAAATTATTTCAATTTTGTTTCGGTATTCATTTTCGTTCCAGAAAATTAATCTATAATTATTTTCGCTCTATTTCGTTCTTCTTTCAGCTGAAAAAGTTTCGTTATTATCGTTCTCGTTTTCGTTTCACATAGTTTTTGTAAAAAATGTAGTGATTCTGATGAAAATTCTCGCCTTTCGTTTTCGGTTCTAGAATTTCCTGTGATATCAAACTTATTTTTCTTTATTTTACTTTCGTTTCATTCTCCCAGCTGAAAAAGTTTCGTTATTGTCGTTTTCGTGCAACATTCATGTTTAAAACTACTCCGTACATGTACACTGAAGAAATGTGATCGGATTTGAACGACGACAAACAAGAGGAAACCCGAAATTATGAAATTCGATTCCAACAAGTAGCGAAAATAAAAAACGAACTTAGGTATGTTTTTGAACACAATTCAACCTAACCAATCATAATTTTTAATCACCACTCAGTTCCGCTCGTCAGGTTTCAAATCACCGTGACTCCTGCCCGACAATAACACCTTGTCAAAGATTCTCAGCGTTGGAAGTTTTACTCGTAAATTTAATTTTTTTTTTTCCCATCTCACGGTCAAATTTGATCATTTGAATCGTCAAGATATGGAAATAGCCTACGTAGGCGTGGTATGGCGAGGATGAAGCTGCGCTAATTTTGAATACGACCGATGATTATGGTTCCAACTAAAAAAAAAAAAAAGGTGATGACGATCGACACTCAAAATTAGCAATCCTTTTCATCGAGTTCAAGAACTGAAATTTGTGAACATTCCTCTTCATGCTCATCGCGATCTATCTTTTCAATCCAAGTCAAAACCCCACTTTGAAAATCGGTTCTTGCATACAGGGCCGTCGAGAAGATTTACGGGCCTCGTAGAAATGAAATTACGGGCCCCAAAAATTTTCCGCTCGTTTCGCTCGCGGTCTACCATCCTTTTTTCTTTTTCTTTTTTTAAAATGCAAGGCCACCAACTACTGCTTTGAATTATCGAATTTTAGGCAAATTTCTCAGACCTCTTCCAACTTGAACGATTTTTGTACATTCAGAACACTTTTCATCACCTACTTAAATTAAATAAATCTTTCGACTAACAATGTAATCAAATTTTTTTCTTCCAGCAAAAATCAATCGTAATTTGAACTAACTTACATTCAAAATATTTTGTACAAATACAAGTTTTTTCTTCAAACACGTCTCTACATTCTTGCATCCTACAATGATCTCAAGTTAAGATTCAAGGTCAATTAATTAGACTAGACTGAGAAATCAAATCTGAATCATTTAGCCTAGAATAGTCCTAATCTCTAATTATAACTCACTTGAAGTGTATCCCTTTAATTCAATCACTACTCGTACACGACTTTAATGGTGAAAAATTGATTCAATTCGACCTAATTCGATTGAATACTGAATCTACTTTGTTCTTTCTACTTTTTTCAGCTCACGCAACGCAAACAGTACAAACCATCGCTATTCTGAAATTCGAATCAAGATATTGCACTCAACGCAATCATTCTTCCATTTCATCCCGCGTCCTTGAGGATATTACGGGAATCTATAACCTTTGACTCAAAAACTCATTAAATTTCATAAATCCATCGACCTTAATTTCATGATAGGTTGACACTCTACGTTAAAAGGGTGGAGCTGTACTCAGTCAACAACGTACAAGTACAAATATTTTTCTTTTACTTCGCTTCCGTTAAAACTTTTCGTTGGCCTTCATCTCGAACATTTTCATATTAGTTTCTTAATTTGTACAGAGAATAATTGTTAAGGGCTGTACTCAACCAGTTCATCAAACGTTTTATCAAATAAAATGGAATCGCCCTCGATCACCTAAAATTTGCTGAATGGAAAACAATATAAGAAATAAACATTAAGAGGATTAAATTATAGCTAACTTGTCATGAAAGGCAAACGATATCTTTGCGAGGTCGAAATGTTTCAAAAATATGGGAAAAAATTAAAATTAGACTGTATTACGGCTTCAAGTTTTTTACCGGGTAAACCTTCAAAGAAGTCAATTTTGTATGAAAAGTTTCAATTCAGATTGCAATGAGAGAAAACTTAAAGATTCAATCAACTTGAGTTGAATCTTTCGATTATTTCTGTTCAAGATTACAACACTGTATAGAACATCACATGAAGTCCATAAATTAAGCTCAACCGAAGTTATTTTAAATTCTCCAAATCCTTTCAAATAATATCCTTGTCCTCAAATAGAATTTTCCTGAGAAATCTGATTTCGCCCCGCACATCTACAAAGCAGTTATAACATTCAACTTGCCAACATCTTACTGATGATTTAATCTCATTCTTTCTCACAGCCAATGATACAAGATGTTCATTTTTCTATTTCCTTTCCTTCTGCTCTCCTCTCTCCAAATTTCTGTCAAGTCTGGATAATGGATCTGGTTGATTTATCCAAGTTTCATCACGTGTTCCTTGACTCACTTTACAGATATAAAATCACATGGGAAGTCAAAAGCAAGGATGAATCTTTACTGGAGAATCTTACTTGGTTTAGCTGCATCCTCCAAAGTGGATTCGCTACAATCATTTGCATAGTGCCCGTTGCTACCACAATTATAACATGATAACTTCTGCATCACAACCGGTGTGTACGGTATGGCACCGGGAATGAACGCCTGCGGTGGTGGGTACTGGTGGTAAACGATTTCGCCACTGGTATACGGATGGTGAGAGGGCGCTCTCATGTAACTATTGGCCGGAAACGACGTCGGAGTAAAACGTACATAATGCGTTGGCTGGATGTACGTAGCATTTGTCACAGTAGCCGTAACCGGATTTGTAGTATACTGAAATGCCGCTCCCTCCGCATTAGCATTGTTAAAATTTGGTTTCCTAGCTTCCTCGCTATTTCCATTCATATTTTCATTCCGTCGTCTAAGAAAGCGAGAAAAAAGAAAATTAAAACAGAAGCTCTAAACTGAGTGATTTGCATTCGCGGTCATATTGAATACAAAATTTAAATATCACAAGAACAATAAATATCAAAGTTCATTTACCGATTGGTGCCTCGACCTCTGGTATATGTGTTCTGATTTTTGGATCGACCACGACTATTAATTACACGTCCGCGTCCAGGATACGAAGTTTGAGGAGCAGAATTTCTTTCCTCACTACTACTATCGCCAGCGTTACTTCTTTCATCGTTAATATTATTTGTATGATTATTGTTTACATTGTATTCGTTATTTCCATTACTTTTATTATTTCCTATTCAAAGAAAGGAAAAGTTGTGAATCATAAAGTGAAACAATAACAAGAATTCCTACAGAACTATGACGTACGTTTATTAAAATTATTTTGCGGTAGCATTGGCGTATTTGGAGGACTGGACTGTTCTGAAGAGGTTGTATCCGAATTCGAACCATTTGAATTACGACTAGTAGTATTTGCCTCTAAACGCAACATGTTCATATCGTGTTCCAGACACGGTATCTCGGCAGTGGCCGGCGAAACATAACCGTTTATCTGTTGGGAACAGAAGTCGCAGCCAGGTGCTGCTACTGGATAGAGTGTACCGCTAGGATCGACTGCACCGGCCATTGCGGCCGTGTAAGTTATGAGATTAGCTCTAGGAACTGAATCCTCGACAAAGTTTTTCAGAGCCTCCGTCTATAAAACAAAATCATCAATACAAATATTGACAAAAAATAACCTAAGGTGTAATATTCCAAAAAATTTACTTCGGCTTCTAAAGGAGCGGCTTTGTCAACAGATGAATCATCACTACTTAGTCTTTTAGTAACACCCATCATACACCTTAGAGACTGAATATTGTCTTCAGTCATGCCAAGAGCAGTTAATTCTTCATCAGTCCTGCTGTACAACTGTAACCATAATGAGGAGAGTAAAGTATTTAGTTCACACTGAGAGAGAAAGTATATTTCTAAAAGAAATACTGACGTGCTCTGAGCCAAAATTCGGCGGATTCATTGGTAGCGGTGACGATTCTTTGTTGATCATATCCACAAACGGATCAGGCAGCGGTAAGGATGCTGGCTGATGGGGTAAAAGACCAGCCAACTGCGGAGATCTTACGAACGGAGCGGAGAGAGGCCGTGCCTTTGCGGAGGGCGACGATGACCTACTCGGTGAATTTGATATACTCGGCGAAGACGATCTTGACATAAACGAATGCGTGGTGACAGTTTGCTCGGTTGTGGTAAATACTACAGGTATGGCGGCGGCACCGTTCCATCCAGCTGGTGGGAAAGGATACCGTACAAAATTAGGCGCCGGCAAGCCCATACTGATTTGTTCGTGCATAGGAATCGGAACTTCATCTGGAAAAATGACATTTAAATTTGTAAATACATTATCAGAACGATTCTCATTCCTAATATATTATATTATATCAGTTAGCATTAATTTCCCTTTCTTCAGTATTAGAAATTCTGAAGACTTAGGACTAAAATGAATCAATGAAAGAAGAACTTGACAATTCACGAAATTAATCAATACTCAATACTTACGCGGGTAAGGCGGCGGAATCGTAGGTATATGACTAGGATTTGGCAATGATTGCGCTGGAAAAGTATTTTCAGGTGATGTACTTATCTGAGGCGGGCACTCCTGTGAAAACATGTTCAAAAGAACACTCTTTAAAAATGATGATTAATAATATCTGATGGTGCACGTAAAAACCAGTTAGATAGCAAAAGGAAAAAGTTTGTTTATCGTTGTAGATGAAAACAAAACAAAATACTTCATTACACAACAATCACCCTTACCTGTATGGGAATCGGTGATGCGAAGGAAGGATTCTCTGACTGTTCAGCGCTAGGCTGAATAACATTATTTTTCAAACTCAACCGTTTGTTCTCCTCAACCTGTTGTATATCGGAAAATATATTGTGCAACACTCGTTTCTGCTCGCAACTGAAGGCAGGATGATTCACGGCAAGCGTATAGATCATAAGAAGCTGTTCAAAGCCATCGTCGTCTTCGTCCGGAGCATCGTATTTCAAAAACGTATTCACCTCGTCAGAATCACATAGAATTTTAAACAGCGAATTTGAGCAAGAATAATTGTGAGAGTGCAGCAAAGACAGATACAAAATGATTTTCTTCTGTACGTGCTTATTGCTGATTTTTCGAAGTTCTGACAGACTGATTTCGGCGGTGCTATTCGCTTCATTCTCGGCTGGCCTTAATTCGTGAAAATCCTTTCTGCCTAACTCTTCCAGACATGTGCCAAGAAATCTGAGTTCGAATGGTAAGCAGGAATGTTGTAATTTGCACATAATCCAAATACGTTCATAACTCTTCAAACCCCGAAAGTATGACACGACGTCTTCGGCGACCAACATTTCCAGAAACCATTTACGGAAAATGTAAATAAATTAAACGAAAAGACGAATAAAATACAAAATAAAAATCTTATCAAAACATTGTTAAAAATATTCGTGAATCGAAAAATACTGGATACGAAATTTTTGTCAGCGCGATCATCCTGTAACCAATAGAGGAATTCAATTACACAAAATGTGTTTGATATGGATTTGTTCTTTTACTACAGAATAACCGTTGCCAAACGTACCCGAATATTGATAATGAGAGTTGAGAAAGAACGACTTGAATTAGATGGATTAGGATGGAAGATTCAACTCCAGAAATTAGAAAACCAATGACTTCGATTCCATCGATTCTATGATTTATTAATTTAATAATTCTGATTCTCTCAAGGAATAATGAATACGGTTTCAGTTTCATACTACGTCCTCATAATTATTAATTAATTCGAAAATCCTGTAATGGGATTCAAATATTGGAAACAGCAAAGAAGAATTGTTGTGAAATAGAGAAAAATTCAAGCATAATGCTGATGAAAAGTGAAAGACTATGTTTGAAAATAGTCAAAAATACATGATTCTTGAAAAATGTCGTCGTAATATTGTTCTTCACGTGTTCTGAGCATAATAATATCCTATCAACATTAATAATCATTATACAGGCACTAATCAAGATTTCAGAACAGTAACGAAACCGATGCGGTAATGCTACGTTGGCTGATTTCAATAAAAACTTGAAATAACAATAATAAAATAAAAAATAAATTTAAAAAAAAACAACAAAACGCAAATTTGAGAAAAGAAAAATATATACGACAATTCAAAAATTCGAAATAACAAAATAAGAACAAAGAAACTAGATAACAGTCTCCTTGATAAAATTCGGAATGATAAGTTTAAGGAAAAAGCATGATGATAAAAATGATAAATTTTTTCGCGAAAAAATATCTGTCATATTCTTATGATTATCAGTTTTAATCCATTTAAATTTACTACCGGAATTATTAAAGCAAAAATTTCAATAAAATTTATTCATATTTTCTCTGATTAAAAAAAAAGTTCATCAAACCATCACCACTGGAAATCATTAACCAATTTTAAAATTGTAGCTTTGTAAAAGAAGTAGATCCTTAGAAAAATAGAGATACGTAATAATTCGAAAATTATTTTTTGATGAATCAAACATTTTATTTTTCTAGAAACAAAATTGAAAGCCAAAACTGAAGTGATTTTCTAGGCTAGGTACCGTAGAACGAACATCATAGGAATGAGTATTCACAGAGCTATGATGAGGTTCTCGGAAAAATTTTACAAAAATCGTATTAGTATAGCCATAAAAGCCTTGAAAAAGAATATTTTGAATGATACAAAGTAAGATAATGCTGTGGAGACACTGAAAAGTGCCACTTTCCATAAGTGAAATAATCATTTACGAATAAACTAGTTGTACTACACGAAATCCTTGAAAAAGGATCTCAAGTTGAAGCAAAACATACTTCAAAATCACCCTGTTTCGCCCAAGTGCTTTTCGAAAACCAAAAATTTAAGCTGTAGTGTCATGTCTGATTTGGTTCCAAAGTTTACTGAGGAAACAAATGCGATCGTTGAAGAGCAAACCAAGAACGCTACATCCACCGTCTTCATTCCCACCTTAACACTGAAGCCATTTCTCTGTAGACGACTCCAACAATACCCGTCATCTTTGTCGAAGACACCAGCTAGACCTCATAAATCTACCATATTAGTACAGACCGCACTTGTGATTGATTTTTAAATAATTATATGCGGCGTCATAACTTCTTGATTTCAACTTATATGGTAAATATAATATGAACTCTATTTTCAAAAAATACCATTTTTTGAAATTTAAATTTCAGTTATGGAAGAATTGAAATAACTGATGAAATAAAATGAAATAAAAGATGAACTTGAGATGGGACTGAGGCTATTGGAGAAAAGTTATTGCAAAATATAATTCATTGCTAAAAGTCAATAGGGGTGAAAAATGATGAAGATAGAGAGTAGCCATGGATTAGCTGAGATTTCTTCCAGAGCGGGAACTGGGGAATCATCAAACTTCCTTCGTTTGTTCTCGTTTGTTACTCACACTCATCATCACATTCCGTTGTTGGTAATTTCTCACGATAAGAATTTTCAAGAATCGTTGGGATTTTCGTTCTGATTCAAAACTGTTGCGTCGTCGCTAGCACAAATTCATCAGAATTTTTTTCCAAACTTTAATTCCACTTTACTAAAAAAGACATGCCGGATATCGAATGAATGTGAGAAGCAATAATCTGGTATTATAGTTTCACGATTATTAAGCATAATTTCTTCTTTCGGTAGGAAGTTGAAGTGGAAGAGTCGTTTTAGGAGTTCGTCAAAATAGAATTGATTGGACTTCAGGAGCACTCTTCTCTCAAACTCGACATTAATAATTCGAACTTTTTTAGAACTTCATTCAAATATTGAAAATAATATTTTTTTGTTTCTTCCATTATTTATACTTTTTGAGAAACCTAACAAATATAAAACACACATTAAAAAGAAGAAAAGCTTCAAAAATTTACAACAAAACATACGATACTGTATTAATTTTTTAAGACAAAGAAAAAAAGGATTATTTTACAAAACAAAAAATACGGATGTCTTTAAGGAAAACCATCGTCTTCATCTTCAGCCATTTCTTTCGCTAATTCTAAATCTTGTTGCTCTCTTTCTCTTCTTTCTTCGGCAGATTCTAAATCTTTACCGTACGATTTCGGCGGGTATCGCATCGCTTTCACGCTTTGATTATGTAATTCTAAACAGAACTGTGTTCTTTCGTGGAAGGCTATCTGCGGTTCAGCAGTACAATAAATATCCGTTGACTCTTTGGTCTGCATATAACCGTTTACCGGATCAATAATAGCTTCAATTACACCATCGCGAATAGCTTTAGCTATGATACATTCAGCATCTTGAGCGGAATCCAATCCTAATTTCTGAGCGATGTATTCCGGGGTTATTCTCGAATAGGACGCTGCGATGGCTCGGACACCTATGAGAAAAGAAAAATTAATAAATTAGCAGTTCAACGTCGAGAGGCTGTGAAAGACGATAAATGAAAACACACCTGTTTTAATAACATTATGACGCAGCCGTATGATCATCAAGAATGTTCGATCTTGCTGAAATTGCGCGCTAAATTTATTTAAAACTTCGGAAAACGTATGAAGATTTCCTAAACGTACAGCTTGTGTAAGTTCAAAATACGGTTGTAACGCAGTCCTCATCGCTGCTTCTCTAAATATTAATCTGTCAGGAATGTCTCCCAACAGCAATTCGACGGTGAGTAATAATTTCTGCACAGCTTGACGGAAACCAACAGCTGTCGTTTGAGGAGCTTTGCGCAACGCTTGAACCAGGTTTGTATGGGCTTCCGAATACTCTAACCTAATAGCTTTTATACGACCAACGTAATAGAGAAATCGCGCCCACTCGTTGTTGCTAGCATTCTCTGGGAACACGGATTTTGATACTAATTTATCTGCTTGATCATATAAGTTGTAGTGCAAATAACTCCGTAGTAGACAATTAATCAAAACAGCTTGGCCTTCAAAGTCATTACGCAAAGTAGCTGTACGTAGTTTCGTATGGAAAAATGGTCTACATTTATCTAGTTCGTCATTCAGTTCGTAACTCCTCATGTGATAGAAGAAACAACGAGCCTGAATTAAATCGAGGGAACGACGGCTGTGTGACGATAACTTTTCCATGAGAGCGTCTGAACATTTCTGGGCTCCAACAAACTTCTCTTGATCAATCAAATATAGGATGATCAACAAGTGAATATACGCGTCCACTTCAGGCAATAAAGGGCAGGTCGAGTTCTTGATGGTGCGCATTCTCTGAGCATTCGAATCAACTTCCATTTGTTCTTCGAAAAAAGATAGCATAAAATCCTTTTCGGCCGAAGAATGCGTATAGAAGCCGTTGATAATACTCATCAGTATACTTGAGTTTAATTCTTTTCTGATCGATAAAATGGAACGTAGGATGCGAATAATGAATCGCGACTCTTTGGTAGTGACACCGCGTTCAATTTGACGGATGTTTTCTCGTATATCCTGAATCGTACCCGCGTCCGTACCTTTGGGATCGGTTTCACCGTTTTCTTCGGATGGACTATCGACGTTTTTCATCTCTACGTCCATGGCCGTTTGATCAGCAGTGACTGTCATATCGATCTGAAAGTAAGATACGAAATCCTTAGTAACGTCGCCGACATGCTAAAATAGTCGAATAGTAATTGTACAAGATGTTAGTCATCACGTAATATGATACGTATCAAGACATTATTCTCAACGCTGAGCATGAGAGACGAGTCGAAAATAGTTTCGGAATTAAGTCAAACGAACGCACAAAGGGATAGTAATTGAAGTAGATTTAAATTTGTTTAAAGTCATTCTTACCTGATGAATTCACGAAGTTTCGAATACTCCACGGTTACAAAACAGATGTACGGAATAACTTGCTTCTTAATTCGAGATCTTTCTCTTCTCCTTCGCGATTAAAGAAGGCGTATTTTATATTAAAACTTTTCAAACAATACTGCTGGAGTAGATAATTTATAAGAAAGATATCTACCCTACTAAGTACTAATAAAACAAAAAAATCATGACAATTATTCTGCAAAAAGTGTTCGGCAATTTTTTGGCTTTTAACGTTCATCATTGTTATTTCTATTTCAGAATTACGATTTCGTTATGTAGTAGCGCTAGTGCCGATCATTTTTACAACCGGTGTCTTTATCAGCGTGCTTATCAGTAATATTTAACTCGGAAAAATTTGAATTTCAGGTGAGCTTTTCTTTGTTGAAGCATACCTATATTTTATTGGAGAACATGAATAAAATTTCGTGTAGAATATCTTATCTCTTCCGTTTTCATGGCAGCCATGAACTCAACCGTTTCTATTGTAGCAGAATAACCTGTATCCAAACATCTCCTCTGAACTACTGTATCGAGAAAGTTCAGTAAGTCGAAATTGAAATGATCTTCATTTTATCATGTTGATTTGGTTGTACTGTGCATTCTAAAAGTCATTCCTTACTTTATTTCAGACAGTGCGACAATGAAAATTATCTTTGCACTCTGATGCTCCCCATAGATTTGAAACTCGTTGGCTTTGCATTACGCGCATTTAATGTCGAAATTGCCACAGTTGCTGACCAAGTTAGCGAAAAAATCACCGGAGAGATGAGGTTCCAATTTTGGCAAGATTCTATTGAGAAAATATACACCAAAGACGTTCCAAGTCATCCAGTCTGTATTCAGCTGGCAAAAGTAATCTACTTTTTCAGAAAAACGATAATTCAATGCAGTTGTAGGCAATTTCTTATTAGGCAATTCTGAGGATTAAAAAACAAAATTCAGATCGGCCTATTTTTTTAGTAAAGTGACGGAGACTTGTGAATAACCGAAAACGAGTCGTTACTGAGAGTAGCGATGAAGGATGTTTTTTCTTTATCCCGTCGTTATTTTATTAATTCATTTTTCTTCAGAACTTGTGTCATTTCCGCTGCGAATACATCTCGATTGTTGGCGTTTGAATGTACTGAATAAGGAAACAATTTTGCGAATTTTTGACCCCGTCTTTGTTCTCGATTTTCTACCATTATTCAAATTCTTGTAAAAAATTACTGACTTTATATTATGCTTCGATTCCCGGACTCTTACCACAGCTTCAAGGAAACTTGAGATAGTATGACTTTAAATACTATTCGCACTTGCAGAAAATGAACCGAGATTTTGTAGATCTAGAAGAAGGTTCCAAGTATGATTCTTTTCGTCATAGGTCACATAGATCACATATTGTGACTAGCATATAGTTTCGTAGTCTCATGTACTATTTTTCGGTCCAGCATTTTACGCCGATTCGAGGTTTCCTTACAAAATTTAATGATTAGGTACTGTATTGTACTTTGGACAAATTCAGAAATTTTTATGAAAGTCGATGGTAACTTATCCTCAAGATTTTTTTTGAAAATAATTTCAGGCTGTACATAACCGAAACTTGTCGAAGATATACTTGAAGAGATTGATTTCATCTAGGAGAAAACATCTAGTATCACCAACATTCTATACTTTTAAAGATGCTGAAGAATACTGTGATTCATCCAATACTCCTATCTATTTATTATTGTTAGAAGCAGCTGGTAAAATATTCTTTGTCATTTTTATGTAGGTATATTATCCGTATTTTTCTTCATTCAGATTTTTCTACTTGAAACTTAGGTATCAAAAATATCGACGACGATCATGCTGGTTCGCACTTAGGTAAAGCTCAAGGATTAGCTAATTTACTTCGCGGTACAGTCTATCATTCAAGAAGGGGAAAAGTCGTATTACCACAAGAACTTTTAATCAAACATAAAGTATCACAGGAACAAATTTTAAGGCATACTGTCAGTACAAACGTCAGAGATGTGGCATTTGATATGGCAACCCAAATTCATCATCATTTAGAGCAAGTGAGTTTTCAATTTGGATAATATTTGTTTTGAAGATTGTATAATACCTTCATTGAATAAGAATTTATCTCAATTGATATTTTACTAGGTGAAAAAATTACAGAAAAAATTAAATCGTACGAGTAAACATATTCTACTTCCTCGAATATGCGTAGAAACGTACCTGAAAAATTTACGTCGAGCTGATTTCGATATTTTTCATCCAAGTTTATACCAGAAAATGCATAATTTAACATTCAAATTATGGTTAAATAAAATATTTTGTTAGTAGATCGTTTGAATAGAATAAAATCAATTTCCATATTTTGAGGCTTGGTTTTCGCTCAAATTTATTTCCCAAAAAATCATGATATTCGTACTAATTTTATCTATCGCGTTTGCATTATGTACAAATAAATAATACTGTATAAATATAGGAAAGATAGAATTAAGAAATTGATATAACAGGAGAAGGATAGAAAAAATTAGTACAAATTACGAAAGTATAGTCCCCAGAAGTAAAAAAAAATGAAAGTACATATGTCATAATGGCGATGAGGGTGCAGTAAAAATTTATGAATTAGAAAAAAAAAAAGTATTATGTTAAAATATTCTTAAGCCTCCGATTGCGATTGACTTGTGGATGGCATGTTTAAGATTCGGTCCGACGTACCACAATATTGTTCAGTCATGGTAGGATTGAAAACTTCATTGTTAAATTTATCGTCAAAATAACTGTCACTGATAATGTCGCCGAAGTCTATTTCTGTTATCGATACATTATCATTGATGGAGTTGGTATAGTTCTCGTAAACCGATGATACGCCGGAATCTCCCGCAAATATTGGTAAACCTGCAAAGGAAAAGGACGTGTAAAATTACTCGAGCAATTTATCATTAGATTTAAAGAAAGAAATATGATTACGAACTAGAACGTTTTGAATTCAATGATAGACTGCGTTTTAATGGAATCATCCACCATATTGTTAGCCCAATACCAATCACACTGGTGAGTAAAAGTGCTCCGACCAGTATATAATGGGAATCGCTTTCTCCTGAAAGTAGGTACAAAAAATATAATTAATCCAAAGTCCAACAATTTTTCTCTTCTCTTTTGCTTTTCTGCATGTCGATGACGGAAGTTTTGATTTCACCAAATATTGATTTTTAAGACAAAACATAAATTTCATTTCAAAAAATACCCGTATTCATTCACGATAATAATTAATTATTTTAAAGCACCTCTTGCAATTCAAATCCTACAGCATCCTTTTGATAATGAACTTTAATAGTATTTTGCTCGCTCAAGTCCTTCGAGGAAAGCAATCTGAAGTTCGTGATGGCTTTTAAAATTTTTGGATATAATCCAACGGGTCAAAAATTGCGAGTGGGTGGCCTATTCAAAAGTTATGTTGGAGATTGAGGAAGTTATCCATAAAAAATTGTAAGATAGGACATTAGAAGGAATGAAGCAAAGAAGCAGAGACTCCGTGTTTTTTTTTCTTTCCTTCAATACTTGGCAACACTGCGCACACGAATCGAATGATGATAAAAATTATCACATTACTGTTTATTTCGGTTTCGAGACTCCAGTTGAAGAGATGGTTTTTTCCATCGTGATCGTGTAATTCTATTCTCACTTTTTGTTTAAATCTATCTTATAAACTGCGATCTATCCGTAATCTCAATATGGATTACGAAGAAGAGCAAGCTAACGAAATAATAGTTCTCGAATCGATATACGGCGATGAAATGAACATCATCTCGGATTCGCCGCACGAATTCACCATCGACATTAAATATTCCGATTTTGAAGGTAATCCTACTACAGATCCTCCTTCGATAGTTCTATATTGCAAGTATACCGATACATATCCCGAAGAAGTACCCGTTATAGCGATCGAGAAGTCAGAAAATCTACCGGACTACGAAGTGGATCGTTTGCTACAGCATTTGAATGAATTAGCCGAGCAGAGTTTGGGTATGGTGATGGTTTACACGCTCATTACAGCGGCCCAAGAAAGACTGAACGACTACAAAGATAATATTAAGAAACAAGCTGATCTCGAACGCGAAGAGAAGGCGCAACGAGAGGCCGCTATCGAACAGAAAAAGTTCGAAGGTACGATAGTTAATAAAGAATCATTTATGAAGTGGAAAATGGAATTCGATGCCGAAAGGAATGTCGGAAAAACTCAAGATACAGTAGAGAAAGTGAAGAAACTAACGGGTAGAGAAATGTTTATGAAAGATAATTCCATGAACGAATCGGATCTCAAGTTCTTGGAGGAGGACGGAGAAATAGTGAAGATTGACGAGGCGCTATTTGAAAATCTCGAAAACTTGGACGTGCAAGAAGAATGAACGAAAATCTTTTGAGGTAAATGATCTATTCCATACCTCTCCGGTCGATAATGTTCTAGTGAGCTGAAAAATGTGATTCTATTCATGAAGGTCTGAAATTTTGTTTATTTTCTTGCGGAATTCAACCTATTGTTAATTCTAGTTATCATATTTTTTTGTACGATTAAATTTTATTTGTCGTTACTTACCTTTGAAACTTCTTCCGTAATTTACATTATCATGCATCAAAGAAGCTGCTTGAACGTCGTTTCCTAAGATTTCGTTCGACAACGAAATATCATTCTTATTATATGGTGTAGCTGTTGTTGCGCTTACACCATTTCCGGTGGGAGTATGGGGCATGTTGATTCTATCGTGAAAGAGGAAAGAATACACATTCTTTTATAGAGACCTTGATTTTATATTCGGGATAAGGTAAGATACCGCAAACCTACCCTGCTCGAACAGTCAATGTTTCAGGCTGGAATGTACACAAGACTACGAATCTACGAGTACTGTGTGTGAGTATAGGTAGCGTCTCTTGTACTAAAATGAATGTTGAAACTGTCGTTCTGTTGACTGAGCTTCCGCAGGTCTTATGTTCTATCCTTAGTGTGTAGGTATCTTTAGCGCTTGTTGCATCTCCGCCAACGGAACAGTTCTCAGTTTTAGCTCCGTCCGAAGATTCGACTGTAATCCTGCCTCCAAAGTAAGGTCCAGTCGAGACTTCTACTTCGCTCATATCGGGTAAACATAGATTAGCTTTCGCTGAAACTAATTTCACGATGATAAGTCACAATTCGTTCTCATTTGATTCGTAAAACGAAGAGTATGTCCTGAATTTTTTTGGTTATAAACTTGTATGGAGTGCCTTTCAGTTTGATAGGGAACGAAATCTCTCTCTCGCACACTTGGTTAACCCATGCGATCGAACACAACAGAGTGAAGAAACGAGATGGAGTCAGGGAAGCTCTGCTACCTGTACTATAATCATTTCAGTCTTCTTTAGATTAGAAATTGGACCATATTATTAGGATGAAGTTGAAATCGTGAAAAATATATACTCCTGGAGCTTGTCAAAATTTGATGAATGCCTTGTGTTGAGGGCTGAATATTTTGATGGTCATATTTGAAACTGCGATTGTCATCAAAAAAGTTGAAATGACCCTAAGCTCCCTCTCTCCTCTCTTCACACGGGTCCACTGATCAGAGAACACTTGGTGTTGGGGAATAACCAAACTATAGATTCAAAGAGTATCTTACGACGAGGTATCGACTCAAGTGTGGCAGAAAAATTTAAAAAAAAAACATAGGCCTAGTTCGTGGAAAAAAGCTGATAGTCATAGTCGTAAGTAGATTAACTAATTGAAAATGAACACTGTAAACAATCAAACATAGGTACGTAGCGTAACATTCGGAATGAAAAAAGTCCCCGTTACTCGTCAGAAAACGGTCTATCTTCAAAAAATAAAAAATACTTAGTTTGGGGGCAGTTATATTGATGATAAGATCTCGAAAATCTGAACTTACAGCCTTTCGTAGGTACTATTAGCGTTTTCCCATGGTCTTTCGCGTGTTGTGTATTATGTCTGCCATGCAAAGGCCGTACTTCGAACGAATAATTGGTGGCCATTCTCAACATATTAATTATCACAGTATACGTCCGAAATTTTTTGCCCGCTAACGACTCAGCTCCTGCTGACTCATCGACGATCTATAAAGAGAAATAATAAATTATGAATAATCTCGCTTGTCAACATCTCAAACGTTAGGTGCAATCATACTCTATTGCGGCATCGGTTCGGACCCCATGCCTGGAGTTCGCAATAATGGACTTGAAATCCGTAAAAGTTGGTGCCGTGTTTAGGATATTCCCAGTTTAATCTCACGGCTCTAAAATCTGGCTCGGCCCGAAGTTGAATTATTTCTGTCAACGAACATCATCAAAAAAGCGATAAATTACAAAATATTCGTATAAAATGCAAATAATTTTAAGGAAAAAAAAAAAGAAAAAAACGTTATTTTCTTAGTACTTGTGTACTGTATATATAATATGGTACACTGGTTTTTTCGTTATATACGCTCTGATCTATTTAATCAACGTCAACAGCGTGACTAAATTCTTTG
The DNA here is from genome assembly GCA_035079385.1 of Aspidiotus rigidus. Classification (NCBI taxonomy): domain Eukaryota; kingdom Metazoa; phylum Arthropoda; class Insecta; order Hemiptera; family Diaspididae; genus Aspidiotus; species Aspidiotus rigidus. Next base: position 2,514,459 of record JAVHKY010000026.1, read on the forward strand.
CCCGTCAAAATCGCTTCTCTCTTACTACAGCGTGGTGAATACGAATAGAACAACAAAAACTCCGATTTTTTCTTCTGCTAGTAATTTTTTTTTTTTTTTCATCTCTTATACCTACCGTGGTAGAGCATCGAAGAGTGTAACCTACATAACTGAACAATTTAACTTCGTTGGATAGTCGCGCGAAAGACTTGAGCAAGAGAAAAAATAGTCTATACGAGATGATGGAGAAAGAAGTACATTTAGAGAGCAGAGCGCATTGGCAGAATCTTCAGAACAAAAATTAATATAAAGTCATCTTCCGTTAAATGGAAGACTAGGTAGACTTTATTTTGACGCGTAGAATCATAGATTATGTATAGAAAGAGGCAAACGGTACTAAAGTACTTCAAAATCACAATCATACCACATCAATATAAAAGAATGTTCTTTTCAAAGAGGATACAATGAATAATTGACCGTGATTTTGTGATTCCCTTCACGAAGGCATCATAATAAATTTATACTTGAAAGGTGTACTAATAACAGAAAGTCAATTCAATTCTCTCAAAAATCATGACGAACTTTGCTCTCTTTGAAGAAAACTCGATATTATATGCTATTTTAGTTCAACGAGACGTTAGAAAGAACTAGAAACCAAATTTTTACAAGTTTCTTCTCTGCATGGATGTAGAAAATTTTCCCTGGTGCCTCAATGATTCCGCGATGCGGATGTAGATATCCTCTCTTGCTGTGTGAAGCTTAATGCTAAGTCCCTTTTCTTCCCCAGTATTCAAAACTCGTAGATTGAGAGTGCTAAACTAAGGAGACGGAAGAAGCGGTTGTAAGATGAACAAAAAATGGAAGAGAAGTTGGAAGCTTTAGGGAATAAACGTAAGGTTATTACAATTGGTAATTAGGAAGTTGGAGCAAGTGTCACACTGCTTTTCAACACAGCCCTTTTGTCAATTTTCTTTCCAGTTTGCCGATCAGAGAGACTGAAATAACAGCAGCAGACAATCCATGATTTCTGCTCTCGTGAAGTCAAACTGCTCAGTCAAATCCTCCCTCTACTCTTGAGAAGACATTATCTTCCTCTACAGCTTGCTACAATTTTTTCTTTCAGTTCCCTCAAATGAGTCATCTGATTTCCCTTTTTTTTTGTTATTTGAGTCGAGATTCTTTCAAATTCTTCAAATAGGTCAGCCATCTTCGCTCTGTTCTTCAATCAAAATTTCCCTAGGGCACCCTGATGACGTCATTCATTTGCTCTACGGGGATACTTGTGAAACAGTCAAATGAGTCGACTAAACTTGGTCTTTGTGCTGAAGCAGCTCACCAATTCCACACGCTATCACTAAAGCCAACTCCCTTCTCTACTTCGATCAATTCTCTCTGTCTACACTTCCTAACATCCTCCCTTCACTTTTTCGAAACTCGTCTTCATAAGACCCTCGAACTGAAAGTCCTCCATTTCTAGGTACATGGAAATTTTTTGAAAACTCTTTACGTACAGGTTCTGTGCTCCATAGATGGGTCCAAATCAAAGCTGAAAATAGGTTTTTCATGTCCAAATTATTCCCCCTTGTTTGGAAAGTTCTGTTCTTGTATGACGTCAGAGTAAAGTCGTTTTATACTCCGGCATTCCTAGTCAATTTTGTGGCAAAATTATTTCGATTCCATCTCCGACCGAGAATCAACTTCACTTTAACGGTCAATTCAATTCTTCGTGTATTCCACTGAATAAATCTATACAAGTGTAGATGATTAGCTGTTCCTTGAGAAGATTATTATTGATGAATACTAATCTGGCTACATTTTTAGAAATAGAAGTGCAAGTTGTGAGAAGTGTACATACCCCCTACATGGCGTCGAACTTCTTTCGCATCGTTGCCTCAAAACTGTTGTCCATCTTATACAACGTATCTAAATCAGAAACTACAGTTTGACGTTTTAAGAGGATGTATACTTCCTCGTACGCTGCTAAGTTGACGATCACGAGCTATACCGAATGCATCGTGCCTCAGATTTGCATGCTCAATAGGTACCTCGTGATACATAGTGCATACTCGTATATGCCTGGAAAATATTGTATGTCCTTGTTGCGGCGTTTTATATTCGTATTTTAAAACGGAAGGAAGTTCCGTGTATTTCACAATACAGGTCCGTAAACTTTTTCACACAATAGCCGGATACAGAGCGGAATCAGTTTTAAATGCTCATCGTCGTACACGATGTAAACGAACGGCAGCCAGTACATGAAACGCGATGCCGTCCATTCTCAGTTGGCAACAACGACGACCGAATTCAACAAAATATACTGGATGACAGTTTTTAAAAGGTTTCCGAAGTTATGAACCTCTATTTCAAATTCTAGTCGCATAGGTAACTATAGAAAACTACATGAGATCGATTTAATACGGTCAATCACGATAAAAGATGAATACCGGTATTTACTGCTCCTCGAAATTTTTAACAGTGGCTCTTATGTGAGTATTGGTGTCTACTTGAGCATGTCCTACAAAGTGAGAATCGCGACTTTCAATGATACCGATTGCTCGCGTCGGATCGATCATACTCCCGAAATGCGTCGAAAAGGCGAGTAATTTAGTTAAATACTAGTTTCTTCATTTTAATGACAGCTGCAGTGCCAAATAATTATATAAAAATATAGGAATAAGAAGCCGCAGTCTGAAATCAACGAACAACAACCCTCAGTCTCTGAAGGAAACCCCTAAAAATTAGGTTCTCGCCTCCCAAAGAAATTTTCACAAGCAAAAAAAAAAAAAATAAGGAAAGGAGAGAAGATGAGTGAAAAAAGGCCTCCCCTAAAAACGTTTTGAAGGTTCACCTTCAAGAAACCCCCCTCACCGCACCCCTGCCACACATTGGTCCTTTTTTTTCTCTTTCGTTGGGACGGACGAGAAGCTTTTTGAGGCGAGCCTAGCCCACCCTCCTTTGTGCTCTCAAAGGCTGCGTGCATTTGCTAACACTCATCATCTCCTCATTATATAGCTTGTAACTTACATATAGTTACGTAGTCATGTCCAATGGAAACAGAGAGCCGGAATTGAAAAAATATCAGTGCGTATCAATCAATACATTGTAGGTAAGAAGTGATATCAGTAAAATACAGTATGAACGATCGAGGCTTCGAAGAGTTCAGGATGTTTGAAAAATAAAAGGGGTATAATGTTCCAAAGTTTGAGTGAACGAAATATTTAGGGAACGTATTCAAATCACGTAACTTATTTTTACCGACTTTTTACCCCCCGTCGTGACCATCCGTAGTATATACTGGACCCCTCCCCCACTAATTTTCACGTAGTGTTTTTTTTTTCAACATATTGCCCTGTATAATTTTAAATCACTATCATACTTAAAGAAATTTAATTTTACATCAGCTCTAAAAATGCTAAATCTTCCTCACAATTAAACCACGTGACCAAACCCTAAACCCCCTCCCCCACAGTAACCTGGCGTAGTATTTTGACAACCCCTCCCCCTCAAATGGTCACGTAGTTTGGGTACGTTCCCTTACGAGTATATAAGGAAAGGTGAGTAATACTTGAGGAAGGCGAATACATTCTTTGCTAGGGAGCAGAGGCCAAACAGTCAGCTCAAGAAGATAAGTTCATCTCCTGTACCAGGTGTGGATCGAGATAAGTATTTTCGGGAAGGGAAAGGGGGAGGGGGGGAATCAGAACCATTCAATCTTCAGCTAGCCTTCGGGCTGGGGATCAATTGGAAAGTTACGTAACGCTTGACTTTGACCTACTACTTTTGGGCCATAAGGTCGGAGTGGGTAGATAAGAACAATAATGATTAATATGAATTGGATGGCATTGTAGAAATATATGGATTGGGGGTAGTTTATCGTGCTAATGGTGTTCTCATGATTATTTTAAAGGGAGTTTGTGATGGTGGGAGAGACAGAAGGTTGTTTTCGAGAACTAATTCAGAGAAGTCATATGAATTACGGGTCATAATATATGAAGTGGAGAGGTCGTTGGAACTCATATTGAGTGTAATGAGATGTAATGTAAAGCACAAGATTGAAAGATTTCAATTGTATTATTCTACTTAATAATTAGTAAGCCTACAAGAGTACTCTCGGGGGTTACCCCAAAATCAGTTGTACCGCTACTGAGGAACAAGGCCTTAAAACTTCGTTTTTATAGTCTAACAATAAGATCTGATTGGCTACAGCATATACTGCGTCGACTTGTGATTGGTTCATTTGCCTATATATTGCATTTCTATGCCTAACCAGATTTACTGTCACCCTGTTGGTCTTATTTGTTCTTCGTGTTTCGTCCAATCACCAAGCCGAATTATTTCTTACTTTCAAATGTGATGAGATTGTTCAAGAGTCTAGCTTTTCTCCTCTTTGCCTTGGGAATCTCCATCCGTTCCTAGAGTTCTCTTCTCTTCGCATGCGGTTTCCCATTTTTATGACTTCGAATATCCCTTCACTACTGTGCTATCTTTCATTGAAGGGTTTGCCAAACAAAGACTTGCCATCTTCTTTCTTATTGTCGTTTCGTGCTACTTTCACCAGCCTCACCTGCAATGTAGATACCTTCGGGCAACTGAGTTTTTACACTCTGCTCAAGCTTTTTTTGTCCCTTTTCTCCATCTGGCCATTGCTTATTTTCTTTTCCATGGGGGGGTTATGGATGACCACATTCATATCATAACTACGGAACGCCTTTATCACCTTGTTTGTGTATTTCCTATTTATGGATCCGGATTACTTCCTCATTATACTGGTATGGGTTCCCTTTACTTCCATTTTCCCATACCACCCTCCTAGAGTAGTCGTTGGCTGCTAGGATCTGCTTCACTATCTCGATTTCTTTCCTCCTCTCTTCATTGTTCTCCAGGATAGGAATTGCTCGGTAGCAACAGTTCTGAACTTGGACCATAGTAACATAAAACGCGGAGATGACGATAAGAAGTACGTCCGGACATAGGATAAGACTTCAGTCGGTTGGGTCTTAAACGTTAGCACGACGTCGAATGCATCAATGGGCGTGGCTTATTTCATCCTCTTGCTCTATCGGTTATCGAAATCTCTATTATAGGACCCAACCAATTGAATTCTGACCTCTTATCTTAGGACAATTGATAACGTCGTTCACATACGGCTATATGGTCGGTTCTGGTTCAGGGTGGTGGTGCGAGTCATTTGGAATGTGTGCGTTGGCTTCTTGTAGATTTTGTATTCTATCCACTTGTTCATCAGTGTGAGTGCCACTCGTTGTCTTTCAGCAGGGAGCCTAGCTGTTTTATAGGAAATAAATTGAAGAAAAATAACGGGCCGACCGTCTGGCAAAAGACGGGAATTGGAAAAATTTCGACCTTGGAGCTATACAGGGTGAGGCTAAAAGATGTTACTAGTTAAACGGGAGTTCAGAGCTGAGATATGGACCAAAATGTATCAAAAATTATTAACCAATCTACTAAAATTCTCAAAAACTAAAAAATGTTTCAACTCCCATATTTTATTTGATTTGAAAGTGAAATTTAACGCTGATTCCGAAAAAAAAATACCTGAATAATCCTACGAAGTGTGAAAATGTGGGAGTTGGAAATTTTGGCAAATTGGTTAATTTTTGGCACATATTGGTTCATAACTCGGTTAAGAAGTTAAATAGAGGCGCAAATTAAAGATAAAATTAAGATACGAATTTCTTAGGTGTGAAGTATACATCCGCGCTGGAGTGAATTTAGCGCAAACTCCCATTCAACTTGTAGGGGGCAGAAGAAGGAGCCGTGGACGGTGGCATCGGTGGAGGTGGGCTTACGGTTGATACTGTAGTTGTAACCGTTATCCTCGAGGTGGATAGTGAGGTCGAGAAAATTTATTTTTGCTCCACCGATCTCAACAGTGAATTCAATGCTAGGATACAAACCATTCAAGTAGGTGAGGAATGCTAGGATGAGTTCACTGGGGCCACGCCAGACGCATACGACATCGACCATGTAGCGGCGCCAAAGGGCGATGTGGGCAAGAAGAGGATGGTCAGATTGGAAGAGCTCAGACTCAAATCTGTCCATGAAAACCTCAGAAATGAGGGATCCGATGGGGATACCTATGTTAGCAGGAAGGCTATATACCAGTTGGTTGAACTGGCAGACATTGGGGGTGAGGCAGCATTGAAGGAGGCGGAGGTATTCATCAGTGAAATGCTTGGGGACCGCAGCCTCTTGTAATAGTTTCTCAATGCGCTCACAAGTAGGTCCGAGGGGGACATGAGGGAAGAGGCCTTTGACGTCAAAAGAGATAAGAATGCTTCCTGGTGGCGGGGGTTTTTGAGTCAACACAGAGATTAGCTCAAGCGAGTTTTTAATTGAAAGAGGGGTTTGGAAGCCGGTGATATTTTTGAACCATTGGTCAAGACATTTGGCTAATGGATATGAGGGGAGGAAAGGTAGGACACTACCGGGCGCATGGAGGACCCCTCTTTGTGGAGTTTAGGGAGTCCGTAGATCCGTGGGACAGAGGGGTTGGGCACTAAAAGTGCCTTCTTATGGGGTTCCTTATCTAATAAGCGTTTACCTTTGTTGATGGCACTGCGGATCCGTTGGTTGTACGTTGCGAAATTGAATTTCGGATCGACTTTGGCGCTGATAGACGCGAGGCAATCGATCATTTTGGAGTTGTAATCCGGGCGGTCCATGATGACGACGGTGTTGCCCTTGTCAGCTTTTGTCAGTACAAGGTGCTGGTCGGCAATTTTCTTCCGGAGGGTCACGAGAGGTGATTTCCGGCTATCCTTAATTACAGGAGGAGGCGTGTGGATCACTTCTGCAACTCTCGATACCAAATCCGAAGGGCTGAATGACACTGCTGGAGCCAGAGAGGTGACAATGCTTTCTTTAATGTCTTTGCCAGATGTTGGTCTGACCGTATGTTTTAGACCTTTCCGGAGGAGCTCAGCTTCTTCTGCGCTGGAGGCGTTGACAAGACGCGTATAGAAATGGTGAGGAGGCTGGCTGTCATTATGCTCGGATAATCTGGCGCTGGATGAACGTAGATTTTGAATTTTCTTAAATTTCAGTTCTCTGAGTTCCATCTCGTGGTCCTCCCTATCCTCTTCTGTCCTCCTGAAGAACTCATCTAGGACATCGGTAGCGGTGAGTTTGGCAAGTCTGAAGTGACAATAATAAAGAAGCTTCGTAAAGCGGTTGAGGCACCCGTAACATCGCCTCAGTTCGAGTTGGAGCCACTTTCGAGTAACGAACCTCTTCAGTTTGCTCTCAACAAAAGCCGAATCACTGTACAGGCGAAGCCGGACAAAGTTAGGAGTTAACCCCTCCCTTAAGCACTGCTTTATGAAAAAGATGTGTGACGAATAAGACATGATTTTCAGTCGAAGTTTTTTAAAAGAAACCTTTAGGTAGGCAGTATTTGTGTAATGTACGAGTCCACTTTTTGTCTGTAGTCGTACCTTTCTCCATTACCACTAGCAAGTTGCACCTTTGTCAAGATCAGGTTGTTCTGTTGGATCTTCTTTTGTAGATTTGTTCCTCTACATCACTTGTGTTCTTTCTTGGTTCGCCACATATCATCTTTGACGTCCAACAGTTCTTTCCAAATTCTGGTTCGGGCTTCTATGGTTTGAATCACTCGTTCACAGCCAATGTCCATATTTTTGAGCTTACACTGTGTCAGTCTTTCTTCTTCTTTCGTGAAAGTGACACGTGGTGGGTCTAAAACAGTGGTTCTTAACCTATGGTCCGCGGACCACTTGTGGTCCGCGAGGTCCCGAAAATGGTCCGCGAGACTTCTAGAAAAATAAGATGAAATAAAGCAAAAATTTCCGAACTATTGAATTACAACGAAATTGGAAATGTGGAGAAGGAAAATCAAACAATTTTTGTGGTGCACTTCATAAAAGAAGTTAATTTTCGAATAGAAAAAATTTTAAGGGTCCGCAGAAACTTTTGTACCTTCAAAGTGGTCCGTCAATTAAAAAAGGTTAAGAACCACTGGTCTAAAAGTGAGACGAGTGCTTCGATAGGATTGAAGCCTCAGGAGTGGAGAGCAGGGTGTCGAGGCCAGAAAGTTGGTAGTGATTGAAAGAGCGCGAAAACGAGGAGGCGGAACACCTTCCTCAGCACATAGCTGGTGCGTGTTGTGCCAATGAAGATTGATGGAACCGAAGAATTTTTAGGTTGTGTTGTTTGAGAGGGTGTAAATTAAAGAACCGTAATCAAATTGAGAACGAATCTGACTAGTGAAGAGTTGGAGAAGGTGGGCTCGAGTAATACCCTTCGTCTAATAGAATTCAGAAATTGCAAAACAAGGTCATGAGGGAAGAGATACATACAACCGTTTCCACAAGACATGAGGTCTATTTAGAATATTTCCTTTGTTTCAATATCTAAGATGACTGCCTTTAGTGAGCTTTTTTTGACCAAAGCGTACATTATACCGGATAAGTATACCGTTTAATTCTACGAATCAGAACTACCTACAAGATCGGTGACTGAGAAATCGAACACGGAGAAAGGAGTCGTTAATAAGGGGAAAGGCTATCGGTTGCTCTATTTCGAGTGTGAGTTAATTGAATTAGGCTTAGTTCAACATTACGGAATACACGCTAAATTTAAAGTAGGTACGAGTATACGTACGTGCATTTTAGTACTCACCGGCTAATTCTTTCGCAGCATGACAAAACGTTGGAAACGCGGCAATTAATGCGATTAATCTGGGAACTATTCCCATATGAAAATGCATTATAATACTTCGGCCAATGGTTTTGTACTGTAATCAAAACGGAATACGAAAAATAGAGTTAAGAAAATTTTTGATCTGCGCTCGTTATAACGACGTGAACAATTAAATACTGTTATGGACTAAAAATGTGCGTAAAAGGAAGTCTAGTTTACACGAATTTAAGAATGAAAATGTAGGTACGTTGTGTGCGAGAATGTACGACTATATGGTTGATACATGAAACCATTCGCTTATTCTAAAACTTCTAATTGAAGACTTGGGAACGTTCCGAAGTCAAATGTCGTGGGTGTTACCACGCGTTGCATTAAAGAGAGCAGAAGGACCGTAATTAAGTACTTTGGGGAAACAAAATCCGCAAGAGCGAGAGGAGGACATACGACAAGTTCGACCATTCGAAAAGTTGTCAGCTCTCGATTTAAACACAATACAATAAATTAAATGCATATCCGTACTTGTGTAGATGTTCAATTTTTATAACTACCGTGTACGTTAATTAAAACCGTTTCTCGTTGACAACGATTTGAGATAACGTAAATTTTCTCGAAGATATAAGTCATCGCTCCATCGTGGTAGACCACGACGATTCGCGATTTTAATTAGCAACTTCCATCTTCATTATGACGAACAATTACGCTAAATTGTATTCGCGTAATTCGAGTACACATGCGAGTCATTCTGTGTTATACTCGACACACAGCTGATGGCTGAAAGGAAGGGACGTTGTATTTCGTATGTCTCTCTGGATACCGCGGTACGTTTTTTGATCTTGAAATGACTTATGAACTCGGAAAAGTTTCGACTTTTGAGCTATAGGTGTGAGGAGAGTCAGTCGAAAAAAATTAGATGCCATTTAAGGATTGTATTGACAGCAGGGAACCCGCTATCACCTGATTAATCAGCTGTTGGCGTTTTGTACATCTGAATTCATTTTAAAGCGAAACATTATTCCTATGTACGTCCCTTTTCCTACCATTTGTAAGTCGGAAGTCAAAATTCTTTCAAGTCCCTCCTCTCATATACAGCTCGAAAGTCGAAATTTTACCAAACCCTACTACCATTTGAACGCACTGAAATTTCTACCATATATAGCCCGTTAGTCGAAATTTTATCAGTCCCCCTCCCATCATGTATAGCTCGAGAGTCAAAATTATTCCAAGTCCCCTTCCTATCATCTGTAGCTCCAGAGACGAAATTTTACCCGAGAATTTTAAAAAAGTCCCCCTCCTATCATATAAAGCAGGCGTGGGCAATCATTTTTACACCGCGGGCCGCATTCATGAAAATTCGTAACTTTTTATGATCCAGCGGCCCCGCACATCAAGAAATTCTCGTTGTTGGAATCAAAAAATGTAAAATTTTACAAAATTATTTCCAATATTTTTGGATAAATTTAGTATACAAAAAAAACGTGAACTGATTATTTATTAGTGACTAGTGAGAAACTTGTCTTTGCAATACTCAAGCAAGCTCATCAAAATTGGGGTCAGGTGAGTATATTACAAACGCATTAAAGCAGTCAAATGCTAGAATGGTTGGGAACCCTTTTGTCGTTGGTGCAATGGAAGTGCCTGAAGAGTACCAAATGGAATTACTAATAAGATCTGAAAGCCGACTCTGCTCTGCACACTCTGGTTTCAGAGACCCCCTTGCGAGAATTTTATAAAATTATGCCTGGTATTAAATATTGCAACATAAAGAATCTCGCACTGCGCACCTTTGCTTTCTTTGGGCCTACATTTGTATGTGAACATGCTTTCTCGCTCATGAAAAATACGAAAACTCCGAAAAGAAACAAGCTGTATGATGAGCATTTGACTGCTTTGATGCGTTTGCAACATCCTCACCTGCCCCCAATTTTGATGAGTTTGCTTGTGAATTGCAAAAACAAGTTTCTCACTAGTAACTAATAATTAATCAGTTCACGTCTTTTTGTATACTAAATTTATCCAAAAATATTGGAAATGATTTTGTAAAATTTTACATTTTTTGATTCGAACGCAACGAAAATTTCTTCATTTTTTTGTATTTTGGTATTCGCATTGCGGCCCAGATATTCGGCTCGCGGGCCGCGGGTTACCCATGCCTGATATAAAGCTAAGAGCCTGAAGTTTTTCTAAGTCCTAAAATGATGACATGACAACTTCAACGCGCTCCAATTTCAAGGGAGCCGTCGTTTTTCCGAGTCCCCCTCCTGTAATGTGAAGCTCAACAGTGAAAATTTTAACAGGGAACCTGTACTATGAGGGGTTTTATGAGAAATTTTCCGTGCACCATCCGGCAAAAAACTTGGAAAAATTTTGACTCGTATCATATATAGCTCGAGAATCGAAATTTTTCTAAATCTCCCTCGAATCATACACAGCTCGAGAGTCGAAATTTTTCTAAATCCCTCCCCCATCATATACAGCTCGAGAGAGGAAATTTTTCGAATTTCCCCCTCTATCATACATAGCTTGAGAGTCGAAATTTTCCAAATTCCCCCTCCCCCCTATCATATATAGCTCAGAAGCTGAAACTTTTCTAAACTCCTAAGTTATCATATGTAGTTGGAGACTCGAAATTTTTCTAAATTCCCCTCCTATCATATATGGCTCGAGAGAGGAAATTTTTCCAAGTCCCCCTACTATCATATATAGCTTGGGAGTGGAAATTTTTCCAATTCCCCCCTCCCCCCTATCATATCTGGCTCAGAGTGGAAATTTTTGTAAGCCCCCACCTATCATATATAGCTCAGAAGCTGAAACTTTTCTAAACTCCTATCATATATAGCTGGAGACTTGAAATTTTTCTAAATTCCCCTCCTATCATACTCGAGAGTCAAAATTTTTCCAAGTCACCCTCCTATCATACAAAGCTCGAGAGAGGAAATTTTTAAAATTCCCCTCTCCCCCCTATCATGTATAGCTCAGAAACTAAAACTTTTCCAAATTCCTGTCATATATAGCTGGGGACTCAAAATTTTTCTAAATTCCCCTCCTATCATACATAGCTTGAGAGAGGAAATTTTTCCAACTCCCCTACTATCATATATAGCTTCGGAGTGGAAATTTTTCCAATTCCCCCTCCCCCCCCCCTATCATATCTGGCTCGAGAGAGGAAATTTCTCGAAATTCCCCTTCTATCATATATAGGCTGAGAGTGGAAATTTTTGTAAGCCCTCCATCTATCATATATAGCTCAGAAGCTGAAACTTTTCTAAACTCCTATATCATGTATAGCTGGAGCCTTGAAATTTTTCTAAATTCCCCTCCTATCATACTTGAGAGTCAAAATTTTTCAAAGTCACCCTCCTATCATATGTAGCTCGAGAGAAGAAATTTTTCAAATTCCCCTCTCCCCCCTACCATGTATAGCTCAGAAACTGAAACTTTTCTAAATTCCTAAGTTATCATATATAGCTGGAGACTCGAAATTTTTCCAAGTCACCCTCCTATCATATACCGGGAGGGAGCAAAAAAATCTTACCAGTTAAATGGTAGTTTGAACCAAATTCACTCCAACTCAAAAATGCGAAAGGTTAGACGCACACATTAAATCTACGAAATTTGTATCTCGATTTTATCTTCAATTTGCGCCCTTACTCAACTTTCTACGACATTTCTGAGCCGAGTTATGGACCAAAATGTGCCAAAAATTGGTCGATTTACCAACATTCTCAAAAATTAAAAGTTGTTCAAACTTCCATATTATCCGACTTCGAAGTGAAATTTAACTCTGATTCCGAAAAAAATACCTAAATAACCCTATGAAGCTTGGAAGTGGGGGATTTTTCAATTTCGGAAATCTTGGCGAATTGGTCAATTTTTATCACATTTTGGTCCATAACTCGGCTCAGAAAAGTCGTACAAACTTCAGATATGGCTCAAATTAAAGATAAAATTGAGATACACAATTCGTACATTTAAACTATACGTCTAACGTTTTACGTTTTCGCGCTACGACAGGTTTAGCGTAAACTCCCATTTAACTGGTAACATCTTTCTACCCCACCCGGTATAGCTCGAGAGAGGAAATTTTTCAAATTCCTCTCTCCCCCCTATCATATATAGCTCAGAAGCTGAAACTTTTCTGAATTCATATCATATATTTCCGGAGACTCGAATTTTTTCTAAATTCCCCTTTTATCATATACAGCTCGAGAGAGGTAATTTTTTGTAAGTCCCCCTCCTGTCATATATAACTCGAAAGTGGAAATTCTTCCAAATGCCGCACCTATCATATAAAGCTTAGGGGCTGAAATTTGTCCAAGTCCCGCCCCCCACCAATCATATATAGCTCAGAAGATGACAATTTTTTAACCTCCTATCATATATACCTGGAGAGTCGAAATTTTTCCAAGTCCCCCTCTCATTATATAAAGCTTGAGGGTTGAAATTGTTCTAAGTCTCCCCCACCTACGTTTCTAAGTGTCACAATTTTAAATGCGCTCGCGCTCGTTTTCTGTAAATACCCCCTCAACAAAAGGAATAGTGAGTTCCCCGGTAAAAAATTTTAGCTCACAAGCTTCGAATTTCGACTTTTGAGCTGTATCAGTATACGAAGACGAACTTAGGAAATTTTACGTAGGTGAGGGACTTGAACAATGTCGAGCTCTGAACGGTCTTAAGAAGAAGAATGGTGGGAAGGCCTGCGGAAAATTTTCCTAGTTAGATTGTCGAAATTAGATAATCACTTTTCTTTGTATGTGAATGAACTCACGGTTGTAAATGCCAGATCTTTTAGATTGGAATAAAAGCGTTAATATGGTATGGTGTACGTGTAAACACTGACACTTGTCACAGTATTCACGATGAATTCAAAACTCGAAAGCATTTAGCAATGACGTGATTTTATTTTTCTCTTATTATAAATCGTTTGTACGGACGATTTTACTCCTCTAAACACTTCTTGACGATAAATAATCTTCGATTTGACGAATTTATAGATGGGGGAAAATTGGTTGTAAATTTAGCTGCTGCACACCTGGAGGAGCACAATGATCACTTAATCACGCGGTCATGCACGCAATGTCGATTCAGAAAACGATATACTGGGAACATTAGGAGATTTTACGAACCGATAAATAACGAAATTAAGAAAAGGCTTATTTATGACTATGTGTCCACCGTGAATGGAGAATTAGATTCTACAGTACATTATACGTATATACGCTGGCGACTGGCGCAGGCCAAACAATGTTTGGAGAAAATAAGTCTAACACGTAAAAAAAGTCGCATTCTCTTTCGTTCGCTCGAATGAAGACAATTCAAGTTGACACAATATCAAAACTACACTACATTCATCAGTAGAACATTTACAAATGGGTCGTTGTTCAGAAAGGTGCGAAATCGTCTGAAACCGTAAAGAATCTTTAATCGTGGATCATCTCTAATTTTCCTTCTCCTCTCTCGGTATAGGTAATCGAAATAGAAAATGTATTCGTCCAGTCATTAGAGTAACTGTATAGATTGAGAAAAGACATACATGCGTATAGCTGAAAAGACGTGACTTGTGCTACCGTTTTTTTCCGCCTATATTTGAATAGAGTTATAATTTACATCGATCAGTTCTTTTTCTCATTTCGGCTTGGTGTACACAGTTTAACCTAGACCCTCCAGCCTTGATCACCACACGTATTACCTTCACTCAAAAATTGGCTTCAAATGTAATTAAGATTAAAAAATCAATAAGTACCGAATTCGCAGATTTTGACAGCTGTTTCGCCAGAGATAACATCATTCGACTATACCGACGGGTACGAAAAATACAGTATATAAAATGAAATGAGATGACGCACGTCTAGAATGGGGAAAAAAGGTTAGGAAAAAATTAGGATGCCGTTGAAAGTTTTGCGACGGCGAGTGGGGAACCCGCAAAACCCTTACACCACTGCGAGAGGCGTAGCCCCTTCAATGAGCGTGATATGCAACACCATAAGACTCAAAACGCCCTTTCAAGGTACTCCCTGAAACAGGTTCTCTGCGTCTCCTCGTCCCTCGTATCATATTAGCTTCGAGAGTAGAAATTTTTCCAAGTCCCCTCCTGTCATATATGCTTCGAGAGTCGATATTTCCTCAAGTCTCTTTCCTGTCGTATATAGCTCAAAAGTCGAAATTTTTCTATGTCCCTTGACGTCATCAACCTCGGACCGCAAGCGCGAGTCGAAATTTTTCCAAGTCCCCCTCTCATCACATATAGTTCAAGAGTCGACATTTTTCGCAGTCCCCTCCCCCTCTTCGTGACATCATCAATCTCGGACCGCTACCGCCCGCGCTCGCAGACGAAAATTTCCTGAAAGTACCCCCAACAGAAGGGATAGCGGGTTCCCCGCTAGAAATTATACAGGTATAAGCGTGTAAATGTAGAATATTAGTGTTCATCTGATCGAAAGGAGGGGGTTGACGGCGTTGATGATTATAGAAGAGTCGTGAGTGGTGACGGCGATCAAATTTCATTCACGATCTTTGTATTAGAGAAGGCGAGAGCTTCGTTGATTTTGTGGGCTTCGAGAGCATTTATTAATCGACTCTTATTGGCGGAATGAAGAAGATTGGCCGAAGAGCTGTTTTCATTGAATTCGTGATTGTTGCAGAGGATGTGTTTCGCGAAATATTGGATTTGGTCTCATCCTTGCCGGTTATGGCTTCCTTACGAGTTACGTTCATTGACGTGTGTACGTAACTTTTGGCCTGTTTTCCCTTCGTAGATTTCCGAGCAAATTTCACATTTGAGTTTGTATACTCCATTATTGGAATCTTTGAGATGAGAAAAGATTTTCCGGGAAGAGGTTAAGGAATAAAATGCTAGATTGAGATTGTAGGAACGAGGGAGACGAGATATTTTATAGAAGATAGTTTTCCAAGGAAAGGAAGGCGGACCCGAGTGCGTTTCTCGTTAACCCGGTTGAGGCTAGTAGTGTGGTCGAACTCGCGGGAGGTTTTTTATCGATGAATCATGATGTCGATATCGAATTTGAAGCCCTCATTGATACTCGCCTACTTCCGTTTTTACAACAACTCAGTTATTTCCTCTGTTACCCATTTCTCTGATTTCTTCATGGTTTCCTTTCCCAGAATTTTGTCTGCCGTTGCGAGAGTCACTGACCTTAGCAATGATCTGGTCTCATCCACTGAGAACCTTGTTTCTTGAATTTATCGGAATTATTCTGTAACTCTGACTCCAGCTCTGCTTGCAGTTTATATCGAGTCCCTTTTTTCCTGAGGATTAGGAGGTTAACTCTTCTGTTTGACGGTTTCACAATTTTCTTGAGTTTTAACTCCACATCTGTAGCCAGTAGAATGTGGTCCGTGTTTGCGTCTGCACTTGGGTATGTCTTTTCGGTGTCGGCACTCAATTAAGAAGTAATCAATAAGTAGACCTAACTCCAGCCAATCTTTAGAGTGGTACTAGGGGGGGGCTACATCCACTAACCACAACGCAATTCAACCATTGTCAACTGGATCAGGAACTTATCGAGGTTAGAGGGGTAAATGATAAAGAAAGTGAAAAATAGAAACACCACTCGAATATGACGTCGTAATTAATTTCACAAATCTTCTTTCCTCTTTGTATCACCTGAATTCACGCGTTGTTAACGCGTATGTCGTCAACAGATCGCTGTCTCCGATTCGTGTTTTCATTTTCTTTTGATAATAACGGTTTCAAATACGATAGTTACTTTTCTCACGTCTGATAGCACGGTTCGTTTTTCAATGACGGATGACGTTTTGGCGTTCTACCTTATATACGTGGGCATCCGAGAGCATGTACTGGTGCTATTAAAATCTTATTACACTAGTTCATGTACGTTCAAATAAATTTTACACTCTGTTTTTAGCAGCTCGTGAAAAGGAGTGTGACATTAAAACGATTTAAGTATTTCACCTTTTTTTTTTCCTACACCGTGTGTCTGTCTCCAGTAACCGAAGGAGGTCAGCATCACAAATGAGATCACTTGAGTCTGGTCGCGAAATGTAGGTATTTTAAAGAATATATACTTTACCCGAAAATGTAGGCCGTATTATTTCGCATAAAATGATATGCAACGATAATTATTGTGGACGGAGAATGATTTGTTGGACAATTTAAGATTTTATAGAAGTTCAATCATGAGATAGTTTTTTCGTGTACAATTAGGAAATCGGGTCGAAGAAATTCCATTATATACGCTTAATAAAACACCTAATTTAAGAGGGTACCTATAATTATTCCAATTATTTTTTTATTTATTTCTCACAACTAGAATGGATGAACAAAAATGATAGTATCTAGGGCTGGAAGAAAGAATATCTCCAACCTTTCCTCTCGAACACATAAATTGAGAAAATGGCAGCCCTGGTAACAGCTGTTTTTTTCTCTCGTCGAGCTGCCATCTTTTCTAGTTTCTCTCTCCATATTGATGAACGTTTTTCCAAAATTCATGGTTGCAATTAATAACGCGAAGGACGAATACTCCGAAGGGAGAGTAAACAATGCAAACCGCAGAAAAATATAAGACGACGAGCGCTTTCGGTTAATAAACCATCTTCAAGCCTGAAATAAAAACAACTGACGAACAGAAAAATTTTCTGGCATAGCCAAATAAATGAAAATCATGTTCCATGTCTTTTATATTTTATCAGTCATCTTGAAATATTTCAGTCTAGGCTTCTACTAGGTCAAGTGTTCGTGAGATATTATTCGTTTACCCCTTTACCTATCTTGGCGTCGTATAAGTCTTCTATGAGAAATACGAGGTAGCGCGAACTCGCTGTTGTATTGGAATGGTATAAGACAATTCAAGTCCAGGGGACTTGGAAAAATTACGACTATTCAGCCTTTATTTATGTAATTATTTAATTATTTAATTATTCAATTATTTATTTATTTATTTATTTATTTATATATTTATTTATTCATTTATTTATTTATTTATTTATTTATTTATTATTAATTCTTGTACTAGGTCAAGTGTTCGTGAGATATTATTCGTTTACCCCTTTACCTATCTTGGCGTCGTATAAGTCTTGTATGAGAAATATTTTGAGGTAATTGTGGGTGTTCTATATTTTGAGGTATCCACTTTCGTAGGGCGAACGAGCGATCTCGCTGTTGTATTGGAATGATTTATTATTATTACGCGGGGTGTACTCGCGAATTTCTGAATCACCCACGGGGTAGAGATTTTCTAATTATTAATTATACTAATTATTTAATCATTTATTTATTTAATTATTTAATTATATTAATTATTTAATTATAATAATTATTTAATTATATTAATTATTTAATTATATTATTTATTTAATTATTTATTTATTTAATTATTTAATTATTAATTATTTAATTATTAATTAATTAATTTATTATTATTACGCGGGGTGTACTCGCGAATTTCTGAATCACCCAAGGGGTAGAGATTTTCTAATTATTAATTATATTAATTATTTAATCATTTAATTATTTAATTATTTATTTATTTATTTATTTATTTATTTATTATTAATTATTATTATTATTACGCGGGGTGTACTCGCGAATTTTTGAATCACCCACGGGGTAGAGATTTCTCTTGACGAAGGGGGGGGGGGGGTTGTACTCGCGAGTTTCAAAATCGGGGTCCGGCGAGAGAAAAGACATGGAACATGTCAAAAGAAGAGCAAGGTATTAAGATTGTTCAAGCGAGAAATCGCGATGTGAATCATAGACCAGTTCGATCAGGCCATCTTCCGGAATGTACGAGTTGAGTACAGTGATACCGTCGGTGTTGAGATGACGCATTATCTCTATTATGCTCGAGGGCGATGCGCTTACGATAGGAATTCTCCTTATGGAGGAGCTTTTCGGATCCCTCACGGAAGCTGTGGCCACTGTTTATTAAATGATTAGCAAAAGCTGACTCCCCTAAGTGTCCCTTCTTCCAAGACTTCAGGTGCTGAGCTACTCTAACTTTCATTTGGCGGCTGGTCTCACCAATATAAAAGCCTCCACAAGCCACACATTCCAACTTGTAAACACCACTCCTCATCAACAGGTATGGGGTCCTTCAGTCTCACAAACAACCTCTTGACTGTGGTAGGGTCGTAAAACGCGGGTGTGAAGCCAAACGGGCGGAGTGCCCGACCCAATTGGAGGAAGAACTTTCCCAAGCAAGGGAGACTGATCCAACGCAAACGGCGATCACGGATCGTGTCTCGGGGGAGAGAGAGGTGGTGGAATCGAGAAGGCTCCTCGTAACTTTCCTCCGTACCATCACTTCAACATCGACATTGACCCCATTCACTTTGGCCAGGTGTTTTATTGTGAGTAACTCTTTCTTGAAGGCAGACTGACTCAAAGGAATACGAGTCAGTCTGGGAACTAGGCTGTGAAAAATAGCCGTCTTATGAGCAACAGGACCGAACGTACCACCGTGGACTAAAACATCGGTCGTAGTATCTGTCCTGTAAATTCCAAACTTATGGATACCGTCTATTATAGAGATCGATAAATCCAAAAAGTTAATGGAA
Organism: Aspidiotus rigidus; assembly: GCA_035079385.1. Taxonomy (NCBI): domain Eukaryota; kingdom Metazoa; phylum Arthropoda; class Insecta; order Hemiptera; family Diaspididae; genus Aspidiotus; species Aspidiotus rigidus. The sequence continues at coordinate 2,533,650 of JAVHKY010000026.1, forward strand.
AATACCCCTATTTCCAACGTAAATTTGATGGAAGGGTACCAAGAATTGAGATACCTCAGAAACTCACCAAGGAGATCTGGGGGACCAGTCCAGGTACATAGAACGTCGTCAACGTACCTGTGCCAATAGTGAATATGATTAAGTAACACCTGGTTCGAGGAAAAAAGGTCAAGTTCAAACTTAGACATGAAAATTTCGGAGATGAAAGAGATTAAACGTGATCCAATAGGGATCCCTACTTTATTAGGAAACTCGAAATATTTCCCTTCAAATTTACAGTAATTGGGGGACCAGCAAGTATTCAGAAGATCGAAAAATTCCTGAAGCTCATTGTGAGGAATATTGGCTTTGACAAGTAGCTTACCCACACGCTGGATAGTAGTAGCCTTAGGAATATTCGGGAACAAACCAACAACATCAAACGAGCAGATGGTCGTTCCCGGGGGAAGACTTACACCCTTTAGAACGTCAGTTAAAGAGGCCGAATACAAGACCGAATGAGGAGATTCACAATCAAAGCGATTTTTGAACCAACGGTCCAGGAATTTGGCAAGGAGGTAGGTGGGGGAGGAGACGAAAGAAACAACGAATCGCATCGGGGTATTGTTCTTACGCACTTTGGGCAGCCCGTAGAGGAGGGGGGCGTGGGGTTAGGAACAAGGAGAGCTTTTTTATAGCAGGAGTTTTGATAATAGCCTCACTCCTGTTGATGACACTCCTAACTTCTTTAACGTGCTTCGGAAAACTGAAATCCTCACTCTCTTTAGCACCACACTGCTGGAGGACTTCCTGGACCTTAGAAGAATAGGCCGACTTCTCCATCACCACAACAGCATTGCCCTTGTCAGCCTTAGTGACGATTAAATCTCCCTCTTTCATCTTCCTATTCAAATTGAATCACTCCTCCCAATTTATTACTCATGCGGGGGAGGGGGTTATTACGGACTAATTCGGCACAAACTTTCTGGGTATTAAAACCAAGACCAATTTTAACCGCAAGATTCGCAACAACATTCGGCAAGGTTTCATCCTTCTTGAGGGGAGGTAAACTGAATTTCAAACCTATCTCAAGGAGGGCAGTTTCGTCACTATTAAACACTACCTGACTATTATTTATGAGGGGGAGATGGAATTTATGAACGACAACACCGTCACTCACCCCTTCCTCAACTACCTCATCATTAACCTTCATTAGGGAGGATAACTTCTTATTTTTCTTCTCCTTCAACTTCCGACACTTTAAATTGACGTCCCGCATAAAGTAATCAAACTCATGGGGGGGGGGAGCATACCGGAGAGTCTCGAATGGACCATAAGGTTTAATCTAGTCGTAATATTAAATTTACCATACCATCTTCGCAACTCTGTTCTTATCCACTTCTTCCTCATATCATTTTCCAGTTTCTTAGTCGTAACCTTACAATCGGAATAAAACCGGAATTTAACGAACTTAGCCTTCAAATGCAACACTAAGTACCGACGAAGAAACCAAATATGAGAGAAAAATGAAGCGCTGCTTCCGAAATTTCAGAAAAAGGAACTGTAAATACGCCGCAGAAGCGTTCTCAATTAAACGAATACGTTCCTCAAGGTTACGGCTACCCATAATAACGGGAAGGACGAATACTCCGAAGGGAGAGTAAACAATGCAAACCGCAGAAAAATATAAGACGACGAGCGCTTTCGGTTAATAAACCATCTTCAAGCCTGAAATGAAAGCAACTGACGAACAGAAAAGAAGAGCAAGGTATTAAGATTGTTCAAACGAGAAATCGCGGTGTGAATCGTGAACCAGTTCGATCAGGCCATCTTTCGGAATGTACGAGTTGAGTACAGTGATTGAGATGACGCATTATCTCTATTATGCTCGAGGGCGATGCGCTTACGATAGGAATTCTCCTTATAGAGGAGCTTTTCGGATCCCTCACGGAAGCTGTGGCCACTGTTTATTAAATGATCAGCAAAAGCTGACTCCCCTAAGTGTCCCTTCTTCCAAGACTTCAGGTGTTCAGCTACACTAACTTTCATTTGGCGGCTGGTCTCACCAATATAAAAGCCTCCACAATCCTCACATTCCAACTTGTAAACACCACTCCTCTCATCAACAGGTATGGGGTCCTTCAGTCTCACAAACAATCTTTTGACTGTGGTAGGGTCGTAAAACGCGGGTCTGAAGCCAAACGGGCGGAGTGCCCGACACAATTGGAGGGAGAACTTCCCCAAGAAAGGGCGACTGATCCAACGCAAACGGCGATCACGGATCGTGTCTCGGGGGAGGGAGGTGGTGGAATCGAGAAGGCTCCTCGTAACTTTCCTCCGAACCATCACGTCGACATCGACATTGACCCCATTCACTCTGGCCAGGTGTTTTCGGAAGATGGCCTGATCGAACTGGTTCATGATTCACACCGCGATTTCTCGTTTGAACAATCTTAATACCTTGCTCTTCTTTTCTGTTCGTCAGTTGTCTTCATTTCAGGCTTGAGGATGGTTTATTAAGCGAATGCGCTCGTCGTCTTATATTTTTCTGCGGTTTGCATTGTTTACTCTCCCTTCGGAATATTCGTCCTTCGCGTTATTATGGATAGCCGTAACCTCGTGGAACGTATTCGTTTAGTTGCAATTAATCTTCTACCAAACTTTGAAGTCTTTATCCCCCACAGAAATAAGTTTCATGAGAGGTCATACCGATTATTTAGTCTACTGGAAGTTTCTCGTCTTCAATTAATAAATTACAAAATGGAAGAAAGTTTTATGGAGGAAGGGAGATTTGAACATTCTTCTTGCATCAAGCTAGGTCGCGAGGTACCATAAGGAAACTTTTATTGAGTATCAATTCTATCAATGGTTCGATTTGGGAAACGAGTGTCAGAGAAGAAGAAGGAGAAGCGATTTCAGTTTTGAGCACATAGGAAGTTACCTCCACAAATAACGCAGAAGGCTAAAATGTCGGAAGTGGAATCGATTGGCCTCAAGAATATTGTCCTTATTGCCGAGAGATTGTATTCCTATACTTGAGGGTGAGTAAGAGAAAAATTTTGTTTGAAACATTATGGAAGGGCAGAGATACTTACCAGGGTTGGTAGTGAGTCCGAATGTACGATGCAAAGTCATGTGAGAACGGCCTTTTCTTTCTGGGAGCAGGTTGACCGGGGAAATCTCGTCCATTAAAGATGCAGTGGATCGCTGATTTGTTGTTTGTTTGAAAAACGACGGATCAGGGAAGAGGAAGGGGTGTGCAGCGGTACTTCATTTATTTGTTCCTTGTTATCCGGCAATTCAGATAGACAGTCTATCGAGATTTTATATGTACGTTAGATTAAAGAGAAAGAGTTTCAAGTCTTCGTACTTGTCTATAATACACATGATTTACATCTTTGGACTGATATGCCTTCAAAAACTCAGTGGCAACGGGTATTTCCATTTTCCAAGTCTCCAATATATCTCTTCTAATTTTTTTCATTCAATCTCTCTCCTCCAGTCCGTTAATTGTGCAGTACACATTTTTTTATTAGCATCAATATAGTTAACGCACGATTGCTTTTTCTATGGTTTGAACAAACAGTACAAAAAGGCAATTGCATTTGATGTGCTTACATTCTAATCCGACTACATCAGCACAATGATAATTTTTAATCGGTCGACTACCGCACGAGAGAATAAATACGAACTCATCGCGTAACTTTGTAAGAGTAGACACTTTTAGATTACTGTAATGTGAATGAACATAGCCTGGGCAGGAATTAATTAAAATTCAGCGGAACCCCAACCACTTTTACACTACTGACCTATATTAACAAGAATTTACAGAAAAACTATTGTGATTTTCTTCTACTTCCGCACAACTGTTGGTATTCATCATCTTCGAAACGATAAAATCTAACGTACTCGCACCGGTCATTTGTATCAGGTATTCATCCAGATTTACATTCTGTGAATAGAAGTGAATAGAGTATAGTCATCGGAATAAAAGAACAGAGCGCGACGAGTCTTGTAGCGTGCAATACGAGTCGGAATACCGACATAAAAAATAAAATAAAAATACTGAACCATCAGCATCAGACGACTGAAGAATGTGAAAAAAAAAATGTTTTTAACCGTTAAGTGAACACATTTTTCGGAATCATGAAGTGGTTATTTTATGTCCCTGAACAAATCGCCGATCTGTTTTGTAAAAATATGACAATAAACCGAAATTTCTCATTTGATGCACATACTGAAGTCTTCCTTCTTTCCTTCCTCCTTTTCTTTTTACTTCTTCACAATTTTGCTCGTTTTCTTGAGAGGTATTGAGGTGCTTTTTATGTCGCTCGTTCCGGCCATAATTAATAGGTAGATGTCTATCTAATAATAAAATTTTATCAATCTCTCAATTTGTATCATTGTCAAGTTCACTATATCCAGGAAATGGAGGTCCAATCATGGAATTCATCTATGTACTATTCTAGATAATCTGAAGTTATTCCTCTGTACACTCATCATTTCAAATAAATCTCTCCAATACAAAATCACATCGAAAATTGATTGTGAAAGTACTATGAAGTGAATAATTTATTTAGATGACGAGGATTTTGAATTAGCCTAATTTACCTACTAAGTACGGCTAGTTGATCAACTGCACCGTCTACGTGATGCGGTTTTGAGAAGAAAGAAAAGAGAAAACTCGCAGTCATCTTTGTTAGCTGCTCGGGGTTGCCTTTATTAACATGGGAGCTTTTTGTATAGATTTTCAATTTCGGTTCAAGTTTCAAACGAGAATCGATGTATCGATGTTTAGGTATTATCGATTTGCCATTATACGGAGCTCACTAATTCCATATCATGTATCTCAATAATCAGACACCCCTCCCCTTGGCATACATAGCTCGGAAGTAGGAATTTTCCAAATCCTCCTCCTATCAGCTCGGAAGATCGAAATTTTTCTAATCCCTTTCCTACCAAAAATTTTGTAGTTCGTAAATCGAAGTTTTAACAGGAAACCTATTCTACAGTTGGAGGGGAAGGGGTCGAAAAATTTACCGTACATTGTGCGCCATGCGATGCCCGGCGAAAATTAAACCACCCTAATGAAGGATTTGAACTTGGAAAAATTTCGACTTACAAGGCAGCAGAGGGATTCTGAATTATTCTTAATACCAAAACCAAGAAGGTTCCCCGCCATCATCATTCAATTTCGTTAAGGAAACCGTCGTTTATTCAAGTACCACGTATCTCCAGATGACGTGCGAATTTGTTCTTTGTATGCCCCTCCCCCTCGTAACACATGTTCCCTGTTGAAAATTCGCTGCTGGATTGTTTCGGTTGCTGCCGGCGCAGTCAAGCGACACGTAGAAAACCTGTTTTAGAGAAGGATTTTCTTTTTTTTCAATAATTGATTGATCGCAATTTTTTGTAGCCCTTTCTTTCTAATATCCGAAATCTCCCACCCCCTATTCTCCTCATATCTGAAACCGTATCAGCAGTATAGACTGAGCTAGGTCTCAAATACTGCCAGGAACAAACTATGATGAGAGATAAGCATAATTGGAGGACAAAGATAGCGTTGCTGTTGTCACATTTGTATAGAAAAAACAGAGTCTATGCCTCTTGTAATATGTGCAAGGTCTATACAAAAGTTCCGTTTAGAATGGGAACCTGAAATGTCAGAACGGTGATGGAGAGTGGAAAGTTGAAGAGTGTGACACTTGAAATGGAAAGATTAAATATAGGACTGTTGGGCATATCCGAAACCAGATGGCAAGGAAGAGGAGAATACAGATGTGGCAACTACACTGGCACTGTTAATTGCTATTCTGGAAAAGAAGTAGAAGCATACCGAAATAGAACAGCTCTGATAATCCATAGAGACATAGCAATTGCAATTAAGAATACCATCTTTATCTTGGACAGAGTAATTATAATACAATTGCACGGCAAACCGGCTCCAATGCCCCCACAGCGGAAAGTACGGAGGAAGAGTCGGGTCAGTTTTATGCAGATCTGGAGACTGCGCTTGACATAGCAAAAAGGTTTAAAGTCACGGAAACGCTAAAGAGGGAGAAATGGCTGGAGACGCAATAGGGAAATATGACCTCTGGAAGGTGAAAAGCTGATATAGTTCTGCCAGTAAAGGGATCTCATTGTCGGGAACACGTACTTTGTAGCGTCTCAAAATTCGTGGTCGAATTTCTTTCGTGACGATTTTCGATCGTCGTAGCAGCTGGGGTCGGACAGTCAATTTAGCTCCGTTTCTCTTCCTATTGTCCGTTTAAATCTCGTCTACCTATTCGTTCCAAACCTTTGTATTACTCGATCCAAATTATTACAACTTGTTTCTCTCTTACTGATTTTTTTCTTATTTCGAATTAATTATCTTCTAACCCCCTTGTCCGTTACATCCTAATACAAGGAAGTAGAATAGCTTTCGCTCGTGAACACGTGCGTTGGGACGACTTCGAATTTACCTGAAGTACCCTGATGAGAGCGTCAGGATGTCGCCGATTTTTTGCTGTCGTTCCAACGGCGCTTCCTAGTTCTAAATCCCAATTTTTCTTTTCTCTCTTTTTTCTCTCTCTCCCTGTCTCTGTCTCGTTCTATAATGTCTTCTTTTCTAAAGTCCACGAAGTACACTCGGGGGCGTTTCTCGTCAACCAATCAAAATTTTTTTTACACTTCCAAGTGCTCCTAAAATCCAAAGATTGGCTGTTCAACCCTAACTGCCAGTTTTTTTTTTCGGTGATGTAAATCTTGCATCATCGAGTAAAAGACGACGAAGATCTCGCGGAAGTTACTCTCGAACCTGACGTTACAGCATGTGCCTCTTTTTCTGCTCTCACGTGGAGTTCTTTTCGTTAACGTCTCTCGTATGCACGTGTGAAGTTCGGTATTGGCTATTATAAAAAATTTTCGGCCTTCGGCCGTTTCTTTGGTCTACTATAACCAAACTCGCGCAATCCGCTGATTTTAAAAACTCGAATTTGTATTCGAATGTGCTCTTCTATCGCGATTAATCACTCTAAAGCACTTTGAAAGCCGCGTAGAGCTATTTAAATTTCTCTCTCGTCTGGTGCACGAACTTTTTGTGATGGTGATGAGTTTAATTTATTCGTTCACCTCAAAATGATGGGTTGTTGAGCCATTTCGCGGGACCATCCCGCCCTCAAAGCCAAGATGCCGTAGCTTCATCCGTCCATTCGATCCAGCCGGTCTCCAATGGCCAAGGAGGCCGTGCTGATATTTAATCTGGTCACCGTATGCCGATCAATTGCCGTTGCCGCGCCACTGGAGACTAAATTCTTTTCTCTATTATTTCTATTATTCACACTTTCGTAACTTTATTCGTTATTCCGATGATTTCTTATTATGTATTAGTTGAATTTTATTCCAAATGTTAAGTTTACTCTCTTTTATTCAAGTTCCGCTCTCTAAATCCTCGGAACGTCCTAAGCACCCTTTCTCATAAATTTAGGGTTAAACTCTTACTTTTCAGCTTCCGGATCGTCGATTTGTGCACAACTCGCCTCCGATGCTATGTACGGTACGTACTTTTTATTTTTGTATTCTGTCACTCTTTTGACCTCTAAATTGGTTTTATTCTTTCTTACCGGGGCGGAGATCGAACTCTTTCTCTCCGCTTTTTATTTGTGATTCGGGACATGTGAATGCTCACTCGCGATGATTCATTTCTTTTCAGGGCTTGGGGCACATCTCGTTCATTGTTCGTACCCGAGTGCTTGATTTTTATTACTTTATTACTATGATTATTTTATTTTTCTGATCGGATGTGTTCCCCCCCCCCCCTTTTTATTGATTTTATTGGCCTATTGATTGCCACATTTTATTCTTTCGGGACTGGGCTAAGTCGCTAATATGCGCACCCCACCTTCTTTACATTTATTGATTGATTTTATTGATTTTATTAATTTATTTATTTCTCCGAATTGAGTTATTCATCCCGTAATCTTTTTTTTCTTCATTTCGTGAGAGGAGAGTCGATCTCCTGTCCGTCTTTCCCTACGTGGGATAATTTTATACTGGGGGTTACATTCCCTCGAGTTTCTTACAAGTTTATTACTCTTTCGATACTCAAAATCGCTGATGTGATCGTTCCACGGATTTATTGAGTGGATTTGGCCTTTTATGATTCTTATTATTTTTTATTTGTGGTGCGTTGACACACGAATCACTTGTATCTCCCCCCCCCCTTTGCGGGTCCTATGTCATTAGACGTATTCTTATTTTATTTCAGTTTTCTGAATATTTCGGCGTTGTCGCCCTTCGACACATATTGTCATTTTATATTTTGTTTTGTTCTTTTTATTCTTCGAATAATCGAATAAATTTGCTTTTTTTTCCCCCTTTACGTTTTATTTTATTTATTATTTTACCGTATTTAGGTCTGCTGAATATGCCCTATTTAAATTCAGCTAGGGGTTGGAGTTTTACTGATTACGCGCACTCCTCCTTCCTCAAAAGCGCAAATATTGTAGCCACTATTACATCCGGGACTTCTGTACTTTCTCTCAGAGACTGGATCAGAGCTTTTCCCTCGTATTTACAAAATCTATTTCTTTCGGCCTGAATTTGAGCATTTCTAGCCTCATACAAAAAAAATGTTCTGGCATCCCTGTAATTTTTCTCCCTCTCACGGTGAGACCCCCTTTTTTGGCTTGGTCCAGTGTTTGAGGCAGATTTCCCCGGTCCTTGTAATTTGTGACGCTACAAGCTCCCCAAGCGCCCATTATACACCTAGAAGGCACCCGGTGATCCAGAACCAAGGATAGTGCCCAACCAAATTGCAATTACCGTATTCCTTCGCGTATAAGTCACATCAGCATTTTTTACATTTTGCAAAGCGAAAATGTGTGACTTATATGCGATGGCGACTTATATTCGATGAATTGACGTATGATTTACCTTCTGAAAATCATTCACAAGTCATTTAAGAAATGTTGCCTCACAAATGCGTTGGATGGTTCAGAAGACGACATTCTTTGGGAGGAAGAGGAGCAGAACACGTCCAGCGATGAGGAGAATGATGATTCTAAAGATGAAGAATTTTTATAGATAATTCATGTTTTACTGTACGTAAACTATATTTTTTGCGCATGCGACTTACACTCGAAGATGAAAAAAATCTGAATATTGCTTCTCAAATTTATGGTGCGACTTATATTCGATGGCGACTTATACGCAAAGGAATACGGTAATATTGTTGATTCCATAAATGTTGGCGGTAAATGAAATTTCAATTTTTCGCGACTCTAGTTCCAAAACCTCGTAAATCCAAAAAACCAAAAATTTGTTCTTCCAATCTCAACTGATTCAGAACAGTGTAGGAAATAAGAAAATGCAAAAATCCAAAAAAAATTGATAAAAATGGACTTACGAAGTTTTGAAACTAGAGTCGCGTTTTTCTCTTACAATAGTAAGAGGTCAAATAGCGACTTCTCAAAGTACTCGCTATGGTTGTTGCTCGAAGTATGAGCACAGATAAACTCTTTTTGAACTTTAAAGTTCGTTTTACTCGTTTTCTTAAAGTACACACCCAGCTGGCATAAACTGTCCTACTCTGTCGAAAGCAAAATTTTGGTTCCGACTTCAGAATTTCTTTTCCTTATACTTCCAACGGCACACGTGGTCATTTACTTTTGTTTACGGACTATATTTGAATCAAAAGCAAACTAATCACCTTCACAATTCCATCCAACCTTGGTGCACCCCTTTACGACCAATCGCACTTGCACTCCATATTGTGTCCAACTGCAACATTTCCAAGAATACAAAAAATTTTCTTGACAAGTATGAACCAAATGAAAGGGAGGGGGCACATCCGCCTGGACGCGAATATGTCTGGCAGTCTATCTGCTCTTTATAGATAGGTGTTCAATAACCTATTAGAAAGGTAAAAATTTGAAATAATTAGTCAAGGAAAGGATATATTGAAAAAATGGAAATATTAACCGTAACGAAAAAGGCAATGTTGTACTTTGCGCATGTCGCGGAACATTTCATTCTCGATCGCAATCGAAGATTATACCAAATTCACCGCGTACTCCACCACACCTCTCCAGCAAGTTTTCATTTGACCCGATGGCTATTAAGATGATAGAAGAGTTCAAATAAAATAAAAGGAAATTGATTCGCAGTGGACGATGACAGAGTGACGTGTACTTTTTTTCACAGTCAATTACGAAGGATACACGTTCGAGTAAGCCTACAAAGCTTATATAAATCTTGACCGAGCGATCATCCGGGAAAAATGAAACAGAGAGGTCACCCTGTCAAAGGAGTCATCAAAGCGTAACTGGTCTCTAATTCAGTTCGTAGATTATCATGATTTTCGTGCAGTCAAAACATTCTTTTTTGCACTTATTATTCATTCTGATCGCTGAAAAGGTGAAAATGGAATTTTATCAGTCAGTCCGCGAGTACGGAACTGTCGTGCACTCTCGCAAATGACGGCACGCAATAAAAAAAAATTCTACGAATTCTCCTAAGAAATGTAGTTCTAATTTTGATCATTATGGCATTGTTGATCAAACCTGATGATGCGCGATCCGCTATTTGTTTTTCTCGTGAACGCTTCTTCGATGAAGCAACGGAGCGACCTATTTTTGATTTATCGTTCGAAAACTGATAATATGAATTTTCAGTTTAATAGGCACAGGTACCGTTACTTCCATTTTATGACGATTAGTAATTTTGCACCTTCTTCCGTCGACGCGCGCGTAATTTAAAATTCTTACGAGCGATGAAATTTTGGTTGGAAGGATTTCAAGAGCGGTCTATTGAAAAAGCGAGGTCGGTTCTACGCTGACGTAGTAAATATTTTTCATCCACCAAGCAAAAGTACCAACTTTTTAACGGGGAACCCGCTATGGGGAGGACAAATTCTTAAAGAAGTCCACGTTCGATTTTAATGACGTCATTAATTTGCGTTGATGACGTCTTCAGCCTAACTTACGTTATGTTAAATGTTTCCAGACTTTGATGATGTCATCATCAATCTAAGTTAGGTTGCTTAGAAAAATTTGTATGGGTTACAATCTAGAAAATTTTCTATACGAGAAGAAAACTTAGGTTTGCCAACAGATCCACGGAATGTTTTTGTAGGCTCAGTCCGCGTTTCCAGAAAAGGAAACAAACGAAAGATGAAGTACATCGAGAGCGTAAAGAAAAAATGTATTCCGTAACCGAAAAAAGATGTTACAATGCATCCTCATAAAGTGTATTGTATTTCAAGATATCAAAAAAGAGTGTATGATTTTAAGCTAGCCGTTTTCAGGAGGTAGAGGAGCTTGCGAATTCCCTGCTGCCATTGCAAAGTTTGCAAAGATCTCTGTTTTTTTTCATCAGATTAATGAATCTTGTAACTTCATTTGGCGGTATGAGCTCGGAGTGAGCAAATGGTGACAATGAGAATGAATTTAAATGAGATGGTGTTGTGGAAATAAGTGGATCGGAGGTAGGTCATCATCTTCCTGATTTTCTCATGATTGTTTCAGAGGTAGTTTGTAATGCACGGAGAGACAGACTGGTGGACCGAATTTTTTTGAGAGCTAGGCAAGAGAAGAAGGTAATCAATGGATAGATCGTCAGCATTTCAGTAAATAGGCATGAACGGGGGTAAGGGACGTAATAAAAGAAGAGAGTGGTGAGCGGGTACGGCCTACTCCATTTCTCGCCGAGAAGGGCTGTTTGAAGTAGACGAAAGAACTGGAGATCTTCAAATAGACCGAAGCTTATTAGAAACTAAGGGTTCCAGGACAAGAGGATGAGGGAGCAGAAATAGGATTCGAGATGATTTGAGGGAGAAAGAGAGGGATCAAGAACCCAAGTTCGGGATGAGAGACTAAATGGGATTGAAGCAGCCGAAGGGGTGAATCACGTGGGCTCAGAGCATTGGAAAAGATGGGAAGTTTGGGTACACGACTATTGAGGTCAGAAAGTTAGAAGTGATTGAAAGAGCGCTGTAATGGAGAGGCGGAAAACCTTCCTCAGCGCATAGGCTAAGGGAAAAGCTGGTGCATAGTATGCCAATGGTCATTCGAAGTCCAGAAGATTGAATGGAACCAAGCAATTTTGAGGTTGTTTTGTCTGAGGTGGTGTAATCAAGACGAGAACGGAGTAGACTATTGTAGAGTTGGTACAACCGGTGCGGGTGTGGGATAAGTATTTAAGGACGTTGGAGGAATTTAGGCGTTTTGCTCTTTACATTCTTTTATGGTGGTTTTAGAGGTTTTTGAAGTCGATAGTGAGATGGAGGAACTGGACAGAAGATTTAATGTAATTTTGCATGAAGTTCGGTAGCCGCAGTTAAGGAAGAGACGCGTATGGTATGGATATCTTTTTTGGAACACAACTATGACTGTTTGCTTGTCTAAAAATTGAAATCCACGGTTTTGAATTCTCGAAAACTTGAATTTAGATGAACTATTTGATAATGCGCAATGCGCATGATCCATTAAGCTCCAACCCCCTCTTCTTAGAAGAAAGAGAACTTGTCCAGACGGTATCAAGATTCTCTTCGTACATTTATTCTTCGTAGTATTTGTCGGTTTTCGTTCATTTACTCATTGTGGTATTTGTCGTTCTCAATTTAAAGTCCTCTTCTTATACTTTTTTGCAGTTTCTTAAGCTTTAAGACCTCTGAAATAATATTCAAATTTCCTACGGACCCTCTCAACTTTGTAAAACTTTTCAGCTATGGTATTTCTCTTAGAGCTACGTGTAATTATTCAGGGAATTTATGAAAAATTGTGTAATTTGATATTTTCCGTTGACACCCTGCAACATGCTCATGGACCGCTGGTTGAGAGGCTCGAAGGCATTGACTTAGGTAATTATCAGAAACACTCAGTTTTATCGTTTTCTTCTCAATATTGATTTCATAACCTCATAACCGGACTCCTAAGTGCTGAATAGAGATGATGTAGGTATGATTTAGAACAGTGATTTTCAAAGTTTTGGAGAACGCGGCCCCCTTCTAACGGCTTTTTTCTCTTCGCGCCTCCCTTAGAAAATAATATTGTTATTAAATATGAGTAAATTTATTAAATACCGCTTTTTTTAATCTTCCACGGTCCCTCAAGGCCTTCAGTTTAAGAACCACTGATTTATAAAATCACGAGATTTGTAATTATTGTAACTTGAAAGTGCATATCGTTAAAAATAATTCTTAAATAATTTTCAAGAAGTTGTAATCGATATTTTCCCCTCAAGCAAGAAGCCCAATGTGTAGCTATGCTATTACAACAGAAATATGAAGAAAAATAAATAATTTAAAAAAATCAGAAAAGTATGAAGTGAAAATCAAGTCTTCTAAATTTCATATCGAGCGTCTTCAAAACCACTACACGTAGTTCTTTCTCCTAATGGTTCAATAAAATTGAAAATCAAGTTTTGAAAATTACATCATTTAAAAATTTTGAATTTTGATACCCCCTCAGAGGAAAGTAAAAAAATTGAGAAAGAGGACCAAATTATAATTTGGAGTGGTAATTAGTCGAAGACTTGTTTGTATAAAATAGTATTTTTCATCCTTTATTTTTATTTTATTTTCAGCTTTCGAGCGAATTTTTGAAACGGCTGTAGAAGGAGATGGCAAAGAGGAATTTCCCAAAATTTTTAAGAACTTATATTGAATAAAATACAGACTCGACTAATTTTAAAGCACATTTTTGTATATGAGTATATGACTGATATTTTCTCCAAATTTTACTTCAATTTTTCTTTTTTATCGTGTTACTTCTTTCAGAAAACATCAACTTGTAATTATACTCAACAACATTCCAGTTCGGCCAAAAATTTGTAGGAAGGTACTGTATTTTTAAAACTAGAAAATATTCATGCTACCAATTTAAAACTGAAAATAATTATGCTGCCGAGTAATTAGAAATCAATCATTCAATACTCCTATTGATCTACGAAATAGGTCTACCTAAATTTTCAAATTATTTCCAACTGCATAAAAAAGACAGTGTTATAATAAATTTTCCTCCTCTATTTAAACTTCGAGATTGATTCTCACTCAGCGAAAGATACTAGGTTTCTAAGGAAGTTAGAGTTTATACTTTTTCTACATCGCCGTGAGTATCAATCAGATTTCTTTAAAAACACCTGTCAATCAGCCTCTTACGCACTCGTTCCACCCCGGAAAAAAAAAATTGTGACATTGTCCACAAATTCATAATTTGAATTTACTTACCTTGCGGGTGCATTAATCGCGTGATATTCACTCCGGTACTCTAACATAAATTGTAAAAAATTAACTATCACAAATCCGACGAAATAGGAACCATATAAGTGCATAAATATTATCAGTATTAATTTTTTTTTTTTTTTTTTTTTTTACGAGCAATAATCACGAAAAAAACACGTAACACGCGAGCTCGGGACTCGCCGGTCGCACTGAACGCATCAAATCAAATAACAGTTTGACGAACAGCATTCGCGAATTATTATCAAGACCGCTTCAACGTTGCTGTAACATGAAAAAAAATAATAATAATAAAAGAAGAAGAAGAAGCAGCGAGAGAAAGAGGCAGTTAAAGAAGAGAGGAGCTCATTCCAGTTTCGACGTTCAGTCTAATTGTTGATGCGGTTACAATCATTATCACTCCAGTTTCACGCCGTTGCATTACCGGTGCAACAGCGAAATGCAGGCGACGATATTCAAAATATTTACAATCTAGACGTCGCGACTCGGACAGAGCCGGTTTTTCGCATCTTATTTGTCGCGAATTTACATGAAATAAGTCATACGTAGTGAAGAAAATAAGGGGAAAAAAAAAGTTCTATTAAAGTTGAAGTAGTTTTCTTTTATCCTCGTAAAGAAGATGCTACTGTTGGGAAATGAGAAAAAAAAAGGTATTGTCTCTGGTTTACAATCTCGATTGAGTGGAGATTATTAAATAATGTAACTTATTTACAAACAATGAGTTAGTAAAGGAAGAATAGAAAACCGGGTACATCTTTCTTGTTAACGGATTGTAATACCAAAAATGGGTCTTGTAAAGATGAAAAAGGTAACAATCATTCTTCAAGCTGACGTCTTTTCCTAATTCAGACAAGGATGTAGAATAAGTTGCCTAAGTTTTGCCTTGAAACACTCGATTCTTGTTTCACGAGCAGGGAAGGAGAAAATCTTGGAAGAGGAACTCAAAATTCGACACCATTTTATTTCTTTGGAATTTCACTCCTCCGGAAGGAGGAGGGGGTTAATTTTTGACGGAAAAAGTCTAATTTTTCCATGAAAAAACACTTGACCCGATTTTAGTCATTTTTTTAGATTTTTACTGGGAACGTATTCTATGGTTTTTTTTGTTTGGAAAAATTTGCCGTACGCCGTTCTCCGTGTGATATCCGGCCAAAATAGTAATGGTCCAAGTCAAAGGTCATTGGAAAAAATAGTCCAAGTCCCCTTCCCATCATATATAGCTCGGAGGTCGAGATTTTTTCAACTTTCCCTCCTATCATACATAGTTCGAAGGTTGGACTGAGAAAAATGTCGACTTTCGACCACGTGACGTTCAAAATTTTTCCAAGTTCCCGGGGGGACATGAAAAAATTTCGACTTTCGAGGCATGTTATATGATAAGCCAGGAACTCTCTCGATTCTGTGACGTCACGATCTGATGACGTGAAAATGGCTCAAGTTACACCTTGGAAAAAATGCTCCAAGTACCCCTCCTATCATATAGCTCGGAGGTGGAATTTGGAAAAATTTCGATTTTCGATCCTGTGACGTCACGATCGAAATTTTAGCAAGGAACCTGTTCTATTTATAACGTTAGTAAGCACAGACACGTAACTGAATTTTATTTCACTTCACGGAACAACGGTGTTGAAAGCTCGAAATGAAAACCCAAAACCAGATAGAAAAGGTCAATTTAATAATAAAATAATATAATGAAAATTCAAGTAAATCCATGTCAAAAAAAGAGGTGAATCACAATTTATTGCATCTCGATGTTCTTTCAGACGGATGCTGAGTTTTCGTCCTGTCTGTCCAATGTACAAAGAGTTACAACCACCGCAGTTGATTTTGTAGATCCCTGAGCTCTTGTTTTCAGGTGTCGGGTCTTTGAGTCGGATAAGGTCGCCTACCTTTGAGATTGGGTAGAAGGCGACACGGTAGGAGGAGGGAGGCGAGTTTTTCGGACGGCTTCGCACGTAGGGAAGTCAGCGCACACCCATCTTCCTTTCTTTTGGGAGAGGGAGCGAGGAGAGTATGGTTCAGAAGGTCTCTCGGCCAGTAGTTTACGCAGTCTTTTCTGTCGGATGAACAGCCGAACGGCCAAAGAAAGGTTATTTACGGAAGCAATATTTTCCATTTGTAGAATTTCCATTTCCTGGGCCTCCTCGGAGAATGGTATAGAGAAAGGAGGCGATAGACAGCAGAATTTATCACAGCCATCTTATGAGTCATTGGGTGCAGAAACTGACTGTTTATGGAGATGCCTGTAGAGGTGTCTTTTCGATAGATCGAGAAGGTAGGCCGGAGTACGTTGTGGTATTCTTCAAGGGTGATGGAGAGGTCCAGAGAGTTTATTTTATTTCCTCCTATCTCGATAGTGAAGTTTATAGAAAGGTGGGACTGATTGTGGAGGTCCGCTTTTGGGCCATGCCAGACACAGAGGATGTCGTCGACGTATCGGCCCACAATCGGATACCTTTGCGTACGCACGATTCTAAGCGATTTATGAACACGTTGGCCACGAGTATAGATAACGCCTCCTATGGAAAGGCCGTCGGGAAATTTGTACACTTTACCTTTGAAGACGGCGACGCGTACGGTATTCTTCAGGCAGAAGGTGAAGAGCGTTTGAAAATCCTTGATGATGCTGAGATGTAGTTGTTTGGCTTTTAGGAGGTCCAGCATTATCAATATGCGACATTTCTTACCGGAATTTTCGTGAACATACTCATAATGTCGAAGGATATCAGGATCGAGCCACCTGGAAAATTGAGCATCTGGAGCTGAGAAGCGAGTTCCAGAGAGTTTTTAACTGTGTGAGTGGGTTGGAATCCTGAGGTAGCGTAGAACCACGATGAAAGGTATTTTGTAAGTTTGTAGCTGGGGTCCGTGTAAAACCCAACTACTGGCCGCATCCGATGATCTTCCTTGTGGAGTTTCATCTGTCCACAAAGTTTCGGGCGGGAAGGATTCATTACAAACAGATGGTCAGGATAGCCATTTACGACTTGATTCGGTTTTGTAATAGCAGATAAGAAGTGAAGATGGATCGTATGTGGGTGGCGCCAGCTGAGCCATCATTTTTTTTATCATATTAGACGTGCGTGAGCCTCACGTTTGCCAGCTTTTACCAAAACGATATTCTGATCCGAGTGACGACATTTCAATGAGAGAAATGCGCGAGCGTCTTTAATTTGGGGGGGGGGGGGGATTGATTGATTGATCATATCGTCGATGAGTTGCCGGACCTCAGTGTTGAGACGCATGTCGAAAAAAAAAGAGAGAACCTGTTCTATGGGGCGATTTTTGAGACAATCCATCCACTCAACTTCTTTTACCCAGAATACAAACTCTTTCTCAAACAGTCATGAGAACATCATTAACACTTATTTCTACAACAGCGTCTAATTCATATTCATCCTCATTGCCCCCATCTTCCTACTCTAGCCCAGAGCCCTAAATGTATTTGATTAATACGAGAAACGATGTTGCGGGACATGTTTAATTAAATAAAATGATTACAAAGTATGAGAACTTTCGGTTAAATAACCATCATCAGATAATACAGAACACGAACTAAATGAACAGAAAGGAGAAATGAGGAATAAAAGAAGGTACAATCACTTTCGAGGCCAGTGGTGACAGGAAACCGAGATGAATCACAAGTCGTTGGTAGGAAACTTATAAAACTTTTCAATGAGGTCATTATCCGGAAAGAAACGATTCAAAACAATAACCTCATTATCATTCACATGACGAACTATCTCAACATGCTCGAGGGCCAACCGTCTACGAAAGGAACTTTCAGAATGGAGTAATACGGCTTGGTCCAACTCAAAATTGTGGCCGGATTCCAAAAGGTGTTTGGCGAAAGCCGATTTCTTTTGGGGGAGGGGAGCAGAAGCGACTTCATCAAGGTGTTCCTGAACTTTGATGCAAATTTGCCGGCCTGTCTCCCCTATGTAGACAGCCGGGCAACCAGAACATTTAAGCTTGTAGACACCACTTCTCTCAGATATAGGGATGGAATCTTTAGATTTACAGAAAAGACCACGAACCGTATTAGGATTATAAAAAGCAGGACGAAAACCAAAAAGCTTAAGGAGGCGGGTAAGTTCGGAAGACAATTTCCCCGAAAACCGAATACGAACCCATTTTTCTTTCCTCCTGGAACCAGACAAACACCGGGGGAGAGAAGTGGTAAGATCTAAAGCTTTCGAAATAAGTTTTTTCCAAATCATTCTATCAATATCAAGCTCGAAACCATTAGAACAAGCAAGATGCTTGATGATAGAAACCTCCTCAAAGAACGCCTGAGGAGAAAGAGGGATAGAAAGGAGACGGCGGACGAAGCTGTTGAAGGTGACCAATTTATGGGAGGTGGGGCAATACGAGGAGGTATGAACACAGATGTCCGTACAAGTGTTTTTCCGGAAGATACCAAAACTGTGGACGCCACCAACAATAGAAATAGAGAGGTCAAGAAAGTTGATGGAAGACCCTCCCACCTCCAAGGTGAACTTGATGGTGGGGTACCTGCCATTGAGAAAGGCAAGGAAAGCATGAAGCTCCGAAACAGAACCTTTCCAAAGGCAAAGGACGTCATCAACATAACGATGCCAATAAACCACATGAGGAAGGAGGTAGAAGCCAGACTGGAACACCTCACTCTCAAACTTTTTAAAGAAGACTTTCGAGACCAGGGAGCCAAGGGGAGAGCCTGTCGGAACACCAATGTTCTTAGGGAACTCATAAATGAGATAACGAAACTGCCGAAAGTTAGGGGAAAGACACAACTCAAGAAGGTTCATGAAGTCATCAACAAGTGGGGTAGGCACTTGCGCGTTGACCAACAGAATTCTAAAATACTCTAAGGTGGGGAGGAGGGGGATGCTTGGAAACATGCTAGCCACGTCAAAAGAAATAAGAATAAAATTTTCAGGAGGGGAGACACGACTAATTTTCTCCACCAATTCCTGAGAATTACTAACAGAAAATTCAGACCGAGGATTCACCGACGACTTATACCACTGATCCAAGAACTTGGACAATTTGAAAGTAGGAGATGAGATAAACGACACCACCGGCCTGATAGGGATGTTAGCCTTATGAAGTTTGGGAAGGCCGTACAGGCGGGGAGGAACAGGATTGGAGACAAGGATAGATTTAGGATTGGTGAAAAGAGTACTCTTATTTATAGCCGACCTAACATTAAGAACAAACTGGGGAAAATTGAATTGAGAATCAACACTACTGACGGTACAATTACTAATTGTTAGAAAATCCTGGACCTTCTGAGTGTACTCTTCCTTCTTCAAGATGATGACGGTGTTACCTTTGTCAGCTTTCGTAACAACTAACTGATGGCCATGGATTTTCTTCTTCAAATGCTTCACAACCAAAGAGGATTCGTCATTAATACACTCCACCGGTTTCGAATTCAATAACTGATAAAGTAGGTCTGGAAGGAATGCACTGGTACTGACTTTCACAGAGAGATCGGCAACTAAATTAGTAACAGTTTTGGATTCATCCAACGGAGGGAGACTGTGCTTCAAACCTTTCTCGAGTAAACTCTCCTCAGGAGATGAAAACTTGATATCAGTGAGTTTCAGTAGACGAGGATAGAACGAGGTAGACGAATCAATACGTGGCTGGATAGAATTGTTGGAATTACACTCCAGTTTCTTATTCATCAGCGCAGCAATTTTCTTGTCTTCCCGAATACGGGATCAGGAACACCTTGATTAAGTCGCTTCTGCTCCCCTCCTCCAAAAGAAATCGGCTTTCGCCAAACACCTTTTGGAATCCGGCCACAATTTTGAGTTGGACCAAGCCGTATTACTCCATTCTGAAAGTTCCTTTCGTAGACGATTGGCCCTCGAGCATGTTGAGAGAGTTCGTTATGTGAATGATAATGAGGTTATTGTTTTGAATCGTTTCTTTCCGGATAATGACCCCATTGAAAAGTTTTATAAGTTTCCTACCAACGACTTGTGATTCATCTCGGTTTCCTGTCACCACTGGCCTCGATAGTGATTGTACCTTCTTTCATTTCTCATTTCCCCTTTCTGTTCATTTAGTTCGTGTTCTGTATTATCTTTTTTTTTTTTTTTTAGCGGGGAACCCGCTATCCATTTTCTTAGGAGATTACATCCTCAGAAAACGTCCGCGTCCGCGAAGTTAGTAACCTAAGGTTAGGTTAGGTTACGGGACTTGGAAGAATTTCAAGTCTCGAGCTATATATAATAGGGGGGGGGGGGGACTTGGAAGAATTTTGACTTTCGAGCTACCGTCCGCCGTCCGCCGTCCAACCAAAAAACTTAGAAAAATTTTGAGACTCGAGCTATATATGATAGAAGGGACACTTAGAAGAATTTCGACTCTCGAGCTATATATGATAGGAGGGAATGTAGAATGATAATTTCGATTTGAATTATATGACAAGATTATCAACTCAGTTCCACACCACCTGAGAGGTCGAGTTAAGAAATTGCGGGTTCCCCGCTGCCATTGCAACGTCTGCAATGGCTTCTAATTTTTTTATTTATTTTAACGAGCATTTAAGCAACACAACCAGGCTATTAGCTCGACGAATATTACATATGAGTATAGGTGTAATTTACATTTTGGCATGATGAGTTAGGGATGAATATGGTGATGGTAATAGTGTGCGAATTATTACTTTTATATGTGTATAATATATATTTACTAGCCGCTTGCGGCACGCCTTCGGCGCGCCTGGCGGCTAGGCCTGCGGCGCCAGACAGGCTCACGCTTCGCGCTCGCTGTTTCATGATTACGGGCTCGCGCTTCGCGCTCGCAAAGAGCACGCCGCCGATGGACTATCACTTGCTGAAAGATACCATATTTCATGAGAGCTCATAACGTTTGAACTTTCAATAGTCAAATATGTATTACCACTTGCCATCTAGTTCACTGTTCCCACCAGTACACACACACACACACACACACACACACACACACACACACAATTCCAAACTCAACCAACAAACAGCCCGCTGGCATGGGTAAAGGCTAATTTTGTCCTAGCTCTGTCAAGACCGAGGTGTGGGTTTCTGACCATCATAGTCTTATATTTTTCAGAATTTCTTCAATATGAGTCATATGGGATTTGGTATTGAGAATTCAAGGGAGCCTAGACCTAGATAAAGTAGTATAAAGATGGCCTAGACCTTCCAAGTCCCTCTCCTATCATATATGGCTCAATAGTCGAAATTTTTTTGAATCCCCTTCCTATCATATATGACTCGATAGTCGAAATTTTTTCAAAGTCTCCCTCCTATCATATTTAGCTCGAGAGTCAAAACTTTTCCAAGTTTTTTGTTGGACGGCGGAAGGCAAATTTCTCAAAAAGCCACTCATAGAACAGGATCCCTGTTAAAATGTTGACTCTTGAGCTATATATGATAGAAGGGGGACTTGAAAAAATTCCTATCATATATGGCTCGAGAGTCAAAAGTTTTCTAAGTCCCTCTCGTATCATATATGGCTCGATAGTCCAAATTTTTCCAAGTTTTTTGTTGGACAGCGGACGGCAAGATTCTCAAAAAGCCCCCTATAGAACAGGTTTCCTGTTAAAACATCACTAAATATCACGACAGCCACATCTAACCACTTTCTCTGATAATAAAATCCTACTGGAACTGGATACCCGATTGATATTGATAAGTAAATTAATAAGCGTAGATATCATTTCAAACAATCAAAGATCACGTTCTGTATTCATAATTCGAATCACGATTCTACATAATATTGTATTTACGCAATTGATCAAAAACTCATCGCAATTGATCAAAAACACATCAAACTACTCCTACTATTCAGATGATATTTTTCTATTTACTTTCGGGATTTGTAGATTAAATCTCATTGCGCTTCTCTTTTGATTTAGAGCAATCGAGTTCCTGAGAACCAAAACATAAGAACCTACAAAATAATTTGAAATTTCATAATTCACAAAAAGCAGATACTATATGCGATCAAGTATCATCAGTACTGTCGATTAAAATATCTACCTCTTACGACATTATGGAACATTTTCTAATGTTGTTCCGCGATTTGTGAAATAAATCTCACAGGCTAGTTTTTCCTTCGATTTCGAGAATTCAAGTACTTGCGGACTAAAAATAGGACCTACAAAATAGTCTAACAATAAGGAAAATTCATCTACCAGTATCGGATACTTGGATTGATAAATAAGTAAGAGCAGTATCACTTCATGCGATCGAGAATCACGTTCTGTATTCAAAACTCGAATCACGATTCTATTTCTACAATCGATCAAGAGCACATCAACCTACCGTACTTACTACATATTTTCAACCTCTTTCTCCTGTTAATGAGTAATAGTTCACTTGCGCTTATTGATCTTTTCATCCGATAGACTTCATCCACAACAGAAAACACAAAACCTGGCCGTTCATTTCGTAATTGGTTTTCTTAGGAAATTAGAATTTCAACTTCTCGCTGATCCTATTTCGTTCCAAATTTCATATAATACCAGTATACGAAAAACCGAAGCTAGATGCGATCACAAATCAATGATACCCATTTATGTTTTCCAACACTATCCTATCGAACAATTTTTAATATTTGTTTCGTTATATTCTGGCTGAAAAATGAATATCAATTGTTTCTCAGTTGTTCAGTTCAGTCCTCTTTCAATTTCAAAGTTTCGAACACAAAATAGCAGAATGATAATAATGACATATGAATTTTGATAATAATAAACATTTTTCTGAAAATATTCAACGTATGGATGTTGTGATGAATGATAGCCGATAGCACCCTTGCTGTCGACACGCAGGACCGAGTGAGCACACCCCGGTGGCCACTGATCGACAGACACCACGTTCGACGGTTTGTAAACAAACCGCGCTTTATTATATAGGATTGATATATATAAAATTTTTTTTTTTTTTATATGGAGGAGTAAAATTGAGTGAGGCGTATGTATTGGAGAGAGGAGGTTATTGTGTCTGAATTATTTATTAATGCTTAAGAGTGGGAGGAGGGTACATTTAGGGAAGAGCGGAGAGGTGCGAGTAGTGGACAGGAAAAGAAGTGTTTGACTGTTAAAGTCTCTTCTTCGCAGTAAGGACAGGATGGGGGAGCTAGAAGATCGGGGTTGATGAGGTAGGAATGTGTGATACGAGTGTGACCAATTCTTAGACGACTGAGAACAACCTCTTCACGTCTATTATTTTTTAAAGAGGAAGACCAGGGTACGGGAGTTCGTTTAATACTGTGAAGTTTGTTAGTCGTTTGGTTTTTCCAGAATGTTTTCCATTTTTGAAGGACGAGAAGACGGTAGTGATTTTTGTAATCGGAGACAGGTAAACGGGTGAAATCGGTTATTTTAGTTAAGGAAGTGGCGTTTTTGGCGGCTCTGTCGACTGCATCATGTTCTGGAAGATTGATATGACCAGGGATCCATATGAATGTGATTTGGGTGTTGATTGACTTAAGGATAAGTAGTGTGAGGTGAATACGTTGAATAAGGGGGTGAGTGCTATACGTGTCTGGTATGGAGTGTAAAGAAGAAAGTGAGTCAGTGAGGAGAAGGAATTTGCCATTTGGAGGGAGTTGGGAGAGATGAGAAAGGCAGGAGAATAATTATAGCCATCAGTTCAGCTGTGAATATGGATGCAATGTTGCGTATACGGTGAGAAGTAAGACATCCATTTATGGAATAAGCGTAAGCAGTCTTATTCAATTTTTTAGATCCGTCTGAAAGGCTAATTGTGTAATCCGGATATTCTTGTATCATCTGTCGGATGTTTTCGATAATCATGTTGTTGTTGTTAGATTTAGGGAATTGTATGAGGTCAAGACGTATGTTTGGTTCAGGGAGCGTCCAAGGTGGGGAGGTAATGTAAATGAGTTGCAAAGGATTTGCTTGAAATGGCTTATTGAGGGAGTGATTGAATTGGAGAAGGATATTTTTATTGTGAGTCGAAAAGGGTTGAGTGTTTTATAGAAAGATTGAGTTATAAATAGGAAGATCAGGGAATTGGGAGACAGAGGATAAGAAATTAGAAGTTAGGATGAGTCTGCCAGAGGAGAGTGGAGGTTCAGCGGCTTCTGCACATAAACTAAGTTTGGGGCTTGTGCGGTACGCACCTAAGGCCATTCTCAAGGAGGAGGTTTGAATGGTATCAAGTAACGAGAGAACAGATTTGTTGGCTAAATTGTATGTTGGTGCCCCGTAATCTAATATAGATCGAATAAGACTTTTGTAGAGTTGTAGTAGTAATTTTCTGGAGCATCCTTTAGAGGGGTGTGATACGAATTTAATGACGTAAATATTTGATATGGGGGGTCCAGGAAAGTTTCTGATCAAAATGGAGGCCGAGAAGTTTAGCAGAATCGCGGAATGGAATTACGAAATTTTGTAGGAAAAGAGGTTGAAAATAGGGTATAGGGCGTCTTTTTTTAAAAATCACCAAGTAGGTTTTAGAAGTAGAAAATTTGAAGCCATTTTTTGATGTCCATGCAGTGATTAGATTTAGTGTTTCCTGTAGAAGTCTGTGGGCTCGTTGAGGGTTTGAAGAACAGATGGAAATGGTGAAGTCGTCAGCAAAAAGACGTTGCGTAAGGGGAGGGTTAACAAGTTTTGTAATGTCGTTGATGGCTATGAGGAAGAGTAGGACACTAAATACTTCTCCCTGGGGCACACCATTTTGTACAGGGAGAGGGGGAGAGTTTAT
Organism: Aspidiotus rigidus; assembly: GCA_035079385.1. NCBI lineage: Eukaryota > Metazoa > Arthropoda > Insecta > Hemiptera > Diaspididae > Aspidiotus > Aspidiotus rigidus. The sequence goes on from JAVHKY010000026.1 coordinate 2,558,562, forward strand.
ATTTTGAATTCGTACTATTAACTGTCATGAAAAAAACTCTCGAGTATGTTAGGGAGATTGCCTCGGAGGCCAATTTCGTGTAATTTGTTAGCGATGAGGTGTCTCCAAAGCCGGGGGAAGGCTTCTTGGAGATCAAAAAAGATGGAGTAAAGACAGGATTTTTGAAGTGTAGAGTTATTAATTTGTGATTGAAGATCAACTAGAGATTGGGTGGTGTTTCGCCCTTTTCTAAAGCCGTATTGCAAGAGTGAGAGAAGATTATTTGATTCTAGATACCAAAGAAGTCTTTTGTTGAGTACTTTTTGGAATAGTTTGCCGAGGACACTAGATAATGCTATGGGGCGGTATGATGCCGGAAGGAGGGGGTCTGAGCCGGGTTTCAGGATGGGAAGGATGATGACTGTTTTCCAAAAATGTGGGTAGGTATTATGAGCAAAGATAGAGTTGAAAAGGAATATGATGATGGTTATTTAACCGAAAGTTCTCATAATTTGTAATTATTTTATTTTGTGCGGTTTTGTAAATTTTTGTATATTATATTTAATTGAGCCCTAAATGTAGTTGCAATGCTTGTTACTTTAAGATAAAATTGAGAGGGTCTCAGGCGTATAAATCGGTGTGATTTAAAGCTCCAGTACTCCAAGAACCCCAGGTTTGGGCTGAAATAAGGCTTCAAAATCTCACCCCGTCCTCTTCAATTTTCTTTACCAGCTCACGAAGTTGCCTGCATGGCTCAAACCTAGAAAACGGTGAATATGGTTCGATCAAGTACATTATACAAAGTCCATTACGATACAAACAGAATTGTATGTACAAGTTCTTTGTTCAATCTGACTCCAACTAATTTTGGTATAAAGCGATAGATCTTTACTCAAAGATTTTCATTGTCAACTATAAACGATAGTACAATCGTAAGTTCGACAAACGATAACTTAAGATTACTCGTTGGTGTATATCGGCCTAGTTTTTTGATTAATATTGGGAATATGAAAGACGAGAGTAAATACCTACTATTTCTATATTGACAGTCTCGAAATGTAACAATGAATAATAAATAATAAAAGTAAAATGAACTGCGAAACTTTATTCAGGTCAGCGGTAATAGACATAATATTATCGCTATGTGCACACATTGCGCGTTGCTCCGTATACAAGGTGATGGCAATTTTACAAACTGCGTATCGACTAACTTTAGCGAATATTTCACTGGTGTTTAATTATAGACTTATTTGCACAATATTTTCACTTTTAAATGTTTCAATAGCGTTGTAGAATAGAGTAGTACTGTAGAAAAATATTCGTATTTTTTTGGCGAATTAGAAAGCAAGAAGGGAGATTAACAAAATCGAATGTGGATCAGGAGATCCTTCGTATAATTTTGTGTGAAACTCCTCGAAATTGTAAATATCGTTACGAGTACAAAAATATTTACTTTTCTCATCAAATAAGATGCCATATTTTTCACACCAACTTTCAGGCTCTATGTTTGTTGTACCGCTCAAACCTATAAAATCTATTATTGTTATTAAACATTGAGCAGGAGACGGTTTCAATATTATTCATGCGGGATATGATGAGGCAATTTCATTCACCTGTTTCAATTTTTGAAAAAATTTCGCAATCGTATCGACGATTTTCTATTTTTCTCTACACGTTGAAAAAGCATGATAAACGTGGTGATAAGAGATCAATTTTTCGCATTTAGCAATGTAATACTCTCGGAAACGCGAGCATACTACATGCTCATTTCATGCTACCGCCTTCGTTAACGATACTATTTCTCCGAAAAGTTTTTTTTCTCGAACATGTGCGTGATCGAAACAAAACAATCTTTGTATTCGGTTGATAAGAGAATATAATTATAATTAATGTAAAAACGTAATCCAGTACGTCAGACGTTAACATTGAAAAAGAAAATAATAAAAAGGTAAAAGCACGTACACGAGTTACGTCTATCATTCAACTAAGAAAAAATGAGAGAAAAACAATATTAAAAAATAAATAGTACTCCGGGTACTTGAAAGAAAGTCTAATATTTTGATTAACCTACAAATAGAAAAGCAACAGAAGCTTATACAAGAGTAACATTGAAATGCCAACCACAATTTTGGCAAGTCATTGGAGATTTATGTGTATAATTAACGTAGAAAATAATTTATCAAAAAAGAAGAAAAATGAAAGAAAAAAGGGAAACGCGGGAATAACTTATAACTTCCAGTTCCATGGAATGCATACTTGGCCGTCAGACATGACGCTGTAGTAAGTGGCAACGTTAAGATGAGAATTCTTCAGCAGATCATAAAGGGAATCCTTGTGACGGATCAAATTCTCGCAACACTTGATCATCTGATCAGGTGGTATGCTATCGTCTTTTTTCATCGCAGCTAATTGAAATTCCTCGAAGCACCTGCGTTGCAAGTCTTTCTCCACGTACTTATGACTGCAAGAAAAAGGGGGAGAAGACAATAATTAAATCTCGTCTCATATTAGAACGAAGGGAAGATGAAAAGTTGGTGCTACCTTTGGTAGTGTTTATTGAGTCGTTTAGCTTCTTCTAAATGCTCCGTAATAAAATTGACTAGAAGGAACCCAGGGCAGGATGCTGGCACGATAAACTGTCCCGTTGGTGATACCATCAGAGGAGCGGCTTCACTGTCGACATAAGAATGAAGTTTTTTAATCGGATACAAACTTAACTCTCGTTAATTTGAAACAATTTTCTGATTTAACTCACGTTTCCACAACTAACTCGTAATCAGCTAACGACTCGGGCCACTGTTTTGGATAACCGTAGCGTCCTATGTGGTCACTCAGCGCGGTCGTTATTCGCTTTAAATTATTTTCGTAATTTTTAGCCATAGTCCGCGGTTGGAACTTCCTGCGAAATTATCAGACACAATTTTTAAAACAAAAGCTTTAAGAATACAATACTCGATCATCAGATACCAACAAGCCTACCGTCTAACTACACTAATATCACGAAGCACTCTAGATACTGATTTCTCGAAGGATGGTAATGTCAGAAGTACAGCTTCTTCTTTGGGTATCTTTTTGATGAGCTGTAAAAGAAAGAGGATATGATATACAGAATGACCTTTAGAATGAATTCGAAAATTCTTAGCTGTTCTACTTACATCGAGCCAATTGTGTCGGACCTCGCCGCTATTGAGAAGTACGTGTCCGTCTAAACTAATACCGGTATGGTGACCAAATACCACGGTCCTCCCTGTAAACGAAGAAGATTGAAGTATATTAGAGACATAATCTTTCATATTCGTCATCAACTTTTTCGATTGAGGAATACGAGATTTTCAGGAGAAATTTAAAAACGATTTTGAGCCAGAACGTATGTAGTTCGTTCAAAACATGGGTAAAAAATTGTTTTCAAATTATATTTTGCGGACGAAAGTGCTCTTAAATTTATTTCTATGTTGATTATTCGTCCAATAAAAGTGTCCCTTTTCTTAGTGAGTCAATTTGTCTGTTTGAAAATATCGCCATTAATACATCTAGTTTTGTATTCTATTTATATTGAATATTTGTATTGTGCTCCAGCAAGAGCCAAAACCTATTTCGAACTCAACAAAACTACCAAGTTGGGTCCTAAAAATGTTCCGATTTGTTTCAAAGACCTACGAACGAATTTCGAGAGACAATTTTCCAACGTGGGTACATGCGCACTCTGATACCAAGTTGGCAGGTTGAATCCTATTGAATCTAATTTTATACACCAGCTGAAAGCTGTGGAGAACTTGTTCAAAGAAGCGTAGTCGGATTTTTTTTTACGAAGACGAATTTTTACAAGTCTTTTTCATAGCTAAGTATTGGTGACCGAAACTTTTCACAAGTTTCGGAAATGCCAAAGCAATTATCTGTTCGAAACGAATTTCCAACTTCCGGATTCAAAACATCGAAACACTGTCTTATCTTTATTTTCCATTTTTTTTTAGACCTACTTACCTTCTATTCTCATCATAAAAAATTTCTCAAATTTTATTCTCTCAGTTCTTTCTTTAATACCTATCACCACCTTCGTCCAAACTTCAAAGGAATCTTATAGATGATCGCGATACGATCTATTTTGTTAATCGAAGCGAGAATTTTGCGAACGCGAGTCGTGAATCGAACTTTTGTAGAAAATACGCAGTTTGCGAACTGAGGTTCTTGATCTAATTAGAAATAGAAAGTATGCCTAGTGCGTAATAAGAGATATGAGAAGTCGATGATTATAAATTTAGGTTGCAGCTTCAGATAGCCCCACGTAACGTTTTTAATTTCGACCAGATTCACGAAACTGATTCGGAAAAATTTTAATTTTCCTAATTACCGGGCGATTACCCATACGAAAATAAATTTGGACGATTATTTTTTCAGCGAGAGGTCTGTTTTTGTGATCCTGGGATAGTACTGAGTGTATGTTTCCCCGAACATTCCCCTTCATTTCACTGATGGCGCCAACTGTTACCTACATGACCTAGATAAACCATAAACGGTATTTTTCTCGAAGATACATCGATTCATACAATATCAGAACCTAGACTGAACTGATTGAGACTGTCTTTCTTTATTCGGTTGAACATCGAGATCGTACAAGATTCCCATAGCTGAAAACACCAAGTAGTTGACATTTCAGGAATATCTCTAGAAATTATTTCTGCTTAATATCTAATAAAATTTGAAATTCGAGAGAATTAGATCTGATAGAGAACGAACAAACATCACCACTTATGAGAAAAATATCTTTATACTGATTAAATGACATCATTCTCTCTTCTCAACCTTCAATTATTCTTCAAATTGAACAATTAGGTACACGCATTTCTAAACGGTTGCACAAACAATCTTTTAACGTTTCAACTTCAATTTAAACAACCTCCAATGAGCAACATCGGGTTAGTATGGGGCTATCTCCTCCTGAGTTTGAATACTTGTTGCACGAGTCCGGTTTCGCCTCTCGTTTCTCGATCCTACGCTATCATTTCCTCTTTTTTTTTGCCTTTCTGAGCTTCTCTGCCATAATTGGATGAATTTTTCGCATGATCTTTCTTTCTGTACAGTTCGTTTCTCCAAAAATTGTCAGACTAAAATCTATCAACGAAAAGTGTTTAGCAACAGTTCAATAATTTCGTTTCGATTTGATTCACGTATAGTAAATACGTTCAGAAAGTACCACCTAACGAAGAATGAGAAAAACAATACACGTAACTCATACACGACTCAAAGAGTGACTTCGTTCTTTTTGTTTTTTTCATTTTCAAGGTTTTCATATACAGATAAGATAGAATTTTCACTAATGCAAATTTTTACGATTCTTTTTCAAAAACAATCCAATCACGATGTGATCGTCGATAAATCGACAAAACCCGTTGAAGTAACAATAAAAGCGTTAAGAATTGGTATTAAAAAAATGCCCTCGTTTAGACAAGTCGTAGTAACACTCTCACCGGTCCAAAGAAATAATTATAATTCGAGCCACTTAAAGAGAAATTCTTTTGGATTGATAATAAAAATAAAACAAAAAAATGAAAAGGTATTGTTACGATTTCACTGAGCAAATTTACGTCGCTCCTTCAAAATACCAGAAACTTACGAATACCGAGTTAGCTACCATAGTTTCATTTACGAATTAAAAATTTTACGTGAAATTCAAGACCCAAGTTGTTCTTAGTAGATTGTGAGTCAAACTTTAGGTAGAACTGTACTCATTGAAATTTGATGATTACGATCACTACTCCACAAAACAAATAGCCCCGTTCAGTACAGTTGTTATGAAAGCATAATTATTCTCAAATGAGAGAATATTAATGTACACCCATTCTGATAATTTTCGAATATCGAAAAAATTAGTCATTAGATAGTTCAATATTAGCATTCTGCAATTTTGAGAGCGCAAATTCCAACGGGCTACCCACTAAATATTTCACTCTTCGATCCTCAACTTAAAAAAGAATCACACATTGAAAAAAAAAAAATAACCATTACCTTAGAAACACTTGTGGAAAGTTATGGAAATGTTACGAGGCGACAGGTTTTTGACCGATCTTTCTTATTTTTCAACTTGAAGATTCCTTGATTTCTCGTTTCCTCTTCAACATCGAAACTAAACGTGAAACTACATAGTACTGACACTTTAACCTTAAGTAAAAAATTTTTGGACCGCAACGACGTATAATTAGAATTTATTTTTCCACCTTCGATAAAAATCGATAGTAATATTTTGAGAAACTGGATTTTTTCAGCGAATTAAAATGATCAAAATCAATTTTCTCTCTCTGAAAATTATATTCAATTTTTAGATCCGTCTACCTTCTTTAAAAGTTACTAGAAAGAAACAGATGTTGAAGTACAAGATGAGATAAATAATTTATTCAGCTTCTATAGACTCGTTGCTTCGGTCCGGTATCTAATTATGTAGAATAAATCATTTTTTCTCAAAATAAAACAAAATAACGATTGTACCCGGGCCTGTTCACGGTTGAAATTAACGAAACAAAGTGAAAAATTTCTACGCCCATTTCTATCTTTAAAAAGAACGAAATTTCGGCATACGAATATTCCGGAAATATTCCGTCCTCAACTAAGGAAATTTTTAAACTATTAAAACCGGTGATTCACTTTTTTCCTCTTTCGAGAACACGCGATCCTTTATGATTGTGAAGGTTGCACATGAATCGTTTACAGACATTAAGGCATGATCTTACCGTTCAATATTCTCATGTCGAGGGGATGGTGGTGGACTAGAGCTTGGAAACTGGCCAGACAGCCGCGATAGTGTCGTATATTCCAGCCGCAATCTAATATGAGCTGCTTTATACCGAGGGCCTTCGATATTTGCGCTTGTAATCTCGCAATCTCTTCTCGTACCGGTTCGCATACGTCGAGCTTCTGTCGCGCCTTCTCGATATTCTGTTCGAGCCACTTCCTGCGATAACAATAGGAAATTAACAAGCCGCACTGATGCGCAATACGAGATGAAACTCGAGATTGGGGAAATACCTTAAAAATTGGCTCTGAATAGTTCTCTTCGTCGCGTATTCAATATTACGAAAGTTATCATCTTCATATGCGTACTCGACGGTGTAAGAGTATCTTTTATCGTGGAAGTTGAATTGATAAGGCTTTCCACTGGTGGTATTGGTCTTTTGCAAATTATCTACGTAAGTGGTCGGTAAATTACAGCTGCTTAGTATCGAAGAAACGGTCTTCTGTATGTCCTTATCGCGAAGCTTTATCTTCACGGATTGTAGATTCTCTAGATATTGAACAAACAATTCCGATGAGTACGTTTTCGATATCGAGTAGGTGTTTTCTCTTCCAAATTCGTGTAAAAATATCGTATCATTTATTTACCTATCTTTATGTGCTTCTTCTCCGGCTTCAGATAAAAAGTTAAAGTCGTCTCCGGATGTGGTACTCGAGTTCGAATGTTGTCGATGAAGCTGCTGAGTAATTGCAGAGAGTTCTCGTTGACAGCCTGAACAAGAAGAAAGAGAAAAAAAAAACACGTAAATAAGTTTACCACAATTCGTGTAGGAGTCAAATCCTCATAGTGAACGTTTGAAAATTTACTCTTTCGGAAGGGTACTGGCCGAACAGATCCGGATGAACGGAAAAATAGAATGGTCGTAGGGCGGTTGAGACTTCCGACGATGACATTTGTCGGAAAGGAATTGTACCGCAAGGGCAAATTACAGAGCGCTGATTGAACCTGAATTTGAAACAATGAACCATTGTTAATAACAAGTTTTTGGTTTTCGACGTAGAAGAAAAAAAAAATACGCAATAGGCCTACACTTTTTTTTTCTTCAAAAATTTTCAACTTGAATTTATAAAAAAATAAGCACTTACCATAATTGAGTTGATTTCGTGAGGAGCCTCATAATTTCGAAGGTATAAGTGAGAATGGAAGACGAATGAAATTGAACGTAAAAATTGGTATCCAAAATGGAGGAAGACTCGGAAGCTCAATATTTTTGAGAAAAATCCTGCGATATACGTACGACGAAGGTATCGAAGTCCGAAGTCTCACTACGTCGTAGCGGTGTTGGGTATGAAAAAATCAAAATAAACTAGTCCGATCGGCTCAGCTGTGTGCTGCTAATATGTAAACAACGCACAGTGATATAACAGGATGCTACGTGACGCGGGTCGCGTAGCCACTACAGAACAGAAGTACAGCAGAAAACGGAATGAATAAACGATGGTGGAATATGGGAAACAAGAGTGTGTATCGTAATCGTAGACTGCGAACTGCCGAGCGCTACTATCGGAGATGTTCGAGCATTATTATAATCAACTTCCAAACATCTTCCGCGGAGAGCAGGACGGGGAAGCACAATCACAACGCGACGCTTGTTGTCGCGCAGCACTTCACCCTCCTGCCATCCGGAGCACGCGCACGCGTACGGCTACAGTACTGACTGTATTGTCGACGACCCATTCTGGACGGACAGGTCATGATCACTTACGAGAAACGTCCGTTGTTTTAATTGAAAAATCACGTGAAGTGAGAGCACGTGATTAGATTAATTAATTTTTTGAATAGTAAAGTCGCAAAAATTGGCATTTTTGCACACTTAATCGACATGCGAATGATTTTATCAACAATATTTTCTACGTATCGAAAGAAAGCTGAGGATTCTAATCTCGAATTGGGAAGAGAGAAAATTCTTCATAAATATACGCTGCAATTTCTCTAACAAGTGATACCCACATACTTCGCAAGCCGTACTATAGGAGAACTACGTTTCAAATTGGCCGTTTTATTACTTTAAAAGAAGATTGATCGAAAAGGCTAATTATCGGTATACATTCAAATTTCAGAGAAAAGCTCGCAGCCCACTTGGTGAGCTGCTCGGAGTTGCCTTCATTAACCTTGTTAATCGAGGAGGCAAACAGGGAACCTGTTTTATGAGAGTCTTTTGTGAGCCTCAACTTTTGTTGAATTTTTGTCATTTTTAGGTCTCCCTCTTGTCACGTTGAAATTTTTACAAGTCTCCCTCCTATCATATAAACCTCGAAGATCGAAATTCATCCAAGTCCCCCTTTTATTGGAATCAATACGTTTTTTCAATTTACGGCTATCCATCTTTCTATACCTTGAGAATGGCTGCTTAGCTGGAAGCGCTCGAGTGTGAAAAAATTTATTACGGTTTTTTTGTATTTGTTTTCTTTACTCCTTTGAGTATCATTCTTAATCCGCCCTCCATCGTAGCTTGGACGTCGAAATTTTTCCAAGTCCCCCTCTTATCGACTTTTCTCATTAGGAAAGTGAGGTATTACACCATCCATTCAGGTTTCCTTAAATATTTATTTATTATAAACGAAGCCCGGATTTTTTGGTATTTATAATTTAATTTTCGGTACCTACTAAAACTTCGATTTTCGGTATTATTCGGTGTTAAGAAAATAATGACCATTTTTTACATGATTTTGCGTAAATATTGGTATATATTTTAGACGAATTGATGGCCAGTTTTCGGTAAAAATGATGCTTTCGGTATTTATAATCTACGTTTTCGGTATTTTACCGAGAAATCCGGGTTCTGATTATAAGATTTCTTTGTCCGCGGAACTCCTCCGAAACTACCCGATAGATTTTTTGGTTACTTGGCCATATTGTAGTACCACCTGCAATTTTTTTGAGAATCGGATGAGTAGTTCTCGAGAAATTTTCATTTTTTTGAAAAATTTCTCACTATTACAAGTAGCGGCTTATTTTCCTATCCTTTTTGTTATCAGTTACGTGTCTTGTCATGAAGAACCTTTTATTTTAACAGATTCATTCTTGGTTCATTCTTGACGAAGGGTTCATTGAATTTTTTATTCAATAATATTTTATTCATTCTGCCTACCTGGAAATTTAGTACCCTTGTATCTCGCTTCCCACACACTGAGAGAAGAGAATAGTCTTGGTGAAATAGTGACCAGAAAAAAAGTGTTAAATTAAGACAAGTCACCCACCTATTTTTATTCACTATGACTAGATTTTACACTTAAAATAACTGGAAAAACTGATCAAATTGACTGAAAAAACTCGGCGCTCCGCGCCTCACCAGGGGGGGCTCCGCCCCCTGGACCCCCCCCCAATTGATTTACTTTCAGTCAAACTGAATAGATGATGCGTGGAACACGTTCTTTGTTTCGAAATTTTCTGGCATAGGCAAATAAATAAAGATCATATTTTATGTCTTTCTCAGTATATAAGACTATTTTGCGGCTGAATTTCTTATTTATTCCACTTACCCCACCTTCTTAGAGGAAGGAGAAGCTTAAAGAAAGTGAGATTATCTATTCCTCGAGTTTCATATTATAATTTTACTTCTCTAATTGCGATTATGGCTTTAGATCTAGAAACTATGATTGTTGAGTATAAGTACCCTGGTAAAACTGAGTCCAAAAAATTAGAAGCCATTGCAGACGTTGCAATGGCAGCGGGGAACCCGCAATTCCTTAAGTCGACCTCTCAGGTGGTGTGGAACTGAGTTGATAATCTTGTCATATAATTCAAATCGAAATTATCATTCTACATTCCCTCCTATCATATATAGCTCGAGAGTCGAAATTCTTCTAAGTCCCCCTTCTATCATATATAGCTCGGAAGTCACAATTCTTCCAAGTCCCCCTCCTATCATATATAGCTCGAGGCTCGAAATTCTTCTAAGTCCCCCTCCTATCATATATAGCTCGAAAGTCACGATACTTCCAAGTCCCCCTCCCATCATATATAGTTCGAGGCTCGTAATTCTTCTAAGTCCCCCTCCTATCATATATAGCTCGAGACTCGAAATTCTTCTAAATCTTCTAAGTCCCCCTCCTATCATACATAGCTCGAGACTTGAAATTCTTCTAAGTCCCCCTCCTATCATATATAGCTCGAAAGTCACGATTCTTCCAAGTCCCCCTCCTATCATATATATCTCAAGACTTGAAATTCTTCTTAAGTCCCCCTTCTATCATATATAGCTCAAGACTCGAAATTCTTCCAAGTCCCCCTCCTATCATATATAGCTCGAGTCTCAAAATTTTTCTTAGTTTTTAGTTGGACGGCGGACGGTAGCTCGAAAGTCAAAATTCTTCCAAGTCCCCCCCCCCTATTATATATAGCTCGAGACTTGAAATTCTTCTTAAGTCCCCCTTCTATCATATATAGCTCAAGACTCGAAATTCTTCCAAGTCCCCCTCCTATCATATATAGCTCGAGTCTCAAAATTTTTCTTAGTTTTTAGTTGGACGGCGGACGGTAGCTCGAAAGTCAAAATTCTTCCAAGTCCCCCCCCCCTATTATATATAGCTCGAGACTCGAAATTCTTCTAAGTCCCCCTCCTATCATATATAGCTCGAGTCTCAAAATTTTTCTTAGTTTTTAGTTGGACGGCGGACGGTAGCTCGAAAGTCAAAATTCTTCCAAGTCCCCCCCCCCCCTATTATATATAGCTCGAGACTTGAAATTCTTCTAAGTCCCCCTCCTATCATATATAGCTCGAAAGTCACGATTCTTCCAAGTCCCCCTCCTACCATATATAGCTCGAGACTCGAAATTCTTCTAAGTCCCCCTCCTTTCATATATAGCTTGAGACTCGAAATTCTTCCAAGTCCCGTAATCTAACCTAACCTTAGGTTACTAACTTCGCGGACGCGGACGTTTTCTGAGGATGTAATCTCCTAACAAAATGGATAGCGTGTTCCCCGCTAAAAAATTTCTGGCATAGCCAAATAAATGAAGATCATGTTTCATGTCTTTTATATTTTATCAGTGATCTTGAAATATTTTAGTCTAGGCTTCTACTAGGTCAAGTGTTCGTGAGACATTACTCGTTTACCCCGTTACCTACCTTGGCGTCGTATAATGTCTTGTATGAGAAATATTTTGAGGTATCACCTATTGTATTCAATGGTATGAGAAAATTCAAGTCTTCTATGAGAAATGTGAGATATCGCCTTTATGAGAAATATTTTGAGGTATCGACTTTCGTGGGGCTCACTCGCTCCGCTCGTTCGCCCCCTTTCTCGGTCCCTATCTCGGTTTAGCATAAGTCTGATATAAAATATTTTGGGCTTCCGCCTTTCGACCCCTTCCTTGCTGTAGATTTCGAAATTTTTCCAAGTCCCAAGGTCATTTGCACGGACGCACACACCTCGGACGCAGGCAAATTATGAAATCAGGGTAGGGATGAGGATTTCGAAATTATCCCAAGGTCATTTGTGCGGACGCATGCAAATTTTGAATTCACCATGCGGGGTGTACTCGCAAATTTCTGAATTACCCACGGGGTACAGATGTGCACGGACGCACGCGCACGTTTGCACTGATTATTTTCTGTTGAACGAGTTACAAAATTTCTCATTTATTCCCCTTACCCCACCTCTTTGAAGGAAGGTGAAGGAGAAACTCAAAGATAGTGAGATTATCAGAAAGTGAGATTATCTTTAGAATTGAAAAGGTCTATGCGCTTCGCCAGGGGGCCTACCTTTTCAGCTACCTAAAATCTGTTGCTACCTGAAATCTGTTCTACCTAACATGGGATGCTATGGGAAATCTGTCGTGTTCAAATCTGTCGTTTTTATCTGTCGCTCGATTATGCTCGATTTTTCAGAAATACCTCCTCGATATACTAGACGTGTTCCACGTCAAAAGGCGACTGTCTTGAGTTAACACTTTTTTACTAGTCACCAAGACTATTCTCTTCTCTCAAGAGAATAAGAGAGAGGGCTTTCATCATTATTCAGGAAAAAATAGACTTCCATAAAATAAAATAAGTTCTCTGTTTGGCTTGGTTAACGCAGTCAATAAAAGCAACTTTTAGCAGCTAACGGAGTAAGCTGCAAGTTTTCTTCAAAGATCGGATGAGTAGTTTTATTTGAAGTACCTACGTAAGTTTAAAAATTTGGTGAGTTCAACAAACATAAGCTATCTGTTCTCTAGTAATAGATGGCAGGGCTGAGAACCGGAACCAGGATCCGAAATGGATACCGGTATAAAACCTCTTATTTTTTGGCATATTTCCGAAATCTGAAAAAATCGAAACCTTTATTTTTGTTCATTCCCGAAACGCGGAATACTGAAACCCGGAATCTGTAAGGGAAGAAATAAAGATTCTGAGCACCGGAATCATACAAAGGCACTATCAGATGACTTCCTCTTCATCCCCAACACATTCAACTTTTTACAACAAGCTAACTTCCTCTCACGCCTATAATTACGCTATCTCGCCGAGCTCATAGCCCTGAAGGCAGGCTGCTAGTAGCTCGTAAATTAAAAATAAAATAAGATTAAAAAAATGCAGAATTGGAATCGCAAAGGTGCTTAAACCCGACCCATGATTTTGTAGAAAAAAATATTTTGAAAGAGTGATGAGAATATTTTTCAACTGATCATTATTTTTATTTTGTCGCTTACGTCAACGTCAGTTCAGTTTGTTGATTGTTGTCAGTTCTTCTCCTGCAGACTTCTGGAGTTATCTCCAATTTGAGCGCTTTACCGTACTAACCTTGTCAGAGTTAAGGTAGGTAATGAAAACATCGCCATACATTCAAATCAAAAAAATGCAATTTCTAGTTCTAATTTTGTTCAATTTTGTCAGAAATTATTCTATTCGAAGCTTTAAGTCGAGTAAGTTTAAGTGAAAGAAGAATACCTAGATAACTTGGTAACGCGACATATTCAGGACTTTTTTTGCTGGAAAATTCCTTGGATTTTATTTTTAGATAGGTACTTGAATATTTCAGTTTTTGTATACGTTCTTATATAACAACTAGCGTTGCGTTGTCTACTAATCGTAACTAATCCTAACTTTGATATAAGCGAATTACGTTTGTGTACGCGTACTATTGCTGTTTGCTTGTGTAGAACTTTCACGGTGTAGAATCTGAATAGCGGAATAGCGCGGACACCCGGTTCGAGTGTGGAGAATCACTACCGAGTGACGAGTTCAAGTCTCGTTTCACTGTTGTGTACCCCTTATTACTTATCATTCATTTATTAAAGTTGAAACATCGCGGTAGGTAAGTGAAACGCATTGTTGTGGTGTAAAGTTCAATTTGCTCAGTTGTTTGAGGAAAATCGAAACATTCCTTCAGCATTCGTCGGAACCATCAATATTTGATTCAGTTCGATAGGAGTAGTACTAGGGCAGGTAAGAACAACAGGAAAATTTTTTTAAATATGCTCAATATACCCTTAATTCACTCCTAAAATCACAACTCATAAATTTCTAAGCAGAAACCAATATCTTTCATTTATCCTGGAAAGAGCATTATTTTTTCATAGTTTCTCTTATTTTTTTCCTACTTTTTTGTAGGGGTACATACGTGCAGCCAAGAGAATAATTTTAAAAATCAAATATTTACCCATCGTAACCCGTTTCTCAGACAAAAATCGCCAATCAATAATACATCATTTTTACCAAGGTAGGTATTTGTGAAGATTTTGATAGTGGCGTCTGGGTTTCCCCGACGCTCGAAAAGAGATAGATAGTAGTCGTTCGAATAGATAGAATCGTAAAAAATGTACTTCGTTGATGTAATTAAAAATATTGTTCCTTGTTAAAATCGTTGAAAATCGTTAATAATCCAAACATTTTTGGTCCTCCGGTACCCGGGATGTAGACCCGGTCAATAATTTTCGGTTTTTTCGTTGGTTCTTTGAAAATAATTTGCTGTTTTCGTTGTTGGAATATATCTTGTGTTTTTGTTCGTCGAAAGTTTTGTTGGTTCATGAAAGTGCCTTGATAAACAATGCCAACCGATCAAATTTCGTGCGTTCTGACAGAGCTTCGATATCATAAGCGGTCGTTTAAGCGCAGTAAGGAAGCAATTGAAGTCTTACTTTCCTTAAATCCTGACCAGACAACTTTGTCAGAGATCGAATCTGAAGTCAAGCAAGATTTACTGCCTAGCCGAATCGCAATAGAGGAAAGCACTCGCACTATGGTCGTATAATTGATGGATTTAACGAAGAAAGGTGCTGAAGATGAAGAAAGCCGATTCTTGGAAGATTTGGACTCTTACAAGAAAGATTTCAACCGGTTGCAGGGCAGGATCAAAGCATTTGAAAAGTTGGTCGTGTCTGTGTCGGAAAAACCGTCTACCATTTCGCCTAGCAGAAAAGACACTCAAGACATGAGTAAGTTTTCTCATTTAATGAGGATGAATATACTATTGCCGAAATTTGACGGCAAGTTAGAAAATTTTCATGAATTCAAAAATTTATTCTCAAGATTGGTTCACAGTATTAAAGATCACGAGCCCGTCGAAAAACGTTACCTACTAAAAGCCTCATTGGTGGGTGAAGCGTCGGAACTGAGTTAATGTCAGATAAAGGCTATGATCAAGTATTCGAGGATTTTGTCGAGAGATTTGAGAATAATAAGGCGTCATTCTTAGCATATTTTGTGGCTTCAAAACTGGATTCGGTGACCCGTCGTGAGTGGAAGAATTACAATGTAGAAACTAAAGAACACCCCAAGTATGATCTGCTTTGTAAATTCTTATTAGATCGTTCGTATGTATCAGTTGAGTCGAGAGTAAAGAGGAATAACGATACCAGTAAACTATCCTTAGATAAAAAAGGTATCAGTTCATCGCTTGCTAGGGTCACGACTAAATATCGTAATAAATGCATACTGTGTGCTGACGGTCAGAGTCCGAAATTTTTGGCTATAAGTACGGTTGAACGATAGGAGTACATGATATTGAACAGGTTATGTTTGCGGACTCTACATAGTAAACTGTGAAGAACGCACTACTACAAACAAACACACGTACGTCGCTTGCATCAAAGTTAGGATAAACAGACAACGCTACATAAGAACGTAGGTATGCAAAAACTGAAAATTTCGATCGTCTTTTATTCAATTCTAAAGAATTTCTTAGCAAAAACGTGTCCTGAATATTATTGTCGCGTTATTAAGTTGAATATTCTTCTTTTACTTGAAGTTTCAAATAAATTTCTGACGAAATGAGGACTAACTGAAAATTGAGATTTTTCCATTCAAATGCATGGCGATGTTTCCGTTATCGTAACTCTGACAAGCTTACTGCGGCGAGGGAGGAAAGCTCGACGCTAGCGCGACACTGCCGTGTAGAGTCCGAATTAAATCACACTGCTAGGCAGTGATGGGGGATTTAAAGTGTCAAAATTCCTGCAAAAACAATAAAATTTCCCGTTTTTTCCCAATTCAATAAAGTATGGTCAAAATTCCCACACTTCTGGAAATTTTCCCGCGGCCTTTTTCAAAATTTCCCTCACTTTCCCATATTTTGAACGCTTGAAGTTTCCCACCCGTGAGAAATTCTTGAAAATTGACCTCTAAATTTCCCTCGATTTGGAAAATTTCCCATGCTGCTAGGTCGTGTGAAGCGTCCAATTGCAAGGAGTGTTTGCGAGATCTCATTTGGAGTGTGCATATTGTAGGTGCGCTAGCGTTGCCCATGTAAAATTATATCTATATATGTGATGCGCTCCATGAAAAGGGACCACAAGTCGGCATGGTAAAAGCTCCCCGTGTAGAATTGGTCGTCAGATTAGGCCTGTCTTACACAAGTGTATGATTGTGTACGCGCGAGACTACCGTCGTAGACTTCTAAGATTCTTCAATAAAACTTTATAAACAACATTCTCCGTATAAAATGAACCTTACATGACAGCCAGTTTTACACAGGGAGCTTTTACCATGCCGACTTGTGGTCCCTTTTCATGGAGCGCATCACATATATGAAAAAGTACCGATAAGGAAAGGGTGATCATATGGACCCTTTTTAGCCAAACCCAACCAAGCGACATGATAACAATCCAGAGAAATGGAGAAAAATGTTCCTTTACTATAAGTGAATATTCTCCTTTTCCCCAGATCGTTATCATGTCGCTTGGTTGGGTTTGGCTAAATAGGGTCCATATACAATTGAGTGTACAGTTCTTCAGTTTTTCTTAAATTTCTCAATAAATACTGAACTTGAAGAAAAAACGCAAAAAACAAAGTTTAGTAAGCATAAAATTCTCTTTCAGGAAAATATATTTTTAGGAAATTTTGCGAAACTAAAAAATCTTTGTTGTTGTTGTTGTTGCTTGCACAGTCCAAATCACACCTTGTTACATAGAAAAATGAATAAGCTAGAAATAATCGACAATAAAGAAAATAGTAAGCCTAATCAGGGCGGCCAACCAAGCAGTTAGTGATTGACTGAGGTTCCACAGCTAAATAGGCTGAGATTCACCAAAAATGGCTGAGCAGCGCGCGCCTCAACAGACTTGCAACTTGCTTTGGTCGCTGCTGGCTGCTTGCAATCTTGTAAACTAATATATCAATAGTTGAACAGGTTGGACTCTTTAAATATTAGTATTGATATTTTTTCTAGTTCTTAGAATAAATTATTTTTGCATCACCTTCTCGGCTTCTCATGCATTTTGTGTTTGGGCTCAGAATTACTGACCTGAAATTATTTTCACCCTCTCAGTCATTACCTCTATAGAGAACTATTGTTTCTGGTCGACCTGAAAAATATTGATGTGAATCTTACCCATTATTGTTGATACTTATGTAAAAATATTCTATTATAAAAAGCAGAACACCAAGGAGAACAAACTTGAGCGTAAACTTGATAATATAATAATAGAATTAATTCAAATAACTGGACAAATCACAGTATGTAACTAAGAATATGAGACCCGTTGAACATTGCTCAAGGCGTGAGGTGGCGGTGACAATAGCGTGTACACCTTGAAGTGTATACCACATTACACCCTATTGTAACGCTGTGGTGTGTTGGTGGTGTGTTGCGGTGCACTGATCTATGATTTGGTAATATAGCCCTTCTTTCGAATCTACCACTGTAAGTACCCTAGCTATATCACTATTAAACCTAACGCGCTACGCTCAATGATCAGCAAATTCAGTCGTGGTCACCACTTGGATGGGTGACCGTCTTCTTTTTTTTCGTTGCGGTATCCATGCAGTGTGTTGAGCGCGCTCACGCCATCGTGATCTGACGGTAGAATGGGTCCGTGCGCTCTCGTATTGCGTGATTTGGTCGTGAAACCGTATTCACTTTACTGTTGTGTAGGCGTAGCGCGGCCACCTCACGCTGTCGTGACTCCGCTCTGAAAATGCGGATTTTGGTCGTGGAATGTTCAACGGGGAACAAACTTAAGTGTAAACTTAATAATATAATAATAGAATTGAATCAAGTAACTGAGTAAATCACAGTATACAACTAAGAATAATAGGTAAGGTACCTACACTAATGAGAATAAACTTGAGCGTAAACTTAGGGGTATGCTCTACCTTTGATGAAATGGTAACTTGGAATACCTAGCTCAGGAGTCTAATATTGCACAGAATACGATGAAAATTTGGAGATTTATTGTTCAAGGTTACAGAAATACCGTTAAATTGTAAAAAATAATTACAAATATTACACGCTCAGAACTAATTAGCGGTATTTCTGTAACCTTGAGCAATAAATCACCGAAGTTTCATCGCATTCTGTGCAATATTAGACTCCTATGAGAGGTATTCCAAGTTACAATTTCATCAAAGGTAGAGCACACCCTTAATAAAAATTATAATAATAGAATTAAATCACAGTACATAACTACCTAAAAATAATAGGTACCAAAGAGTGAGAGAAATAATTGATAATAATACAAATTTATTCTGACTCCGACGTTTCATCATTAATCTTTTTAAAATTGTACATATTGACATTAAATTTATCCTGCATACTTTTTGTTACGTTAAGGGAGAAACTATTCAAATTTTTCATAAGTTCTTTTGTATGCAAAATACCATTTAAGGAGTCAGTTTTTAATCGTGAAATCCCAATTTTTCCTTCAAAACCTGAGGCGACCTGAGGTTTTGCCTGAGATTTGCCTGAAAAACCTGAGAGTCTGAGGAAAACCTGAGGAAGTTGAAAATGTCTGAGATCTCAGCCCAAATACTGAGGGTTGGCCGCCCTGAGCCTAATGAAGAGACTGAAAAAGATTCTCTCGCCGCTACAAAGTCAGCTGATAAGTGATAAGCCTAATAACGCACCAGTTGTGGTTCTTCACGTCTATTGGAAGAAATGTAGCGTTACCAACTGCAGTCGTGAAAAGTAAAATTGATGGGAAAATTGTGTTGGCAAGAACCATGTTAGATTGTTGTTCGCAGCCCAATCTTGTAAGCGAGCCATTTGTTAGACGTAATCACGTCAAGATTTGTAAGCGAATAGGCGAAGAAGGAATTAGTGGTATTGGAAATAGTTTAACCTTCACCAATTATTATGTGATTTTAACATTGGAATCGCGCTTTAATGATTACAAAATTGAAACGGAATTTAATGTTGGGTCGAATATTCCTTACAATGTCCCGAAGAATATTATTTCAGAATTGCATTTGAAAGTTGTGGGACTAGATCTTGCTGAGATGAAATTGAATCATAATGATGTTGACATTATTTTGGGTGGAGAATTTTTCGAAGACTGTCAGTTGAATGATAAATTTAAAGAAGATTCCATTACCTTTCGAAAATTTGAGTTCGGATGGGTCATGCCCGTCCCAGCTGAAATTGATGGCTTGAGAAATGAAGCGTTTTGTAGTCTGAACTCCTTTGCTATGGAGGAGCAGTTGAAGAATTTTTGGGTGATAGAAGAGGTGGACATCGACAGTGGTTGTAGCGCAAATGAGAGTGAAAAATCAGAATTTGACGAGTGCAACGAACATTTCGAACGCACGTATACTCGTAGTGCGGATGGTTCCTTTCTTGTACGATTACCATTTAAAACTGATCCTCGTATTCTAGGAAACAATCACGGGTTTGCGGTGCGCTCATTAGAAAGGGTCAATAAGAGGTTGTCGAGATCTCAACAAGTTGAATATTCCAAATTCATGGAAGAATATTTGAATTTAGGTCATATGGAAAAAATTCCTGATTTGCGAAATTCCACTTGTCAATACTATATCCCTCACAAGACGGTCGAAAAATTGTCGAGTACAACTACCAAATATCGAGTAGTCTTTAATGCTTCGCGTAAAGGAGAGAATGGACTCTCGTTGAATGATGTGCTGATGGCGGGACCTACAATCCAGGCTGAACTGTTTGATATTGTGGTGAAGTTCCGAGGTTATTTGATCGCAATTATAGCTGATGTTCGAATGATGTACAGAAGAGTAGGAGTGCATGAAGAAGATGCTCAGTATCAACAAATATTGTGGAAGAACAGCGAACATGAGGATCCCTCGGCGTTTTGCTTAAAAACCTTGACGTATGGGACAAAACCTGCAAGTTTCATAGCTACAAAGTGCTTAGATGTGCTTGCTGAAGAAATTCGAGAGGCTCATCCTAGAGAGTCTGAAATTATTAAATCATCCTTTTATATGGACGACCTTCTTACGGGTGGGACAACTGTTGAGGAAGTGGAAAATGTTCAAAAGACGATTCACGCAACCCTGTCAAGTGGTGGATTTCAGCTTCGAAAATATGGGAATTGTTAGAGCGAATAGATCCGGAATTTTTGTCGTCGACTGCGCAAATGCAGGTGTCCGAGTTCGCGACGTCAGTTCTAGGGCTAATTTGGTCTCCAAATGACGACTCTTTTAAAGTAAATAAATTTTATGCGGTGTTTTTCATTTGTTTTGCGGTCAGAGCGGTGCATATTGAAGCGGTGCCTGATTTGTCAACTCCGACGTTCTTGGCAGCATTTCGACGGTTCCAATCGAGAAGAGGTCTCCCGATTCAGGTATATAGTGACAACGCTACTAACTTTGTCGGTGCTGATTATGCCTTCCAATGGTCGGAAACTGAAATTCTGGAATATTGCGGTCAAGAAGGAATTCGTTGGAATTTTATTCGCGCTGGTAGCCCTCACGAAGGCGGTTTATGGGAATCCGCGATTAAATCTGGCAAATCTTACTTGTTGAAAGCCACTCGAGGTCAACTACTGACATTGAAGGAATGGATAACGGTATTGACGCAGGTGGAATGTATCCTTAATTTAAGGCCACTTTGTTATAGAGCTGAAACCATATAATTTAAATTAATTATATCAAAATAAAAGAAATTGTAAAGCTTTTTTTAAAAAAACTCGCAGCCCACACACTTAGCTGCTCGGAATTGCCTTCATTAACTGTGTTAATTGAGGCAAACAGGGAACCTGTTTTATGGGAGTAATCATGTGAGTGTCATTTTTTGCTTTTTGTCGTCTCAAGTAGCGTGAACTTTGTTCCTCACCACCTTGAGATCTCTTCTCATTAGGTCAAGTTCTAGGCGCGTCTTTTTTTTAGTGGTTTCCCCTGTAGGCCTAATCCACTTCAAAATTTCTATATTAGGAAAAAGTACCCCATTTATGCATAATGTGTATAGGTGAGTGACCTTGACATTAGGTAACAGGTAAGTAGCCTTACAGCCTGTGTGGTACCCTCGGTAGGCCTATCCTGTTATCAGTTCGGAGATCTGATGACGTCACGATTTGATGACGTCATAATCTGATGACGTCATACGATCTAATGACGTTACGATCTGGTGACGTCACGATGGAGATCTGTGACGTCACGATCATCGTGCCATCACTATCTGATGACGTCACAGAGCTACTAAAACCACTAATACAGACCTCCTAGACCTATAGTATAAAGGAAGCCTAAGACCTAGTACAGAGCTAGGACAAACTGCTACTATAAGCTATTGATAAAGATCTTGTAAGGTTATGGTATGAAGGATGCCTAGACCTAGTATAAAGGAGGATTGGACCTAGTATACGCCTAGTATAATACGTAGTATAAACCTAGTATAATATACTACATGAAGCAGAGAGGATAAGTCCTCCTCCTATCACTTCATCAAAATTTTTCTGAGTCCCTTTTTCTTGCCGGACGGCGCCCGGCGACCGGCGCCCGTCATTTTCCTTCAGTTTACCCCCCCCCCCGATAAAACAGGTTCCCTGTTAAAAAACATCCTTTTATTTAGAGAAAGATTTTTACCATTTATTTATGAAGAATTCCAGGGTGGTAAATGTTTACAACCCTGTGAAAATTGAAATTTTCAAGTGTGTAAATCTGTACACACCTAGGCTCTCATTCAATATCTCGCATTTTTTCTTCAAGTCTCTTATTTCCTAGCGCTTTGCCAATTATTTATAGAAGTGTAACTAAAGATTTCCCCTGGCACATCGGAGGTCTACGAAGGTTCTTCAGCTGATGAAGATGAATTTGATTTTCAAAATATTTTACCATATTTCAAAGATATGTCAGGCTTTTTATCGAAACTTGCATTTTTTTGAGCTTCGCACGCTGTACTTTGCCCAGCAAACATATCCGCGTGAAAAGAGTGGACGCTGTTCAATTTGCATAGGCGTACGCGTCACCAGCCGAAATTCTATTTCTCTCAAAACGACGCGACTTCTATCCAATAGATCCTGGATCGAGACACGCTCGGGATCAATTTTTTTTCTTTCGTTCGCTCATGAATTTTGTTGAAACATAAATTTTCTTTAAATATAAATTTACCTATATTCTTTTCGTTGGTTCCTAGCCCTTCAATATGGTGTCACAAAATCGGCACCTAGAGGTATCTTATGGGCTATATCCACAACTTGAAATGTCCATACTTACTTTGCAGTGTCATCATATTATACGCAACATTTCATTTGTTACAGAAAAATGGAAATGGAAATTGAAAATCCTACAGTAAACCAAGAGAAAAAAGATAACTGTTTTGCGCTTGTTTCGGCTGTGGCCGAGTTATACGCCCAGCATGAATATTTTGATGTTACTCTCCAAGTAGCAAATCGATTGTTCAGAAGCCATCGTCTTTTATTGGCGGCATTTTCGAAAGTCTTCCACGCAATGTTTAGTGGGAATTTCAGGGAGAGGAACGTCAGTGAAAATGAACCCATTATTCTACATTGTGTAGATGATCCTGAAGTTTTTGCACTGATTTTGCACTTCATGTACTCCGGTGATGTAATCAATGTTACTAATTCTAATGTCTACGCTGTGCTTACTACGGTAGACCTCTTGGACTTGAAAAACTCCGTTTATATTGAAACAAAGTGTGTTGAGTTGATTCGGGAAAATGTTGAAGGCTTAGAACTGATTCCTAACGCCATAAAAATTTTCAAACTCGCTCGTGTGACAAATAGAGAAGTTTTGATCGAACTTCTTCAAAAACACATTTGCCTACATTTATGCCTACTCTCAACTGAGGATACTCTTGAAATTTCCTATGATGATCTGAACGAACTCTTGGTACCAGGATATCCATTCTGGTTGTGCAATCAAGATGTAGTGTTGAATTTTATCATCGGATGGGTCCACCTATTTCGCGAGGAAAGAAAGCACCACTTCAAAGAATTATTAAAACTTGTAGATTTGAAGACAGTTTCTACCAATTGTATTTTGTCCGTGTTGAACGAGTACGAAAAACTGATTGATTGTTCTGAAGGTGCTGAGATAGCAGATGATACTAGTCTTGAATTGTTCTCTACTTTGCCTTATTCGAATAATCGCGCAAAATCTGAGATTACTATCACGTTTGTTAAAGGTAATTTTCGCGCAATGAAAGTAGGGGAGAAATTTCTGTCGCCAGCCTGTCTTATACAAGATCTTCCATGGCGAATATCAATTTATAAAACAGCAACCAACCATATAGCCTTTTACTTGCAGGTAAGTATTTTTTAAAGATATAACTAAGATTAAAACGCAATATTTGCAAAAATATTCCATTGATGTAGGAGTATCTTTATCAAACAAGGGGGGGGGGAGAGAGAGAGAGAGAGAGAGAGAGAGAGAGAGAGAGAGAGAGAGAGAGAGAGAGAGAGAGAGAGAGAGAGAGAGAGAGAGAAACAAAAGTAGCTAGAAATATATAAAAGTAAGATACATTTTTTTTCGAGACTTTGAGAAATTTTTTCTTTCTAAAAATAGTTTTAGAAATTAGGATGCTCCAATGATACAATTGGAAGAAGAAAATTTTTACAAATTTCAACAGGGAACCTGTTCTGTGGGGGGCTTCTTGAGAAATTTGCCGTCCGCCGTCCAACAAAAAACTCGGAAAAATTTCGACTATCGAGCTTATTATACGATATGAGAGGGACTTGGAAAATTTCAACTTTCGATCTATACATGATAGAAAGGGGACTTGAAAAAAATTTGGACTATCGAGCCATATATGATGGGGACTTGGAAAAATTTTGATTCTCGAGCTGTATATGATAGGAGGGGAACTTAGAAAAACTTTCGACTCTCGGGCCATATATGATAAGAATTTTCCAAGTCCCCCTTCTATCATATATAGCTCGAGATTCGAGAAAAATTTAGACCCTCAAAACTATATTATACTGGGCTTATAATAGGTCCAGACCTTCTTTAGACTAGCTTTATCTAGGTCTAGGCTTCCTTGATTTCTCAATACCAAATCTCATATGACTCATAAAACAGGTTCCCTGCGTTCCTCGTTCAACTTTTTCATTACTTCTAGCTCAAAAGTCATAG
Organism: Aspidiotus rigidus; assembly: GCA_035079385.1. Lineage (NCBI taxonomy): Eukaryota > Metazoa > Arthropoda > Insecta > Hemiptera > Diaspididae > Aspidiotus > Aspidiotus rigidus. The sequence continues at coordinate 2,583,026 of JAVHKY010000026.1, forward strand.
TCTCACGAAATTTGTCTGGAACGGTCTAAAGATCAAGTTTTGTAGTGTTGTATATGTTAGGTCTCTCTCTACTACCAAGCTTGATAGACAATTACGACAGTATAGCTTTTGATATCATACACATGCCTGACCCCACAAAGCTAAAACCCAAACACCCACGACCACCTTGGTGCTGGTGATTAGAATTTCCGTCAATTATTATAAACGCGAACTCTCTTTGATTAGCTTGGTTGTTATAGGGGACTCCATGATCGCACGCACTTTCAGTATAACAAACGCTTGCAGAACCATCCCTCGTTCTATAAATTTCGAGAGGCAGCTGTAGCTTCTTCATGCTTGTACTTACATCTCTGACCGAGTTGTTTTCTAAATTTTTGCATTTTATGTATTGTAGAACTGCGAAAATCTTATTGTACCTTGAAAAGTCAAGGCCTTATATTTACAATAGGTCTGTTGGAAAAAATACGTGAGAGGACTTTGACAAAACGATCTATCTCCTTGCGCAGAATATCTGCCGACCAGTATTTTTCGGTGTTTCTGCGTGAACGTTCAAATATTCTGTCTTCTTGTTATCATACCTATTATAAAATTGTAGATATAGCGTCAAACTCAGTGCTTATACCACTTAGATATATTTTTCTTAATATCATGCCGTATGAATAACTAATTTTTGTTTATATTTCAGTGTGATGGCCATCCTTCAAAAAAATGGACTCGTTCTGTAAAGTATGACTCATCAATTTTATCGCAGAGAAGAAGACGTCGAAGTTTTACTCGAAGTAAGAATGGCTTTTCTTCCTGTACATTCTCGTTATCGTGAAACCTCTTTGTCAGTATGATTCTAGTATGTGTATGCCAATATACAAGTAAAGTAAAACCTACCGAAGACAGACCTCGTTTGGACTAGACTTTTTTTCCCTATTTTGTCGGTTTTCCGCGTACTCAGGTTTTATACAGTCAAATTTTGACGTGAGATAGTGCAGCCGTGGAAACCTTGTAAAGTTTGAAATTTTTGCTCTGGCGCGCCTATCACTCGTATTTTTGTCACGTCTTGGTTTGGAGGGGTAATTTACAGGTTATGCTTTCAACTTTTCATGATAAGCCATATTTTGAACCTTACTGATCACAGAGTTTTTCTTCAATGGTAGATTTGCGGCGACTCTCACTCCAACCTACGCTTGCTTGTATTCGTCTTCTCCTATATAAACCAGTTTCATTCCTCTCTCGCTTTGTCTCTCGTTCGTTCGTCTTCCTTCCTTCCTCTTCGAATCCTATCTCGCCTTGCACGAGCACACCTGGGGTAGTTTTATTCAGTTCTTCCAGTCTTGTTCTTTCGCTTCAAATAAACATACGTTCGCACACACAGTCTCATACGTTATTTGCGGGCGCGATGCCCGCAGATTCTAGTAATTTTTAAGAAAAATCTCATTACCTATTTAAAATTTTGTTCACAATATTTTCCGTTTTATGGAAGTTGATGGCGAACAACGGACTGAAGAATGATTTTGTTTTAGCGTTCTGCAGTTTTCCGGCAAATCCAGGGTATTCTACATGGAGAAACTGTCCAGACTACTATTTTTCCCCGTTTCAGTAGGTTTCCACGATTATCAGGTTCCGTCGTAGGGACTTTTTACTGAAGTTTGTCCAAAATTTTATGAAAGTTTCTTGAACATTGGAACGCCATATTCGCTGTAATATTATTATTAGATTTTTTCTCTCTAGAGGGGATCGTTTGCTTGCAAAGATTAAAAAAATTGCATAGCTAAATGGTCTGAATGTAACAAAATTTACTTACAGAACGTAATCCTCAACCCCCCTCCTCTCAAAGTAAGAAGAAATGGATACGTCTCCCGTTCTTCGGTAAACCTTCGCAAATGTTGGGGCAAGTGTTATACCGTCTAGGCCTCTAGGGTGTACTCCAGCTTTCTACCCTGTCACAACATTGAAAAAACTTTCCTCGCTTAAAGATAAAATCCCTGACGCGGATAAATCAGGTGTTTATAAAATAACTTGTGGTAAGTGTCCAGCCACCTACATCGGACAGATTGGAGGGACCCTTAATAAACGACTTCGAGAGTACGTATCAGCTGCTTTTTCAAAAAATCATTCTAAATCGGCCGTAAGTCTTCATTTTGTATTGCATTTGGACACGATCCTGAAAAAATCAGTGCTGAAATCATTCATTCCTGCGGCAATAAATCGACATAAAGTCTTACAAATCAGATCAATACCACGCTCTAAACAAAATGGAATCGACACTCTTCAAACCGTTAATAAGATATGTAGGTATTGAATCACTATACATCAAAATGACTCAACCTGATTGATCTCGAGTAGAAATATATTTCTTCATCACCTTTGGTTCTTTCTCCCATTCTTTGTAAACACCTGATGGAGATACGTACCTTGTATTGAAACCAATCGTGTTCAAACCCGATTTAAAAATTTTCTTCAGAAATTGTTTTACTTATTTTCATGACTCTCTAGAATTTTTTTTCTTTTTTTTACCTATTCATTTTTTATCGTTCTATTTCGACCCCTAAATTAAATATTTTTCTGACGTTTAAAAAATTTGTGTTTATAACTGTTACGTGTCTATATGTTTCTCTTTGACTTCATAACAATGGCTCGTACAATTGAAATCATCATTCATATGTGGCTTTCCTTGATTGGAAAAGCAATCTATAGCGAATTCAGGAAACAATTTTGGGTTGGGGACTTAATATCCAAGTATGATTTCATATATTTTCCCATACCTACCTACTGAGTTGAAGTATCATGAACTGAAAATTTCTCATTTTATTCTTATCGAATCTATAAACGTGATTGTGTTGCCGGCTCACAATAAACTTGATTTTCTTTTTTCTGTATATACAGAAGGGAAACAACACATATACGATGAGAAATCTTCTTGTTGGGGTAGGAGAGAATTCGCTAATTGGGACAGCGTTACTGATCCTGAAAAAGGCTTGATTAGAGATGATATTGTCATCTTCCAGGTAAAGTGGACTTGTCTAGTTACCCTGGTGTATGTAAAATATACCACGATTATTTATAATACTCTAATGTATAATTATTCTCCTTTCTCTTCAGGCTCATGTGACTGCAGTCTTGGTGTCTAACATTTAGTATAGTTGAAAGAAAATTGAAACTTTGGTTTCTGAACATTGGCGTCTCTCATTTTTATTTCTTTTATTGTTTCATATTCAGTTTATTTTATGAATTGATACCTATTTTCTTAAAATGCAACAAAATTATTTTTTTATTCTATTGTACTTAAAAGTTTACATATTTCTGTTTACATACATTTTTATACTTCCGTAAATAAAATTATTCTTCTTCTTTTGCTGGGTGTATATGCTCTTCTGCCCTTTAAAAGTTCGTATTCTTTATTCTACTTCCTTATACCAAAAAATTATAAATAAATTTTCATTACTTTTTTGTAAATTCTTTTTCAGTGTTTACTATAGTCATAGTATTTTTAATACTATAGAAGAAAAGAGAAGAACTGGATAGATTCATTAAAACAAAGGCTACCTGCGTCTCTTATATAGTTTAAAATTTCAGAATTCAATTAAGATGAAAGAGGGTATGGTGTGATTAAATTGCGACATTGTCGCCAGATTTTGAACAGAAAAGAAATAGAGATTTTACAGGACACACCGTGTCTTGTTTCTTTAATATGACTCTTGACGCCATAAATATCAATTTCATTTGAATATGGAACTAGAAGCACAATTTTTCAAGTCCCCTTGCCTCTATATATAGCTCTATGATTGAAATTTCTGCAAGCCCCCCCTCGCCTAATGGTAGTTTCTAAAGAAAATAATAAAATTCAAGGCACTTTCGTCTTAATTTAATATGTACGGTAGATCGACGTTTCGAACATACAAACGTTCTTCTTCAGGATCGACAAAAGTGCCTTGAATTTTATTATTTTCTTTATGATAATACTCGTCTGGACAAGTCCTTAATTTATTTTTTAATTATCAAAATTTGTTGAAGTTCCTCTTCTGGTATATTTACCGGTCGATGGTGAAAATTGATCCAAGTTGCCCTTCCCTGGTTTTTACCGCCCCCTTCTCTCACGTTCTGAATTTCCTGTATCGCAGAGGCATCTTCTGATCTATGAAATATGGAACTGGTATTTCAAAAATTGCTTTTATTAGCTAGATTGACCTCCCGATTTCCTGGGGCACTTTTCATGTATTATTTTATATTATGGGGACAAGTTCTCCAACATTCCAACTTGAAAGCATTGTGTTCATGACACAATAATCATGGCGCGCCTCTACAACATCTACTCCTTATAACCGTTAGTCATCAGGCATAACCTGGGAGCATCTGTAGGTGATGAAATTGAAAGTTATTTTCAGAATACAAGGTCTCGCAAGTTTATTAGGCGACATGTTACTTGCGCCTTTCATTTATTGCGTAAGACATACATGACCGGCGACTTTTTAAAATTGAATTGCAATGAAAATTTCACTCCCCGTCTTCATATAGATGGAATATCATATCATTATGGATTTTTGGCTGTGCTGAAGGGTAAGTGTGAACGTTTATCTGTTTAATGCACTTATATTGGTAGTTTTCATGATGTTCTCTCATTAAATTTACTCTCGTGGGCATTCATATCTCTGTCATTCTTTTTCATGCAAAACATAGTACATCCTGCAAACCAAGATGTAACCGGGAAAAAGGTATCTGTCTCCATGAAAATCATATATCATATCAACCTTTTTCCCTGATCCATCTTCGACGCTTGTGAAAGCCCCATGTAACTTATAATAATAATTATCCTCATTCTTACTAATTAGCTTCATCGTGAGGGATACTAGCGCTGTCCCATTCTTATATAAACAAAAATTAATATAGAAGACGAATTCCTTTACGAACGAACCAAGTTCTGTAAAAGCCGGCCGAGCGACAAGCCGACATTTCGAAGGAAAGGATCTCTCGTACACGTACAATAGACTTTATTGTATGGATCGTTGATTTGTCTCTTAGCCGGCTTTCACAGAACTAATTGATTCGAACTACGAACGACTGGACTGGAGTAAAAGCTATAGCTATGTACTAGCCGCTAGGGACTAGCTTGCTCTGATATGATAACAGAGAGAAGTCAGAACAGAAGATGAAATTGATGAATTTAAGAAAATTGAGAGAAAAGAAAATTTAATTAAGCTCTGATTAAGTTTGAGTAAGAGCACGGCCGTGGTAAGAGTCTCTGTAAGGGTGAATTGAATTTGTATCAGTTGATTTATATCGCGTCATCTCCATCTTCAGGAGGGTTGATCTTCGAAATGAATAACTCATTGAATAAATTGGATGACAGGAGTAGATATAAGATATTCCTTCTGGCGCACTTTGGCGCATTTATGAATTTCTCTAACGCAGTGCTCATTTTTCCATTTTTTAAAGCAAAATCAAACCATTTTCTCATAATTTTTCTCCCAAGATAGTTCAAAAATTTCAGAGTTTTTGTATCATTTCTGCACCAATTTTATATATTTTTTCCATAAAATAAATCTTCTGGCGCACTTTAGCGCACTTTATCATTTCTCTAGCGCAGAGCAAAATTTACTCATTTTTCACCCTCTCCTAATGAATAATTTCACTCCTTTTTTATCTCCGCTAGTTCGAAACACAAAAACTACTAAAGGTAGAGTTAGTAATATTTCTAAAAATAAATTTCCAGAAAACCCTCCAAATATAGATGAGGAGTGGGAAACAATTAATTTAAATGAATCAGAAAAAAAGAATTATAGAAATAAAAAATAGTAATTCATAAGATGATGTAAGTATTCTACCAATGAATCTAAAACATATAAATTTTTCTCTCAAAAAGAACTTGGGATTTCAAAGGATTTTTTGAGAAGTATAATAAGTTTAGAAAAGAGAAAAAAGAATTATTAAAAAAAAAATGAAAAGTATGAGGAAAAAAATAATATTAATCTTATATTCCTCTTCAATAATTGAAATATATAAGTAGCATAAAGACAGATTTCCAAACACACAATTTGGAAATTTTTCTATATAAATGGATGATACCAAGAAATTAGCGCAACAAATTATTATGAAGAATAAGGAAATGAGTAAAAATTTTGAAAAGAATGATGAGCTTTTTGAGGAACTATTAACCTCTCAAAAAGAACTTGGGAATTCAAAGGAGTTTTTTGAGAAGTATAATGAGTTTAGAAAAGAGGAAAAATAATTACTCAAAAAAATGAAAAGTTTGAGGAAAGAAAATGATAATAATCTTAGATGTTCCCTTAACTAACTGAAATATAACAAGTACCAGAAAGACAAGATTTCTGAACATTCACTTCACCAAAAAAAGATGACTACTAATTTAGATATTTAGAAAATATTCATAAATTAAATAGACCATTTTTGTATGACATCATAATTTTCATCTTGTTTAGGAAAAAGATATCTACATTAAATGTGACTGCAGATACTATTTGAATGAATTTGAGTAAGTTCTACTTTTGTTAAAAATATCGCAAAAGCTTAACATTCGAAGGGTTCTTCTAATATTTATTAAAGTCTGCAAAATCCTATGTAAACGAGCACTATGCGCGCCAACAGAGTAGCAGCTTGCAAATGTAAATTTCCTATATATACATGTCATCACAAAAATGGTCTATTGATGCGTCACCCAACTAGGTTTGAAAAAATTCAATGAACAAAAAAATTTTTCACACGTCGAAATTGATCGCACTGAATAAATATTGCATCAGCCATGCGATCAGCTGTTGACTGTCGAATGACTACGTGCTTTTTCTTATGCTCACATTAAAACTGGTTTAACATGGCTACCGTGACGAACGTAAATTTTCTTTTACTGAATGAATTAAATGCTATAATGAAAGTAATTAATGAAGCTTCTCAAAGTGAGGTGGCATTAAATACGCTAAGAAATAGTATAAAGAAAGGTGATATTGAAATTTCTAATAAGAAATTAAAATTATGTATTGGTGAATTATTCAACTTGAAATTTAATTGTTCGTCATGTTCAAATCGTAAGCTATATGGTGAGGAACTTAATAATTATTTGAAAGGTAAGCTGACAATTATTAAATGTGAGGATGATTTTCCGACTTATGCTAATAGGAATTTTGATGAATTGATATCATTTCTGAAAGAAAAAAGTAATCTTGTATTAGAATTTGGTCGGAAAAAACTGTTCTCTAATTATTGTCATATTGGATATGTTGTGGAAACGGTGTACGATCTGTACCAAGAGAAAAGACGAAAAAAAGAAGTAAAAGAGCCTTTCAATGTATTTGTGAAGAAAAGTTTGAATATTTCTTCGCGTTATGCATTGAAATTGAGAACAGTACCTAGGTAGAATTTGGTTTCAGTATAAGAAGTTAGAACATCTTTCAATCTCTTTCGATTAGTTCTATCGTTGAAAGGATGAAATTCTATGTCTTATGCGTAATCATCCTGTTATTGCATCATCTTGGCAAGATATTGATGATGTTCTACTAGAAGATATTGATTTGAACAACGACGACGACGATTAAAATTTCAAGTTTTTCTCAAAAATTTCTATATACAATTTTCTAAATTTTTTTTTTTTTCCACTGTAGTCATGGTTTTAAACCTTTTAATGTGAGCATTGATGCGTTCCAACTCGCATATGAGAAACACAGAGGGAAAGGTATACTAAATCGATCGATTTTAACTCATTGTCGTCATTTTTCAGATTTGTGTATTACAGTGAAAACGGTCGAATCGTTCCGTTTACTGATAACTTGCCTCCAGTAATTTTTTCACTCGGCGTCGTGGTCAACAGCTGATCGATGAGCTGATGCAATTTATACAGTGCGGTCAAGTGAATTTTTTTTCATCAGATTTGTTTACTGTACTACATGAAAACGGTCGAATCGTTCCGTTTACTGATAACTCGAGAAATTTTTCCTCAGATTTGTTTACAGTATGAAAAGCGGTCGAATCGTTCCGTTTACTGATAACTCGAGAAATAAAGCGGTCGAATCGTTCCATTTACTGATAACTCGTCTTGAATAATTTTTTTTGCATACCCAAATCGAAACTGAAACTTTCAATGGCGATTAACTCCACGGAAAGCACTGCTTTACTAATGAAGCGAAACGCTCGGTATGTAAAGGATTTTACAAGCCATGGCATGTAAAGAAGCACGGTACACTAAAGAGGTATTGACACTATACAAAATTCTTGTCACACAAAATAATGTAGTTCATACATAATTCCGCTGCGTTCGCTGCGCCGTTGTGAATGCCTTCCGCTCCCCACCAGCGTTGTTACCTTACCGGAGGTACCCTAGTACTGACAAATTTCCAAGGGTTATAAAAAATCAAGAAATTTACACATGAGAATAATTTTTTTTGAAATATGTAGAGCATAATGAGTAGTCTATTCGCACCATGTTTCAGATTTTTTGGTTGATTTCTGACTCTTCTACAATTTTTTTAAAAGTAGTGAATTTACATAAGACTCTATGTACAACCGGGGACCAGATCATTGGCGCTACATAGTGGCAAAACACTCAAGTACATCATTTCTCGTGACAGCATTGGTAATGGTGAACATAGGCAAGTGTCAATACCTCTTTAGTGTACCGTGTAAAGAAGTCATGTTAGCTTGACGTCACTAGATGTCCGTTGTAAAATGTATCGTATATCTAGTATGTTATATGATCTATGATCGACTACAATCAGGAGAATCACTTCAAAGGAACATCTTCGACAGTTTCAATTCGATTTGGGTATACAAAAAAGTACCTTACACGGCATAACTCGAAGTGTGTTTACATGTCTCGGACATTTGCTACACTCGCTGCGCTCACTCCGCAAACTATTGTCCTCGTCATGTAAACACACACTTTCGAGCCATGCGGTGTAATATACTATTTTCAGATTTATTTACTATACTGCAGTGAAAACGGTCGAATCGTTCCGTTTACTGATAACTCGAGAAATTTTTCCTCAGATTTGTTTACAGTATGAAAAGCGGTCGAATCGTTCCGTTTACTGATAATGATTGAAAAAATTAAATATATTTTCTAGTTCATGTATTTATTTCAATGTGGAATACGGAAGTCGAATAACTCGTATATTGCACACCTTGAGGTTGAAAGAAAATGTAAGCTTGGAAAAATTACGCATTTTATGACTTTCTCTTTCTATTGATATAGTGTTGTTATCGAAAATCGGTGGACTGTGAAACGATAATGTTACAAGTATATTGCTCCAGAAACATTCAAATTCAGAGACTCGAATTATGAAGGAGTATAATTTGCAAATTCAACCAGTATACTAACTTCATTGTTCAGCATCGGACACAATGGTTATCGATCGAAATGAACTCAGAACTTGACCAAGTTCAAATAAGTGATCGGAAATTACTAATAGATCGTTGATGGAATACTCATGTAGTCTTTTTCGGCGTGCTTCTTTTTTGTAACTCCAACAAGAAACAACAGATACCATGCGAAACGCATGGTGGTCAACGTGTTCATGATAACTCGTGATAACTCCAATGTATCTGTGTTAGAGTGTTAGTATGTACGTACTAGACGTACGAGAATGAATTGGGGTTTTGCTCCAACATTCATATGTTGGCAGCCCTGCCCATTTTCACACGTGATAAGCATCGAATGTCGACAGATGACTCCTCAGAAAATCTCTGTGCGATTGTATTAGCCATCTTGTTTTCCAAACTTCGATGCCATAAATTGGGGAGCAAGCCCCTAAAGACCGAGCCTACCGCTTTGCCTACTTAAAAATTCACAGGGATGCCACTCTGTCTAAATTAAATAAAAATAAGGAGTGTGGCTAGACAGAGAGAGCCACTTTTTGAGTGATATGAAATCTAGGCCAAAATGGGGAAAAAGCCAGAAAGAAAGAATAGTAAGCTCCGCGAACTACACGTGACGCTTTAAGAGGGGGTCACGTCTAATTTCATCCCCCTCCGAGTGGAATTAACGGCATATTCCACCGACGAATAGCTATAAGGGAGACTGGAAAAATAGATTCCTCAGACGGAAGCAAATAGAAGAATGCTCGTAATCAAAAATGAATGACGCTAGTCAAGGTTGGACAATAATTTGCATGTAATCAAATAAACAGGACATATAAAAAAAAATAAAATCGACATATAAAATAATTCACACTGAGTCACTAAAAATAGAATTTCTCACGGGTCGTCCTATCAGAGATGAGGGGGTACGCACTCAGTCAAAAACAAAGATTTTAAAATAGCCAAAGAAAGAGAAATTACAAAAGGTTAAACATTACTCAGTAAAAAAAGGAATTTATATCAAAGAGAAAGAGAAGGTCTCAGCACCAAATCGTTATCATACGAGGGGAGGGACATCCGCCCAAAACAAAAAAAAAAAAGGATTCATACCTTAAAAGAAATGTGATGACACCATCGATAGCTTCAAAATAAAATTGCCCGCCGCGTATCTATAGACGCGCGGGGCTAAAATAAAAGAAAAAAAAAAAAAAAAAAAAAAAAAGGGGGTCGCTATGCTATCGAGCGCCCGCCGCCAAAAATAAGAATCAAACACATAACAAACATAAAAAGTTGGAGAATTAATTAACAGCCATTAAAGTAAATAAAAGGTGAAGCGGGTGTCAACAACATTAAAAAAAAAAGGAAAAGTATCGGGGGATGATCTCCCCAAATACAACACGGTTGGTGCACATTCGGAAAATAAATTTTACGGCCGAAAGAGTGTTCCTGTCCACTAATAAGTGTGACGAGGATTAAACAAAAGAAAAATAAATAAATAAATAAATGAGAGTACGTACCAACATTCTAAGAGGTCCGCGCTATGGCCATAACTGGAAACCTTAGTCTGTAAAGAAAAGTGTTATCGAAGAAAGAAAAAAAAATTAAATTTCGCCCTCGACTCCTAGATAGGAGTACCGCTTACTTGAACATACTTAAGCAAATTACGTAAGAATTAAGAGAGAGAAAGAGAAATAAAATGCATGAGAATAAAATAAAATTAACACAATAAAAATGACTGGACGGGTGACGAAGATGTTGGCAGAAGGAGCCCCTGGATGGACATGGGATCTCCATGGCACTTAGATGGTCAGCGCATGGGACGGCAGACTGGGGGAGACGGCCCCCACTGAAAAAATTAGCCGCTCATGGCTGGCGCACTTCACTTCAAATTAAAATAAAATAAAAAATTGTGGTCAAGAGAAGAGTTAAAAAAAAAATCGACGCAAGGTTTATTACGCGATATCGACAATCATGACGCGATATCGACAATCATGACGAAGGGTTGAGTGTGAACCAAAGTCAGAGAAAAACACGAAATATAACAACCGAACGATGGAAACGAGAACAGGATGAAAAGAAGCACGAACACTCGTTGGCAACCGCTCGAGATACACACTCAGTTACCCGCGAGAAAACTATCTCGGTTCTGAAAAACTTTGAAAAAGGTTTCCAACCAGCGAAAAGAAGTGGTTGACTAATGGTTAGCAGAGTGAGAGGGTAGAAGTTTCGAGAAGGAATCAAAAAAAAAAAAAATAAAATAATGATAAAAATAATACGGCCACGAGGTAGAATAGAAAAACATAAAATTCGATAACTTGGATATTGTCACTGGAACGGACAACAGAACTATTGAAAGAAGAGGTTAGCAGATACAGAAAAAAAATCGCCGTCATATAGGAGTGTTGGCGCCAGACACCCTACTTAGGCTGACTGTGATATGGAAAAAGAAGAGGAACATATTATCATTTAGTTTTTAAACCACGGAATAAGAACTCTTGCAAAACAAAAAAAATTTATTGGAGGACAAAAGGAGTAGACTCGAAGAAGAAGAAAATAAAGACGAGAGGGATAAAGAAAGAACGAGAGATAGAGAAAGTTAGATAGACTACGTTTGGGTTCCAACAAAACTGCATCCAGGTAAGAGAGAGAAGAAACGATATAGGGTGATGTCGATCGCCGATGTCGGTCACCGTTGCGTACTGGTCTTAGAAAGAGGAATAATACGAAAGAAGAGAATTCGCCTGCCAATGGAGGATTCAAAAATTTTGTGACACTACAGATGCCCCCTAGAAATTCCAGAAACTGGCACAGTTTATGTGGATTTCTACCAAGGAAGTGTCACAGATGAACTCGTAGTCATAAGAAACTTATAGGACAACTCTTTGCCGCCAATCCTTCGCCGCCCTACCTAATAAGATAATTTGGATTAATAGATGTGTCCCCAATGGTTGACGTGTTCTGCTACAAGAACCTTAGTTATCTAAGATATATGTGTGTCAAAAATTGAACCTAAATACACATAAATTGAACTAATTATTACGGAATATAATTAAAGAATAAATGAATATGTCTACTGTCGAATACACGATTGAACCAACCAACCAGCTGTTGAATTTCCATGTGTTGAGCCAATAACATCTAAGTTACAGCATCCAGCATTTTCGGAAAATGATGCGTGATCATAAAAAATCGGCGTTTAAAAATTAATGCCGAATGCCAGAATACTCCAAGTGCAGAGAACCACTGAGAAAGAGATATGCTTCTATCATTGGCTTTTTCAATCGCTTTACGCCCTTGTTGCGGATCCACGAACTTAGAATGACGATTTGCAACAATGATACAATAAGTATCTATTAATAGAGAGAAGTTTGTCCAAAGTCTGTAGACTGGAAGAATGAAACACCAGGCAATCTCTGTCATGAACCGAAGAATAATCCGATACAAAGTGATGTGATTCTTCTTTCTCGGTGTTTTGACTGGTGTGAGCTTGACTTTGGGTGCTTCGGTAACATTGATTGTTTCCCGTACGTGAACTTCGTGAAACTGATCCTCGTTTACAATTTTGATCTCATTATGGCTCACTTCGCTGCTCAACTCGGTAGGTTGAGCTTCCATCTTTTCGTCTTCACATGAGTCGTTTTTGTTTTCCTCCTCTATAGAGGAGTCAGCTTCAGCTTGCGCTTCATGAATTGGATAGACGTTAATATCATGGGGCTCAATATTCTGAACTTTTTCAATCTGTTCAGATTTCAACTCTTGAGGAGCCAAAATATCATCCTCGTTTTTGGTTTCCAAAAGAGGACAAGTTGTGACCTGAGGAATACTGTTGGACGTACTCACCACAGCAATTACATGTGCAAGGGCCTTGAGATTCTCGTCTTGCTGTTGCTGAATCTCTTCATAATATTTCTGTCTTTCATTTTCTGTTCTGAGTCGATCGGCCTCCATTGACTTCAGTAAATGAAAGAGCGTCTCAAGAGTAACGCCCCCTGAGCTTTTCTTCTCGGTGGTCGCGGTGTTCTTAATAGATGGGTGATCGGCCCTCACATTGCTTAATGTGGTTGATGGAGTCAGAAGAGGAGAAGATGAGAGAGGTTGATGTTCCTTCTCTTGCATATAAGGTGAGAGGAAGGCACGAACAGTTTCGCTTATATGTAGGCGATCCTCTTCCAAAAGTTTGTCTTGTATTTTTTCTCGTTCAGTATCATACGTCCCACGAGGTCGTCTTTCACCCTTGAAACGCATTAAACGAAGTACGACTCGACAAAAATGATTGAAGTCGGTGTATTCAATACCTAGAAGAATGGGTCTCAAATTACTGGGGAGCTTATTGATCAACGCTTTGTAGATAGACCATTCAGAGTAATGCAAATGAGTGAGTGTAGATAGCCTATCGTACCATAATATGAGCTGATCTCGAAATTCCCAGTAAAAACCGTATTTTAAGCGCAATTTCTTAAATTGATCAATGAGTTCTTCTTGGATATAATCGCTCCAAAAATAATCAAGAAATGCCTTCTGCCATTGAGCCAGCGTATTTTGGACAAAACTCAAACCTGAGTACCAATATGGCGTGTTGACTCTAACAAAGGCTTGAAACAATCGATTTCTCTCGTGCTCTGGGATTTGGAGTTGCTGAATTGCTTCGTTGAAGCGTCTGACAAAGAGTACAGGCACCAGATCGTCGTCGTCTCGGAATATGGGGCAGCTTTCGAGCTCCCATATCACATTTTGGACAGTCATCGCATCCATTGCGTTGGTTATCACTTAGCTTTCGGGGAAGCAGTTATAGTAAGGGATACGGTGACAACCATATAGAATAAGATGAATGAGAAAATTAACATAATTAAGAAAATACAGAAAAAACAAAGTTCAGAACAGTGGAGTAAAACCGTCTCCCCTGACCGTCCATTTGTATCAAAATTTAAGCTGCCTACTATGCAATCGCTTGAATTGATAAAGTTGAACGAAGCCCGCTAGTCATCATGATTAATTAATACACATAAATGAAACAAAGATTGATATAAGTATTTTAAATTTGTATAGACTGAACACGTCGAGTATGGGTTTGGGAGACAAGCAAAATTGATGAAAATTAGAATAACACGAATATCATAGAAAGTTTAAGGCTGGACCCGGAATTGTTGACCTGAGTCGACGAGTATCCTTCCGTCGTCATAAGCAGGGGAAGTACAGGAAAGAGAAAGGATATGTGCGAGGAGGTAGGGCAAATATCAAAGGAAGTGCCCCCTGGGTAATACAAAAAAGTAAATCTCTATACGTGAGAATGAGAGAAAAGAAAAACAGAAGGCGGAAGAAACAGAAAATTAAGTAAGGTGACTAAAGATAAATTGAATCCAGAAAGAAATATTAAATCTACATCAACAGGTGTAAAAATGAATTTGTCAAACGATGGAGAGTGTTGAGCAAAAAACAGAGAAATTAAGATATTGCAATCAATCAAAAAAGAAACTATACTGGAGGCTTTAGATAATTTTCAAGGACTGGTTACATAAAATGAGGACAAGAATTGAGCCATAACATGCCCCCTGAGTCTGTAATATTCAGATAGGGTAGAACAACATATTACGTTAAATCAGATAGAATAATAAAATAGAGCATATACACATACAACAATGTACCTTTGTACAAAGAAAAAGAAGAAACAAAAAAATGAAAAATAATACAGACACTCAAGAAAACAAGTGGAGATTCGTAGTCATTCAAAAAGAAATGAAAGATTTAATTAAGAAAGAGAGAAAACGAAATAAAAGCGAGTATCTCTATGAAAGTGCCCCCTGAATTTTGAGGCAAGTAAAATGGGAGAGGAGAATATTAAGCGTTAAGGATTAATATCACTGATAAACAATATTATGGTTACGTTAAATTTCATACAGTTACTACATAATATATATTTTATTTTGCAAATTAAAACAGAAATTTAAATGTCGTAGGAAAGAGAAAAAAAAAATTTTTTTAAGTCTCTGTGTTAGAGGATTTCGAACCGTAAGTCGTGGTGGAAGCCGTTCCCCACCAGGGGGATGCCAGAAAATGTAGTGTCTCAGCTGCAGTCTCTCGGAGCAAGCCCCTAAAGACCGAGCCTACCGCTTTGCCTACTTAAAAATTCACAGGGATGCCACTCTGTCTAAATTAAATAAAAATAAGGAGTGTAGCTAGACAGAGAGAGCCACTTTTTGAGTGATATGAAATCTAGGCCAAAATGGGGAAAAAGCCAGAAAGAAAGAATAGTAAGCTCCGCGAACTACACGTGACGCTTTAAGAGGGGGTCACGTCTAATTTCATCCCCCTCCGAGTGGAATTAAAGGCATATTCCACCGACGAACAGCTATAAGGGAGACTGGAAAAATAGATTCCTCAGAAGGAAGCAAATAGAAGAATGCTCGTAATCAAAAATGAATGACGCTAGTCAAGGTTGGACAATAATTTGCATGTAATCAAATAAACAGGACATATAAAAAAAAATAAAATCGACATATAAAATAATTCACACTGAGTCACTAAAAATAGAATTTCTCACGGGTCGTCCTATCAGAGATGAGGGGGTACGCACTCAGTCAAAAACAAAGATTTTAAAATAGCCAAAGAAAGAGAAATTACAAAAGGTTAAACATTACTCAGTAAAAAAAGGAATTTATATCAAAGAGAAAGAGAAGGTCTCAGCACCAAATCGTTATCATACGAGGGGAGGGACATCCGCCCAAAACAAAAAAAAAAAAAGGATTCATACCTTAAAAGAAATGTGATGACACCATCGATAGCTTCAAAATAAAATTGCCCGCCTCGTATCTATAGACGCGGGGCTAAAAAAAAAAAAAAAAAAAAAAAAAAAAGAGGGGGGTCGCTATGCTATCGAGCGCCCGCCGCCAAAAATAAGAATCAAACACATAACAAACATAAAAAGTTGGAGAATTAATTAACAGCCATTAAAGTAAATAAAAGGTGAAGCGGGTGTCAACAACATTAAAAAATAAGGAAAAGTATCGGGGGGGGGGATGATCTCCCCAAATACAACACGGTTGGTGCACATTCGGAAAATAAATTTTACGCCGAAAGAGTGTTCCTGTCCACTAATAAGTGTGACGAGGATTAAACAAAAGAAAAATAAATAAATAAATGAGAGTACGTACCAACATTCTAAGAGGTCCGCGCTATGGCCATAACTGGAAACCTTAGTCTGTAAAGAAAAGTGTTATCGAAGAAAGAAAAAAAAATTAAATTTCGCCCTCGACTCCTAGATAGGAGTACCGCTTACTTGAACATACTTAAGCAAATTACGTAAGAATTAAGAGAGAGAAAGAGAAATAAAATGCATGAGAATAAAATAAAATTAACACAATAAAAATGACTGGACGGGTGACGAAGATGTTGGCAGAAGGAGCCCCTGGATGGACACGGGATCTCCATGGCACTTAGATGGTCAGCGCATGGGACGGCAGACTGGGGGAGACGGCCCCCACTGAAAAAATTAGCCGCTCATGGCTGGCGCACTTCACTTCAAATTAAAATAAAATAAAAAATTGTGGTCAAGAGAAGAGTTAAAAAAAAAATCGACGCAAGGTTTATTACGCGATATCGACAATCATGACGAAGGGTTGAGTGTGAACCAAAGTCAGAGAAAAACACGAAATATAACAACCGAACGATGGAAACGAGAACAGGATGAAAAGAAGCACGAACACTCGTTGGCACTCAGTTACCCGCGAGAAAACTATCCCGGTTCTGAAAAACTTTGAAAAAGGTTTCCAACCAGCGAAAAGAAGTGGTTGACTAATGGTTAGCAGAGTGAGAGGGTAGAAGTTTCGAGAAGGAATCAAAAAAAATAAAATAAAATAATGATAAAAATAATACGGCCACGAGGTAGAATAGAAAAACATAAAATTCGATAACTTGGATATTGTCACTGGAACGGACAACAGAACTATTGAAAGAAGAGGTTAGCAGATACAGAAAAAAAATCGCCGTAATATAGGAGTGTTGGCGCCAGACACCCTACTTAGGCTGACTGTGATATGGAAAAAGAAGAGGAACATATTATCATTTAGTTTTTAAACCACGCTTGTCCGGAATAAGAACTCTTGCAAAACAAAAAAAATTTATTGGAGGACAAAAGGAGTAGACTCGAAGAAGAAGAAAATAAAGACGAGAGGGATAAAGAAAGAACGAGAGATAGAGAAAGTTAGATAGACTACGTTTGGGTTCCAACAAAACTGCATGCAGGTAAGAGAGAGAAGAAACGATATAGGGTGATGTCGATCGCCGATGTCGGTCACCGTTGCGTACTGGTCTTAGAAAGAGGAATAATACGAAAGAAGAGAATTCGCCTGCCAATGGAGGATTCAAAAATTTTGTGACACTACAGACCCTCGATTGAAATCTTCCGAGGTAGCGATATTGTTGGAGTTCGGAAACAAAAACGCGATTTAAAAACTGCCGGAACTGTTGAATAAAATTAAATCGAAATGAATTTAAGCAACTTTGAGAAATGGTGTGAGTACACCATGAATACGAGAACATCGCGTTACCTTACTTCGAGGTACCATAGTTCATCGTTATTCCCTATCAATCCTAAAAGTAAGTTTATCGATTACATTGGCGTATTTTTAACTTAAAATCGGAGTTTTAGTTTTTCTTCTTTGTGTATTTAGTTGAAGGAAATACGATGGAATTGGTGAGGAGAAAAAAAGAGATTATGGAATCTTTGGTTTTGCAGAAATCGAAGGAGGTTGTACGTCATGCTCTACATCAGAGCTTTACACGAGTATGTAGCGTTATCAATCATCTTGAGTCCATCATTTCATTAAGTAGTAAATTATAAAATGTTTCGCTGTATATTCCAGTATTCATGGCATACTAATGCAATCGAAAATGTAGATCCATCGGATAAACAAATGATTCAAAAAACCGAAAGAGCAACAGAATTTGTTTATCTTAATTTCGAGTAATAATTATTATATTTAATTTGATTAATCGTTATTCCACAAATATTATTACCTAATTCGGATATTTTTTAAAGATTTGAGCAGTTGAACGATGCGTTTTTGATTCGCACGAACAATTTGTTCATGGACACCGACAATGTATCCTACAGAAGAGGGAATATGCGGGTAAGGTGTCCAGATGGAAGCCTTATTTACAAACCTTCCTTCGATAAGGTCCCTCAGCTAATGTACGGATTCATCGAGTTAATGAAGTCTGAAGGAAGAGATTGGAATCCGGTCCTACAGGCCTGTCTATTTAAACTTTTTCTATTGGCGGTCCATCCCTTCAAAGATGGAAATGGTCGTACAGCGAGGGCATTTCTGAATGGAATGTTGAGAAAAAACGATTTTCCTTATATTTGTGTACCTGCAAATGAGATTGAAGAGTGAGTATTACAGTATTTTTAATAAATTAAATCGTGTTGCAATCAAACGCAACGCACATCGAATTTTGTTACTCACTTACTCTTTTTCATTAGGTATTACAATGTTCTCAACCAATTTGAAACGGGAAATGCGGAACCGTATATGGCTTATATGTGTAGGTGTATTGAACGTTCCCTAGGATTATATGCCAAAGATCTGATGGGCTAGTGGCTGACTATGTTTTCATTCAAATTTAAATGACGTAATTTTCTTTTTTATTTGGAGTTTTGAATTTTAAACCGTCCTATATTTTTCTATTATTCGTTTATCACTGTGACCAGCGCTCTTATCACGTTATGTTAAGAATTGAGTAGGTATGATGTAATAAGTTCCTGTTTCACCAACTAACCTTCGTTCCTCATTCTTTTTTGTATCGTGGCTGTGTATCTGGTTGTATGTTCTAACTCCATTCTGTGCCTGTAATGTTACTCACTTATCATACTACATTAATGTATGCCCATGTGCATATCTAAGTTATGTGTTTAAACCGTTGTGTACGGTTGTGAATTGTGTTACATGAGAAGACACAAATTTTAGATTTTGTCTGTCCTTAAAAGCATCTGAAATAAAATTAACTTCGTCAAATGAAGATGAACGTGAACTTTATTCCTCTATCAGCTCAGTACTACTGCCGCCACTACAAGAAACAGAACATTAGTACTATTTTCAATACCGTAAAATGGGGTGACTATGAACAGTTTTTTGAGTTTTTTGACTGTATCACATTCAAATTTGAGTTTAGCACCTCTTTACCTCTATGACAAAAAAACGGTATTACGTTTAGCTACACGATGGAAAAAAATTATCCAAATCGGTTGAAAATTCAATTTTTTAGAATTTTTTGAAGAAGGAAATTCGAGTAGTAGCAAAATGGGGTGACTATGAACACTATTTCTACGGCTATCAACGCCGGTGTCGATTCGTACCTTGACGCCATAACGTAGCGATAGCTGATACGAAATTGATTTTTTACTCGTTTTTCGCGGACTAAATTGACCATAACTTTCGATCTACTTGCACAATTTGGAAAATCAAAAGTGTAATCAACTCAGGAATAAATTCTAAATCATTTCGTTAAACGTTTCAGGCAATAAATGTCATAAATGATGAAATACATTCATAGGTTCCTTTAATTTCCAACGTAAAGGATAACAACGTGATAACAATCAATTCGTTGCATGATCTCTCAGTTACATAGAACATAAACAAACCCTATACCGATAGATTCGTCTAACTTTCCTCTTTCTAACGAGGTATCATGTGAACATGTTACGTCACTCCAACATGACCCGTGAGCACAAACAATCTAAAAAAATGTGAAACTGTTCATAGTCGCCCCAGTGTTCATAGTCACCCCATGTTAAGGTACCTAGTTCCTTATCTTCCCCATAAGAATTTTTATGGGTCCTCATCCCCCTCCTGTTGATAAACTGTCTATCGACGAGTCCAAACTTAAGGTGAATGGAATACACAATAGAAATTAGGATTTTTCTTGAATGTTTGAGTGGTATCACTCCAGTGTTTATAAACAATAACTACACAAATTTCTTTTAGAAATAATACAAATTGTATACAACTTGATACAAAATGTATGAAAATTTTTTATCCTCTGAATTTCTTTTAGACTATATGAAAATTTTAGATCCATCAAATTTCTTTTAGAATTGATACAAATTGTATACAAAATGTATGAAAATTCTTGACTTCTTATTCGAACTATCTTAGAAGGAAAATAGGGTGAATTTAGCTGAAAACCAGTTAAGTATACAGTTGAGAAATGAGGAAATTTTACTCTGTTTGCTAGAATGAAAAATTTGAATTTCTTACATTTTTATGAGTATTGGAAAGTAGCTCTCACGAGAGATTTATTTTATGGTAAAAATATAGAAAATTGATACAGAATTGATACAAAAACTTTGAAATTTTCGAACTAGCTTGGAAGAAAAATAGGGTGAATTGATTCATATTTAGTTTAAAAACAGCTAATTATACAGTTGAAAAATTGGATGATTTCTAGGATTTTTTGGAGAGGCTGAAAAATGAGTAAATTGTGCTCTGCGCTACAGAAATTAGGAAGTGCGCCAGACCTGTACCTATTTCAAGAGGGCTGGAATGTAGCTCTTGGAAGAGAGATTTAATTATGCCAAAATTGATGAAAAAACTATGAAATTTTTGATCTATCTTGGAAGAAAAATTATGAGAAAATGGTTTGATTTTGCTTTAAAAAAATGATAAAATGATCCTTCCGTTAGAGAAATTCTTAAGTACGCCCAAGTGCGCCAGAAGGAATCTCATAAATGTTAAAAATTGTTACAAAAATGATACAAAACTTCTGAAATTTTCGAACTAGCGGAGATAAAAAAGGAGTGAAATTATTCATTAGGAGAGGGTGAAAAATGAGTAAATTTTGCTCTGCTAGAGAAATGATAAAGTGCGCTAAAGTGCGCCAGAAGATTTATTTTATGGAAAAAATATATAAAATTGGTGCAGAAATGATACAAAAACTCTGAAATTTTTGAACTATCTTGGGAGAAAAATTATGAGAAAATGGTTTGATTTTGCTTTAAAAAATGGAAAAATGAGCACTGCATTAGAGAAATTCATAAATGCGCCAAAGTGCGCCAGAAGGAATACCTTATATCTACTGGTATAATAATATTAAAAATGAATAGAATCTCGTATTGAATGCCTCTAGTATTATCCTCGAATTTATTCGTTACAGCATTCAAAGTGATCGAAGGCAATCATGTAATTAGTCAAAAAATCGTTTATTTTATCGAAAATATCGTTAATGTTGGTATTGCGTTGTACAAATGCCAATCGTTGGGTCTATTACCCACCCATGCGTCAGATTGGTTAGCTTTCGCTGAACCGCAAGTGAGGATAGAATATTCTGGCGGCGGTCTTTCATATCTATGATATTGTTTGTTATTCTTAATATTCTTGTGTATTGTAACTGAGTCGAATGTATTTTTACAACAAAGTTTGGAGCTCATCGCTTTATTTTTCCAGTTTTATCTTCTTAACGACACAGAGAAACGGACAGAATTTACTCACAGCACTAAGCTCGTAACTTACTGACACATCAATATATTGGTTCCCGATAAGTATTCGCAAAATGTAACTTTTATTAACAACAAAATAACAAACGAACTACTACGACCTGAACGATATGAATGAAACACACATCGATGTATCAAATTTTACGAATAATTTATGTGTCACGATGACAAAACTTCCAGAAGCGACGCGTGCGAGAAAACATCAAAACCAGATTATTCGGTTCAGAAGATCATTTCTTCTTCTCACCAACATTTTCATCCAAGTATTTCCTTATCTTCTCTAGTATTTTTTGAGGATCATCGACTTTTTGAATCTGTAAATTCAACGCAGTGTAGTGTAAAGTACGAGCACTGCGTAACGGAAAACAATTATCTATTTGTTACTCAATATTACCTCGTAATTTTGAGCAACATAAACTCCGGTGTAGACTCCTAAACCAAAGGAAAACTGAAACACGGGCAAGATGATTCTCGTTGAGAAGTTATTATGAAATATTGAGCTAGCTAATCGTTCAGCATTCTTCTACGTACCAAAACTTTCAGCATATTGATTGGAAAGGTGTTTTCTCCAAAAAATTGAAATTGTTTCTGTCCAAAATGATGATCACGCGTCAAAAACACGTTACAGAACGCCCTGCAGAAGCAGAAACTCGCTTTATTTCAAGATCTGTCCGAGAATATTCCATTCTTCAAAGATACCAGGCCAAAATTACGTACTTATTAGTTTAATAATTAATAATAACCACATACATAATTTCAAATTATGTTGACCTTCCGAAACTGTTTACTGTACCCTCCTAGGGAGCCTTATGCCTTTATCAAAGTTTCAAAAAAATCTGATGGAGTAGGGTCCGAAATAGAATATGGGCATGCTGCCATACAAAGTTAAATTGACGTAAATGCAAATAATGAATACGAGAAAAAAAGGCTATATCAGGTATACCCATAACCTCTTTCCCTTGTATTCATTATCTGCATATACGTCAATTCAACTTTGTACGGCAGCATGGGTGGTGCATCAAAGGTTCTCATCACGATTCACGAAGACCGCAGTCTGTCAGGCGTCAGCGACTCAGTCAGCCTCAGCGCTAGGTTTGGTTTGGTTTGTTTACTTCGAGCGATCGAAAAAACTAAATTGAAATCCCAAAAATTTAGTACCGAAAACAACAGCAAAAACTCGAATCTTTGATGATGGCGTTCTGATTTTCTCACTTATTTTTAATCTCACTCAGGTGAATGAACGAATTCTGTAATTTTTTCAGTTTCTTAATTATTTCTTCATCTGCAATCGTCTCCTCTCTAATTGCAGGACAGTTTTCAACATTGAAACATTCGTCATGGCTCTACCTCAGACCTATCGACAAATCACTCCGAATACCGGACCAACTCGTAAGTTTATTTTATTAAATCGCTTTTATTTTGCGGTTCGTCTTTCCTTTTATCGTCTTTTTCTTTAACTGCGCTGAAATATCTAATGACATCCAAAAAATTAATGACTGGCTTGTCGGTATCCTTTTGATTACGCCACTCTTTGAATGTTTTGTTCCCCTTGAAAGTTATCCGTGTATCCCTATTATCTCAAGGTATAAAATATTTGAAAAACAAAAGGAATCGCTAGAATTTCAGCTGTATATTATAAAGTACCGATGTATAATCGTTGTTGGTTGAATGAAATAACAATTTACTCGTTCCTCTCAGCTTTTGTGATTCTTTATTAGAACTATTTGACGAAGAATATTTTATTGAATGTTTCGGTTTTGCATTGTAGTGTGTCTGGAAAACTAAACTGAAGAAAGACAAATTCCAATTGATTTTAGTTACGCGCGTAATATGTAAAAGGATAATATTTACGCTTGAGAATGTTATTTGCTTTGCTTTAGTTTTTGTTTTATATTTGTGATTTAAATTTTGCAATTTTTTAGAATCGCATTACGCGGGCCCTTCTCCGTCGTTCAACATTTTGAAAGGTGAGCTACTTTTTAGTTTGCACTTTTCACGCTGTTGGTTGAAGGGCAAATTATTGATGAGCGTACCATTTTGTTCAATTTCTTATCGGTTGGGGTAACTTTCTTGATGAGCTTTACTTCCACTGAAAGTATGGTATTGGAATGTACACTATATTTCTTGAACTTTTTCTATGAAACTGTACCGGGGGTGAGTTGTAATTTGTGTGATATGTTCTGTTTTTTCTACCATTTTTCTGTAACTTCCACTTGGTAGTGCATGTTACTTTTTTACAAGGTATTATCGATTTCAAATTTTATCTATAGTCGCAGGAACGGTTATTACATTGTTTCCTGCATGTGCTGAGTTTGATTGAAGATCTATATTTACTAAAATAACATAGAATTATGCACAAGTGTCTCATGTAGCCACTTAAGCAACGACACGAGGTTGTAATGCTTTGGTATGTATTATAATGTATGATGGGGTTTAGGATTTCGTTAAATTTGGTTCTCAAATTTTTAGGATAATTATGATCACGTATATCTTGAAAGAACACAACTTCGGGATCGATGTACGATTCCGGAAACCAAATCATGATTGTAGAAGTTATTATTAATTCCATTTGATGGTTTTAGATTTGTATTGAATAAGATAATCAAAAATATTCCGAAATTGTAATCAAATTCTGAAGTTGTGATAGTTCTCTGTAGTATCTTTTCTTAGATTGATGGACGTTATTATTGTTCTAATGAATTTGAATTTTCTTATAGAACGTTTGAGAGCGACTGGTGGTTCTGGATCCGCTTCGGTATGTTGATTATTCATTAAAAGTTGTTCTCGTACTCATCCACAAACCAAACTCTATTTTAATTCTTCATTTGCAGAAAGAATCAGCGAATCAAAATCCGTTCATTATTAATCCTCATGGAAATCCTTCTTTTCATCCACAGAAAATATCGAAGAATGTGGTAAGCGTAAGTATTGCTTCAAGTAGATTTGGCGAAAAATAGAAAATCGAAAAAGAGTAAAATTTTTTGAGCAGGTCAATTTTTCACTAATGAATTCGTCATTTCAGGCTGAACAAAGAGGACCCAAACCTCCAAAACCGCCCGAAAAACCTCTCATGCCGTACATGAGGTACAGTCGTAAGATGTGGGATCAAGTCAAGACTGAAAACCCGGAGAAGAAAATATGGGAAATTGGGCGTATTATTGGACAAATGTGGAGAGAATTACCGGAAGACGTACGCAACGAATATTGCGAAGAATACGAACAAGAAAAGGTGAGATTTCTTTTCGCAAGATTTGATATAAGCTATTATTAAAGAATTTATAGCATTTTTTTCCTCTTACTTCAGCTAGAGTATGAGAAGAAAATGAAAATATACGAAAATTCCCCCGCATATCTGGCTTACTTGGCGATAAAAACAAAGGGAAAAGTCAAAGATTGTAAGTACAATAAATTGGTGTATAATATTATCGAGAGAACAAAAAGAGTGTTTCAGTTGAGAAAAATGCAAACAGTGCTATTCTTATCACGTTGAATTTTTTTCCTGATGTACGAAAGTTATTCGTTTAGTCTTTTCACAAATCTGCAGAAGTGAAGCTTAGTAAGAACAAAGATTTTTGTATTGGGAGTAGAAACACTGTCTTTTTAAAAATAATTCGTGAAATATTACTCATCAAGAGGTTAGTAACTAGAATGAATTTCTGAATGTTGCGATTATTTTGTAGCTCAATCGGATGAAAGAGACAGTCATGATCGATCGTCATCGAGTGGGAAACAATCTGCAGTGGACAGACGGATTGATATTCAACCAGCTGAGGATGAAGAAGGTATGTAAGATTCTGTATTTTTTGCAGTAGTTATTCATTTTTCTGAATTTTATGTTCTTGATTGTTTATACTCTTGTTTCAGATGTAGACGACGGGCTAAGTGCGAAACATATCGCCTACGCCCGATACACCAGAAATCATCGCCTTATTAGTGAAATATTCTCGGATTCAGTCGTACCGGATGTTAGATCCGTTGTGACCACCACGCGAATGCAAGTACTGAAGCGTCAGGTTCAAAGTTTAACTATGCATCAGGTAAAACATGTCTTTTCAATTGTAGGTTTATCTCGAATTTCAATTTTGCGTACATGTGTATTGATTAAAAAACAAAATCATAATCAAGTTTTATTTTAAAAGTTTTCAAGTTGGTTTTTCGCTTCGATTTCGACCGTCAAAATTTGTCTGGGTAACATCTTATGAATTCTGGGCAGTGCACGCTTGTTTATCCATCATTCGCTCGTATCTCGTTGTGAAATTCAGTATGAATGACAAAACAGAGAGAACGATTTTTATTTTCAATTTTAGCCGTTCTAGATGCCTTAATTGAAGATAATCAACTTAAGAATTAGATTTATTCTCGAAAAAAGTTACCTATAATTTTAAAACCACATCTTTCATCGTGTTGAATGAATTTGGTCAAACTTGAGCGAACCGTAAATTGAGAGCTAAACTGCGTGGTACAGCGCTTTAAATTATAGGACAATACTTCCAAATACTTTATAACTATTCCGCAGAACTGAAACTTCTCATGCTGTTTGAACTCGCTATTGAAATTTTCATATTATCATAGATGTAATTAATTCTTGAAGAAATTTTTCAAAGTCGTGTTTTTTTGACAGAAAAAACTCGAAGGGGAGTTACAGATGATTGAAGACAAGTTCGAGGTAAAGAAACGAAAATTCATTGAAAGCAGTGAAACGTTCAGTGCTGAATTGAAAAAGGTACTCTCACATTAACTTGTTTGTTCAAATATCGGAATGAAGTATTATACTAACATTTTGGACGTTTTAGCAATGCGAGAAAGTAATCGACGAGGAGATGTTTGAACGTTTAATACAACAACAAATGGAAATATTGAGAAAAGATCGCAATCGTGAACCAGCACCACCCTCTACCCCAGTTCCAGCCCCAGCTCCAGCTGCTGTTCCAGCTCCGACTGAAGAGAAACCACCTCGGTCAACATCACCAGCTGCTGCTGTCCCCACGTCGGCGCCAGTTTCAAATTCTATTCCTGCAGCTGGTCCATCTACAACACCTCCTACTCTAGCTGCGCCTCCTTCTCCATCGCCAGCTCCGGTACAACCTGTGCCTGTTAATAACGCGCCACCGATTATGGAAAATCATGAGACTACGTGTGCTCCACCTACTTCAGTACACATGCTTCCTGCCATGTCTTCTACTCAACCACCTCTCGCCGGTGCACCTCCTCCTAACGTGACGATACAAAATAATGCTTATGGTTCTCCCACTCCAGGACCGTCGGTTTCGGCCTCTCCTCCACCTATTTCGGCTCCTTCGCCTTCTCCAACTTCTATGCACTCTCCATCTCCTACTTCTATGCATTCTCCTTCTCCCACTTCAATGCACGCTCCACCTCAGATCCCACCCGCGCAAAATGTACCACTTGGCGCACCATATGGATTTTCTGGTATGCCTCCAGCCATGCCTCCAGGAATGCCTCCTAACGCAAACACCACGCCGGGCGTTCCACCGTCGCATAATATGGCGCCCTATCCGCAGCCTTATGCTCATGGTCCTCCAAATCCGCATGGACCAAATCATGGAGGACCTCCTATTTCATCGCCCGTACCAGGACCTTCAGCTGCTCCCATCGGACCATCAAATACTGCTTACGCCGGCCCCAGTATGCCACCAACTATGCCAGGTGGCATGGCTCCGAACATGGCACCGAGTATGCCTCCAAATGCAAATATCGGTCCTCCTCATAACATGGCACCGTATCAACACGGTGCACCTTACCCTCATAGTTCAGCTCCACCACCTGTACATGCTGGACCTCCGTTAAACGCACCTGCTCCTTCTCCCGTTTCTGGGTCAGGTATTCCTGGTCCTTCGAGAACTCCACCGCAAGAGTAGAATTTATAAATTATACTTATTTTTGAATAGATAGAATTATGAAGTTGACCTGATGACGCCAAAGTAATATTTAGGTGAATTAATCATTGTACACTTGAAATATCGAATACTTGTGAATAACTGTTCGGGAGGTAAAAAGTTTAATGATAATAAATTTAGTTTGTTTTTTTTTTTTTATGAGAAATGTGATTTTATTGAAGCATAGTTCCAGTTTACGTTTCTAACGTTACGAAAAGACAAGACGAATACTAATTAGAGGAGGTTTCTTATAAATCTAAGTATATCACTTTCGTTGCCGTGCACGCTGCGCATAAGGATAATAGTGAACACAGGAGAGGAACGGCTGCTGTTGATCCGTACAGTTTGACGATGGAGCCCATACCCATCGAAAGAAAGAACTGAGCAATAAAGACCGAACTACCAATAATTGAGACATCGGTACCGAGGCCGCGAACTTGTTGCGATGTAATGAAGTTACCTTCAGAGTCAACTTCGAACTGAAAAAAGAGAATAGAATTTATGTATCTTGAACTTACGTTTGCAGACATGATCAAATTCAAATACTTACCACATTGAGAGTATGGTAACGAGCCACAATTATGTATGGGATAGTGAAAAGTGTGCAGTATATAATGCCACTGGCGAAGGAAAACACTATCACGGCGAATTTATTATTCAAGTTGAACATTAAGAACATAGATGCTGCGTCTATTACTAGATTTGTTATGTAAACGGCACGTATACTGTAAATAATGGTGATATGTTACAAGTTGGAAGTGGAAAGAATTTTTAATTTCTGAATCATTTTTACCCAAACTTGTCAATCACTTTCTCCAAGATCAAAGAACACATGAGGCAAGAAAATGAATACACCATCATACCAAGGCACGCAAATCGGATACCTTCTTCGTAAGCGTTTCGAGAGTCGGAATGCAGTGGTGCCTGAAAATTGAATATTTTCAGTTTATGTCTAGTTCAATTATATATCGGGGGTGTGTTCTTATATTGTCAATTTACATACTTTAGGATCACCTCCGAAAATTTCCTCGCCGACGTAATCGCTGAAGAAGAGAGAATAAGAAACGTGGGACATCCAGCAAAACACATTTGTCAATAATAATATTTTCATCGAGTAGGGTAATCTCACGATCGAGCTCAAGTACTCACTCAGGGTAGGCATTTCCTCCTGGAAGAATAAATGTGTCGTATTAAAATTCTTCTATCTCGTGCCAGCTTCTAGATGGAAAATATCAGGGAACCTTGTCAACGTTTGAAGCTAGTTTGGAAGGCGCAATCGAACTTTTACGTCTTGTGTCATTTTCTCGTAGACTATCCATCCTCTCGAGCAAATCTTCCTTGACTTCGGGTGATTCAACTTGGCAATTGTGGGTATTTTTGTCACCTATATTCTGAAGTTTTATATTCTCGAATCCAGGCTCATTCTGAAACAAAGTAAAATGCCCAATTGGATCAGTTGTCTGGTGTAGATTAAACGTACGGAGGCGGCAAGTACCGGTATGTAAAAAATCGTCACGCAAGGTCGTAATATGATTAACCAAGTGACGGCCTTGACTAAGTATTTTCTAATTAATATACTTGGATTATTAGACTGCTGGAAGTTCGACCAATTGGCGTACCTGAAAAGGAGTTCGTTGACTAAGTCGAATAATAGACCTAATGAATTGGAACTTAACTCTTTTGCTAATATTACCATTCAAAAGAATCGTCGAAAAATATAACACCGAACTGTCAAATGCTCGACTACTCTTTTGATGGGAATTTCAATTCAACCTCGCCTCTACTCTTATGAAATCGCCTCAATCCATCCTAAAATCGATCAATTATGTTTCCAAAAACCTGGACAGATATAACCACTTCTCCACCGTTACCGCTCTCGAAACAGCGGGATGTACATACATAATATGGGTAGGTACCCTTCTTAATCTAGATAGTGAATAATCTATGACTACTTTTTTTTTATTTTTTTTTATTTTTTTTTTATTTACAAATTTTAGTCGTGAGGGTTGGGTGAGTTTTACCATTGGTTTTTCCTCAGCCCCCTCATGACGAGCTCGTAACATACTATGTTCTGTATCTAGACTAGACTAAAATACAAAGCAATATTTTATCATAAAGAAAAGGTATATTTCTGTTTTTTTATTATTATTCATCGTACTTACCAACTTGTTATTTAGTTGAATTTGTTGAAGAACTTTCAGTGGTACTTCGGAGAAAGTCGTGACTGTCAATGCGACAGAAGCTGTGAAAATTATGGCCATTAGATAGAATACAGTCTTCGTGTGACCACCCATCATTTGACCTGCAGTTTCAAGAAGTTCTCATTAAGAAAAAATGGGTCAGGTATTGTAGATCTACACTTAACTCGTTAAATAATACTCATCAAACTAACCTAGTGCAAAATTATCCCAATCGACAGAACCGAGATAGTAGCCTATGGTTCCGCCGAAGCCAGCCAAAACCGTAAACATACTTAAACCACGAGTGTGATCCTCTGTAAAAATGAAAGTATTGAAGTAAGGAATAGGTGAGGAGAAAAATTCATTTCGGATATTGAAGTTGATATATATAGAACAATTTAGCAATATGGATGTATATTATAATATGTAAACATTAGAAAGTAAAAAAATTTTCCCTCTTTTTACAAAAATGCTCAATAGGTCAGCAGGACTATTTCCAAAAAAATTGTTCAATTATTTCGAAGCTAATTGAGTTGCAGGTGACTGTTCTTATAGTTGAAAAAATATATATATAATGCGTTTATCTAAATATTGATTTACTGGAGTCTCTTTTGAATAATTAATCGTTCAGTGGTTTTCTGAGGCTAGTTGGGAGAAAATAATTTTTTTGAATTACAGGCCTATCTCAGAACTAAATGAATATTTAATGAGTTCTGAATGACCTTTGTGTACAAATTAAGAGGAGTTTCCTAAATGAATATTCTTGTAATTTAAAAAAGTTTAATGTAGTCTAACCTTTATCTTTATTTAGATATGATTTACTCAAGTTTCTTTAAAATAACCGTAGAAGGCATTTGAATCAAGAAATGTGATACCAAAAAATATTCGTCCATTTAAAAGATTTTTTTTTTTTTATTTTAACGAGCATTTAAGCAACACAACTGGGCTATTAGCTCGACGAATATTACATATGAGTATAGGTGTAATTTACATCTTGGCATGATGAGTTAGGGATGAATATGGTGATGGTAATAGTGTGCGAATTATTACTTTTATATGTGTATAATATATATTTATTGATATATATATAAATTTTTTTTTTTATATGGAGAAGTAAAATTGGGTGAGATTTTGTTTTTTAGAATTTCCTAGTATTAAAAAAAAAAAAATTCTTCAATTCATTAACTGTAAGTTATTTTGTATTGAACTAATTATAATTTTTTTTCCATCTTTCCAGAAAAAAAAAGAAATCTTCATCGAAACCACCCTGAACGTATATAATAATTTACCAGAAGTTGGAATACAGAATTAAATTATTTTTCAAAGTAAGCTATCAATCCATGTAGGTCATTTTGGATTTGATAATTTTATGACATCCGTTTATAGGTAACTTTAACTATCTCATATCATTAATAAAAGATTGTTGCCTCTATCGGCTGATCCAAACTTATCATACATTATTTGACATTTATCTTTTATCATGATAGAATATCTTGGGCGCCAAAGAAGTATCAGAGAAAAAACAGCAGATTTTACGACACGACACGGATAAATACGTGATTGAAGTCGTTAGTTCTCGATTTTGGTAGCTTATAGTAAGCATAATTAGCCTTATTATTTTTTTGGTTTCCAATTCTGTTGAAGATTTTTCTTTACGGGCTGGTAACTAAGGTTATCAGCTTGAGGGGTGGAAACAGGTTAAATGTGAGTGTTTCGTTGGGCTCCGATAGGAGAGGAAATAATGTTGAGGTAGGAACGGAGAACGAGAGAAGTTGTGTTGGGTACAGGAAAAGAAGTGGTGGATCTTTAGGTTTTCTGTCTGACACTGTGGACAAAAATGGGTTTTTATAATAATTTTGTTGTTGAGTAGGTGTGGATGGGTTACCGTAATCGAGTATTTGTTCTATTCTTAGACGAGAGAGAATTTTGACATGTTCCATGTCTTTTCCCTCGCCGGACCCCGATTTTGAAACTCGCGAGTACACCCCCCCTAATAATAATAATTGATAATAAATAAATAAATGATTAAATAATTAATATAATTAAATAATTAAATAAATAAATAATTAAATAATTAATATAATTAATAATTAGAAAATCTCTACCCCGTGGGTGATTCAGAAATTCGCGAGTACACCCCGCGTAATAATAATAAATAATTAATTAATTAATAATTAATATAATTAATAATTAGAAAATTTTCCAAGTCCCCTAGACTTGAATTGTCTCATACCATTCCAATACAACAGCGAGACAGGGGGCGAACTCGTAATAATTAATAATAAATAAATAAATAAATAATATTAAATAATTAAATAATTAAATAATTAAATAAATAAATAATTAAATAATTAATATAATTAATAATTAGAAAATTTTCCAAGTCCCTCTTCCTATCATATATGGCTGGATAGTCGAAATTTTTCCAAGTCCCCTAGACTTGAATTGTCTCATACCATTCCAATACAACAGCGAGATCGCTCGTTCGCCCCACGAAAGTTGATACCTCAAAATATAGAACACCCACAATTACCTTAAAATATTTCTCATAGGTACAAGACTTATACGACGCCAAGATAGGTAAAGGGGTAAACGAATAATATCTCACGAACACTTGACCTAGTAGAAGCCTAGACTGAAATATTTCAAGATGACTGATAAAATATAAAAGATATGGAACATGATTTTCATTTATTTGGCTATGCCAGAAAATTTTTTTTTCTCGACTGGAGTCTCGTATGGAGGATGTTCAGGGATCAGGAATTTGGTTTATGGTAAGTAGTTTGTTTATCGGTTTACTCTACGATTTAAGGAAGGATGATGGAACGATAGTACATTCCGGATAACTTTTTTGGAAAATTCTTAAAACTTGACCCTCATATTTTTCATTGTGTGAGCGGATAGATTTGTGGTTTTCTCCGTAACCACCTGCAGAATTCCAGTAGTCTCGTTCGTACATAATTGCCTATTAAATTGTGCCTTATTTTTATTTTTTTGTGCTAATCTTTGGAGGTGAAGTAAAAGTGTACATCGAGCTTTGCAATTATGACAAGTGGATAACTTGGAAAAATTTCAACCTGCAGCTAAATATTTTAAGGGAAGAATTTCAACTTCCAAGATATAGATGAGACAAAAAGGACTTGAAAAAATATCAACCATCGTTCTAGGCAAATGGCGAGACATTAAAATTTTCGAAAACCCCTCCCCCCCCCCTGGGACATTAAACCTTGATTTAGGTTAGGTAGTTGACATCATAAAAAACTAAAGACGCACTTAAATTCATCAGGATTTAACAGAAGGATCCCTGTGGAATAGTGAATTACAAAAATCAGGACTCGACGTCAAGAATAACAGGTGGGTGGACCCCAAGGAATATATTGATGGACTTACTGAAAAAGAAGGAGAGGAAGGTTTTATGTATCTTACCCAAATTTGTAAATTAATAACAGATTTTAAAGTAGTTACGAGTACTTTGTGTTCGCATAAAAATTTTGAATACAGGTCCAGAGAAAAGTTATCTGAAGAATTTCTACCTTTTTTTTTTTTTTTTTTTCTTCTCTTCAATATCTAGAGTAGAAATATCTAGATAATTTACTGGGGTTATTAGAAATTATCACTGTTTACATATTTTCCATAAAAATTTGCTTTACCAATAATTTATTGACAATTTTTTACTTCTTCTCTTTTGTTATGAGTGATAGGTAGGCAATATGAAAAAAAATTTGAAAATTTAGATGACACAAAAATCAAAAAATGCATAAGATTAAATGAAAAAAATAAAAATGTAAGTATATTCGAATTCCGAAAAAGCAGAAATATCTGAAAATAAAAATAGGTGATAACGAGAAAGGCGTACCGTAGGCGCGCCATCTTGCTAGTTACTATTGTATCTAATTTTTACTTCAAACTTCTACTTATGTGATGTAAATTAATTTAGGGTGTCTACCAGTCATCGAAAAACCCAAAAAGTCACGGATTTTCATTGAAAAATGTACAAAAAAAAAGGTGAAATAAAGGAGAAAAAAATTAAATTTGGTATGATGAAATTGTAAAAATAATTATAAAAAAAATCGTGGATAGTCACGGGAAAGAAAATTTGCGGTCACGGATTTTGAATTTTTTTCGACTTTGTAGACACTCTGGAGGAAGATATTCCTCAAACAATTAAAATAGCCATGACCATTACTGGTAGAGGAGTTTCTATGCTGTTCCGATTTTCCACAATATCCCTAAAGAAGGTACATCCTCTTACACGCCCCTCGTGCAATTTCAAGTCTGGAATGTGCACCTGTCAGGTTTAGTAATTATAATAAATTTCAAGAAAAATCTTAGTGGTACACATTAGAATAGAGCTTCAAATAGTAACCTTTTTCATATTTTTCGTGGTTTACAATTATTTTTTCAAAGCAAAATTTTCCTAAGAACTTTGTATACGATTAGAAAAGAAATTTTTCCAATTGTATGGAGTTTTGATTTTTTTGACGGTTTTTTTACTATAAAAAGAAATTATTATTCGGCACTGCCGTCAAATAAATTTTATTACACACTATAAGAACCCGACGTTTCGGATCAAACAGGGTAAACTAGAAGAGAGTTTCTAGTTTACCCTTGAAGAAGGATCACGTTTGATCCGAAACGTCGGGTTCTTATAGTGTGTAATAAAATATATTTGACGCCAGTGCCGAATAATAATTTCTTTTTATTGCAAAATTTTCCTATCCTATGATAATCTAGGCTACTGATCGGTGAAAAATTTCATCGTCATTCGAGAAGTTCGAGAGTTAAGTAAGTTGAGCAATTGGAATCGAAGTAGGATAAGTCCTTATGAGGTACTCAGGTTATGTGAGTCTTCAGCCTTGTCAGAATCGAGTGGTTTACTTTAATTTGTATCATTGGGCTTTTCAGTCTATGGCCACCTTTGCATACTAATGCTAGGAACGCAGATAGATCAAGATTTTAAACTCTGTTACTCCATTGACTAGTTGTTCGGTGTTTATGTGTTTGTATATTTTAGCATGTATAGGTACATCTATACAAAAACAATACGATCTTATCCTTTCCTACGAACACGAGGGTAATTACATATTTCAAAATAATTCCCTACCTTCTGGGCAAACGTCCAGCAGGTAAGCTCGACTCGGGTTTTGCAAACCGTCCGCGCAAAAATCGGATAGCACTATCGCCACTACGGTTATGGCGAGTACTAAAGGCGGAACATTTATCTGTTTTGGTTCCGAGTAGACAGCCGAAGTTTCATTTTTCTCAATATCAGAAGAATTAGATAGCGATAATACTGTTTGATTTGCTAATGCAGATTCCAGGTCATTCGCTCCCTCTTCGTTATAACTGCTCCCATATGGTAAAACGAGTAATCCTATGAAAATTGCCAAAAAGTAATAAATATTAAATTCCGAGGATATTCTCCTTCGGTCTGGGTTTAACTTACCTAAAACTTCAAAAAGCGCGTATCCCATCATGAAGATTCGTCTCCGACCGTGTCGGAATGTACAATTATCGCTCAAAGATCCAGTGATGGGTGATAGAAAAAATCCGAGAATAGGAGACAACGAGAATACTAATGAGGCGAGGTTTTGTGGGACGCCGATTTCCAGTAATATGGGAGACGAAAAGGCTGTTATGGCAGCGTAGGCGAACTCTATTCCCATCACAACAGCACACAAACGGATCAACTCCCATCGTGTTTTTCTCCTGGAACAAAAAAGAAAAACGTATACAAATAATACAGTGGATCTGATTACAATTTGCAGTGGGTGAGGGGACGTAGAGTATTGATCTCAAAGCGGTGAAGTACAATGCCTGAAAGACTCACCGATTGATGTGACTGAAATTAAAATTGATTTCTTCGGGTACCTCGGCCGGTGTTCTGCTGTGTCTTCGAAGTACATTGTCAACAATCTTTTTGTTCAGATTGACGTGATTTTCTCTCCATGTGGAAACATTTTCTTTGATATTTTCGCGAATACGGTGTAACCGACCGACGGTACCCTCATATTCGTTTAACTTATCAACCATCCTTTTAATTACAGAATGAGCGAACTGAAGTCAATTGCTCTGAACTTCGCATTCATTCTTACGCTCGATGGCCCCTTTTTTCTCAAGTTCGCGCGCAATACGACAGACAAAATTAATAGACGAGTTGACGCTCGATACAACTGAAGATGCGGGGTTACCAGAGAAACGAAAATCAATCAATTATTTCTTCCGAAATGGGAGTGAAACGACTTTTCGAACATGTGAAATCTTTTTCAATACTGTGTCAAGTTTCAAACTCGAGAGTGTATATATTTATGTTACACTAATGAAGAAGCTCATTTAGAAGGATTCCCTTACATAAGCCGCTTATCACAGACAACGGTGTAGCGTCCATGCCCGCAGTCGTATCGGAATACTGGTCAATACACTTATTATGAAGCCTAGTGTGCGATCGCAAGTTGATAACGCCGATGAAGATTTTTATCAGTCAATTATTTTGTAAAATTCGTCGAAATTTGACGACACTATAGCATTTCTTTAGATTGTGTGATGTGAAAGTGTGATCTTGTGACGATATAAATTATGGTTCGTCGTTTTATAAAAGAATTGTGCCAGGTAAGATGCGTTTTATTCGTTTCAAAGATCCGAATTTACGTTGTCATTTTTCCATCATGGATCCCTTTAAGATGAATGGTATCCTCGTAGTTACGAGCCATATTGAATTGAATGATGAAGATATTGAGGCACGTAACAATCATTTATCATCGAGTTAACTCGTTCCTCAATTTTATGGTTGAACATATTATTAAAAAGGGTTGTACTCAAGAGAGTAGCGTTTTACAAAAGATACCACACAAAACAAGCACCCGCGAGCGCTTTCGGTTAATTAACCATCTTCTAAGCGTAAGTGAACGGAAGCGACTGAACCCAACATCAACGAAGACAGAAAAACACGAGATGAAATTCATGATTGAACTAGCGAGTCATCAAATTGTGAATCATTCTCATACACTATTTCAATCAATCCCTCATCAGGAATGTACCTCTTTAGAACAGTGATGTCTTCATTATTCCGGTGTCTAATAATTTCTATATTTTCCAAAGCCAATCGCTTGAAGTACGAATTCTCCCTATGGAGGAGGGCCTGAGAACCTTCCTCAAACTTATGGCCACTCTCAATTAAATGATCGGAGAATGCCGATTCACCCAATTTACCCTTCCCCCAAGCCTTTTTATGCTCAGCTACCCGAACCTGGAGCTGGCGGCCTGTCATGCCTACGTAGATACCCGAGCAATCGTTGCACGCTACACTATAAACTCCACTCCTCTCGGCCACAGGAACGGGGTCTTTTAATCTTACAAGTAAACTTTTAACCGTGTTGGGATTATAAAATGCTGGCCGGAATCCAAAGAGGCGGAGGACTCGTCCCAATTTCAAAGAGAACTTGCCCAGGAAAGGAATTCTAATCCACCTCTTTCTACTGTCTAGGTGGTTCCTAGGGAGGGAGATTGTGAAATTGAGGCATTTTCTAGTGAGCTTCCTCAGGACCATTAGGTCAACATCCACTCTAACTTGATTAACCCTGGCGAGGTGCTTAATAGTCACAATTTCCTTTTGAAAAGCCGCCTGACTCAAAGGTATTTGAGTCAGTCGATGAATTAGGCTATTGAAAGCCACAATCTTATGGGCAGTAGGACAAAAGGACGATCCGTGGATAACGATATCGGTCGACGTTTGTTTTCTATATATACCAAACTCATGGATGCCATCATTAATAGAGATGGACAAATCCAAAAAGTTTATTGATAAGCCACCGACTTCCAATGTGAATTTTATGGAAGGGTATTGGCTATTTAAATAATTGAGGAACTCACTCAGGAGTTCCACAGGACCGTTCCACGCACATAATACGTCGTCCACGTACCTATGCCAGTAGTGGACGTGACTCAAGAACACCTGGCCAGAGGAAAATAAATCATTTTCGAATTTCGACATAAATATCTCCGAAATGAGCGAACCCAAGGGGGAGCCAATGGGAATCCCCACTTCTTCGGGAAATTCAAAAAATTTCCCATCAAACTTACAAAAATTAGGGGACCAGCAGATGTTTAGAAGGCCAAAGCATTCCGCAAATTCTTCGTGAAGAACGTTAGCTTGAACTAGTAACTCGCCCATGTGTTGCATGGCTACGGCCTTTGGAATGTGAGGAAATAAACCTACAACATCAAAAGAACATAAAGTCATTCCAGGAGGAAGACTGAGGTCCTTCAACTTATCTGCAAGGAAACCGGAGTTCTTTACTGAGTATGTAGAGTTTACCTCAACTCGAGACTTAAACCAACGATCGATGTATTTTGCTAAGGTATAAGTAGGTGACGAAACCGAATGATACAATTGGCCGCATTGGGATACCTTTTTTGTGAACTTTCGGCAACCCATAAAGGAGGGGAGGAACCGGATTGGGTTCCAAGATGACCTTTTTAGTCAAGGGGCTTTTGACAATAAATTGACTACTATTCACGAGATTCCTCACTTCTTTGATAAAATTTGGAAAATTGAAATTTGCATTTTCTTGGGCACCACACTGCCTGAGCACGTCATAAACTCCAGATACTTATTCATAATTACGACGGCATTACTTTTATCTGCCTTCGTAAGGATTAACCCCTCCTCCGTGACCTTCCTCTTTAGGCCTAGAATCAAGTCATGGCAAGCATTACTCATGAGAGGGGGGCGGGGGGTACTGCAGATCATTTCGGCACACTTCTTCTGGATATTTACCCCAGGTCCAATTTTCACCTTGAGATCCGCCACGACATTCGCGAGGGTCTCTTGATTTTTGAGGGGAGGTAGCCCAAACTTTAGTCCCTTCTCCAGGGTCAATTCGTCTTCATTAAACTCAACTCTACTGTAGTTGATGATATGCGGCTGAAACTGTTGGACAATTCCATCCTCAGTACAATCTTTTTTCTCAGCCGAGGCTTTTGCACTGAGGAGGGAGTCAATTTTGCCATTTTTCTTTTCTTTTAATTCCCGTTCAAAATCACGACAACCTTCATTAACGGATTTTATAAACGAATCAAACTCACCACGATGAAGAAGGGAAGCCAACCTCGAATGGACCAAAAGGATGAGCCTTGTAGTAACATTGAGCTGTCCATACCAACTCCTCAATTCCGTTTTAATCCATTTGATCGTTATGAAGTTCTCGTTGAGTCGCAATCAGAATAGAACCGAAAGTTAACAAAGTTTGGTCTCAGATGGAGTTGGAGATATTTTCTTAAAAACCAGATGTGGGAGGCGTAAGACACACGTTGGGTACGGAACTTCCGAAATGCGAAAGCGCTCGCGGCTGCTTGTTTTGTGTGGTATCTTTTGTAAAACGCTACTCTCTTGAGTACAACCCTTTTTAATAATCATTTATCATTTAATGAGCAAGTTTACACGCGACCGGTTTCGAACACGCGAAGGTGTTCATCTACAGGCGTCGAACAGAGAACTAAACAAAGAAACCGGTACAGAAAGGTGAATCACGAGACAACAAACCGGAATAATTGAAGTTAAATGAAAAAAAAGGGGGGGGGGAAGGACTAAAGTAAAAACGGTGAGTCACGACAATCTAAAATTAAAACAGCAAATACAAAAACTGAAATAAAACTTAAAGAGGTCTAAAAAGCGAAGTTAAAACGTAAGCCTAAAAAAGGATATCATCAAAAAAAAAAAAAAAAAGATAACTGAATAAGTCAATTGTTAGTGAAGTTGTAAAAATAACGAACAATTATGGTGATATTTTGGAGGAGGTCGATTGGGTTCGAGACCTGGGAATTATCATTAACAAACGCGCAGATTTCAAAACTCACATCCTTCAAAAAATCAAAAAAGCAGAAAGACTGCTAGGCTTTATTATCAGGAACTCTAGACACTTCAAAGAAATAAGGACACTCAATATGCTATACTACGCTCTAGTAAGGTCGAATTTGGAATTCGGGAACCTCATGTGGGATCCCAATTCAAAAATTATTTCTGATGCGATTGAAGCGACTCAAAAAAGATTCTTGAGGTACATATGATAGGAGTTTAGAAAAGTTTCAGCTTCTGAGCTATATATGATAGGGGGAGGGGGGCTTACAAAAATTTCCACTCTCAACCTATATGATAGAAGGGGAACTTCGAGAAATTTCCTCTCTCGAGCCAGATATGATAGGGGGGAGGGGGGATTGGCAAAATTTCCTATCCCAAGCTATGTGTATGATAGTAGGGGGACATGGAAAAATTTCCTCTCTCAAGCTATGTATGATAGGAGGGGAATTTAGAAAAATTTCGAATCTCCAGCTATATATGATAGGAATTTGGAAAAGTTTCAGTTTCTGAGCTATACATCATAGGGGAGGGGGCGAGAGGAATTTTGAAAATTTCCACTCAATATGCTATACTACGCTCTAGTAAGATCCAATTTGGAATTCGGGAACCTCATATGGGATCCCAGTTCAAAAATTATTTCTGATACGATTGAAGCGACCCAAAAAAGATTCTTGAGGTACATATATTATAGGATGTTTGAGTACTGGCCGACGGTTATGGAATATAGAGAGCTATTGCGGGGCTTTCAGATACTGGCATTGAAGGAAAGGCGCATCTTAACTTCAGTAATGTTCCTGCGCGATATGATACATGGGAGAATAAAGGAGCCAGGCACCTTGGAAAGGGTACATATACGAGTACCTAGAACAGGAGGAATACAACGACAAAGAGGAAAACATACCTTGTATCCTTTAACATCGCGCACAAATGCTCTCAAACATAGCATCATCAATCGGGCCCTAGAGCGCTATAATGAGATATGTGGGGAATACCCGGACCTGGACATTTTCCATCTGCATAGGAATGCATTCAAAAGGACACTAGTGGAGATACTCAGTAAGACCGTTGAGTGAATATGACCGAAGTATGTGAGGGAGGGTAATGCAGGGTGGATAGGAAGGGGACACGAACGAGCAGGACATGAGTGAGGTGTACATGAGGTGTGATTCATGTGGATGGTTGATGTGTGTGTGTGTGTGTGTGTGTGTGTGTGTGTGTGTGTGTGTGTGTGTGTGTGTGTGTGTGTGTGTGTGTGTGTGTGTGTGTGTGTGTGTGTGTGTGTGTGTGTGTGTGTGTGTGTGTGTGTGTGTGTGTGTGTGTGTGTGTGTGTGTGTGTGTGTAGGCTTATGTATGTATGTATGTATGTATGTTTTTTTTTTTTTTTTTCTATTATTTAGTTGGAATTGTAATTATTATTACTGTTAAAGT
This sequence comes from Aspidiotus rigidus, assembly GCA_035079385.1. Classification (NCBI taxonomy): domain Eukaryota; kingdom Metazoa; phylum Arthropoda; class Insecta; order Hemiptera; family Diaspididae; genus Aspidiotus; species Aspidiotus rigidus. The sequence continues at coordinate 2,624,165 of JAVHKY010000026.1, forward strand.
ATGTAAAGGTGGTGTCGGCAGTAATTGGTCCACGGACTGTTGTCGGCACCACCTCAAAAAATAAAACAATTTAAAATAAAATAAAAATAATTTGACTACACTAACACTAAAATCAAAAATTTTAGATAATTGCTCAACTTTCAAACCAACTTTTCAGCTCGAGTTTTTGGGCTAAGTTGACATACATATAGTGAAATTTATAGGAAATTTGATGAGGAACAACTTTTGTTTGAAACTTTTTTTTCTTTGATGCTTATTTTTCGATTTATTCTCAGAAAACTAATTTTTGTGGTACTTTGACCCTCTTTGGGGGAGCGCCCGCTCCCTGATCGCTGTGAACTTTTAGTATGTTTATCAAGAGACCATTTTAAACATAATCCACGAAAAAAACCTTTGCCGGCATTTATTTCCATTTCAAAACCTTATCTGCCTGGGCTATTAGGTACCTACATAAGGGTTCTGTCCAAAGGACGGGCATTTCTGCTTGTACATTATAAGTTTTTAAAGAAACCCAAACGGTGTAATACCTCTTTTTTCCAACGAGAAAAGTCAGTAAAATGATTTTCGTGTAATTTGTTTCATTCGGTTTCGCCGCATTTCACAAATCATTTGAAAGTTATTTTTCACTTTTTTCGCACTAGTTGTGTAATAGGTAAGGTAAGAATTTTTTGTTCTTTTTTTTTTTTTTTATTCGCATCAATATATACAGCGAGTTAATGAGTAAAACTTTTGTATTCCAAACTTCACCACAGTCTTCAGTCCCAGTTTGGAAAATAAACCATTAACAAACAAGAATTTTTGACGTGAGTTAAAAGGCCCATGCAATAGTTGATCTTTACTGCTCTTATCGATGAGATCGTAGGTTGGTTTTGAAATGTTTCTATCGAAATTTATACGTGAAATTTTTTTTCTACCCGACGGCAGAAGAGATTTTTCAAACTATTTGAATGAAACATCGATGTATCCCTTGTTCTGACTAAGTTCCTGATACAAACTACGCACTTGATAAGTGTTTTTGACTGCATTAGAAACCAGTTTCTCGGTTTTCGTTCTTCATGTAATTCAAAACTGTCTCCGTATACTGGTACGTAGATATGAATAATAGAGCGAGTAAAATAAAACCTCTTCTATCCGAATACCACCACCTTAGCCGTACCGGTGCACAGAACAGAATTATACAAGCTTTTCGTTTCAGTCATGCTCATTTGGTGAAACGAGTTTATGGTGAAACGAAAAGATATTGCTGTTATCAGTGTCGTTGCACTTATTATCGATGGATTATTGACTCTCACGAGGTGTGCAAATGATCATCGAATGTAAACTGTTAAAAACGAACCGACAATTTATAATAGATAATGTTTTTTTTCTGAAAATTTTGTTACTTTTCTGTTTTTTTTTCAATTTGTCCTTGTGGCTTTAAGTGTAATTAGAGATTGGTAAACTGCTGACAGGAGTCACACGGTATGCACGCAGATACTTTCAAAGGTGAGCATTGTGTTCATTTTCTTACAATGTGAAAGTTTTTGCAAGCACGAACAAATTTTGATACAGCGTGTTAACACGCATTCTACCCAAATTACGGAGGTATTCCGATGATTTTTTCTGCAGGGATTCTGTTCTAGTCTTGCAAATCGAACGGGAGAATTCTAGAACAGTCCACAAAAATGTGAAATTCTCGATATCTTTATTCTGGTACTTTCCAGAAAAATAGACCTTTTATTCGTCATCACGATTGACGTAGAGGAATTTTGGAGACGTATTCTGAGTACATCTTGCATCTCGAACACTTGTCCAAGGTAGTAGGTAGCCAAAATGAAAGGTTTAACCGATAGTCATGTTGAAAATTGCTTATTTCTTGCTAAATGCCGTCGTTGACGCCATCTCCAACTCAGTGACTCTTATGAGGATATAATTTTACTTCTTGAAGAACCCAAAGCCGTAACTTCTTCAGCTTTTCTTCTCAATTTTCGTATAATTTCCTGTTCTCCAGAGAGAACTAAAACCTAATCACTCAGAATCAGCGAAAATTTCTTCTGTCTAGACAGACTGTCTTCCTCTTGCCACCTGAGAGAGGCTTCCTACTTCCGATTAGAAATTATTTTCGATGAAAAGTAAGTGCGATATTTTCTTTCCAAAGGTGACTCACAACCCTTAAGTAAAAGCTAACAACCTAGTTACTCAATTTCGGCATTTAGATACTTTTTTTCACTGTTTGGAAATTTCCGTCCCCCCTAAAAGGAGAATGAACACATTATATAAGAGATTGTAGAGATCATTAAATTAGTCCGCGAGATTATATAAAAACTTCACACCTTGCGCTGATACAGTCTACAGAAGATTGTTTCTATGATTTATGATGTACTTTGGTACTTATGATGCAGATGTAGTTTTAGTTTCAATTTCCAAGGTTGTAAGATTACTCATTTTCGAAGTCGATATGTCTTAACCCGTACGCATATAGTTTTTTAATCAAATACACTGGCTCATGTCTTATACTTTCTTAGCATGTATGTAAAGCTGTAAAGTAGGGTTTACCAAAGTGAGAAGTGAAAAATTTGACTCTTCAACTAATTTCGCGAAAGTTCAAACCATAGACAGCGAGATGATTTTCGCGACTCCATTGACTTTGGGAGTCCGTAAGTATTGTCACGATGACCCGTGTTAAAGTAAAATGAAAAATGAAAAATTTCCACGAAAGATTTGCAAAACATGAGCTCACTCTGGGTAGTTTATTCTTCCACAAGACATAAAATGTAGCATCATAATAGCCAATAGCCCAATGTTTTACTCCACTTCCGCGCGTTGCTGAAAATGTGAAAACACACGATCTTGACAGTTTATTTACCCGATCCACCATCAGTTGAATAGATGCTCAATTCTCACAGAAATCCTTTTACGCTGGGAAAAAGTTGAAAACTTGCTGTTTTCTTTTTCATGTATAGAATCTAACTTTTTCTGTTTTCTTTTTCTGGTGGCAGAACCGTGGATTTGAAAGAGAAGGAATGGTTAGAATGAAACCGCACAAAATTGTACTTGAAGGAAGTCAGTGGAAGGGACCCATCCTATGGGTAGAGATGAGAGAAGATTTCCAAATAACCACTTTCTAATTCGGGATTATTTTCAACCCCTGAAAATATGACTCATTTCATGTACTTTCTAACCCCCCTTTGATTGAATTGACACGGTCCGAAACGTTACGGCTCGACATAATGTCAGAATACTCAAAGAGTAGAGTAAACGAAAAAACCAATTACAAAGACCGCAGATCTCGCATCTTCTCCTTTATATCTGCGGTCTTTGTAATTGGTTTTTTCGTTTACTCTACTCTTTGAGTATTCTGGCCCCCTTTGATTCTTGGATTCGTACGCGCCCATCCGTTCATTCAAATACTTGATCTTCGAAATTTCAATCTTCGATCTGTACACATAATAGACGAAATTTCGAAAGAAGGGAACTGGAAAGAATTTTGTCATCGAAATTACAGATTTGAATGGTGTAATGACCTCACCCCTGATCACCTTGGGCTTTTTTGAAGACTGTGAAAAAACTCGCAGCCTACTTCGTTACAGGGAACCTGTTTTATGGGGGTTTCCTTTTTCGAAATAAAGATTGAACTTTGTTCCTTGCCACCTTGGGCGTTTGAGCTAGAAGCCCATATTTTTCCAAGTTTCCTCTTATCAGACACAGCTCAGTGTTTGAAATATTTCCATGTCCTCGTCCTATCATATATAGCTTGGGGGTCGAAATTTTATAGCTCGGACGTCGAAATTATCGCTCCTCCCCCACATAAAGCAGGTTCCTTTTTAAAAATTCAAGGTCTGCGCCGCAGATTCGTGAGTCCCATGGTCGAAGAAACGAGCGAAATCGAGAGAAAAGGAAAAGGGGCGTGGATAACATGGTGGATTCTTTAACAGGGAACCTGTTTTATGTAGGGGTGAGGGGGTAATTTGAAGAAAAATGACGGACGCCGGGTACTGTCCGGCAAAACGTGAGACTTGGAAAAAAAACACTTAAGGGTTCTTCAACTGAGTTAAACGAGGGATGGCAGGGAACAGATATAGATTGTGACTTCACAGGCCCGGAATTTGGAGCCATATATAACGGGAGGGGTACTCAGAGAAAAAACTAATCCATCACGTCATCAGGTCGTGACGTCACAAGACTGACTTATAACGTCATCAAACAGTCACGTCACAGGCCCCGCCTCTGAAGCTATATGTGATTGGAGGAGGGGGACTTGGAAAAAACTCGCGGGTTCTTTAACGGAATTGAACGAGGGGTGGCAGGGAACCTGTTTTATGGTGCACGTGGGATCTGAAAAATGTAGATTATGACGTCACAAGGCTGACCAATGACGTCATCAAATTGTGACGTCATAGGCCCAAACTATGGAGCTATGAAAAAACTTATCTATGACGTCATCAGATCGTGATGTCACTAGGTGACGTATGACGTCATTAAACTGTGACGTTACAGGCCCCACTCAAAGCTATACATTATGACGGGGGGGGGGGGGGGGGCTTGGAAAATTTTCTACCTCCGAGCTTTGCCGGCCGGACGGAGGTCGTTTTTCTGACGCCCCCGATGAAACAGGTTCCATGTTGAAACTTCGACCTCCGAGCTGTATATAATAGAAGGGAGACTTGGGAACATTTCGATCTCCGAGTTATTCAGAAAAATTTCAACGTGATAGGAGGGGAACTTAGGTGGTGAGAACGAAGTTCACCCTTCATTACAAAAATTTAACAAAATTTGATACTGCTCACAAATGACTCCTATAAATCAGATTCCCTAGGTTAATGAGGGCAATTCCGAGCAGCTCATCAGGTGTGATGCGAGTTTTTTTAATTCGATTTTGAACTATTCGAAAATTAACGATTTGGATGATTCGAAAATTGAAAGTTCCACCGTATAACATGTTCCATTTTCACTTCCGAGACTCGCTCTCTCCCTTTCCTTAAATGGCTACCGCATCAAGCACACTGGCGACCAAGTTTTCAATCTGAAATCTGGCCTTAGGGCGTCTCACTCTGTAGTCTGCACTAACTTTGTTTTAAAAACCAATACTCTTCCCACCAACCCATCCAAAACAGTGTCTCTAGGAAGAAGAATGGAATGCTCCTCCTTTCCTAATCGCTACGAATAACTTTCCCTTTACCTTCGAATCTTTGCAATTGACTTCAGTATCTCCTCATATTAACCTCCAATACCCAACGAGCAGCAAGACTAATTCAATTGTCACTTGACAAAATCTTCAAATGGTCATCTGATGACCGTGGATTTCGATTTTCAGACAAGGAAACAGTCATAGTTGTGTTCCAATAAAGATACTCACGCCCAACGCCTCTTCTTCGCGATGACAAACCAATCTTGTACCAAATTCCTTGGTCTCCTCTTTGACTCCAAAATCTGCTGGACCTCCCCCATAACAATCTTGAGTGAAAAATGCCTGAATTCCTTGAACATTCTCAAAGTCCTATCACACCTCTGTACTGGCTAAAACCGCAAACTACTTCTCCAACTCTAATCCGTTCCCAACTTGATTGCAATTCTTCAATTCACACCCATTCCAACCAAAAAAAAATTGAAATTGTTGGACTCCATTAATCTTCCGAGCTTCGACTGGCCCTTGCCGTGTCCTTCTCTCAGTCTATGCGCTGTCTCTGCGTTACCGCGCTCGATCTTTCACTGCTGACTTTCACACAGTACCAAATCTTCTTATCTTTTGAAATCCTGTCAGCCCATACGGCCACTCTCCCTTGGTCAACCACCATTCCTCACATTTGTCTCGATCCTACCGGAATTCCCAAGAGAGGTAACTTTATATACAAATAAGACATCAACAAAATTATCTTTACTGAGCCTTTACTTCTAATTTTAAATTCTGCGAGTGTTCTCCCGCCCCATCATCCTCGTTTTACCGTCGGTGATTGAGCGATCTGCGAGTACAACCCCTCCCCCTTTAACCCTGTCGGTGATTCAGAAATCTAAGAGTACACCCCCCTATTTGGGAACTTCAAAAACCTTCATTATATTAGGCCTAATGTACAGTAATCCGCTCGTCCTTCAGAAAGCTGATTAGCTTCACATACAGTATACTAGACTTATATTAAGGAAGTAGACTCAAACAAACTGAGCCTCATACTAGGCCTACCAGCTGGCTATAGTAGGGCCCAATATAATGAGGGCCTTGGTATCTGTCCTCCAGAATCATCGGTCATCATAGGGCGTAAAATAAAACTGTTGTACCTGCCTGTACTCGGCTCACCTTCACCTCATGCCATTGCCTCAGTACTCTCTCCTGTCTCACATTATGCAAGAGCGAAATACCGCGAGCTAATGACGTATAGCTCGTTATAAAATAAAAAAAAAGTGTCACAGAACTTTGAGAATGTGATAATAATCATTGTAATTCTTGTATTAAAGAGGATTTATACGTTACACAAAGTTTGTATTATATCGGTATTGCGAATACACTCCCAGCAAAATTAAGATTTTTTTATCTACAATAGGTATATCAAGTAATTTTTTTCGTCGTCTCGCACGATAAAATGACAATGTTTAGGTACTTACTAGAAGCTACCAACCTTTGTATGGCCTTGATGCGTCTTTGCATTTTGTCGGTACTAAAATATTGTCTAGCAAGTAATCAGATCTTGGTTGCATAGTCTACAGAATTTGCGTCCTGTAGAGCGTTTTTTTTTTCTTCAGTTTCACCGAACACGTCCACGAACATTCAAATTGAAATGAAACAATAGTACGAATACATGGTAATATAATTATGAAGCTCGGTTCGTTAGGTCTAGTCTATTTCGTTTTCAATCGATTTTCTGCTTATTCGAACGAGATCTCGTAGGTAGGTACTGTACGATGTAACGCAGATCTGCGAAAAGAGATGAAATTACATTCTTAATAATTATACAGGCGTATAACTTCAAATTTTGGAATAAATTAAAGAATTACGATTTATGCAAGTTGCCAAACCGGATTCGCTCCCTGAGGCTTCATAATATCTAGCAGACACTCGACTCGAAGATGTAATAGTTTCAAACTGCTCGACTAGAGTGATGAGCGGGTGATTAAGATGGATTTGTTGGATGCTGAGTTCTCGTAAGCAACGCGGGCGAGATGTGTGAAACACGAGTGCAGTACTTAATTTTAAAATATAAGCCCGAATATTAGTAACCTTCTAGATACAACATTATCTATGTGTAGAATTTCACGGTCCGTAACGACATGTAGTATCGCTTGTCCCATTTTCCAATTTCCCCTTACTATAATGTTTATTTTGGAGCCTTGAAAAAAAGTATATTCGACTGCAATTTTTTTACGTTTTAAAGATTTTGAAAATCCGTTCTTAATACGTACCGGTATGAGTAAATAGTTTTTTTTTTTTTTTTTCTTCTTATCAGTCCGTTAGGTACTGTGCTAGTTCAGTCGTGTCTCAAAGAATTTTCTTTCTAAAATTAATTTTTTTGCAGACTATGGAGCTGAAGTGAGAATAAAACGATAACTGCTCATTTTCGATGGGAACTTCCAGAAATCCTGTTCTGAAGAGAAGGAAATCTTTGACTGAATTCTACACGGATTATAATCACGTTTACAGGTGCGTATTTACAGTATAGATTCAGTTCTCAATAAAACAAAATTATAATAATTTCATCTTTTTTTGTTTTTCAGGAAAAAAACAATATGGGAGTTGATACGATTGTCGATGTCCGTCGTAGGAATCGAGTTCACCTATTCGGCAATTACGTCTTTCGTATCGCCGATACTCTTAGAAATGGGAATCGAGTTCGAGACCATGTCGATGGTGTGGGCTGTATCTCCAATTATTGGATTCTTCTTGTCGCCGGTTATGGGATCGCTAAGCGATCGGTGCTCAATGAATTTTGGTAGACGACGACCTTTCATCTTGATTTTTGCCGTCTTCAATGTTATAGGTGAGTAATAGTGCTAAAGTACATATTTTTGAGGGACCCTCCGAGAAATTGAGTTCCAATTTTTTCAAGTCCCCCTTCTATCATATCACATTCCCTGCGTTCCACGTTTAACTTCGTCAAGGAAGCCGTCGTTTTTTCAAACACAGTAAAGGGCGTCGGAATTTGAGCCCGAGGGAAAAGTCGACATTTTTAAAAAGTCTATAGGATGAAGGCTTCTAGAGAACCACAGTCTGGCTTGGGGGAAAATGACTCTCAAACATTTAAAAACTCTGTCCCAGTTTCTCATGATCCAGGTCGCCGGGTCTCCATCAGCTCCGAGCTCAGGGATGAAATTCCCTTGAGTTCCACTCTCTCGTTTACAATGTAAGTTTAGAGCCCCGACGAAAACTAAGAAGAATTTCAAAAATTCCTAAATTTGAGTGCTGGAGATTGGACGTTCTACGAACTTTGCATCTTCAAAATCATACTCGTCTATTCTCAATTATATTTCTTTTACCCTAAGCCCCCAAAATCAATATCAAAAAAATTTCTCCGAGTTTTCCAGCACTCTTATGATTGCATGGTTTGAAATTTTTACAAACTTGAAGGCTCGTGTTGTTTTATTTCCGGTTTTAAACACAGATCAAATTTTAATGACCCACAGGAGCGCTACAATCGACAAAATTAATTATTTTCTCATTCTGAAGTTGATCAGAAACGAAGTCATTTAGCGAGAAAATTGAGAACAATATTATTTGTAGAGCATACAATTTCCGACAAGTTACATTCTCATTTTTTTTTTACTAGCTATTCAACTACATAGAAGTCATTAGCTCGAGAAAAAGTATTGGAGTTAAGTGGATTTGTAATAGTATGTGGAGCGGAGGAAGTTGAGAGTGGTAGTGGTGGATTTTGAGTTCTTGAGGAGGGCAGAGGAGGCTTGAGAGGGTTACAGAGGTTAGGGAAGTATGGAATGGCGAGAAAATGAGTGACGGATATTGGCACGAGGCTGGATCGGCGAGACGGAGTAGGAAATGGTGCCCAACTTGTAGTTGAGCTATACAACTACTTCTTCATGGAATGAGGAACTATATAATGGAAGAGGGGTTTTCAACTAAGCGACGTTTATTGTGGGGTTACTATGATGAGATGATTAAAGAACGATAGTAAGATTTTCAGTCATTGGCCCGAGAAGGAGAGGGATCATTGATTGAGGAGGAGAGAAGGGCTCGCTTGGCTGCTAGGTCCACTGCGTCGTATTCCGGAAGACCGATATGATCAATAATCCAGAGGAAGGAATTGGTTATAGAGAAGACGTATGGTGTGCAGGAGGAAGAGAATGCTTTGAACAATAGTAAAATTTTTGCATGGCTTGCAGAGGAGGAAAGAAGGAAAAATCTCACGGATTCATTAACGAAGTTAAACAAGGGGTGACAGGGACCTGTTTCATGAGGTACGCGGGATTTGAAAAACATAGGTAGATTGTGACGTTACAAGGCTGACCTATGACGGCATCAAAGTGGGACGTCACAGGTCTGGACATTGGATTTGTTCAATTTCCCACCCTTTGTAATATCGCTTATAAATTGTAATTTGTTTGAAATGTTTCAAATAAGACGGGAGAGAAATAAAAGGCTTTTCTTTCCACAAGAATTTTTAGCCTTTTATTTCAGCTCTTTCACATAAAATCGTTTTTACTTAAATCGAAATAGGACAACTCGGACCTCTCACCCGTCGAGATTTCTGTGAATCGTCTTCCTCTACATGTAAGTAGCTCTGATTGGTGAATCCTCCTCTGCTTTTCAGTCAAATTCTTTGAACGTTTTCGTGATGACGTCACGCCCCCGCCCTGCTTGTAATTTTCTGAATCTCTCTTCTCTATAGGGACCTGAGCGAAATTCTTTTGATATCCCTAAATTAGGTCAAGGTCATTCGGACGGAGACGGGATTTTCTGAGAACGTCCGCTTCCTCCCAACAAAAGTAATTGCGGATGGTCTGCGACAAAATGATCCGAAAAGTTGTGGGCTTTTGTGGTAAGATCATTGAAAAAGTACATCATCTCGATTAGAGAGCAGAGGAAAAGATGTCTTATTACTGGAAAGAATATAGTAGATCATGAGAGGATAATGGGAACAATTCTGATGAGTGAGTATAATTCCATGGTTGAGTGTGTTTGAACCCAGGTTCAGATCCGGAAAAAGTTTCAATGCTTATGCCAAGAGCTGCAGAACGACTAGTATTTCTCGATGGACTTCTATTCACACGATAATGATGCTCGAGGACGTCACTGAGACACAATTGAGTGCTTAAGTTTTGGGAGATAGTATGGAAAGGTAGTTCAACGAATTGTATCTGATGATTTGTAAACGAATGCTTCGAGAAGTGGAATTGCTGAGGGATTTCTTTTCAGTCAATAACGATTATGAAGTTCGAATATCTCCGTTCAAATTCTCGACTTTTAATGGCTAGGAGTCGAGGAGAGAAACATTTTCAGAGTCAAATTATGAAAAAAAAGTGGCTCAAGATGAGAAATGAAATTCGCTTGGTTCAATGAACTCGAACGTCCCTCAATTTTACCACTTATACTTATAGCTTAATACGTATCTGTTCATGTTGACTTCCTCAGGTTTATTACTGATACCACTAGGAGAATCACTTTCAAGCACTGCTAAAGAACCTGGTCGAATGTGGTTTAGCATGCATCATTCGACGATACACTTGATTGCTGTCGTTGTAACCATCGTCGGAGTCGTTATTGCTGATTATACCAGCGATGCTTTACAAAGTCCATGCAGAACTTATTTACTTGATCTCTGCCGTGCAGGTAACCATTCAGTTTAAAAATAATGTGTGCCTTTTCCGAGTATCTTCGCGGATCTCGGTTGGAGATTTATTCTGATCAGAAACACTTGTTTTGGAACTTACGTTGCGGGACGTTTTTCCTCATCATTTTATAAATTTTGAACATCTCTGACCCCACAAAGTTAGCGCACCGGTAGCTAAATGTAGCATTTCTATCACTTTTCCTTCAATTCTTACATTTTCATGTGATGGTTTGTATTATTCTTCAGATTCAATTCTGAATTCAGCACTCATTTCTCACAAGCTCCATTTGACAAGATGCACTAAGCTTGGTTTAAAAACGTGTTTCACAACACAATAAGTATAATTTCTATTCCTTTTTACAAAATGATAATTTGGCGCTACTTGCAAAAGGGCACTAGCGCGCCGGGTTTAATATCAAGATGAATCAAGTTTAGTACCTATCCACCACATATTATTGCTTAGAAATACTTTTCAATACTTCACAAATAGATATTCATTACCTACACTTTAGGGGAGTCAACAAAAAAGTAATTGTGAGAAAGTGATTTGAACTACCAGTTATCATGCGCTGATAGATGAGTGCGGCTGGGAATGAGAATTCGAGAATATTCCGGCAATGAAACGATCACTCATCGATAGTGAGGTAGCCTAACATCGAGAAAGGAATTTGAAATCATTGATGAGTGAATTATAATTGGAAGACAGACAGGACGTGGTACATTATCATAGTGATGGAGATAGAGACAGGTACAGAGAATGAAAGAGCGAACATATAGGGTTTTTTCCAGTCCCGAGATACACTCACACCAGCGTCTGTTCCGATAAGAATTCCCATAAGGGAAGAATGGAGATATTCTTATCAGTTTAAATTGGCATGTGTTAGTGACCTACGTAGTGTGAATTTACATTCCAAGAAAAAGTTCTATACATGATACTGGTAGAGGAATCAACCCAGAAGAAAAAGCGAAACTTCGAATTCATGTAGAGATCGTTATTTTACGTAGGTGTATTAATCATCAATCTGTTCATTTGACAATATTTAAATACTTACCTCCTTGATTTTGGTTATTCGCCAATCAGAAATATGAAAGAGAAAGAAGAGTGGATTAATCTGTTGCGTCAACCGGTGACACGAAAATAATATTCTACGTGATAAAATACGCCAATTCTTATCAGCGAAATTCGTGAAAAATGACGAAATTTTATACTTATTTTGTTATTTACAAATCAGCTGATGTCAGTACATTGAAGAGAGTGTATACGCGTACCGTAATTAAATAATTAATTGTCATTGACGTGAAGCGACGATCTGAAATGACTGAAAAACAATATCCGATTTTTTTTTGAAGACCGGTGATCATGATACCGGTATCAATTTTCTGTACTTCGCAGAAATATTTAATGCACAATTTCGTTGCCTAAAACTTTTTTTTTTTCTCTTTTTTTAGATCAAGTACCTGTCTATTCATTTTTTCAACATTCTTCTTGAATCGCAAATGAAATTCCTTTTTTTTTTTTGCATTTGTCACTTGATTCAGAAATTTAAGCTCCTGCCTCGAATGCTTAGAGTAAAGACCTCTTATTCCCTGATGGTTTCATATTCTTGTAAATAATATTTTTCTTTGTGCGTATAATTATACATTAATATTTTTTGTTCCTCAGTCCATAAAATGATTAGTATTGGTATCAAGAAGAGAATTAATCTTTTCATGCAAAAATTTCGTTCTACAACAGGCCTCATACATACCTTAAACTCTTAAAGGATTACCTATCTTAATACTTCGTACCTATTTTGTAAAATAAACGATGTTAATTTTTGGAAGATGAAATGAAACGAAATTATTTTATAATTTATGCAACAAACTGAGTTGTTGGAATTCTTTAGCTCTCGTAGGTTCTGATGATTTAAAAAAAATAATATTAATTTTGCAAAAACGAATATGGTGATATTAGAAGGCAAGTGTAATTGTAAATTACTTAGGTCTATCTACCGTGATATCAAACTGAAACCGACAGTACATAAGATTTGTGGGTATAGATAATGTAGGTATATTTCTTGAATTTACAAAAAATATGATGTGTTACAAACCGTAGGTATTTTAAATAAATCGCATAAATCGCGAGCGCGCTTTCGACGGATCGTCATTATCAAGTGAATGGCCTATTTATGCGATTTATTTAAAATACTTACGGTTTGTAACACATTATATTTTTTGTAAATTCAACAAATATACATTATCTAAAACATGTGCCGTAACATTTCGGAACGTATCCGTGTTATTTGTGGGTATCTTTTAGCTGTTGCAGATTCTGATGCATTTAAAAAAAAAGTAATAATGATCTTGGAAAAACGAATATGGTAATATTAGAAAGCACTTATAATAATTGTAAATTACTTATCTACAGTGACATTTTGAAAATTATTGCCAATTTTTATAAAATATTTTCTTCGTTCATTCGTTCATTTGTTCTCTGTTCATGTTTACTTTAATTTAGGTATTCATAATAGTTTGATTGAATTTTTTAAATTTGATGATATGCAGCCAGTTTACTAAGTTTCTGGCAACTTTATCGACTTCATTTATATAGTTATTGAGAGTTGCAACTACGGGTAAGTCTACTTGTTATTGACGCGCAGATGCCTACGAAACTAGTACCCTATGTAAAACAAGATTATTTTTTGCAATGAATTCTTATACTCGATCTAATCTACTAGTAGTTGATTTAATTATTTCAAGTTGAAATGCTTATTATTTGGTACCGGTACCTATATGTTTTCTGCTGCCTAATATCAAAACCAATATAATTAGAAATTTTGAATTCCTATTTTGGAAGTGTTGGATTATTATCATTATAATTTTTTTTTTTTTTTTGGCTCCTATTTTCTGTATTCATTACCGATATTGAATTTTCGTAATCCTACAAAATAATGGGAGTATGTAGGTAATTGTTGAACCGCATCTGAGGAACTGAAAGATCTTATAATTTTTATTACAATATTAAATCACGTCCTACATATTCTCAAAATTAAAAATCTTATTTTAGATTTTTCGGGGAGAGCAAAATTCTTCGTTTTTCTAATTTTCAGTTACGTACTGATCATCATAATATTATTATGTAGAAGCGGCAAATTGTTCGAACGTTCTGTTGGTGTAACCACAATGTATTTCTGAAATGACTAGGAAAATGATCTATTTGAAAATAATTCATAACTTGAAGTGAGAAACTTGTAGCTACACGAAATTATATGTTGGAAATACTTTATTTGCTGAACGTTTCCTGTAGCCAATAAAGTATTTTCGAGGTAATAATTTATAATGTCACTTCTTTTTTTTTTTTTAAGAATAATAAAAAGTAAAATGAAAAGATCACGGTATTGCGTGGTACTAAGAAGAATTTAACGATCATGTTTTTTTCTAATACGAATTATGATAAATTATCACCAGTTTTCGCTATCTTATAGTAATTTATATTTACGTGAATTTTTCAGATTGGGGTTAAATTTCTTTAGTACCTATTTTCATTCAATCATATTTTCTCCAACCGGTGTCTGAAAACTACCTATCTAATAAATGTATAATTATTCTTCTTTAGTAAAACTACCATTTTGATCAGTCTTTATTCCTCACGTCGAACGTTCTTTTGTTTCAGATGACCAAGCTCGAGGCTTAACGACGTTTACGATTATGAGCGGCATTGGAGGGTTTTTTGGGTACTTCTTGGGTGCATTTGACTGGAAGAAAACAACGTTATATGGTAATGAAATCGTTACCCCGACCTAAATTATTATTTTAACGTTATTCTTGTCGCTAGTACATAAATAGTAATATCCTATTATCTTCTTATCAATTTACGATAGTTCATTTATAAATACTGCTTTTAAAACCTTGAAAAGGAAAAAAAAACGATATTATTTTAAATAATGTTTTATTTTTTCCCTCCATAGACTCCGCTTTTCGTGGTAACGCGTTTGATGGCCATGTACACATGTTCTTTACATTGGCAGCGATTTTTTTTTCTATTTGTATTATAGTCTCTGTCACTACGTTTAAAGAGATACCTTTGAAAGTGATCGATAACATGAGACTGAATACAAGCATACCGATAGTAAGTTGAAAGAGGAACGCAGAGGGACATGAGACTGGTGAATCATAGGTACCTACTTAAATTTTTTTCCGTAATGGACGTAGAAGGTCAAATTGAGAACCTGTTTTGTTTAATGAAAAAAAAGAAAAAACTGCACACAAAAATCGTTCCTTACTTGCTAGCTTCTTTTGAGTCCGTAATACTTGGAGACCCACAAAACAATTGAGCTACTATATTGGATAGAAATGACATTTATTTCCCAGCGTAATTTTAGTCCTGTTGCAGAGGACATCGGCTATTTAAATTTGTCTTTAATTTTATCTCCTGAAAATTTTTTACCATAGATTAGGTCACCTCTGCATTCTTCGGTCACTCTCAATTCCAAGAAATTTTTCCTTCATCGGCTATTCATTTCCTTTTTTTTTCTTCTTCTTTGTAGGATATTGAAGAAAACTGCTTCGATATAGATGAATTGGACGTTCTCAATGGTGAGAAATATTACGGCACCACCGATCGTAAAGCTCTTTTACCTGAAGTGAGAATCCCTATATTCAACTGACGGATTTAAAATGAAGATTTTCATTGTCACAATTTTATAGTACAATCTGTTGCTCTTCAGGAGAGTCGTCCAACTCTTATGACTTATGTAACTTCAATCGTACGCATGCCGTATTCTCTGAAAGTTTTGTGTCTCACGAATTTATTCTGTTGGATGGCACATTCTTGTTACACACTGTATTTCACCGATTTTGTTGGAACAGTTGTTTATGGAGGCGATGCTTCTGTAAGTAGTTTAATTTCCTATTTACAAAAAGACTTCTGTTTTATTGAAATTCTTTCATGAAGCTTTGCTATGGTCTCAAACTTGAGTGGCCAGTAAGTCTGCTTGTATTTGTTTAAGAGGGAGTTCGTGATACAGGAAGAGACAGAATGATGAAGCCAGAAGTTTTTGAGAGCTGGACAGGAGAATAGGTCGTCAGCATTGCAGAGTAGGCATGGAAGGAGAGAGAAACGGAAGAGGAAAAGAGTGGGTGTGGAGAATATGGCAACAGGCTAGGATGACTTCTAAGCTTTGGCAAAGACAGTTTGAAGTAGACCGAGGGATTGGAGATTGTTAAGTAGATCGGAGCTCGGTGGAGGAGGAGGAGAACCAGACGGATACGAGAAAGAGGATCACTTTCAAAAGATGAATACAGTGACTGCTTTGAGGCGAAGTCCACTGCTTCGTATTCTTCAAGGTCAATGTATCCCGGTATCCATGGAAAAGAAATGGAGGATGAGGATAGAATAACTTGAAAAGTATATAAAAATGAGGATTCGTTGAACGATAAGATCAGCAGAATGAGGACAGTGGATAGCAAGTAAGGATGAGAGAGAGATGGTATGAAGAATTTGCGGTCTTTGCGGAGGTCATATATCTTTTAGTCTATATTTTTGGAACAGTTTGCCTAAAACAAAGTCAGAGCTTTCGGTCAGGAAGATACGGGGAGGAGGGAACTTTAATGGGTTTCAGTATTGGAAAGATGATGGCCAGTTTCCAAATGGGAAGGTGAAGACCGTGTCGAAAAATTGAGTTGAATAGTGAGAGGAGGTAATGAGGAAAGCTTCATACAAATCTACGATTAATGACGAAATGTTTATTTTTCTCTTCCTCAGGCTAAATCGGGATCACCTCAGAAAAGTTTATATGAAAGCGGTGTAAAATTTGGATGTCTCGGCATGGCTCTTTTCTCAATATCATGTACAACGTTTTCCATAGTTATTGAAGCATTAATAAGATGCCTCGGGTAACAAAGAAAAAAAAAATACACATTTTCTACCATTCCTAACATATCATGACGACTCACCTAATTGAATTCTTATCACATTGTTACAGATTACGATGCGTTTACATGTGGAGCATTCTCATCGATGCTCTAGCGTTATTATTCATGTCTTTATTGAAGAATAAAATAGCGGTCTTGTTACTCTCTATTGGCTGTGGTATTTTGTATTCGACAATGTTTACCGTCCCTTATATTTTGTTGGCCCATTATCACGAGATCAATGTGGTACAGTACATATTTCGAAATTTTCAAACTTACTAAAAAATACCGAGTCACAAAGGTGTCTCAATTTCCGTTGATTTGGGAATCTTGCGTTTCGGAAATATTGTAAATTGCATAGTGGGGGCAGAACACAACGGAACCTAATTTTACTCTTGGACGTTCGATATGCAGAAAGTTCAAAAGAGGTGAATGGATGAACGTTTTAGTGATGTCACTTCTCACGATTAAAAATCAAGTCAATTGTAAGCAGTGGCGTAATAAAAAAAGCTAGAAATATTCCTGAAAGTTGGCAATTTTTCACCTCTGGAAGAGTTGTCCTCAATCCCTTCTCCCCTTCGTCTTCCGTAAATATGCTACTGACTATTGGTTCAAATTGACCATTAGGCGGTAATCTGCGTGACTCGGGTTATTTCTAGTTTTCTAAATAAAAGTTGTCTCGGTTGGACAGAGGTACTAAAAAAAATTTGTTTGTTTGCAGTTCGAAATCGACCATTTCGGAGTTCCTGTTCCTCACACACAGATCCGTGGCCTAGGCACGGATATTTCTTTAGTCGGTTCTTGTATATTTGTGGCTCAATTTATGTTGTCGCTTCTAACTAGCGTTGTAGTTCATTTTACAGCTAGTTCTGCTGCCGTTCTGCTCACTGGTTCTGTTATGGCGATGGCCGCGTTCGTTTGTGCGGCTAAAATTATGTATTTGAACATGTAAAAAGAAGACGCGAAAGAACGAACAAAATTGATTTCTTACTTGAAAGGTTGTTTTTGAGTCGTAGAAGGTTACCTAAATACTTTCAAATTTGCACCCGATGTACTCTAATTTATGACCCCGCAATGAGGATTGTGTGTGATCACGAGTATAAGCGTTGAAATGAATATTTTGTCTTGCAAATTGATCACTTAATTAATCTTACAAATTATGACTAGATAACGGTTCGGTACGGTACTATATCGTAGATTCCTTCTTACTTTATAGTCTGCGTACTTTTGGACGAACTGAAAAGTAGTTATTTCATTCTTTGTGCTGCGAGCGATTCCTTACGTCTATACGTGTTCTTTTCATGTATCTTTAAGTTGTTCCTATTTTTTTTTTTTTTTTTTGTGCGTGAGTTGAGAAGTATAATCTGATTTTTTCATCATCATTGTTGTTTGTACCTAATTTATCAAGATAAATGTGGAAGCAAATATACGTGAAGATAGTTGTTGTGCCAAAGAATTTGAATTTCGAGAGAAATTGTTTTGTTTATAGTCAATTAAGCTTATAAAAGAAAATGATGAAATGAATCGTATTGGTAGAAATTTTCTTCTATCTTTAAGTCATCGTCCGAGTCATCAAGTTTTCGAAGACCAAAACATATTTTTTGTCGTTGTACATTTGAAATTGAAAAAAAAAAAAAAAAAAAACTCCCTTGAAATTCAATTTAGTTAGAAAAAGATGAGAAATCTTAAAATATGCGTCTATATCTTATTATTAAAGCCCGGATTCCTGGCAGTGAAAAATTTTATTTTCGGCATCGAATAGATTTCCGACAAAATTCGTTAATTAAAAAAAAAAAAAATGGGAAAAACACACGTTTTTAGTGTTTTTACAAATTCACATTTCCGAATAAAATTACGTGATTTTTGACCGAAATGAATTAATTTTGTGGATAAAACTCATCAATACAAAATTCTAGCAATTTTTCTATCAAAATTTTTAATTTTTTAACTTTGGACTAAAAATAATATTTTCAACCAAAACTATCCAATTTTCACCAAAATTGATGAATTTTAAGCAAATTTTTTACACGTCTCTTCTTGTTAATAAATGAAAAGGTAACAATTTCAAACTTTGTACTCCAAACCAACGGTTCTGGCACAATTTCGGCATTTATTTTTTTTTTCGGCAAAATAATACTCTTTTCTTTGGCCTTCCTTCTTGTGATTCGACCTTTTATTTTATTAAAAACTATTCGCCCGTTCAAGATGAAAAGTGACGAATGCCGGGAAATCCGGGCTCTATACTTATTATTATCACTCACTAGCTTTTCATCGGGTAAAGTTTTAGTTTTCCTCCGCAATAAATTGTAAGTGGATGAAAAATTATCTTCGAAAATCTCGTTCAGTGGACAAGGCACGCATTTGGAAATAGAACACACGTCGTAAGACCTACTCGAATCACCAAGTACCTATCAAACGATGTGAAAATAATATGATAGGTAACGTAGTACGTACATAAAGAGGTACTTGACTCTAAAAAGAGAGGGCAGCGGGCACACGTAATAAACGATCATAAGCTAGCCTATTGAATTAAAATACAATGACTTTCCAAAGTAGAGAAGCATAATTAAAATAAATGAGAGGTTGAAATTCGCGAAAAGGTAGACCTACACTTTGTAGAAATCTATTTGCGAGTTTCAACCGTTCGAAACATACAGCAAAATGATGTACGAAATCACTTGAACTTTTTCGGAATTTAAAATTGTTTTTCATAACTATTTAATTTTTTCCCGTTTTTTTCTCGACTTAATAAGTACTTATTACTTGAACGTGCAGTCTTTGCCTTGAATTATTTATCAATGTCGTACTGCACGCGCTTGCTATCGTATTTGCGTATGGATTTTGAAGGAGACAATTAATGCTTATTGTTTTATTCCAAGAAACTATATTATTGATCATTTTACAAGCTTTTTATATGATAATATTTTTTTTCTTTATAAACGACCTCTTCGACTACTCAACCGGTCATTAGCTCGGGGAGAAATGTTCGGATTAAATGAATTTGTAGTAATAGGTGGATCGGAGGAAGTTTAAGGTGTTGGTTATGGTCTCTGAGTTATTGGAAAGAGTAGACGAGGTATGGGAGGAAACGGAAAATGAGTGTCTATGATGTTTATGAGAAGGGTAGGTGAAAAAGTGAAAGACAGATCAATTTTCATTTTGGCAGTATTGGCATGAAGGAGGGGACAGAGAGTCCAAGGATAAGGAGGAGTGGGTTATGCGAGTGTGCCCTATTTCTTCACGGCGTGAGGGAAGGATTGAAGAGGACCAGAGGGTCATTTTTTAATCGCAAAGTTTGTTGCAGGGTTGAGAAGACCAGAGGTTGTGCCATAATGAGGTGATTTGTGAACGTTAGAATGATTTTAAGTCATAGGCCGGAGAAGGAGATGGATTAGTGATTGAGTGAAGAAGCAAGGCTTGCTCAGCAGTCAGGTCCACTGCGTCGTATTCCGGTAGACCGATATGACCAGGGATTCAGAGGAAGGCAATTGAAGATAGGGAAGATGTTAAGGTGTGCAAAACTATGAGAATGCGCTGTACAATAGGATGAAGAGTAAGGGTTTTTTATGGCTCGCAGAGACGAAAGAGAGGAGGAGGGTTGAGAGAGAAGAGTGAGGTGAGTACGACATGTATAGATGGCAAATAGTTTGGCAGAATATATGGAGGTTGATTTTTTCGAAAGGAAGTGTGATATTTTACCATTGATGGAGAAGGCGTATAGCCAGTTGTGGGGCCCGATTTGGAACCATCTGTGAAGCACAGGTTGTGGGAAGGGAATCGTTATCAATTATGTCTTTAATGTGTCGTTTATAGATTACATTGGCCGATTTTGGTAGGTTGGCCAAGTCGAGACGAATGAGAGGTGATGAGGATGTCTATGGACGGTTGCATGAGAAGATGGGAAGAAGGGTCTGAAATTCGAGATGGTGGTCAAGATGAGATTCTAATGAGAGGAGTAGAGAATTTTGGGGGAGGAGAGAGAGTTTGTAGGTAGGATATGGGGAAACTGGGTTGTAGACGCGAGCGAATTGCCTTTAATCGATATAATGAGCGGAACTCTAGAGGGGGAATGCCCACCTGAGCATGGGGCTAGTCCGTAAAGCACCGAGAGCTAAACGTAGTGCTGTAGATTTAATTGTATCTAGGGATTTTAGGGAGCATTTATTAGCCTGTCTGTAGATAGGAGAACGAATTAGCAATGGCGTAGAAAAAAAAATACGATCACGTAACGTAATGAAAATTTTTTAATGGAAAAGATTTATCTTAAAATGCATTAAATACACCAGTTTCGTACCGACTATGCGACACATCATCAGGTGAATCACCTGATGATGTGCCGCACAGTCGGTACGAAACACGTGTAATGCATTTTGAGATAAAAAATGTTTCCATTAATAAATTTTTCTCACGTTAAGTACGTGATCGTAATTTACTTCTACGCTAGCTATTAATTATGTCTCGTAGCTTCGGAGAAACCAACCAACTTACGAATTAGTAAGTTGTATAGGCGGAGCTGGCGATTGCAACCAGTCTGAGTATGGGATAGATATTTAAGGAGTTTCTAAACATTTGGCTTTTAGAAGTTCATTGCAAAATTCAGATTATGAACCAATCATACGGAAAATATAGAGAAAATGTGATATGGACAAAATAAGATTTCTGATGATGACTGATATTTTATCCTCAATAAAATTACGGTTCATAGTATATTTATGGGAATTTCCATAAATATAGATTTCTGATGTATACCTATCTGGATGCGGAAATAAATTCCTGTGTACATGAAACTTTGCATTCCAAGCGGTACCTTATTTTACCAATATAAATTACTAAAGGAAGAAGTTTTGAAAATCATTTTTGTTCGAATCAATACGAGCACGTCGAAAAGTGCTCACGATGTTGTACGAGTACCTATGTAAAACTTACTGGCACCTAGCCTGATCTACTCGGTGCGTTCATGATGGGAACTTTTTATTGTACCCCTCATCGAAGTTCCTCTTTGTGGAAATAGGTTGGATTGTACCTAAAAATATTCAGAAGATATCTTCTAAACATTCTGGAACCAATATATTTCTTTTTCGGAATAGACGAGTCCTCAACTTTTTCCAAGTTGATTCTCTCCTCTCTCTTGGCAACACTGTTTGTACATGATTATTTTGTATAACTATATCCCTTTTGCTTGTTTCATGTCTTTGCTGAACCCTATCCCTAAATGGGAAATTTCCGAGTTGGCCCACCCCTCCCCTCCTTCGTTTCATACAGTATTTTGTACTACCTGAATATTAACTGTATAATACGCTTATACTAGGTTTAGGACTCCTTTATACTCGGTTCATTATTTTGCACTAGGCCTAGTCCTCTCCTTGAGGAAAGAACTACACCGGTATAAGATAGGAATGCGCAAGTGATAAGAATAGGACCATCACCGTGTTGATAAAGATGAAGGAGGAGCAATAATCTAAGTAGTATCTTGAGAGAAATTTTTAGTATCAAACATCAAATACGTTCAAGAATTCTTAGCAACAAATAAAGAATAAACTATAGAACTCATTAATTTTTTTATTTCCGCCAATATAATCTTTCTAATTTAATCAAAATTCGATGTCAGATAAATTTCTTACACACACTCCTAAAACCTCCTAAAACTGCTCCTCCTTCAATTTCATTAACATGGCGACTCCGCATACCTTTCTCATTATAGTTCCTTACCTTGAGCTACTCAGCCTAATGTACAATATAAGGCTTTCACACTTTTGCGGATAGTATATCGTTTACCTGATTTCTTATCTCACTGAATGTAAATGTAATAAACAAAACTTATGGTTTCTGAATTTTGGTATTATCACTCTCATTTCATTAGTGTACAAATTATTTGAACACTAGAGCGAAGAAAATATCACAATATTTCTCAATACAATCGATGAAGATGAAAAAAATAATTATAATTGAAATGAAGTTTTGTTCAGAGATGATAAGCCATTCGTGATTGGCTAGAGATTGGCTATTAGCTTCCAATTTTTGAAAATTTCTCTCAGGATTGGCTAAAACTTTTTCATCGGCTTTTCATAATTTCATTGGCTAGCTATTGGCTACCTGAAAAAGCCGATCAAAACTCAGCTGCTGCTGCTACTAAGCCGATCAAGGCTTTGGATTTGGCTTCGGCTCATCATCTCTGGTTAACGTTCAGCGAGATAAGAAATCAGGCAAACGCTATACTATCCGCAATAGTGTGAAAGTGTGGTAGACCCATTCTGTGGCCGTGGGTAGAACAGAGGTTACTATAGTTTGTACCCACACCACGGTGTTTGTACTATCGCTGTGCGCACTATCTTGGGATTTTCACTGGATTCTCTCTCTAGCTCTCTCTCTCTTTTACTGCGAACGGACTGAACGGTGGTCCAATGATCAGTTGATACCTACTTGATAGCATAATTATGTTGTCGACACGTTATTGAATTTGTCAAAGTAAATTCACTACATTATACAGTTGGCTTGGGCCTATTTCGAAAATCTTAATTTTTCTACAGCTACCTAAGTCATAAAGAAAATCGGTTCTTGCGAACTAAAAAAGTTTTTGTAAGTATGTAAATATTCACGTGTCTGAATAGAAAGTAATCTGTTAAGTAACTCGGAGAGAAGAAGCTTTCTTCTTATTGATAAACATTATCTTTCATTCCGGAGTTGTTATTTACCTCACCAGTTACGTTTGTATTCGTTTGTAATCGTTCCGGAGTCTTAAAAAGGCCTACCACGGGTTTCATTCGATCACCGCGTGCGGTCATCTGCGGTATCGACGAGATGATCCATCATCTCATCTCCAGACCGCTATCAAGACGTGTCTTTACTTTATTAAAATAATAAGTAGTAAGTATTTGTATCTCCTTATTACCTATATACAAAGTACCTACTCTATATAATCGAGTAGGAGCCGTTAGCCTATCACTAATTTTATTACGATGTTCTCAAATATAGGAAACAGTGCTTATATCCTTCGACAGAGCGGAAGCAGTTGAAATTTAAATTTAGTGGTGGTATGCCAATGGTTCTTCGATCACGATAAGTAGGTAGAAGCCAAACAAGAAGGTATTTTCTCTTCAGAATACAAATATATTCTCGTATGATTACGTCTACCTAACACATTTTCTAATGTCATTCTTGCAGATTCTGACAATGATAGTTTTTTCTCTACATCCATCTGAAACATTTAAATTAAGACACTATTCCTTAGTAAACAAGGAAGGTAAACAACGAGTAAGTCGGATCACACATCTTAAATTGAGGACAACATTTTATTTATTCATGAACTCAACGTAGGTAAACTTGATTAAAAGTATGAAAGAGAGAATCATTCTACAAAACGAGTTCTCAATATCACAATTTAGTGTTCTTCGATTATATTAGCCGTTAGCAATTCCAATTTGAATGGCTAACGGCTATCTTTGCTATACTCTGTTCACATTAAGGAAGGATAGAAATATGACCTTGAGAACGGAACGGTAGATTGAAATTACCCGGAGCGTTCCGTTCTCGAGGTCATATTTCTATCCTTCCTTAATGTGAACAGAGTATAACGGCTAAGTTAAGGGCATGCTCTACCGAGGTGAAGATACGTGCTAACCAGGAATACCTCTCACGACTCGAATATTGCACCAAATTCAACGAAACTTGAATGATTTACTGATGAAGATGAAAGAAATAACGGAAATTAGTTTACAGCGTCTAATATTCGTTAGTATCTGATTTATGAGACTTGGAATGTGCGTCGAATACGCGTAAAATGCCCATCACTTCACAGCCTCATTACCGCAAATAATGACAATTTCATTCTTCAAAACCCAATTTCCGTTGTTCGTCAAACGATTAAAAATAATTCTGCGAAAATTTCAATGAATTCCGTTCATTATTTTATGAATTAGAAGTATTCCTGTAAATCGTTTTCAAGTTCCCACGGTAATCATCGAATTTGACACGGAAAATGGCTATCGTCTTGTGATTGGTGGACGTTAGTTCACGCTAATGCTCACCAGGTAGCGAGTTTCATGTCAATGATTTTCCGAAGAAAAATATGGGCAAACTCATTCATTTCCGATTCGAAAATGTACACTGATAAAAATAATGATAATTATCGACCGGCACCTCATTCATTCGAGAAAAAGCGGAAACATTTCAGAGAAATGTTCTCTGGATACTCTTCGGCTTCATTTGATTTAATTAGCTAGCTTACAGCTAGCTAATTTTTGATGAAAATTCCTCGGCTAACGGCTAATGGCTTTGGCTTAGCTGAGCACCCCTGATTTGTACAGATTTTTCTCATTGATGATGTCACACGTCAATCAATAATAATAGGTGGTATATTCTGCCGTACAAAGTGAGTTGGACGTATATCCAAAACAACAATTTGGAGAATGATACCTATATTGCTATCAAAAAGAACGATAAAATTATTCTACAATTCTGCAAATTTCACAATTTCTAATATTTTTCTCTTAGAATCCGATGGTTGTTTTAAATTTTTGTTAACGGCATTAGTTTTAGAGATATTCATTAATAATCACGTAAGTGAATATCCAGATTTTGAGAGGAAAGTGAACTATCAATCATATAGATCGCAGAAAATGAAAAGAATCGATCAACATGAGCAGACTTCTACCTGCGGCATATAGACTTGACTTACAAAAAAGTTCAATTTGAGTCTAACTATCTTCGCTCTTAACCTATTACATATTCTTTTTTCTTTCTTTAAATCAGATTTTGCAAAGTGTAAGATTTTAACTACTCCTATCGGCTGATAAAAAACAGTGATAATAAAAAATTTGTAATTTTCATAACAAATTCACGTTTTTCTTTTGCTGATCCAATTTTTTTGAAAATCTTGGATCAGCCTTTCACGAAGATGAGAAATCATATCACCGATATTAATTAAAAAATTGGACGTATTACCAATGGCTGTTGCTATAGTTTCCAGTTTTATTAATAGGAGAAGGTACCCTTTTTTTCCCCAGCCAAAATTACTTTTAAGAAAATGGGAATTACCTATAACATTCTAATAATAATTATCAGAATTTTGTATGTACCTACTTATTATTCTTTTTAATATTATTATCAATATTTTTTTTTTTCATGACCTATTCTGAGTCAAATTTTTATTTGGTTACTCATAGCTAACAAATAGGCCTACGAAAACAAAATAATCAAGGAAGCAAATGAGATAGGTATTGCTTTTTAAAAAATGCTTGAATCAATTTTTACAATTTTTCATGAGATTGAAACTCTCAGATTGTCAAATTGTCGATTGTTCACGAAGAAAATGACAAAATTGTATCTAATTTTCTCAATATTCTCGTCTCAATCGTATTTTCTTCGTAAAGAGATCATAATATGAAAGAATGGGTTATAGATTGGAGTACTTCGTCAATAACCTCAATGCAAAAAATTAAAGTATTCGAGGAATTGTCATATGAATCTGAATCGCTTGTTGAATCGCAAATTGAACGTACATGATAGGTACCTATACCTATGACAATTAGAGGAATTTAATTTTCGATTGGAATTCTTGATTTAAGTATTTTTAAATTCCTTTTGAGATTTGAATTAATCAGTCTTTTTCTCTAAATTGTTTGCTCTTCGAATCGTGTTCGTAAATTAGGAGGAATAGGATAGGACAGCTATAATATTAAAAAGTCTTTCCGAAGGAACTATTGTAAAGTTTACGATAAGATTATCATCTCATTGATTTGCAGACTATTCACCGATGACAACAGTTAATAAGTGGTTATTATATAATTATATTCAAGTTTGATAATCAGGATGTTTTCGCGTTTTCTCGCGTTCATGTGTCTGATTCGTGATCTTAAAGTAGCGTTGACAAAAATTACTCGCTGCTGAAGTTTATTATTTTTTATTGTTGACAATATTTTTCAACAGTTCTTATGATTATACTTTATAATGTCCTCATCTCTATACTTAATTACTAGCTCTAGAGCGATAACTGTTTTATCGTGATGCTCCAATTGGGAGTCAAGTAGCAAAACTAGTTGTAGGTAATGTACTGTTAGGAAATAGGTACTCGCTTACTTAGATAATTTACAGAAATGATACTTTCTATTTCGCTCAGATTTCTCTCTCTGTAAAAGTGAGAAGATACCGATTAGTTTTTCACCGGTTGGAAAAGTGAGATACTACACCCGTCCGTTCAGGTTCCCTTATACCTATATTTATTTATGAGATTTTTTTGTCCGCGGAACTCCTTCGAAACTACCGGATGGATTTTTTTGTAATTTGGCCATATTGTAGTGTTATATCTGAAGCGATATTTTTGAGGATTGGACGATGAGTAGTTTTGAGAAATTTTTAATGTTTTAAAAAATTGTACACTATTATGAGTAGCTGCTTACATTATGAGGAGTGGATCCTATCCTTTTTATTGTTATCAGTACGCGTATTGGTGTATTGCCATGAAGTATTTTTTCCCTTTTGTCAGGTTCATCCTATTTTTTATTTATTTATTTTTTTTTTATTATAATAATATCATGAACCGGGCCTAAAAATTGCTGGAATGAAAGTAATCGATTCTGAATCTATTTTTAACGTGAAATTCAATGTCCTTCTCCGTTTTTATAGGACGACAGGTTCTCAATTAATCATGTAAAAAATTCAAGAATGAGGTAAGTATTTTGAGAATATGAAATTCATATATTGAAAACGATGTGTAATCGGATGAATGATGATATAAAAATGTAGATTAAACGTTCTGCTATCACGCAAAAAAAAAAAAAAAAAAAAAAATGGAAGATTGGTCAAGAATATACTTATTGTGTTTCGATAGCATAAAAATTGATGAAAATTACTCTATCAAAATACAATGTTCCAGTAGATCATGAATTATTCAGCGAATGTTTAATTGATCTTCTTACTTTTTTTAGGCGCGATTGAAGAATATTTAATCTTCATTTTCATGTCGCCATTCATTTGATTACCCATCGTTTTCAATATAAATTTCATGTTCTCAAGATATCCTATTGGTGAATGTTTCGCACATGATTACTTGAAAACCTGACGTTCCATCAGAAATCGGAAAACGGCATTTAATTGGACTTACCTTCGAAAATGTATACAGAATTGACAAATTCTCGTTCCAGCAACTTTTCAAAAGTTTGAAATTATTGTTGATGGGTTGTGAATTATTAGTCTTACTCGATACCTAGTGGAAACCTTGAGTTTGAATGATTGAGTTCATGTGCTGCAAGACTATCTTGGTGACTTCATTCTTAAATTTATTATTGATTTATACATAATTTTTCGTGTTTAGGTATACGTGATTGATAGTAATTGATAGTTGATTTTTTGAATATTTTTTTCCTTTTATCAAGCTCACTCTGTTTTATTTTTGTTAGCGATACTCGATAATGAAAACCTTGAGTTCGAATGATTGAGGACAATTTTTTCAGTCTTCATCAAGTGCGCTGCAGGACCCTCTTGGTGGCTTCATTCTTAAATTTATATTATTGATTTATACATCTTTTTTTCGTGTATACATTATTGACAGTATTTCTCTTTTAAAAACTACTGGATAGATTTTTTTGTGAGTCTCATATCTGAATATGGGCACCAATAATTTGTTCGAGGATCGAATGAGTAATCTATCAATGTATTCCCAATTGAGTTAATACGATTCTGTGGGTTACAATTAATCCATAGCAATAGAATATAAGAATATTCAGAGAAGTAATCAAAATATAAATTTGCAAAGACCGCTGAAACAGGTGTTATAGCCCCGTAGCAAGTTGGACAGATGGAGGAGGGAATGAATTTTCTTGATATGCTTTGTAGATTTTAGATTACTTCTAAAATAAAATAAAATTCAGGTTTCTTTATTGGATTATGGGTATTTTTACTCTGTTATCAATTGATATGACGTCATGGTGGTACACTTCATTAACCTGCGTTTTGTTTTTCTTGCTTGATTGATAGGTGTTTGGTATTTAATCTAAAGAGTGGGAGTGACTGTCTTGATGAGTTTTGAATTGTGAGATAAAAAGTCGCGTATTATTTACGCGACTGCATGAGTGTTCTTTTCTTTGTTCTTGGCACCTGATTTTGGTACGCTCAATTCTCCTCGACTAAACCGCTGCATTTATAACTGACACCTACCCCAAAATGAAAATCTAGGCGTGAAAGGACTTTTCTTGTTTGCTTGAGACTATCCTATCTCTTGGTGGGTCTCTTTTCCCTTATCTTTTGTTTTTACTGCAATTGAGAAACCTTATCCGTACACCACCTTTCCTTCTGTCCTCAACTTCCCATGGAGACGTGTCCTCAAACTTTTCTTCATTCTAATGATGCTAAAACAGTCACACGGTCTCTTCAGTTTGTCTAGAAGTCATTTTTCATATTTTAGACCAAGAAGTTTTGTATTCAGTCTATCCAGAGAGGATAAGGAAAATACATAAAGAAAAACAGACCGATTTCGTAAATTAGAATTTCAAAAAATGAATAGATTTGGACCCTCTACAGACTTTTATTTGTCCAAAAGTCCAAAAGGGGGAAGAAATCACTGATGTGGCGTAGAAATTGCTATACCCAATGTAATTTTTTAAAGATGCTGATCAGACTCATTAGTTCAATTCGACATGCACTCTGTTCCATGCCAGCTCTTTCGAGTTCATTAGAATGAAAATTCTAAGTTTTTCTGTCGACTTTGTGTGGCACATATTGATGATAATTTATTGTCGTGAGAAAAAATTTCTAAGACGAGCACCTTCACGCGCTAATATCCAACAAATGGTCCGTGAAAGTATTCTTACTTTCTCATAGATTACCGCAACGAAACGTTACCGTATTCATTAACGAGAATATATTAATTTATAGTGAAGAAAATATTGTACTCGTATTTTGTCTAGCTTCTTTATTCACACATCGGTCATATAAAAGGAAAAATATAATTATCAACATCGAATTATGTACTTAGAAATATCAATTCCAGCTTAATATAAGCGATTTAAAAAACACGTTTCATATCACTATTTGAGAAGCCGTTACGAAGGCTAAAAATCCGAAAATTGCGGAAGTCCCTATAACTGCAAAAGTGACGCCGAATAATGTCATAAACTTACTCATGTACATCGAGTTTATTAGTTGTGCCATACATACACAGGAGCCGACGATAGATAGATCGGTCCCGAGACCTCTCACACGGGTACTCGATGGCTCTTTATTTGCAAACTGTAAACAGCATCAGGGGCGAGGTTAACTGATAGGTAACGTAATATTGCATAGTTCAAAGTGCATTGTAAAATACCGTATTATGCAGAAGTTTGTTGCTCTCGGAGAAATGATATTTTTACGTAGCCAGCTGTTGAAGTATAAAACACTTACCTTATCTTTTTCGTGATAATGAGCAACTAGCATGTACGGCATGGTAAACGATGTACAATAGACGATACCGCCTATCGCGCATACAATTACGACCATTAATTTATTTTTGTACACAGCCATCAAAGTTAAACCGGTCGCGTCTAATAACAGGGTCACCATATATACCGGTTTAATTCTGAAACATATACGATATGTGCCGAAATGATAAAGTAGATCGGATATTGTAAAGGTGTTTTGGGAAGACTTCCGGACTGCTGGAAGATCGAAGACAAAGGTTCAAAGAACGTGGAAGAAAAAGAGGAGAGCCAGAAGGGTAGAATTAGCTAGTAACTCGATAAACTTTTTCCAATCAGTGATCCATCGCGCTGGTAACGAAAAGTTCCGTTCAAAAAATTGTGAGGAATTTTGATACTTAACGAAGAAAAAAGTTGATTCAAGTTTTCCACCTGCGAATGTCCAATGCTAATTTATTCGTGGGTAGTCGATTCAATCTTTCAGACGACTGTAAGAGACGCCAACAAAGCTTTTAGATGAGCAGGGCGTACCTACATCATTTGCGGGATCTACTGCAGGTCACCGAAATCTTCCTTTAGTCTCTTACTCGTTGTGGCTTAGAACTGCTCAGTACCTTGCATCAGCTACGTCACAATCTGTCTTCTTTTTCGATTGTATGTCGCTAAAGTCGATGCCATAAAAGTTTTCTGGGGCAAGGGAATTGCATATTACCACATCAAAATACTTCAAGAAAAAAGAGGACAAAAATGTTTTCGTTTGAGGAGAGGGGTGAGGGCGATACAAGAAGACTACGTCTGTCGAGGCAAACAAGAAACCTGTTTTAACGTAATTTTTCGATTTCAATAATTGATTAGGGTCGATCATTTGCAAAAAAAGACACTTGGAGCTGGGGCGCAACCCCCTTTAGAATGATACATCGCTCGATGACCGGACCTCTCCCTCTTGTATACGTGGTCAAGTGGTAAAAATTTTTTCAGGTGCGCCTCTTATCACTGAGTGTGTATAGCTGAATGGTCAGAGTATTTGTACCCCATCCCACTTCTCCTCTCATACGTATAAAATTATATATTCCACATTCCCATCCTCTTAGATATATAACCTTAACCAAGTCTTGCTCCTGATATTTACAGTTCGATAATAGAAATCTTTCAAAGTCCCTCTCTTGAACTAGTCGACATTTTGCATAGTCCTAATCCTATTTCAAACTTTTGTAATAAGCATGAACCATTGAAGGTATTTGTAGAAGTATTTTCGACGCTGAATACGATGCTACGCGTCGTTGCAATACTCACGTTTAGTCGCCGAGCTAAGGCCGAGCCTCATTGCGATTGGCAAGTGTACCTTCTGGCGCATTGAAATTTTATAGCTCGATAAGATACGTTACACGTCGCAACAAATCGCGGTGATTAAACGTGAGTATGTCGCAATACTGAAAGGTAATATCGATTAATTTTCAGCGGCTAAAATACCTCTAGAAATTCTTTTGATTGTTCATTAGTCGAACATTTTCCAAGAGGGAACATTTTTCTCTGAGGGTTTTTGTCCCGCAGGGAGAGTGGTAGTAGTTTGGCAATTCTCAACCTTGTGGTGACAAGAATGGCACATGAAGCGTGTGAAGTCTCCGATGAAAGGAATATTCGGTGTTGGGTTTCTTTTCCATCTGTGATTGTGAACGAGCTTGGAATGTGGATGTCGTCATATTTGGTTATGTAGAAGTGGCCGAAAAGATCGTAACTGGCGTGAACCCGAAGAAGCGGATTCGTGAGGTTAGTTTTAAATTACAATCAACGGTTAGGTGGCGTTCGCAAATAAAGTTAGATATAGTGGGTGATACATTCGATATTGGTTTGTTAAGAGAGAAGAAAAACACACAGGACACGTAACTCAATTCTCTTATCATCATGGCTCGTACTTACGAGGATAATGTATATCATTCGTACTGGTTTGTTAGCTATTCTTCGACCCTGAACGAGTTGTTAACCGATTTTTATTCCTGGGGTGAGGACGGATTGTATAAGCGATTCGTTAGCTAAAAAAATTGCGACTCGGTTATTGCTGATTCGGAAAGCTGTAATGCCTTGTCAACAAACCTGATCTCCTATTACTTAATGTACATAAAACTCCAACTCAATTCAGCCTAGCCAATGGAACTTACTCAACTATCAACCTATCCTTATAACCCACAACACTCCCCTCACTACGCATGCAGACTTATGCAATAGTGATCTTTACCCCATACTAATCAGCCAAGAATCTTCACACTCACACACATTCACATCCACCCCTAAGTGGATCCTCGAAAAAGTCGACTGGCCCCTCATCTGATACAATAGACGCAGATATCATCTCTTTCACCGAATTTAACATTCAAGCTGCCGATCAAGCTATCCCAAAAACCTCCTCTTTGTCAAAAAATCGTCCTGTCCCCTGGTGGTCCCCGACATCAAAATATCATCGAAAGACCGAAACAAAGCCCTCAATCGTTACAAAAAATCCGCCTCATTAACTACAGCAGACTATGAGCCAAAGCCCGATATCTACTTTCAAAAGCTGGAACTCTTTTGTCTCGTCAATAAATCGACCTGTTTCTTGCTCCGCCATGTGGAGTAATATTAAAAAGTTAACAGGATTGAAACAAAAGTTCTCTTTTCAATCCCTCCATCAAAACAACCAAATCTACCAATAACCATCAGAAATCACCGGAATACTCGCAATGAATTATTTTCAAATTTCATCCAACACTGACTACGACCCAGCCTTCACTCAACTCAAACAACAAACTCAAAATACCCCCATACATTTCTCCCTTAATCTCTCACTGCCCTGCGACAAACAAATCACCAAACATAAAGTTATTCAAAAGCTCTAAAAAATTAGCTGCGGTCTCCACCAAATTACTCCCACTATGCTGCTGCTGTCTCACACTTCACTGCACTCCTAAATCGAATTTTTTTCTACACCTCCTTCCACAATAACTGGAAAACAGCTCTGATCATCCCAATTCTACGATGTGGGGCACACGGAGCAAACTCTTACACAATATTTTTCGCCTTGGAGGACGCCTTCCCGAGAGTCTAGACACATCGCATACACGTCATCCTCCATCAACTCGGACTTCGTGGACTCTTCTCTCTCCTACTTCAAGATTATCTTAGAAATCGATAATTTAGAGTCCGCATAAGCGATCGGTATTCTTCAACCGACTCCCAAGAAAATGGTATGGGTCTCATTTAGTGGCACCCTCTTTCTTATCACCACTAACAACATAACAAAAATCGTCGGATTTCCAATTCAAACCCTACTTTTCTCTGATGACCTAAGCATCCATTTACGTTCCAAGAGGCACAACATGCGCCCACCATCTACTTTAAGAAACAATCAATAAAATACACGCTTGGCTTTCCCGCCGAGGATTCCGCTTTCCTATCCCAAAACAACACTCATCGTCTTCCAAAAGCCGCGTCAGAAAGTTATCAAATGCCCCCCTCTCACAATTGCTAATCAATACCACAGAAGTTTCCACAACCTTCACTCTTGGATCCCACACATCAAACTAACAAAATCAAAATGTATTCGAGCACTTAATGTCCTGAAATTCCCTTCCCACCCTAAAGAAGGTTGTAATCGAAAAATCCTCCTCCACCTCTACCGAAGCTTAATCCGATCCATTTTCCGTTACAGCTCACCCATTTACTGTCTCGCACTCCCTCCCACATAAAACTACTTGACACTGTCCAAAATTCTGCACTCAGAAATTTTGAACCGGTCCCGCTGAAAGCCTGTGCAGACATTAGTCTCCCCACTCCATGATCGACGCCTCAAAATAGCGATCAATTCGTGTCCAATATACGTTCCAATCTCGAACTCCAGTTAGCATGCCCCTTCAAGTTCCTGTCGTTCCCTCAACCCTTTCGTGGCTCTTTACTCCACCTAGAATAATTCGCAACCTCACACGCCTCCCTCGTCTGTCAACTTCAGCTATCCATCGCCCATTAGTCAACCGCTCTTTCCTCTCCCCGCACGCTCAGATCTCTCTAAACATATCAACAAATTCGTCACTCAAGGATGGTTCACTCATTGGTCTAATCTCATAGCACACTCAAACAAGCTAGCCCACATTGAAAATACTCCCATCCCGTGGGACTCGTCAAATCTGTTGACCCGCAGAGAAGAAATAGTCATCACCCATCTCAGAATCGTCGACACCAGACTCACACACACCCGTCTCATGTTTTATCTTATGCCTCTCTCATACCCTTATTGAGAATCTGCCCCCCCCCCATCCGTTCAACACATCTTTTGCTGTTTTAACTTAACCAACTACGCAACTCCTGAACCATCACTCGCAATCGTGCAGAGGCACTATCAACTGATTTCCCCTCCATCCCCTACATATTCAACTTTCTACTCAAGCGAACTTCCTCTCACGGATACAAACACAACTTCGCCGAGCTCATAGCCCTGAAGGCAGGCTGCTAGCAGTTCGTAAATTAAAATTAAATGAATTTTCCAAGACCCCTTTCCCCTCATCTCCCAAGTCCTTCTTCTATTCCTATATTTCTACGTTGTTGGAAAATCGCAATTTCTGTAAAGCAGTCAATCTCTCGTTCGCAGACCTAAGGAGAACCTATGGAAGTGTCCAGCTGAACGAAATATGAAAAGTACCGAAAAAAACAAACACCAGCCTTGTGCTGATTGAGGCGTTAAAGTAGTTGTACAATGGCACTGCCAGTTGGGTTCAACATGCTTGAAGTGACTAAAGGACTCAGACAAGTTGCTGTATTCCACCAGATACACGTAGAACAAGCGCTAAAAAAGTGGAAAAATAATCATAGAGGTATCGGAATACCGTTTACAGAGTGACAGCGCTACACCACGATGGCCTGCGGAATATATGAATTACTGACTCGAGGGACACAGAATTCAAAATTAAAGGGGTGGCCTCTTGGGAAATGTAGAGAAGGCCTTGGCGTGGAAGACGGAAAGGTCATTAAGAGTTGCAATATAAGTATCTGGGAGTCAGGACATCACACGATGGATCCTTGGACCAGAATATAAAAGACCGGAACATGTAGGGTAGGAAGGCAACAGTGATGTTGAATTCAATTCTGTGGGACTGGCAGGTTAGTGAAGTACAATACAATTGAAAAAAGTATTGTCACATACGACTGCGAGATCCTGACTGTTGAAGAAAAGGACAGAGAATCTTCTCGTATATAGCAACCGAAATGAATTTCTTGGAAGAGTAGGCTGCCCGAAAGCTACTTTGAATTCTAGCCCATGTACCATTTCTAATCGTTTCCTTCGTCGTTATACACCAATCCACAGTCAAAATTGTCAAGATGCCGAGGTAAATCCATCAGTGAAACGGTTCAAAATACACTCAGGACTAGGCAGCTCATATGGTATGGACATGCTGGAAGAATTCTGGAGGAACGACTACGAAAGAAGGTCAGCGAAAAAAGAGAGGACGTCCCAAGAGGAGCTAGACCGCTGGGGTAGCAGAGGAGATGCGGTTACGGAACATACCGAATGGTTTCTGAATGGACCAAAGGAAATAAAGACTGGTCATCGGAAGGTTGGATAGATAGAGCCTCTGTCCCCTCCGAGGATTCGACTTCCTGCCTTCCCTTTCCGCCTTCACCCACGCCAATACTTTTTTCTTCAGCATTACTTTTCTTCAGTCACGAAATGTCTTGAAGTTTTTGAAGCGTCCTCTTTTCCGCTTATATTTTATATCGATTTCTTTATAAACCAAACATACGAGTTTTTGCATTTTCACCATTTCCCCGTCGACTCAGTATCACTTTAATCCACCTACGTCTGTCCTATCAGGCATTTTAATCCAAGAATATATCTCCGTCCAGGCCGGGTCTAAATTTGCAAATAGAGCCGGCCTTCTAGCGTTTCATCGAGTTTGCGATTTAGCCTCTGTATTTATTACTGAACTCATAGTCGTCCTCGACTGTCTTTTGCATCTCACTCATTTCCGTCTCTTCTTACAGACTCGTCGATATCCTGGGCCTCTACGCAGCTTCAATCTTCCCATTCAAAGAATTCAGCTACAGTGATCTACATTACATAACATTTTGCACATATAGCGGAGCGCATTGTCTACCAAAGCTTAGAGTCGTTGACAAAGCGGCTAAACGGCCACTGCTCTGAAAAAAAACCTACAATCATCTCCTTCTTGTCAAGGAAACTTCCAACTTTACCATGAGTTACAGACTGAGAGTAGATCACACGCTCATCAGACTTTCTCACTCAAACTACTTTTACTCACTAACCCCCCCCCTTATCTTTCCGCTTTGGTATGAAACTTCTTTGTTGTTTCATTAACCCCTTCCTCTGTTTTGCCAGTTACTTTTTAAATCACTTACTCAGGTATCTGAGGACGGAGGTCAGTAAAAAAATCGGTAAGACGCAGATTCTCAAGACACTGACCTATTTTAGGAACCTACTCGTTTTGCTTTCCACGAATCCTCCTCCCCCCACGAGGTTGTCGCTCAAATATTCTACAAAATATAAAGATCCTGATTCTTTTTCCTGTTCAGCCAACCAGGGGTAGAGTTTCTTACCCAAATTTTTTGATCAGCTTACTGGCTACGAGTGGGTACAGTATACTGGCCACACAATTTACAGATAATGCAAAACACGCGAATCTAATACCCTCTTCGTAAAGTTGATAACTTTGCGTGTTGGGACTGGCCTGCAAACAAGAAAATACGTTTTCAGAAGTTGAAGACCATCAATTTGAAGAAATAAGAAAATTTCCCTTACTGTCGGATCCCCATTGTAGACTGATCGTCCGACGAAATGCGTGAAATAGAAATAAAAGTTTACGTGCGACATCCAGGCAAATAAATTCGTCACACAAACTATGTTCAAGTACGACGGCATGGTGACGATAGATCGTAGGAAATTTTTCATTTTATTTTTCGATGTCTGAAATATCAACGTACAATAAATATAAGGTCATAAATCGTACAATTGCTAAAATAACTGTCCAGAGACACACTTCGAGGGCATTGACACCGCTCGAATGTCGAATATCTAAGACAAAACCAGATAGCGGAGGATTTTTTCCAACTTCGCGCGTTTTTCAAGAGGATATTGTCTATTTATTTGATTATTCGACCGCCGTGTTTCCAAATTAGTCACGGACCACTCTAAGAAAATGTACTTACTTTTACTGTCGCACTGATGACATCCGTCGGGGTTGATTCGCTGTTCAAAGGCATTTCTTTGAACGTTGTGATTGAGGCGATAATACAGATTATGAAAAGTATGTCAACCAAGTTGAATACGATTCGCGCGTAGCCACCGGTAACGCGACCTGTCACACACACATCCATCGTTATTTAGAAGATAAGTTATAACATCATTTGAAAGTTTAACATAGATCGAAAACCGCGTTAGAGGCAATTATTGGAATCCATCCAATGTTGAGAAAAATAGGCCTGGGAAGAGGCCGCCAACGCATGTAGTTCGACCGTTGTGTTCGATTTCCGACTTAAACGATTTCGTAAAATGTAAATTGGAATCAGTATAAATTTACGATTTGTTGAACTTACATAGGAAACTGTCACCCCAATTCACCGATCCGATGACGTATCCAAAGAAACCTCCGATTCCTGCCAATATCGTGCTCGTATTCAAGCCTTTATTGTGATCGTCTGCGGAAAATGATTTAAAATTAGAAATGAAGATGATAAATGCTTTTTGGACTTGAATTCCGCATGGTGCGAGTTTTCCAATCTCCCACTCGCTTTTTCATAAATATGATTTATAGCTGAAACGTCGAAATTTTCCCACCCGGTTGACGGAAAATGACAGAATGCCACCAATCTGCAATAATTCTGTCGGAATGTAGGACCTATTCTGCCATCTGTCAGAATGTGAGGATTCTGTTAATTCTGTTACAATTCTGTTAAAATTGTGTCACTTCAGGTATCATTTTGTAAGAATACTGTTATTATGTGTGTAAAATAGCTGTTGAGATTATGACAGAAAATGTGACAGAATGCTGTCAATCTGTAATATTCCTATCAAAATATCTCGCAAATTGCGTTAGAATATTGTGAGAATTTTGTCATCAAGATTGTGACAGAAAGCTAAAAGAATGCTGCTAATCTGCAATATTCCTGTCAAAATATCTCCCAATTTGCGTTAGAATATTGTGAGAATTTTGTCTTCAAAATTGTGACAGAGGAGCTACAAGAATATTTAGCCTATTAAGTTTCTTACCTAAAAATGAGTCCAGTTCAATATTAATCGAGCTAGCCTAGAACCTACTCATCATTTCCCTTTTTGGCTTGTGGTTTGCAGCCTGAAATTTTTTTTCGTGTTCCTCTCTCTTAGCTCAGCTGGAAGGTAAACTTAGTTTAATGTCATCTTATGCGTAAGTTAACTCTTTTTCTCCAAAGCGTTTAAAGTCTCTTCTAAAAATGTTATGATCACATTCAACTGAGGTTAAACTTCCTGATTCCAATTCTATATCATTTTCAAGTTTCACAGAAATGATGATCTAACAAAACTTGAAAGGGTCCACCCTAGAAAGCGATTATATTCTTCGTAATCGATAGAAAATAGAAATACGAAATGGAGAAGGCAAAAATTAGAATTGACACAGAAACAATGAAAAACAGTTCGAGGTTCGAGTAGTATGTAGTAGGTAGAAATAATTCAAGACGCTCATTATCGCTTACCGTCAACTTTCTTGCGGTCCTCTGAACCCCATAATGAACTTTGTTTAGTTAAAAATTCCTGATTTCTATCTTCAATAAAATTTGTTCCTCATGCCACGCGCCATAAAGAATTAAATAGTCATAGAACGACTAAGAATTTAGCACACCCCAACTCACTTCTTCCTTTTCCCAGGGCCGTCCACTCCACCCTCATGCCAATACTGCCAAGCTGAGGAGTTATATGTCTCCCGTTTCTTCACTTTTCCGTACCTCCTAAACCTCAAGAAACCATTCTCTGTCCCCTCTCAAGTCTCCTTTGTTCTCTTCAAAAACCAGAATCCATTACTGACGCTCTTGACTTCCTCCGGTCCTTATTCTGTTACAAATTCATTCAACCCCAATATTTTTCCCCAAGTGAAAGCTAACGACCCCCTGTGTATAGTAAGATAAATCGTTGAAACAAAAAAAAAAAAAACCAGAAGGAAAGAAAGAAAGAAAAAAAAAGAAAAAAAGAAAAAAAGAAAACTTCAGGAATATTGAGAATCAAAATTGTTTTCACTTTTCATTCAAAATTAATTAATTCTTCTCGTGCCCTAGTTTAAAATATGTATATGCATTTTGGGCCTTCAAGAAAAACTTGGAAAACTTTTCTGGACATTTTTTCATCCATCAACTCATTTTTAAATAATTATTGGTTGCCTTATACTTCAAAATTTATTAAAAGTTTGAAATCCCTAAATTCATACGAGTTTATCTAGTTTGAGAGCTATGTTTATTATTATAATTAGAGTCAGGGTTTCTCGGAAATTGTCAAAACCTTTTTCTAAGGGTAGGGAGCTTGGAAATCAGATAGAAGTTCAGTCTTTGTTTTCAAAAAGTTCTACAGATTCTTCGGGTCTTAGAATTTTCTTCGAGTTGCCTAACCATGTACAGAGCCAATTCAAACTTATATCAAACATTACAGATGGAAGTATATTTTGTATTTACGCGGAAAATTTGACAAATCCTGTAAAAAAATTTTATTTTGCCAAAATTGGGGCTTAAAGCAGAATGAGGCCGAAAATGACCAGTTTGTTATAATATTTCGTCCAAAATTACAAAATCTTGAACTAACTTTGCTGAATTTTGCTGAAAATAAGCAAAATATTCAGCAATTTTGTTGAAAATTGGATAAGTATTTTTAGTCCAAAATTGAAAAATTAAAAATTTTGATAGAAAAATT
Organism: Aspidiotus rigidus; assembly: GCA_035079385.1. Lineage (NCBI taxonomy): Eukaryota > Metazoa > Arthropoda > Insecta > Hemiptera > Diaspididae > Aspidiotus > Aspidiotus rigidus. Next base: position 2,664,103 of record JAVHKY010000026.1, read on the forward strand.
GCTATGGTTTTGTATTGATGAGTTTGATCCCCAAAATTTGTTTATTTTGGTGAAAAATCACGTAATTTTAATAGAAATTGAATAATTCTAGTTGTGAGTTTGTAAAAGCACAAAGTTAAAAACGCGTGTTTTTCATTTTTTTCAAATAATGCCAAAAATGTAACATTAAATTGCTAAAACTCCTCATTTCTAGCGTTGGAAATACGAGCTCTGATTAAAATTTTATTAAAAAATATTGTAAATTGTGTTATACAAGTTTATACAATTTTTCAATAATATTATTGAAAAACAAAAAAATTATTATCACTGAATCCGTATTTTTATCCTAAAAAATCATTCAAATTTCTTTTTAAATAATTATGGTTTGGTCATCAATTTGAAACGAAAAAATTATAATCTATATTTTTATGAAATGATTTGAATTCAATCTACACCAAAATTACCTACAATCAATGTTCGGCAAGTTGGCGTCCTCCTCTAATCCACGGAATCGGTAAATAATTTAATTATGTTTCTGTCATAATTGTGTCGTAATGCTGTAACATTCATGTTGTAAATCTGTCATCATCTTGTAGAAATTGTGTCACAACTTCAACAGATTTTTGATACAATAGGTACTAAAGTGAAAACGACATTACATATTTTTTTTTTTCTCACATTTCTGTTTTTACCTGACGTTTGTATTCTGTGACCATTCTGCTTTAATTCTGACACAATGATGACAGCAAAATATTTTGAGAATGACAACAGACTAATGGTAGTACTTTTAAATTCTGCCAGAATTCTTCCACAACTCTGTCATAATGATGTTGTCTATCTGACATGATTCTGTTTCAATTCTGTCATTTTTGAAAGTGAGTCTCATTCTGTAAGAATTCTGTTACCGGGGCAAGTCAGGTATCAAGTAGGTCAGATATTTCGTGTGTACTTTCCCGAAAAAACCCTTGTTTGAAAACATCATTAATTTGTCAGAAAGACAACAGACGGCGGACACCAAAAATTGTTCGCTCAGATGACCTCTCCAGTTGGAAAACTCGCAGGTGACTTCCTGAGGCGAGCAGGGAACCTGTTTCACGAGAAATTTTTCAATTTCGATTGATTTTGATCATTGTTTCGATTTCGACAAACGATTAGGATCGATAAATCGAAATTGTTTCAAGTCTAGACTGTGTATATCGCTCGAAAGTCTGAAATCTTAGTCCTATATTACTGCCATAATATTAAAGGATGTTGATAAGTGCGAATATTCACAAGGAATTATATCGATAAGGATAGAAGAATTATGATGAAAGATTCTCCTGACCGTAGCGGAAACCGAACCCGCGACCTCTCGTTTTCATGACGAGTGCGATAACCACTATGCTACCAGCAGGCCCTAAGATTAGATCGTCATATTTCGCCTTTAGATGAAAGTTGCCGTCATGAGAACGAGAGGTCGCGGGTCCGATTCCCGTTCGGACCAGGAGAATTTTTCGTCATATTTCCTCTTCTATCCTTATCGATATGATTCCTAGTGAATACCCGCACTATCAACATCCTTTAATCACCTCCCCCCTGCATGAATTTACTGCTCTTTCCTATAGGCTTTAGTGTGCGTTTGCAACAGCTTAATATATTGTGGTCTTCGGACCTTCTCATTCACAAAGCGGAACTTCCATCTAAAGGCGAAATATGACGATCTACTTTTAGGGCCCGATAGTGTAGTAGTCATCGCACTCGTCATAAAAACGAGAGGTTGCGGGTTCGATTCCCGCTCGGGCCAGGAGAATTTTTCGTCATCGATACTGCCATAGTATTTTCTTCAAGCTTATTACGATTATTTATACAGCCTACCAGTAAAATTTTTCTAATTTATAGCTCGAAAGTCAAGATTTATTCAAGTCCTCCTTCTTATCAATTTGGTTTCCTTATATTCATATGGTCTGCTAGAAAATTCCTTCCCAGTTCCACTACCTTCCGGATGAACTACGGCAACTCCAAATCGACTCTCCATTTCGATCAACAGTTAAAGCGGTCAGTTTCAATTCAGCTTTTATTAACTTATGTTTTTTACATACTACCAGTTGGTCTCTCACATAATTTCAGTACATGCTAAGAGGAGGAATTATTATAGTGTCACCACATACGCTACAATATATCGACTGTAATAATGACCAGCAGTTACGTTCCAATTTTCAATGATTTACGTTAAATTAGATGGATTTCAACACACATTTCTGGCTTTATATAAGTTGATTTTAGTCAATAATTAGAACAATTTGCGGTTACACGGTCGCCATTACAGCGGTCAGTTTCAGTTCAGCTTTTATTTAACTTATATGTTTCTTACATGGTACCAGTTGGTCTCTCACATAATTTCAGTGCATGCTAAAAGGAGGAATTATTACAGTGTTACCACATAGTTACGCTACACAGTCGACTCAAAATCGACCGCTTCTTTGTCAAAATTAAATTACCTCCCGGCGTTATAGATAAATATCGACTGAACATTGACGTCGGTTTCGGATTGATTCTAAGTCACTCTTTGGCAAAAGACTTTCAATCGACGTCGGAATAGCGTGGATTTTCAATACACAATCTGATAAGGGTTCAAACTTAAGGTCTAAAATTAGTCGATTCTTGGTATTAGGTTCTAGTGTCGACGGAAAATCGAGACCGAAATTATATCGCCTTGACCATTGCTGAACTGGTCGAGCATAATCAAGACTTTCAATGGTCCTCATTATATAATCATGACTACCCACTATGTCTGCAAGTGGTGAAGTCATTGAATCCACATAAAGGTTCATAGGGTGGACTGTATATTGACTCCAGATCGACGTCGATCTCGATTTTAAATCGACCAGTACACTCTCCAAGAACTTGAAATCAATTTCCTTCGGGGTCGTCGATTTCAAGTTGATGAGGAAATGTGGAGAAGTCCACTCGAAATCGACTCCGGATGGACGTCGATTCAAAATCGACCAGAGTACATCTAGTTAAATTATGCCGTAGGTATTTGTGAAACAACGATTGGAAGAATAAGTTCTTGATACTGTTTACTGTAGGCTAACTTTAACCTTTTTCCCGTGATTGTTGTTTTGCGGTAGTACGTCAATTCAACTTTGTAAGGCGCACATCACCATTAACTACAAAGCCCAACCGAGCAATCGATTCTAGGTCAATGGAAAACTAAGGAGAAGTCGATTTGAAATTGATTTCAAATTGACGTTGATTTGAGGTTGATCAGAAGTCTACTAGCAAACATTTCCAGAAAACTGAAGAAAAATCGACTTGAAATCGGCCCAACTGAGCGTTCGATTTCACGTCGATAGAAAACTTTGAACAAGTCGACTCGAAACGGAAGTCAGATGGACGCTGATTTGAGGTCGATTTAAAGTCAACCAGCCTACATAATTACCAGAAAACTAAGAATCGACTTGAAATCAACTCATCGGAGTAGGTAATCGATGTTAGGTCGATGGGGAAATTTGGAGAAGCCGCCGACTCGAAATTGACTTCGATTTGAGGTCGATTCAAAACCGACCAGCATGCATTTTCAGGAAACTATAAATCGACTTTAAATCGACCAAACAGGGTAGTCTATTTTAGGTCTTTATAACGATTTCAAGTATGTAGATGGGTAAATTTGGAGAAATCCACTCCAAATAACTGATTTGAATTCGACTTAAAGTCGACCAGTGTACATCTGCCGTACAAAGTTGAATTCATGTACATATCTGTAAAATAACGATTAGAAAAATACACTGTCCACCATAAAATAAAAGAGGACCCAACAGAGTAGTCGATTTTAAGTCGATGGAAAATTTCTGATTAGTCGACTTGAAATTGACTTCGAAGGACGTCGATGTGAAAACGATTTAATGTCGACTAGCAGCATATATTTTCAAGAAAAAAGAAATCGACTCAAAGTCGATCCATCATTTCGATTCGATCATTCTAGGTCAATGGAAACCTTCGGAGAAGTCGACTGAAGATTTTCTCCAGATGGTTATCGATTTCCAGTAAACTGAAAATCGACTTGAAATCGACCCAATAGAGCATTTGATTTGAGGTCGGTGGAAAAACCTGGAGAAGTTGACTCCTAATAGACTCCAAATGGACGTCGATTTAAAGTCGACCATCATACATTTCCAGAAAACTGAAAATCGACTTGAAATCGACTCAACGGAACCTTTCAGTTCAGGTCGATGGAAACTTATTGAGAAGTCGATTCAGAATTGTCTTCAGATGAACGTTACAATACCAGAGAACTCCAAACCGACTTGTAATCGACCCAATAGAGCATTTGATTTGAGGTCCTTGCAAAAATCTGGAAAAGTTGACTCCTAATACTAGACAAAAATTGACATTTTTTTGAAAATTGCTGAAGTGAGATAGGTTGTATCTAGAAGTATTTTTTACGCTGATTTCAGAACCGTTTTCCGTTTTTTGATAGGAGGTCGCGTTTTCTTGTTATCACTTTGTTTAGTTGCCGCGCACCGTCGCAAGACAAAGCGTTCTTTACCGAGCTTCGATCAATGCGCCATAAGGAACGCCTTCGTCTCGCGACGATGCGCGGCAACTAAACAAAGTGATAACAAGAAAACGCGACCTCCTATCAAAAAACGGAAAACTGTTCTGAAATCAGCGCAAAAAATACTTCTAGATACAACCTTTCTCGGGTACCATTCATGTCGCCGCGAACGTTTCGCCGCCAATTTTGAATGAAAATTCGCCGCGAATTCACTTCGCCGAAAATCCATTTCACTGCCAAAAATAGTCAAATTTATTTATTAAAATGAGTTATTGTTAAAAATACAATCACACGTTTTAAAATAAATGATCAAATCAAAAGAGTAAAATTTCCTGTACATTATGAGCTACCCCTCGAAGGTGCTCGATAATATTGTCCCTTCTGTACCGCCCAACAAGTGTTGACAGATTTTCGTCAACGCGAATGTATTTTTTACGTTTTGTAGCAGGAGCCTCTCTCTTCTCTCCTTTGGTATATTCTTAGATATCCCGGGTCTTCTGACACTTTTTTAGCGTTGTGATGAACTCCCATATTGATGGGTGGGTAAAATTGAACTCACCCTCCAGCTTCTTATGGCCAGATTCAGCTCTGTTGTTGGTGCGAGGTTCTTCATTCATAACTCTCTCGTAACAATTCCACCACTTGATTTCAAAGACAATTCAATTTCCCCGACACCGATTATTTGTGTGTCACGATCACTCGTCTTCAAACGCTTACGAGTTTCTTTCTGTAATCTCTTTTTTTCCGATTCTCTATATTTTTTTTGCGGTAAAAGTTGACTATTTTTTGGCGGCGAAATGGATTTTCGGCGAAGTGAATTCGCGGCGATATTTCACTCAAAATTGGTGGCGAATCGTTGGCGGCGAAATGAACGGTTCCCCCTTTCTCACTTCAGCAATTTTCAAAAAATTCTTAATTGTTGCCTAGTGTAATAGACTCGAAGAGGACGTCGATTTAAAGTCGACCATCGTACACTTCCAAAAAACTATAAATCGATTTGAAATCGACCTAACAGAGCAGTCGATTTTGTAGGTCGATGGAAACGTTTTGAGAAGTCGACTCGAAATTGAGACGTTGATTTGAGTTCGATTTGAAGTCGACCCGCACATATTTCCAGAAAACTAAAAATCGATTTGAAATCAACTCAACGAAGCAGTTGCTTTTAAGTAGATAGAAAAATTCGGAGAAGTCGACACAAAATTGCCGTGCCATCGATTTGAGGTCGATTGAAATTCGACCAGAATACATTACCAGAAAGTTGAAAAGCGAGGTTGTCGATTTGGGGTCAATGAGGAAATTTGAAGAGATCGACTCGAAATTGACTCCAGATCGCCATCGATTTGATATCGATTTAAGGTTGACCAGTGAGTTTTCCTTGAGAACTACAAACCAGTCAATATCAGGTCGATGGAAAAATTTGGAAATGTGGACTCGAAATCGATCTGAACTCGACGTGTCAAATGAGTTGGAATGGAAATCGACCTGATATCGAGGTCGACGTGAGGTCGATTTCGACAATATTCGAACGCAATTATTATCGATATGGTTCTTCGGGTGGCTCTAGAATCATCTCCGAAAATTTAAACGGTTCAGGAAGCTATAAAATTTTGTCACCCCCTCTTGTTCGACAGGAAGACTTCGATATAATTATGTAGAAGAATTTACAAAGAAAAATTTCTCTTTTATGAACTCCTTTCTTCGTGCGTAAATGAAAATAGAATTGTTTGACCTGGTTCTTTCTATGGAAACATTTCAACCATTTGCTCTACATTCTATCTTTGAATGAATTCATAAATTGATAAACGTAAGCGATAATTACACAATAAACAATACACATAATTCTTACCAGAGATGCAGACGTCTAAGACGTACGCACGACTCGGGTTCAGTAAGGCGTCCGTACTAAAATCGACTAGAATTGTTCCTATAACTATACAAATAATGGTATACAGGTAGTCGTCAGCATTTCTGTCCGATATTTCGTTATCAGCAAATTCACTGGCAAGCGTATAGTTACTGAACGTAAATATATCATTTGTACTGTCGCCGAAAAACTGACCCACGATATAACTGTTCGCTATTAATAATAAACCTGTGGACAATAACGAAAACCGATTATTGAAATCAAATCGCTGTATAGAAAAAAACACTTTCATTAAAAAAATAATTTTTCCACTTTTGATATTCTGAGAGTCATTCGAAGAAATCTGGATTTTTAGCTGAAAGTCTCAGAAGTCCACCTGTGGGAAGAATCTAAAGAAAATAAAAACCTTTCAACCTCTCTATTATCAGGATATATCTTGTTCTCAAGCTTAATCTACGGCTGGTATGGCTAGGCTATTCTCTCTCGAAAATTTAAATCGTCTCAGATTTTCGTTTTTATGAGAAGATTTAACAAAAATTTTATATTTCTACTCAACTCCGGTCCCTATTCCGGAGTATGCGTAAGCTTGAGCGTAAGATTGGACTTGGCCTATTATAAATTACTCATCAGCCTAAGAATATTAAACTATTTTACGTTAGGCTATATCAGTGTTTCTCAACCTTTCTTATATCGCGGCACATTTTTCCATGAGACGATATTACTGCGGCACAGCATTTCCAGAACTCCAAATTGTATAGAACATTTTTGTGCGTTTTGACATTTTCATGTCTCTACTGATTTCCTCCTCCCAATTTCAGAATTTGTGGCCTTCAATATGGCTATATGAGGCCTCCTCCTTCTTTCTCTATACTACGGTTCTGGGAAACAAGAGCTTTGATCTTCCACCGGGACTCAGAAAAATTTTGTTCCAAAATACGCAAAAGTGTCTGAATATTTCCTACATTTACTGAAAACCCTCTGGACTCTTCTAATTCCGAAATTTATGAGGAAACATGAAATATAATCTGTATTTTTGACCAAGTCCAAGAAAGTTCTCGATTTTCATGGCAGTGAGTGCAGGTTTTGACTCAAGTTGAAGTAATTATAACTGGACTGAGATCATTCAAGAATTGGAACACATCGGTCAGATAGTGCTTATGATTACTTTTTCGAGTAATTTCGTTATTGAAATAATTAATTCACATTTTTAAAAAGACCAAAAATATCAATTAATAAAAAAATTATTAATAAATAAATTATGAATTTAATTTATATCAATTAAATTAATTAATACAAAATACACTATTCATTTTATTTATTTTAATTTATTTTTTAATGAAATTTTTTATTTAATTATATTTAAATTGAATATTTTTATATCATCAATAAATTTAATTATTTTTTTATTTCTTCAAGTATAATTTTTATAATTTTTAGATTATACAGAATATTAATTTTTAAATTTGAAATTTAATTCTTAATTGCTTTTGAAAAGTTTGATTTTTAAATTATGAGTTTAATAACTATTAGCTTCATTTTCACTGTTTATTTTTAATTAATTTCGAATATCAATTATTATTAAAAATTTAATTATTATTCATTTAATTAATTTTATAGTGTATTTTTTAAATGAGAAATTTTTGTCTACAATTATTAATAGAATTTTTTTATTTTACAATTTTTTGTTGATAAATTATTTCAAAATATAATGAAATCAGAGAAAATAATATATCGTCGGGGTATTCCATTTAAACCTACATGTAATTCATTCATGAACATTGCCATCAGACATCAGTAAATATTAAAATAGATTGTATCTCTAATCAATTAAATAGAACTACAGACTAAATTATATAAATTCTTTTAATATAATTTCATTAATTCAACATCGAGGTAACAAATTAAAAATATTTTATGTTATCCTTAAAGATATAATTATCAATTTAATTATTTAAATTTATTTCCTTATTAAAATTAATAAATTGAATTTCAAGAATTTACTTTGTACTAAGAATTAAAATTATTTTTGTTTTATAAAACTTTTTAATTCGAAAATATTTATTTACTTATTATCGGAACTCATAATGAGTGAGTGAGGTGTAAGTAGAGCACTGATATTGAAAAAGGGTTTTCCAATTGTACAAATCTGCGATACAACTGATGATGGGATAACACCCGAAAGTACTCTTGTAAAAGCAACTAATAAAGTAGATTTGTACAATTGGAAAACCCTTTTTCAATTATTTACTTATATTAATAAAATATTTTTAATTTATTTAGTTAAAATAATAACATTTTTGTCAAATTATTAAAAAAAAAAATATGGCAATTCTCTTTTTAGTTCATGTTGATTCATGTTTTTGATAAAACTTTTGCGGCACACCTAAGGCGGGCTTGCGGCACAGTGATGTACTACGGCACAACGGTTGAGAAACACTGGGCTATGTACTAGGTTGAGAAGGTGTAGGGTTCAGGCTGAGAGAGGAAAGACGAATGAGCCTTTCAGTTAGTTAGCCTAATATACAGAGGTTTAGATACTCCTGCTGATGACGTCATAACGTAGGAGCGACCTTGACATACTCAGAGGTGTCAAGCAAATGCTGATTGACTTAATACTAGCTTTTAGCTTCTTGCTTTACCGACGATTGGTTTAAAACTTGGCTATTGCTTTTTTGTCATTTTATTGGCTATTGAACGATTTGCTAATAGCTTAACTCCGGAACAGAATAATAAAACTTCGGAGCGGAATAAACCGTTCCGGAGCGAAATGAACCATAAATTTTAACTCCGAAGCTAAATGATGAAACTCGTTTTGGAGCGGAATGCTCCGGAGCTAAATGATAAAACTGCGAAGCAGAGAACCGTTCCGGAGCGAAATGAAAAGCAGCTGATCAGTATTCGCTTTTGATTGGTTAACGGCTGAATGAAAAAATCATTGACTGGCTTTTGATTAGCTTAAAAGCCAATCAAAGATTGGCTGCTTCTGCTACTTTAGCGATTAATGGCTTTTGCTTGACACCTCTGGACATACTTTTGATGACGCCCATCCGCGAGTTTATTTTATGTAACCGAGATGGGGTAACGCGTCGGTTTACTGCCATACTCGGAGTAAGAGGTGAGTAAGAGTGATGCCGCGGGACTTGGCAATATTTTCGTACTTCTTGGTCTTGAAAAATGTTTCATTTTCAATTTTTGGACTTGGAAATATTTTCAACTGTTGGGCTTGGAATTATTTTCAGATTGTGGAACTTCGAAATATTTTCATAAGTGGACTTGTAAAATTTTTCATTTTCAATTCTTGGACTTTGAAATATTTTCGTACTTCTTGGACTTAGAAGTTTTGATTATCGGACTTTATAATATTTTCAACTGTGGGAGACAATCAAAAATGAAAAATTTCACAAGTCCAAGAAGTATGAAAATATTTTAAAGTCCCACAATTTGAAAATAATTCCAAGTCCAACACTTGAAAATATTTCCAAGTCCGACAAATAAAAATGAAAACTCTTAGAAGTCCAAGATGTATGAAAATATTTCAAAGTCTAACAATCGGAAAATAATTTTAAGTCCAACAATTTGAAAATAATTCCGCAAGTCCAACAGTTGAAAATATTTCCAAGTCCAACACTTGAAAATATTTCCAAGTCCGCTAATTGAAAATGAAAAATTTTACAGGTCCAAGAAGTATGAAAATATTTAAAAGTCTAACATTTGGAAAATAATTTCAAGTCCAAGAAGTATGTCAATATTTCAAAGTCCAACAATTTGAAAATAATTCCAAGTCCAACGGTTGAAAATATTTCAAAGTCCGACAATTGAAAATGAAAACTCTTACAAGTCCAAGAAGTATAAAAAAATTTTGAAGTCCCGTGGCATCACTCTTACTCGCCTCTTACTCCGTGTATGGCAGTAAACCGACGCGTTACCCCATTTCGGTTACATAAAAAATAAACTCGCACGTCATCCACTATGAGTCATGAAACATGATTTTTCTCTTTGCGCTGCTGATAGGTTCTTTTTATTTTTATTTTTTTCAATTGAAGAATAAAAATAGATTAATTTTCGTTCTTTATTCTTACAAGCTATCGCCTTCATAAGAGGCTAGGATGAATCTCAGTAAATAAAAAAAAAAGGTAGATATTTTCCAAAAAATAAATTAATGGAAGAAAAAATTTTAGGAGAAAATAGAATAATTTATAGTATTAAAAAAACTGTTGATAGTCTATCGAGGAGAGGCTGCTTGCAATGTTGTGATGCTAAGAAAGAGAACTTGGAATCAACCTGAAATAGGTTTATGCAACTTTCGATTAAATTACCTTAAGCTCAATTATTAAATTGTTTTGATGGCTACATCAACTGACTAAGGCTTACCAAAAGTTGCAATCGATTGTAGATACTTATAGTATGACAAAAATAATGAGGAACTTCGAAGTGGCGAACTTCGACTGGTAAACCTAGAATTCTTAAACTTGAAGCTGGTGAATGGTTAAAATTTTTGGAATTCTTTTATTTAAGATCGTTTTTTTGTGTGCATCAAGCTTGTAGGTCTGGAGGCAGAGCACTCCGAGCATGAGGACTTCATCGAATTAAATGTAACTTTGGGAGAAGCAGGTACTGTCTGTGAACGATTAGTTGGCGGCTGTCAAGAATACATTTTTGTTCGCATTGTCCAATTACGAACATGCATTGTTGTTGCGAATAGCATGCGCGGTCCCCGTGCGCCAACCGCCAGTTGATCGTTGACGGACTGTATCTTCGATGGAAGCTTTGATAAATAAAAGAATGAGATGTTCACAAAGAAGATGGTAGACAATTACGATGAAAAATACTTTCCGAAAAAGCTAAGTCTGATTGTAAAGCTTTCTGATATAAATTTTGAATAAAAATATCGACAGATGAATATTTTTTATAATACATTACTAAAAAAGTTCGATAATGTTGTTTTATAGTGTATTTGTGATTTATTGAGAAGATTTTAGAACCTGACTATCTTGCTAACTTTTTCCGCAAAAGTTCTAATACATACAATCAAGACAGAAGATAGGGACATTAATTCATTCCTCCTGAAAACTGGTTTCGCTCTCAGAATTAGACGTCAATCTTTACGGATACCTACCTAGGTATTGTATGAAATTTCTTGAGAAAAAAAGTTATGCAGAACCAACACACTTTAATATTTTACTACTGTTCAAGTCTCTCTGGTTGCAAGCTGCATATCGTATAATTGTAAATTTAATAGAAAGGGTGTACAATTAATACTCACCCAATGCATCTAGAAGTGCTAATAAAATGATGAACGGCCTCCGCCGCCCTATCGATAATTTACATTGATCACTCAACGAACCGAGTATAGGGGACAGAATCAAACCTAAAATAGGCGATATAGCCCAAACTAATACCACGTGTTCGCGCTTCATGCCGTACATCAATAATAAGGGTGAAATTAGAGCAGTCTCGGTCGAGTAGACCATCTCCGTGCCTAACATTGTGAATGAGAGTCTGCTTAATTCCCATTTTGTTTTTTTCCTATACTCGACAAACAAAAAAATAAATAAAAACATAATGATTAATAAACATTCTGATAATCATTACAAATATGTTCTATAATTAAAAGGTGTATCTAAGATTCAGAATAAAGAAATCGTTGGTGCCGATGCCCTTGACTTTGGTTTATGGGATCAATTTACCATTATAGAAAGAAAGTCAGACCTGGGGGTATGTGAAGCAGAGTTGTGACGTACATAGGGGAGAAGTTCAATCACCTACATCAAGTGTTACCAAATATCGTAGGACTACAAGTTCGGTGTATTCCTCGAAACTATACGAGCCATCGAATTGAGGAGGGTAAATAGATTACACAGACACGTTACAGTTTTCAACGTAAATCAAATGACACTAGAGGAAAACGATGTCCAAAATTTATTTAACATGTAGATCGAAAAATCATTAAGGAAAATAAATTATCAAGTCCGAAAGTAAAATAAAATATAATTTAGAAGTGAAAAATAATTAAAGAAGAAAATGATGTGAAAAATTTTTTTGAAACAGACAGAAATATAAGTTATTACTTACTAAACGCTAGGTGTGACCGGTTTCTGAAGTACCAGACCACCATCGACATGCGAAAGATTAAACTACCGGAAATACGCCGAGGATTTAAAATAAAAAGTGAAACAAAAATGAACATGAATCATGTGTCAGTGATAGAGATGTGAAAATTATAGGAGTATCTAATAAAAGGAGAGACGAATGTCCCCGAGAGGTCGTTTAAAAGGTCGTTTAAGAGGTCGTTTAAGAGTTCATCTGAGTTTGGAGACTGAGTAGCTGCAACAGTTTCCAACTTCTTGAGCCGGTTCATGGTTTTACCCTTGGCGCACAGCATTAACAATGGAGAAGGGATGAAATTCATCTAGGGTGTCTAGATTCTAGACAGTGGATAGCCATCCCAGAACCTTGTGGTTTATTATTGTTCTCTGCCAACATATGTTCGGGTGGTCCAGTAGAGGAAAAGCTGTCTGTCTGACCCACATAGAAAGAGTCACAAGTACCACAGGTGCGACGGTAAATTCCAGATTGTTTCTTCACGGGGATCGGATCCTTGGCGTTGAATAGGCAGTTGATGGTGAGAGAGGAATAGAAGTCAACTCTGTATCCATATTTCTTCAGTTCTCGTTAGAGTTGTAGCGACAAAAAGGTGCCGGACCCATTTCGGACGGTCGGTCATAGGGGTAGTAGCGGTGGGGGGTCACTTTAAGTGGAGTAGCATAGAAGAAATATCGAGGTGTAGGCCATTTAAAGGAGCTGTGAACACAATGTGTTCGAGTTCTTTTTGTTTTGCCGGAGGGGAAAGAGGAAGATTGTGGAGTCGGTAAATGTTGTGGTTGATCCTGAGGATGGGGAGATTGATTATGTAAGGAAACGCCTGTATACGTGCTGCCAAAATTGACATGGTGTATGAGATGAAGAGCGAGGTCATGGAAGGAAGTAAAAGAAGTAAAAGCACATAGAGAAATCCATGGATGGCTGACATTGGTTCATGGATTCAAATGGTTCGTGGAGAGAAGCCTGGGAATCCAATCAAATTCCGATACCGTCTTTTACATATCTACGGTCGAAGGCCAGATCCGTCAAAGAGTTCGTTAGAAGTTGTTCTTCCATGTGGTCCACATACACCTCAGCAACGATAGATGACAAAAGACAACCCATTGGAGTCCATCAGGAAACCGGTACATTTTCGTCCTGAAGCTGCAGATATTGTCCTTGAGACAGAAGGAGATAAGTGTTGAGTATTCCAAGATGATGTCTTCAGCTATAGATTCAGATTGGAGGACAGTAACCGTAAGCTTGACGGTATACGAGAGATATATGCGTATATACATGTTAACGATAGGTACCTATTTTGAACAGTATAGAACCAACTGGAAAGGTTTGGGTTTTGAGATCATTTGCTAACTGTATAGAGTTCTTGATTCCAAATCTAGGAATGGAACCTGAAGCAACTTTAAATGGGTGGGAATAGAAGGCCACTACGGGACGAATAGAGTGGTTATTCTTAGGCAGCTTCAGCTGGCTGTAAAGTAGAGGTGCGGCAGGGTACATGACTTTAGGCGAGTCATCTGTGCAGCCTAAGATTGAAGATTTTTTGTCCAAGAGTGAACGTATCTCCGAGTTTTATGCTGTGGTAGGGTAGCGGGTGGCTGTAGTACCAGTTTGGGAGAGGGAGTCAAATATCTTTGTATCATGCTGGTCTCGGTCTAGAATAACGCTAGTTTTCCCCTTTATTAGCTTTTACGAGGGTGAGGTTGTGAACTTTCATTCGTTGACGTATCCTCCGGAAAGAGTTGTAATTGTCTGTTAGCATAGAGAGCTGTAAAGACGAATCGTTGATTAGGTTTTTAAAGTACGGTGTATTCATCAGACGCATGTGGGAGTGGAGGCCGGTGGATATGTCAGCGAGAATTGTTTTCTTGATCCTCCTCAATTGAAGACAACAGCTAATGAAGACGATGAGAACGAATAATCTCTATTACTCAGGTATTTTTGACTACCCATACATCTAGAAATTGTGAGTGAGACGAAAGAAAGAGGGAGATCAGATGATGATCCAAAATATGCTGGCATTTGAAAGGAATTGTAAGTCATACCGTATAAGGCCATTTCAATCCTCCAATAACTTTTGATCGTCTTTCATGATTAGTTTTGTTTGTATAGACTGGGTATCGAAATGAAAAAATCCTCACCCATTGGAAAATCTTATTTACGTGATCGAGATCATGCAACAACACGTGTTGAATCATTTTTATCGTAGACAGTGTTTTAGCGGGGCTATCCGTTTGATGGAGGAGGAGGGGGGGGGGTGGTCCTCAGAAAACATCCGCGTGCTCACCCGCGTCCGACTTTTGTGACGTCATCATTCTCGATTAAATTTCCAGGAACTTGGAATATTTCTGATTATTGAGCTGTGTATTTTATAGACAGATATATAGAATGTGAATTTGGAAAAATTATAACCGTCGAAAGAGTCGGATGACTTACAAAAATTCCGAATAAGGAGCTATGTATGACAGGGTAGGGGCAAACTTGAAGAAAATTTGAATAACGAGCTAGGTACATGATAGGAGCCAGATTTAGAAAAAAATTCGAACTTGGAAAAATTTCGAATATGGAGCTACAGTCTGTTTAGAGTAAGAGTGCTACTATGCAACCCGCAACGTATGCTCAACGACGCGTACAATGACCCTTCAAATTGTTTTATAGCACTCATATTTTAGACAGACTACTACACATATATAGGAAGGGTACTCGAAAAAATAAAATGTATACTTGAAACATGCAAAAGTTGTATCTTAATTTTTGTCAAC
The DNA here is from genome assembly GCA_035079385.1 of Aspidiotus rigidus. Lineage (NCBI taxonomy): Eukaryota > Metazoa > Arthropoda > Insecta > Hemiptera > Diaspididae > Aspidiotus > Aspidiotus rigidus. The sequence continues at coordinate 2,679,344 of JAVHKY010000026.1, forward strand.
AATTTGAGACTTGACTGCACTTCCTACGACTCTTCTGAACCGAGTTATTCTCTCCTTACCCATACATCTAGGAATTGTAAATAAAATGGTGAAGAAAGAAAGAGCAAATGATGATTCAAAATGAGCTACTAGTAACTAGTAATCAGTGTTTCTCAACCTTTCTTATATCGCGGCACATTTTTCCATGAGACGATATCACTGCGGCACAGCATTTCCAGAACTCGAAATTGTATCGAACATTTTTGTGTGTTTTGACATTTTCATGTCTCTACTGATTTCCTCCTCCTAATTTCAGAATTTGTGGCCTTCAAGTGGGGTATATGAGGCCTCACCCTTCTTTCTCTATACTACGGTTTCGGGAAACAAGAGCTTCGATCTTCCACCGGGACTCGAAAAAATTTTGCCGCCAAAATACGCAAAAGTGTCTGAATATTTTTTGCATTTACTGGAAACCCTCTGGACTCTTCTAATTCCGAAATTTATGAGGAAACATGAAATATAATCTGTATTTTTGACCAAGTCTAAGAAAGCTCTTGATTTTCATGGCAGTGAGTGCAGGTTTTGACTCAAGTTGAAGTAATTATAACTGGAACTGAGATCATTCAAGAATTGGAACACATCGGTCAGATAGTGCTTATGATTACTTTTTCGAGTAATTTCGTTATTGAAATAATTAATTCAAAAAAAACAAAAAAAATAATAATTAATAAAAAATTATTAAAAATGATTTTAGAAAAATTAATTAATTAATATTTAAAAAATTGATAGTCAATATTTTGATTATAATAAAAATTAAAATAATTATTAATAAATAAATTATGAATTTAATTTATATCAATTAAACTAATTAATACAAAATACACAATTCATTTTATTTATTTTAATTTATTTTTTAATAAAAATTTTTATTTAATTATATTTAAATTGAATATTTTTTGTATCATCAATAAATTGAATTAATTTATTTCTTCAAGTATAACTTATATATATTTTAGATTATACAGAATATTAATTTTTAAATTTGAAATTTAATTCTTAATTGCTTTTGAAAAGTTTGATTTTTAAATTATGAGTTTAATAACTATTAGCTTCATTTTCAATTTTTATTTTTAATTAATTTCAAATATCAATTATTATTAAAAATTTAATTATTATTCATTTAATTACTTTAATATTTTATTTTTTAAATGAGAAATTTTTGTCTATAATTATTAATAGAATTTTTTTATTTTACAATTTTTTGTTGATAAATTATTTCAAAATATAATAAAATCAGAAAAATAATATATCGTCGGGGTATTCCATTTAAACCTACATGTAATTCATTCATGAACATTGCCATCAGACATCAGTAAATATTAAAATAGATTGTATCTCTAATCAATTAAATAGAACTACAGACTAAATTATATAAATTCTTTTAATATAATTTTATTAATTCAACATCGAGGTAACAAATTAAAAATATTTTATGTTATCCTTAAAGATATAATTATCAATTTAATTATTTAAATTTATTTCCTTATTAAAATTAATAAATTGAATTTCAAGAATTTACTTTGTACTAAGAATTAAAATTATTTTTGTTTTATAAAATTTTTTAATTCGAAAATATTTATTTATATTAATAAAATATTTTTAATTTATTCAGTTAAAATAATAATATTTTTGTCAAATTATCAAAAAAAAATTTGGAAATTCGTTTTTTAGTTCATGTTAATTCATGTTTTTGATAAAACTTTTGTGGCACACCTGAGGCGGGCTTGCGGCACAGTGATGTACCACGGCACACCGGTTGAGAAACACTGAACTAGTTGATCTCAATTTCAAGTCTTGTAAGACCAAGTTATTTTCTCAATAACTTTTGACCATCTTACATGTTAGTTCTCCTAAAATAGATTCGCGTCCCAATGGCGTATTTAGAAATTTTCGCAGGGGGTAAGCCACTGTCGGTATTGAGATAAACAAATCACCACTCATAGGAAAATCACATCACCGTGATTGAGATCATACACCTTGACGTATGGGAGAAGATGGTGTGATTTACAATAATAGTACATGTGGGTACATCATATTATACTTGTTTTGCATCGCATCTCGTTATACACCATTAATTTCTCTTATCGAGAGTCACTGGTGATATTTTTCTACAGAACTTCTAGCAAAAGCGATAACGATGTACACCAGCGGTTATTTTTTTCGTTCAAGCTCGTCGACCTTTAATCGACATCGATTTGACGTCAGTGCATTAACGAGAAATAAACCCGAGATTTCGCAAAGCATTGCTGAAGTTTTTTCGTTGAATCGATGTGAAAGTCAACATATTCCTTATTATTCGAGGGACCTTAACATTGAGTCAGTGTAGAATTCTATCATTTTCGAAATTAATTTCCTCCTGGTATTTGATCGTTTATAACAAAAATTTACAAAGTCAAATCCTCGAACCATGAGCTCTGTTTCGTTGATGATCCCAAATCAATACATACTCCGTATGAAGTAATCCTCCCGAGGTCAGCTAGCTTCTGGCAACGAATGCGTATTGTTGATCAACTCTCTTTCTTCTACTGAACCGAATGTCCAGAGCATCCGTACCCGTATATCGAGCCATATCAAAGCAAGAAGTCATCAAAAATTTCTGATCAATCATCTATAATTTGGCATACGCGCGCCCTTTAATGTAGGCTAAAGGAAAATGGCGACCTTTGAAAAATTAAGACAAGTGGGTCCTCGGACTTCTATCTCGTTCACCTTCGTATTGTCCTCGGTGTCTTGCTCATAGTGTTTCTCGGGCGACTTATACGTATAATTCTTCTATTTCCCATCGTATGGTTTGAAATTTCGTTAATTACCTGCGATCCGACTACTTCTTCTCCTCACGCTAATCTCACCTATGTCCAGTACCATATAGCAAAGTGAGGAGGGACTGATGCCCAAAAATTTTCTTCAACGTACCATCAAAATTACAGAAAATCGTAAAATATTGTACAAAATTTTGATCAAGACCCCTTCGAAAATTTTCTAGCTACGCTACTGACTAACGATTTTATTGAGCTAATAATCAATTTTCGTAGTTCGGAGTTTTGTAAATAAAATTATGTACCGAGTTACATATCAAGGTCTTCGCAGGTACGAATGTAGCAAGTTTCAAATTTCATTTATGTCCTTTTTTCTATGATATTGTCGTATGCGTACCAGTGAACTTCAAAGTCAAAATTTGAATATTGACTATGGGTGTATTTTTAGGACACCGGGACTCTAAGGTGTGCTTTACCATCTTATCACTTCTATGAGGAAAACATCAGAGGTACACAAGTTGAATTATATAGCGCTTTCCACCCTTACTCGATTTGTCTTCGACTTCTTTCACAACGTTACGCGCTCATTTACAAAATTATCTTCTTACAGTGTCGGCATTCGAAACCATTATTTGTCACTTTTCCGTAATTTTCGCTGCAATTCGCGTTTCATCAACGTCACGCATCTTCGCGGAATGTTTTGATGATAGCGGTATAAAAATCTCATTAGAACGTAGCTACGTTACATTCTGAGAAGACCCTCGTAAGACGCGGTTCCCTTAACGAAGTTGAACGAGGAATCGAAGGAACTTTTTCTGTATGAAGCGAATGGTTTTGATATTGAAAATTGAATTCAAAATTGGAGTTTCAAAGAGTTAAAATTTTTCTGAGTCTCGATATTCAAAATATTTTCAACTACAACTCCTTTCATGATTGAAATTTCTCCCTAAGTCTCTCAAAAATCGAAATTTTTTCAAGCTCCTCTCCTCATATACAGTTCAATATTCGAAAGCTTTCCAAGTCCCTCCTCCCCCCCTTCCTTCCTATAATATTTAGCTCCATAATCAGAATTTTTCGAAGTCCAGCTCCGTTAGTTTTTTCCGGACGGCGAACCGCGGGACCCCAAAAAAACCTGTAGTGAAATTTCGACCGAAAAATAAGGACCAAAATTGAATCGATCGATTATATCAAATACCCACCAGTAACTATCAGTAAAGGACTTCGACGAAATTTCTTGACAGAGGCCTAGTATCGTAGCTCTTCGAAAATTTTTCGATTTCTCGAGTTTTATGGCGGGGTATTTTTTTGAAGTGGGTCCGAGCGGAAAAGAGCAGTAGGTCCTTACGAGGGTGTAGAAATCGAATACAGACGAAGACACGTGTAGTAAGAAATTGATGAAAGAAACCCAGGTGTGGAGTATTTTAGGGGGAGACAATATTTGATCTTAATATGCACGCAATTTTCCATTTTATCCTCGAATTTCTCGAGAGGAGGCAACCTTTTTATCTTTTAGTCTTAGATTTTTCTCTGTTTTTTCTGAATTTTCCCCTCTCCGGAATCCGCGTCTGAGAGCCCGCAGTATTCATCAAGGAAGAGTCGAGCATCACACGTAAATTTTAATGCCACTTTTCTTCGAGACGCGAGTCAAAACTTTCTAGACACGGGCCGTTTCATGAGTTTCAATGGACGGGACTGGGAGTTTCGCGGGCTCTCTATCCCTCTGCTATATAGACAATTTTCGGATTGTCATTAAACTGCATTCTAGAGGCTTGGGGAAAATTGTCCACCGAGATCCTTAAGTTTTGCCCTGATCCGAACCCATAACAAGCAGCTGTGACGTCGCAGTTTTTGATAGCCAGTTCCATACTTTATACAATTATGACGTGGATCAATAGGGCTGGGATTATATTACTATATAATTCCTTTTTCATTATTTGAAAAAGTTGTTATGATTGCTCATTAATTTAAATAACAGAAATTTTCTTCGTTTCGAACAAGATATAATTTGCATCATTCACACGCGCTCTCTTCATCATATCAACGTCTAATCTACGCATCAGACAGTTACCTATCGCATATGCGAGTAAAGACGTTGTTTTTCACGACTGTAACCTTAATAAGAGGTATTATTGACGCTGAAACGTAGCACGTGTGTTGTTTTCCTCGGAAATACACCGATATATTGAACCTTTTCCCGAGAAATACACCGCAATAAATCATATCCGATTACTCGGACTTACACGTTTCTACGAAACGGTAAACTTCACTTGCTGTCTAGAGGGCGATCAGGTATTGAAAAAGATAGCTCAACTTGCTACCCAACTGCGCAAAAAAAAATTACAATGGTTCTGAAGTGGCAAATGAAGTACTTGTAGCGCTATCATCGAGTTTTTTCCCCTTACCTTAATTAAATGAAATTTGGATGGCTTGGGGGCAAGGGGGTAGTGGTATTTATGACAATTGCTTGTGTAGAAAAGTACTATCTAGTGCTTCTCAATTACCGAATTGAAAAATTACTTATTCTTATAATGACCATACTACCCTCAGTTAACCCTTAGAGAAAAATATCTCCGTGTATTGCTGAAGAAAGAAGAAAAAAGTTCTGCCGGAAGGTTATTAGATTTACAAATAAGGCCTACGCCAGAAAGGTACCTAAAAAGGGTACGATCAATGAATTTTCTAGCTTATGTGATTCTTTCGCGTAAACCCTAATCACCTTCCGTGGACGTTTAACCCCTTAGTACATACGATTAAGAACAGTGTTTTACAATCACTTGCCTGTAGAGGTGGTCGTAAGGATCTTTATTCGGATCTTCGTGGGGATCACCGTTGACGGAATTTTTCAAAGCTTCTCCGTTACCGCTATTGTTCTTAACATCGCTATTGATGGCCGGGTTCACGGAAGGAAGTTCGGACGGCGGGTCGACTTCGTTCGCAACATCATCACTTTTAGCACAGCCGGCACCACAGATCACTAAATTCATCATCGTAAACGATGATTTTCACGCCTTACAGAATATAAAATTCATAACTTCCGATCGTGCGAGCAACCAACGATCAACATCGAATACACGAATAACGTCCCCCGGAAAATAACGGCCATCACCACCTTCGAACACTGAATATTACTGCAAATAGAATATCAATCCGACAAATTTTATTTTTCTATTCGAAAAAATGTTCGAGATCATTTACAAAGGCGAGGAAATAAATCGAAATTAGAGCGAGCCGCGGATCAGAGCGTGCGATATTACGAGCGGTTAAGTGACGACTATCGGCATGCTGCGAGCCCGGGTCAACCACTGCGATTCTGAAACGGACATCTACTGGTAGTAATCTCTCTTTACCGGTTGGTTTTATTTATCAGATTAAAGTACGAGCGTACAACATAATATTAACTTAACCGTGTTGTCGGAGTGTCTGCGTACAAGTTCGCGATACTTAGAGATGTTAGACCGTGCAATTCGCTACTATTATTATTGTATTACACGTACGTACTCGTCTCATTTCTCAAACGTACCGCGAATAATTATTATATTACTGAACGATGTACGCGTACCACGAAAATATGAATGTAGCCATTCAACGAAATAATCATCTTATTTTTCGTCTTTGTAACCAAAATATATGTACACAGAGTATCCTCACACATAGCGGACCTCTCTCTGCTGCACAATTCATTCACAATTTGCGTATCTGCGTTATTGTCAGTCCAATTATCCCTCATTAGAATGGAAGCTGCATTGCGTTTGTTTTCTCATTCTTCGATTAAGAGTCATAATATAAGACTTATTCATAATTCTGATACAAAGTCGAATACCGATCATACATAGAGCAGATAAAATTTATAAATTTGATACCAAGTGCACATCATCTTCATGGGATAAAGGTTAAAGATAGTCCGTCGACCCGAACATGGTCCACCGCTTTACATATATATGCGGCTCCTCTCATGTAAGACCCCTTTTCTTCTTTATCATGCCTAATGGGAGTTGAATTCCTTCAGGTCCAGGTCATCAGACTCGCTCTCGTGAGTTCCACAATAGTCCATAATCATTCGCGATCAGGGGCGTAAATCGTATCATTTTGCTAAAGATGTTTTTCCCACTATGGGATCAAGGGTGTGATGTCAGGGTTCGTTGGGTCGAGATGGTTTGACTTACTAAATCCCATGTCTCCATGTTTAAATCGAGTTCTTAGATAATCCGCGCCTGTTGAACCATGTCGACTCTTAATCGACGTCATGTCGACCCATTATTTCAATAAGTAATCGACACAAATTTGACATCGATTTTCAGTCGAAATAGTTCCGGGGTATGTCGACCGTAAATCGACGGCAAACGGCTAAATATCGACGTTAAATAGACTTGCTGGTTTCCAATGTATGGCTCAAAGTCGACGTCGTTATCAAGTCGATTTAAGGTGAACGGTTTTATACGACTTAAGATCGATGTCGTTATAAACGAAAAAACGAATACTCTAAAGGGAGTCGTTTTTTCGTTTATGATGGATAGCCGTAACCTTAAGGAACGGATTCGTTTAATCGATGTCGTTATCAAGTCGATTTTGGGTGAACAGTCTACTACACTGCTGAAATTTGACTCGATTTGAGGTAAGCGTTTTTCTACCGACTCAGAATCGACCCACAATCGACGTTGTTATCAAGTCGATTCCTGGTGGACGGTTCACTATATAGCTCAGAACCGACGTAGGTATGACGTCGATTTTGTGGCTCGACCGTTTACCGGGAACTCTCTTATCGAAAATATATAGACTATGTAAAAATAGAAAAAGAGTGGCTGAGACGGGTTAGGATAAATTCTTCTCGACAGGAAGAGCGATTTGAAGAAATCCAAGGAATTTGATAAACCGGAGGTGTCTTCGGAGAATATAGACAGCCAGAAATCAAGCAAAACGCAGAGGATGATAGAGATGCAATAACATTGAGATTAAACAAAGAGAAAGGATCAGTTATGACTGTTTTCCAACGAAATTCACAGTCTCATGTTCCTAGGTCCCATTAACTATAGAAAAGAGATGAAGGGAGGATGAGGGAGAATTTGACAAGTGTATGAGAATGAGGATCTTGGATAGCAATTTTAAAGATGCGAGAGAATCAGATAGTATAAGAAATGTAAATCTAATATATTACAAAATAGAATGTTTGTCTATATCTGTATGTATATACAATTCCATAACTTTTGAACGCTTTTAGGAATCGACTTGAAATTTTTTCTGAAAAATTTCTTTTTATTCGGGTAAGGGTTTTGAATAAATTTAGACGTTCTGACTCCCTCGGGGAAGAGTAGAGGGCGGAAAAATTGGGAAAAAAACGGGGATTAATGACGTAGTAGAACTGCTTCTCACTGTGCGCGTTGTTCCAAATGTTCAAACGCATTGAGCGTCGCACTCGAGTTTTTAGTAGGGTCCCAATTGTACAGAAAAACCCGTCCGCTCGATGTGGCTGTTAAAAGCAATTTTATGATTGATTATTATTCTACACACTCAGACGAACAAATATAGCCTGCATGCCTACTTTTCTCACTCCCTGTTTTTCGAGGTACCACCCTCCAAATCTAAAAAGCTCGTTTATCTCGAGAAATATTGATTTTTTGAAAAAAGTTTTCAAACAAAAGTTGTTCCATTATGTCTCCTCTACAACTTTACCTCTTATGGAAATTTCATTTTGAACAATCCTCGCCTTTCAAATTTGATAAAACATGGTAGAAAAACAAAGAATCACGTTGTTTTACATTTTTGATGAGAAATTTCGAACATACAGTCAAATATATGATTACGAAAAAAAGTTTAGAATTCAGTTTCCTTTCGAATGAGTGTCAAGAAGACTTCACCTCACCCCTCCCTCATTTCAAAAGCTCAACCCTCGCCCCTCCTCTTAGTCAAAATCGAGGTTTTGAATTGTAATAACTATATAGTATATTAAGCCCTCCCTAAGTAACCGTGAATACATAACTTATGTGCGAGTGGTAAAGTTACAGAAACAAACAGGTCGATATAGGGTCTAAATCAAGTCGACATCATTAAGCAGAATTCAAATTTTTTGTCGACTAAAAATCGACGTCGTTTTTGAGTCGACTTTTTCAAATTTCTTATCGACCATCAGAAGTTGACTCAATTACGACGCCCACAGTAAGTCGACGTACCTACAGTCCATTTTTGGTCACCACATTACGGCCCAACTAAATCGACTCAAAATCGACTTCGATTTTAAGTCAATTCCAAGTCAACAATAGAAATATTGTAGTCGACCATTTGTTGCCGTCGACATCCGGTGCACGAATTGTTCACATTTCACTCATATTGCCCACATTTTAGGTAGCTTAAGAGTCGACGTCGAAATGTAGTCAACATGGTATTGTATAAAATGTTTCCTTAGTCTACGATATTTCGACTTCAAATCGACGTCATTATGCAATCGATTTACCTTTAAAATCGACTGTATTTTAATGGGTTTTGGTAAAGATGTCGTTTTGACGTGGAATCTTAGTCGACTTTAAGTCGACATTGCCTATGACTCGAAATCGACCCTAAATCGACGGTCGACATGGTTCAACGGGGGCCAATGTGGAGGGATCAGAAGCCCGATAGATCAAGATCATCGGATTACTATATAGGACCTCTCCACGCACCATGTTCAGATCGCCCTTTTAGGTAGCCCTAATTTAGATCAAGAGAAATTGGGATCAGAAGATCTTTGGAATCACTGTAGCACTATATGGACCCATACCTATGCTTCAGCCACACCTAACCTCTTTCTCATCTTACCATAATTCCGATCGAGTATCGCACGAGCAAATTTTTCAACCCACTTCTGTACTAGCCTAGTCTGTGTTTGTACAGCATAGTACGCTATAGTATTGTTTATTGAACTAGGCTAAGGAGGACGGAAGAAAATTCAAAAATTAGAGAAGACTCGAAAAAATACGTGGAACAAACCTTTTTTTCTTCAAATTTCAAGGAAAAAGGTACGAAGACAAAGGATAAGATCAGGAGGTAGAAAATTTTCCAAATCCCTAAACTAAGTCGTGATTCCCTCTTCTTCAGGTACTTAGGGAACGTACGCAAACAACGTGACCGATTTTTACCGACTTTTTACCCTCCGACACACACACACTTATTTTCACGTAATGTTTTTTTGTTTTTTTTTTTATCAACATATTGCCCTATATAATTTTAAATCACTATCATACTATTACGCACCTTTCAAAAGGAACATTTTTATTCGTGTGATGTTGATTGAAAGTTGAAAAAGTCAATTTCGGACATGTCTACAGGATTTTGAAGGCTCTATTCAGGAGAAAATGTTTTTTCTATTCGCAAGATTTTGAAGAAATTTAATTTTACAGCTCTAAAAAAAAATACATTTTCCAGACAATTAAACCACGTGATCAAACCCTAAAATCCCTCCCCCTCCACAGTGAGCTGGCGTAGTATTTTGACACCCCCCCTGAAATGGTCAGTAGTTTTATAAGTTCCCTCATGCTCATCTTTGAAAAATTTGAACTCTTTTTAGCCAAACCCAACCAAGCGACATGATAACGATTTGGGAAAAAGGAGAATCTCCGTCTGTAGTAAAGGAACATTTCTTCAGATTGTTATCATGTCGCTTGGTTGGGTTTTAAAAAGGGTCCATTTGTAAGTCTGTAAATATCGAAGTACGATCTTCTAAGTGACGGCTACTCAATGAAAAGGATGAAACTGAAAAATACAAAATACTGCAGAATGAAAATTGATACGAAGCACTTTCCGTTGAAAAAAACCATCCTCAGCGAGAAAAAGAACCTAACTGATTAACGAAAAAGCCGCAAACACTATCACCAACCACGAGAAAAAAAGGGAACAACGACGGCCTCCTTAACGAAGTTAAACGAGGAACGCAGGGAACCTCTTTTATGAATCATAATTTGGGATTTGGTATTGAGAATTCAAGGAAGCCTAGACCTAGATAAAGCCAGTATAAAGAAGGTTTAGACCTACTATAAGTCTAGTATAATAGTTTGAGAGTTTAAATTGTGCTCGAATCTCGAGCTATATATGACGGGAGGGAGACTTAGAAAAATTCCTATCATAGATGGCTCGAGAGTTGAAATTTTTCCAAGTTTTTTGTTAGATGGCGGACGGCGCGCGACAAATTTCTCAAAAAGCCCCCCATAGAACAGGTTCCCTGTTAAAATTAATCATTATGTTGTGAATCATAAATAAGCTCGATCAAATCTTCGTCCGGTCTATGCCGGTTCAGCACAATGACTCCACCAGCAGTGTGGGGTGAAAGAGAATGACAGCTTCAGTTTCCTGAATCAAAGAGATTTGAAGTGTCACCAATAGTTTTAAGTTAGTGAAGAGAGCCCTCTCGACACCTAACCCCAACCCCCTCCTCCACGGCTTACCTGAGGTCCATAAAGAAGATATACCGATACTGCCCGTTGTTTCTTTCATCTCCTCCCCAACTTATTCCCTTGCCAAGTACTTACATTGGTGGTTCAAATCCCGCACCGAGTTCGAGTCACCCTAATTCTTTTTCTCTGGCCAATCGTCTAAAGAATAAGCTTCTCCCTTCGAGTTCGACCCTTTGTTCTTCGACGTCGCAGGCCTGTTCCTCAACATCCCGAAGGCTGTTACTATGCAGCGGATGGATGAACTCCTCGTGAACTTGAACACTCTTCATGAAAAGTTGAGTGGATTTTTTTCTGTAAATTTGATGGTAAATTTTTCGAATTCCTTCATAGGGTGGGTAATTCTATTGGTTCCCCTTTAGGTTCCCTAATCTTTGAGGTGTTTATGTTCAAGTTTGAATCTGACCTCTTCTCCTCTATAGCCATCTTTTACTAAATAGAATCTTCTACTGGCGTAGATATGTACATGACGTGCTATGTACGTGGACTGGTTACCCGAGATATCTGCTCGGTTACTTTGGAGGTCGGTGGCTCCGTGATAAACTACTTGGATTTTACTGTCTCCGAAAGAGACGGTGTCCATGATTTAGTCCATACGGGTCGTCATTCTGCTCTGTTGTCCATAAATATGCTGTGTTTAACAGCTTAGTCCATAGACTTACAGACATTCCTCTAAGTCGAACTGTTTTCAGAAAGGAGTTAATGACCATAAAATATTTGCCAGAGTAAACGAGATCAAATGGACATAGACGCGATGGTGCCTACGAAGCTCACTAGGAAGTAGAGTTTCATCAAGAGATGATAAATAACATACCATAGGGAATATTTCGATCGAATAACGTAATTTAACGCAAGGCACGCGAATTTTCTAGCAAATTCTTGAAGTTCTACCTTCTCTAGTGTGGACTCCTTCAGAATACCTTTTGTTATATCGTACTTGGTTGTAACTATTTTCTACTCTATCATTAATTCTTCCACTATCACCTTCCACTACACTCCCCTCGCTTCGGAAGTTTTGTATCGATCTTCAATTGATTTCACTTTTCGTGCGAATTCTTCAATGGATTTCTTGTCGAATGCAGGTGAAATGCTTCTTTCTTGAAGAACCCTTGTTACCGTTACCATTACTCTCCTCGACGTACTCTTTCTTTTTTGTAATCAAATAATATTCTCAATTTTTAAGCAAACGACTAATAACGAAGAAACGACGACTTCGACTGTGAGTGCCGATGCGACCCCACGCTACAAACATGAAAATTCGTGAAAACGGTAGAGCGTTCTTATACGATCTTGAGTACAGAGGCCGAAAAGACAAGGTAGTAGTGGCCTTGACCTACTTTGGGGACAAAATATAAATGACATCATGACCTTTATTTTTTATGCAGAAGGTTTCTTCTCTTGGCTCGAATATTTGAATACTGCAATTTCTAATATTGCTGACACTAATCTTAAAAACTTAGGCTCTTACTTCCAATTTTTTCATTCATCTCTTGGTAATCCCTATCTTTAACCTCCGTCTCGATATTACTGAAATTCCCTGAACAGCTAACTTTATAAGACTCAACAAGATCCACAACTTGACTCATCTCCAACCGCGTTGGAGACTAACAGTTCGAAGATCTGCCTCACTTCGTAGACACGACTTGTTCTCCTCTCAAACTCGAACCACAAATGCGCTCCTGTGCTTCACCAAGTCAATCTCCATGACCCCTGCAGAAAATCCCAAATAAACCACTGCGTACTTCAGTTTGACTGTTCACTGATTCTATAAGCTGAAGTAACTAATGTTTTACTTTATATTAATTTCGTAGCCACGTATTAGACTTTTATCAGACCATTAATTAAGTTTTAGACATTATATTACGAAAAGAACTTATAGTGGTCACAGTCAAATTCACTTAACACTCACTGTTAATTGATTTAATCGTACCCACTGTACGTCAAGAAGAAGATATGTTCAATGCATAAGATCATATTTCGAGACAGTCAGTTTTCAACGTTTGCTATTATTCTAAGGTCCTTCAAACATGAAATCTAGCTCCTAAGCCAAATATTGTAGGTACGTGATGAATCTAACCTTCGCGGTGTAGGTATCATTTTTATGATCCAGTTTCCTTAATCCTCCACACGTCACGCCGTTGTGACAAACTTCAAGATTGTTGCAGCTAAACTGCTAACAGATGTGCCGACTTCCGTTGGCCACTGTATTTCTTTCCAATAACGATAGACGAAGTTTCGTTGTCACTCGAATAGGTACTTAGATCGAAAAATTATTTCTCGTCGAATATGTAGAGTTAGAAACAAAAACAAAATACAATTCTAGAGCCTCTGGCGCGTCTGACCGTCAGCCATGTGTTGAGTAGATGTCTGTATTCTGTCGACATTTAAAGGTTTCTCAAGAAGTCGCTTTGCTAATCTTCTACCCTTTTCAAAAATTTAGTACTGCTGACAATATTTTATTTTGACCAAAAACATTTGGGTTGAAGATGAACGTGAGTGTGGATACACGCGATATAAGTTACCAAGTTACGCAACATATAAAAACCAAAATCTATTGGGTAAAAACCAATTTGCACTGAACCCCAATTCACATAATAGGAGCTAACTTGACACATCAAGACTGTATTGCAGGAAAAAACAGACTAATTGATTCATCGATATTTTGCTAGTCGCAGTGATGAAGGAAATGGATGAATAGTAGATAAGAAGCCAACCATACCCCTGACGCATTATATCAGTTTGTATAAGTAGACGCATAAGACGCATTCAGTTGTTTCCTGTATAAGAAACCGGATGTAATTTTCACATTTTCTCTCTCGAACCAGATACCTTTTCCTCGGTGGTTTTAAAATCTGACGACGATATTTATCTGACACATCGTTACTTCTATCACGAAAGAAGAGAACATTTTTAAGAAAATATTTTAAATCAACTTCTTTTGAAATCTAGAATTGAATTACTTCGAAAGGAATTGACAGGCGCGGGGTTGCAATTTTTATCCACATTCACGAAGATACATTGTAAAACTTGAATAACCTTTCTGATTTCATCGAGATCAACCGGTTTATTTATTCTCTCCGTCTGTGAACATGATGATGTTGAGTTCCTTTTCGTAAAAATCTGAAATTTGACTCATTTGAAAAGAAATTACCGGGGCTAACATTTTTGTTCTCTTCAATTTTTCATAAAAATGAGCAAATAGTAGGGTACTAATTGTAAATCCGCTCGATGTGGCTGTTGAAAGCAATTTTATGATTGATTAACAAATATAGCGTATGCCTGTTTTTCTCACTCCCCCTTTCCGATGTACCACCCCCCAAATCTAAAAAGCTCGTTCATCTCGAGAAATATTGACTTTTTGAAAAAAGTTTTCAAACAAAAGTTGTTCCATTATGTCTCCTCTACAACTTTACCTCTTATAAAAATTTCATTGTGAGCAATCCTCGCGCTTCAAATTTGAAAAAATATGGTAGAAAAAACAAAGAATTACGTTTTTTTACATCTTTATCAAACATACAGTCAAATATATGATTCAGTTTCCTTTTGAATGAGTATCAAGACGGGAAAACTTCTCCCCACCCCTCTCTCATTTCAAAATCTCCACCCCGCCCCTCCTCTTACCTCGCAAACATTTGATTAATGATAAATTTAAAAAAAAAACTGCTCCACATGTTTTAATTTATCATGATTGTTCACTTCACCTTTTTACCTCAAATTTAGAAATTCCTTGAAAAAATACCTGCCCAAAGAAATTACAAGTTCTAGCTCAGAGGAGATCAATTGAAATTAATTTTCAACTTCCTGTTCAGCTTTTACATCATCAGCTCAGAAGGGTAACATAATAGGCTGGAGGTTAGACTTATAACAATTCAAAACCTCGATTTTGACTAAGAGGAGGGGCGGGGGTTGAGCTTTTGAAATGAGGGAGGGGTGGGGTGAAGTCTTCTTGACACTCAAACGAAAGGAAACTGAATTCTAAACCTTTTTTCGTAATCATATATTTGACTGTATGTTCGAAATTTCTCATAAAAAATGTAAAACAACGTGATTCTTTGTTTTTTTACCATATTTTTTCAAATTTGAAAGGCGAGGATTGTTCGAAATGAAATTTCCATAAGAGGTAAAGTTATAGAGGAGACATAATAGAACAACTTTTGTTTGAAAACTTTTTTCAAAAAATCAATATTTCTCGAGATAAACGAGCTTTTTAGATTTGGGGGGTGGTACCTCGAAAAACAGGGAGTGAGAAAAGTAGGCATACAGGCTATATTTGTTAGTCTGAGGGTGTAGAATAATAATCAATCATAAAATTGCTTTTAACAGCCACATCGAGCGGACGGGTTTTTCTGTACAATTGGGACCCTACTAAAAATTCGAGTGCGACGCTCAATGCGTTCGAACATTTGAAACAATGTGCACAGTGAGAAGCAGTTCTACTACGTCATTAATCCCCGTTTTTTTCCCAATTTTTCCGCCCTCTACTCTTCCCCGAGGGAGTCAGAACGTCTAAATTTATTCAAAACCCTTACCCGAATAAAAAGAAATTTTCCAGAAAAAATTTCAAGTCGATTCCTAAAAGCGTTCAAAAGTTATGGAATTGTATATACATACAGATATAGACAAACATTCTATTTTGTAATATATTAGATTTACATTTCTTATACTATCTGATTCTCTCGCATCTTTAAAATTGCTATCCAAGATCCTCATTCTCATACACTTGTCAAATTCTCCCTCATCCTCCCTTCATCTCTTTTCTATAGTTAATGGGACCTAGGAACATGAGACTGTGAATTTCGTTGGAAAACAGTCATAACTGATCCTTTCTCTTTGTTTAATCTCAATCTCCGCGTTTTGCATGATTTCTGGCTGTCTATATTCTCCGAAGCAAACTCCGATTTATCAAATTCCTTGGACTTCTTCAAATCGCTCTTCCTGTCGAAAACAATTTATCCTAACCCGTCTCAGCCACTCTTTTTCTATTTTTACGCCTCTTACCTCTTCATACCTATGCTGCAATGTTGATGAGATCTGTCCCTTCTCTTCCAGTTTTACTATTCTGTCTCTCTCTCTCTGCATTACGAACTCCCTTTCGAACCCATGAAAAAAGTATTAGCACGATGAACTTCTCGTACCTCCGATCCACCTATTTCTACAACTGTTCCCATCTGCCCACTCTGAGCCCATGGCCCGAAGTGCACGTAGATAGGTACGTAGTAAAAAGTAAGATGAATTATTGTTTTCTACGAAAGTAATGTTTTGCGATATACGACGTATAATTGAGTATTATTTTTTGGCAGGTAGCGAAAACACTTGTGATTCGAACGAGCCGTAACAAACGGAAGTGCAAATTGCATCGAAGGACGCATGTACAGAAGCGCAAACTCATAAATGATCGACTTGATATTTGGCGCGCCAGCAGACACCGTAAAATTTCATCTAATGATTAAAAAAAATTTTCTTCTTACGTCTTGTCGTAATTCCAAGTATTGGGCATATCTAACAGACCTCTAGATGTGTCATATACGTGAGTAACGTAAGTACTCATCTCAGATACTTCGAAAAATTCTTTTTTTTTTTTTTAGTTTCAAACTGAAATATTTTCAGTTTATCATTTTTCAAATATTCGATCTAGACTTGTTTTTTATTATACTATATTGCCATTACCGTAAAGTTTTCTTTTTCTCTCAATCGTGATTGTTAGGTAGGTACTTAAAATATGTATTTTATGAAGAAATGGATGAGTAATAGATTTGGAGTATCGATTATAATTACTATAAAACCTCGTATATTGAAGAGAGTTCATACGCATTTTCAATAAAAATTACTGTGCCACATACCTAAATTAATCTCCCTCTTATGAACGATCATATTGCAGGAAAAATTGAAGAAAATAAGATCCATATATTAAAAAAATTTTGGGTGTATCCTTTTCACAGTTCGTGCGGGCGTTCTACTGGACGGATTTGCTTCATTTTTTTTTATTCTCTTCAGAATAACCTATCTAGATTAGCCATCAAGCATTACTAAGTACCTCACTTCAGGTGTTCTCCACTTATCTGCATTTACGTTTTTTCCCCATGTATTTCTTATGGGAAATTTTTCATACATTCGGTTGATTGAACGCGAGAAGTGTAGCTATTTAGTAGCTATAGTACGTATGTTGACTCATCCAGCAGTGAGAGAGGCATGAACTTGAACATTGGTACCTTCTATCCTTTTTTTTTATATATGAAAAAACTTTCAAAAATAACTTTATGACAGTCCGTCTGGCCGTTTTACTCAACCAATTTGCTTTAGTTTCAACGAATCCGTTCCTTCAAGTTACGGCTATCCATAATAAACGCGAAAGACGAATACTCCGACGTGGAGTAAAGCATGCAAACCGCAGAAAATACCTTCCGCTCCCCCGCTCCCCCTCCCCTCCATATCCCCCCCCTCCCTTGAGTTTGATTACTTTATGCGGGACGTGAATATAAAGTGCCGGAAGTTTGAGGTGAATTTGAAGGAGAAGAAAAATAAGAAGCTGTCCTCCCTAATGACGGTTAATGAGGATATGGTTGAGGAAGGGGTGAGTGACGGTGTTGACGTTCATAAATTCCATCCCCCCCTCATAAATAAAATAGTCAGGTAGTGTTCAATAGTGACGAAACAGCCCTCCTCGAGAAAGGTTTGAAATTCAGTCTGCCTCCCCTCAAAAATGATGAAACCTTGGCGAATGTTGTTGCGGATCTTGCGGTTAAGATTGGTCCTGGTTTTAATACCCAGAAAGTCTGTGCCGAATTAGTCCGTAATAACCCCCTCCCTCGCATGAGTAATAAATTGGGAGGAGTGATTCAGGGCTTAAGGAGGAAGATGAAAGAGGGAGATTTGATCGTCACTAAGGCTGAGAAGGGCAACGCTGTTGTAGTGATGGAGAGATCGGCCTACTCTTCTAAGGTCCACGAAGTCCTACAGCAGTGTGATGCTAAAGAGAGTGAGGATTTCAGCTTTCCCAAGCACGTCAAAGAAGTTAGGAGTGTTATCAACAGGAGTGAGGCTGTTATCAAAACTCCTGCTTTGAAAAAAGCCTCCTTGTTCCTAACCCCATACCCCCCTCCTCTATGGGCTGCCTAAAGTGCATAAGAACAATACCCCGATGCGACCCGTTGTTTCTTTCGTCTCCTCTCCTACCTACCTCCTTGCCAAATTCCTTGACCGTCGGTTAAAAATCGAATTGATTTTGAATCCCCTCATTCGGTCTTGAATTCGACCTCTTTAACTGACGTCCTCAAGGATGTAAGTCTCCCCCCCCCCCGGAACGACCATCTGCTCGTTTGATGTTGATGGTTTGTTCCCGAATATTCCTAAGGCTGCTACTATCCAGCGTATGGGTGAACTACTCGTCAAAGCCAACATTCCTCATAATGAGCTTCATGAATTTTTCGATCTTCTGAATACCTACTGGTCCTCTAACTACTGTAAATTTGAAGGGAAATTTATCGAGTTCCCTGATAAAGTAGGAATCCCTATTGGATCACCTTTAGGCTTATCTCCGAAGTTTTCATGTCTAAGTTTGAACTTGACTTTTTTTCCTCGAACCAGGTGTTACTTAATCATATTCACTATTGGCACAGGTACGTTGATGACGTTCTATGTACCTGGACTGGTTCCCCAGATCTCCTTGGTGAGTTTCTGAGGTATCTCAATTCCTGGTACCCTTCCATCAAATTTACGTTGGAAATAAGGGTATTTTCCATTAACTTTTTGGATCTATCGATCTCTATAATAGACGGTATCCATAAATTTGGAATTTACAGGAAAGATACTACGACCGATGTTTTAGTTTAGGGTGGTTCGTTCGGTCCTGTTGCTCACAAGATGGCTGCCTTTCATAGCCTAGTTCACAGACTGACTCGTATTCCTTTGAGTCAGTCAACCTTCAAGAAAGAGTTACTCACAATAAAACACCTGGCCAGAGTGAATGGGGTCAATGTCGACGTTGACGTGATGGTTCGGAGGAAAGTTACGAGGAGCCTCCTGGATTCCACCACCTCCCTCCCCCGAGACAGTGATCACCGTTTGCGTTGGATCAGTCTCCTTTTCCTGGGGAAGTTCTCCCTCCAATTGGTTCGGGCCCCTCGCCCGTTTGACTTCAGACCCGCGTTTTATAACCCTACCACAGTCAAGAGTTAATTGTGGGACTGAAGGACCCCATACCTGTCGATGAGAGGAGTGGTGTTTATAAGATGGAATGTGAGGATTGTGGAGGCTTTTATATTAATGAGACCAGCCGCCAAATGAAAGTTAGAGTAGCTGAGCACCTGAAGTCTTGGAAGAAGGGACACTTAGGGGAGTCAGCTTTCGCCGATCACTTGATAAACAGTGGCCATAGCTTCCGCGAGGGATCCGAAAAGCTCCTCCATAAGGAGAATTCCTACCGTAAGTGCATCGCCCTCGAGAATATAGAGATTTCGTCATCTCAATACTGACGGTATCACTGTACTCAACTCGTACATTCCGGAAGATGGCCTGATCGAACTGGTTTATGACTCACACCGTGATTTCTCGTTTGGACGATCTTAATACCTCGTTCTTCTCATTTGTTCGTCAGTTGCTTTCATTTCAGGCTTGAATATGGTTTATTAACCGAAAGCGCTCATTTTTCTGCGGTTTGCAGGGGTTAACTACACGCAACTGTCTACTGTATTTCTCTCCTACCCTCACATCCTGTATTCTTGAGAACCGGATTTTGGCGCTACCTTCTAAATTGCAGCACCTTAGAGGTGTGTTCTTTTTATTTTCTTAACGTTACCGGAAGTAGGGAAATCTTAGAATGTTTGTCTCACTGTCTGTAGAAACGCGAGTGTGACAACGATGATATGTTTGTATGCCTGTTATTTGAACGCTTTTACCTATTGATGTGCAGTATTTTTTGAAAGTCTTATTTTTATTCGGGTAAAGTTGTAGATAAATTTCAACGTTCTGACTCCTTCTGGATGGAGTAATGAGCGAAAAACTAAATGGTAAAAAAGATGAATTCCGACGTAGTAAAACTGCTTCTCACTGTACACGTTGTTCCAAATGTTTAAACGCGTTAAGCCTTACAGTTCTAAAAATTCAATTATTGTATACCTGGCACGAATTTTACTCATTTATATGAAAAATTGAAGAGAACGAAAATTTTAGGGAAATATATAAGTGCACGCCTCATAAAATTATATTGACCGCCAGTTCCCCTCCCGCCATAGAAAAAAACTGACACGACGTTGAAACCATAACGAACGCCATAAATGCACACCAAGACTGGCACACGACCCGCATCTCAAAAGAAGATGATTTTGCTGCATTTATTGTGAGGAACTCCAGCCAGGATGGGCTTGACAGTAGAGACTGCCTCCCCATAATAAACCTCAAACTCCTTATGAGTGAGGTATTTCTGTTGATGGAGGTGTTTTCCCAGTTGTTCCACCCCGGAGGAGTCAGTCGAGTCAGTTGGTTAATGCATTGGATTTCGAGCATTGTCGTGAGATCTTCACTGGTCGGTCAAATACTGAGGTTCGTCGTCAAAATAATATGATTCGGCAGAAGTATGATGCCAAGGGGATGCGCGGTAGTTATATGGATCAGTGCTATAGCCGCGGACGTTTCATTATTGACTTGTATTCAAGAGTTCGCCGTTTTGACAATATTCGCCCTTCTGATCCTTCCCGTGATTTACCGATTCCACTCTTCCTTTTCGCAGGCCCTTTTTGGCAATCAAGGTTCTTGATGGAGTCTAATCTTCAGGCCCATTTGGAGCTTCCTTTCGATCTTCAGGAAACTTTTCACGCTGCACATGTCAAGTGGTAGGCGGATGTTAATTTCGACTCTTCTCGGCGTTCGTTATTATGAAGGCAGGTACCATGTAGTCTTGAACTCAGATTTATTCAAGAAGCGGTTGGGCTTAGCCGTTGTAAATTATTTGAAAACTTATATTTGTTAATTGCATTAATACGTATGTATCAATATTGTAATGTCTTTATGAAATACGCGCGAGCTTACAGGTTTATATAATAGATTATGGTGATGGTAAAAAAAAGAAAAAAAAAACTCCACTTGGAATGCTGCCTTGAGGCTTGTGCTGACTTGTCAATAACCAAAGCATTCCATTATCTTCTTTCCTGTTTCTTCTTCCTTTATCAGGTTTACTTACTCGATATATTACAGTTGAATTAATTAAATGTGGATCGCATACTGTTCTGCATGTTCTTAAATGTGCACTATATGGGAATGTGTGCACTACTTACATGGTGGTGTTTTTGTCCTCTTCAATGGATTTTGAGCATTTTGATTTCGTGTGCACAACTTGTATCAAGATGTGTGCACTACTTACTTTGTGCATTTGTCCATTTTATAGGATTTCCAGTGTTTTAGACCTTGAGTGCACAACTTATATGAGGATATGTGCACTACTTACTTCGTTTTTATCCGTGTAATAAATTTCTTAGGCGTGTCAATTTTGTTTCCTTGCCATGTTACAGATAGGCGGGCAATTTCGTTTTTTGAGGCGTGCGATTAAATGTATGCCAAAATTTTAGGCCCTGTAATTTCCTTTCAAATGAGTCTAATTTTAGATTCACATGAGAGAGAGAGAGTT
This sequence comes from Aspidiotus rigidus, assembly GCA_035079385.1. NCBI lineage: Eukaryota > Metazoa > Arthropoda > Insecta > Hemiptera > Diaspididae > Aspidiotus > Aspidiotus rigidus. The sequence continues at coordinate 2,701,171 of JAVHKY010000026.1, forward strand.
CTGTCCATCCATTTTCTTAATCATTGCGACTGGTAAAATATTGCATTAGTCCGTTTTTTGCTGCAATACAGCCTTTACCTGTCAAGTTAGCTCTTACCGTTGCAATCCAAATATTTACAAAACACAGATATCTACTCAACACACAGCTAGCGGTTGGCGGCACGCCTCCCCCGTCCAGGTGTCATGGTTGAATTATATCATCAATTATACTAATGCTGCGGAGCAGCACAGGTCATCTAGTAATAGTAAGAACAGTAATTTTCAAGAGTGGAAAAAAAGCATTGAAAGCATTTTGAAGAGCTGTAATGCATTGAGCTCTTGAGAACACAGACGTACAAATATCGCTTTCTTCTTCTCTTTTCTTAAAAATAGGAGATTATGCGTCTAACAAGCCATCACAAAAGTAGATGAATGAAGTCTGAGCGTACACTTTATATCAACAAACCATTCTAGTGGCTTGCACTATGGAATTTGAGTCACACACATTTCATTGACAGGAATTCGAAAAATTCGACTTTTCAAGTACCGATAATACACGAATCAGAAGTTCCAGGATAGAGGCTGCGCTAAGGAAGCGACAAGTATTTCTACAGAATGCGCAATAGGTGGTAAGGATGTTTTAAGGATAAATATCTGAACTCAGTTCACCCACACAGAACTATTGATAAAGATCACTCTAAAGGAGTTGGACGAAAGAAAAATAAGAGGAGGTATCGCCTTCGCTTTCCCCCTCAGAAAACACTAGAATATCTTCATTAACGGGGGCCTATTTTATGGGGCTTTATTTCGCGAAAATCTGAGACTAGGAGGCTTTGGAAAAAATTTCTATAATCGAGGGTCCAAATTTACAGAAATTTTTCCAAGTCGTCCTCCTATCATGTACAGCGTGATACTCGGATTTTTTCGAAGTTCACCTTCTATCACATATGGCTTGGAAGCCAATTTTTTCAAGTCCCCCTTTCAGCTTGAAAATCACAAATTTTTCCCAAATTCTTCTCCTATTATACCTCGACTCCCTTACTCCTCTCATCATATGCTTCGAGAAGAGGGTGGACTTTAAGAAAGTTCGACCTTAGCTCGCAGAACTCCTTGTTTACTTCGTTGTAGAACCCGTGAGTTTTCTCATCACATTTACAGCTTTAATAATGCTACTTTTCTTTTAAAAAATTAGAAGAAATATCTCCTTCCCTTTTTCTTTTTTTTTGAAAAAAAAAAAAAAAAAAAATGAATAAATAAAATACATATTATTTTTTGTTATTACAAGGACATATTCTTATCAAACTTACCACATTAATACCCGTAACTTTCTTTTCTCTTTTGGTCTTTATACCATTTTCCTAAAATTTTCAAGTACTACTGATGCTATTTGAGGAGATGGAGGATCAGAAATTAACGAAAAACGCACAAACTCTTACTCTTCCTTTGTGGTGTTCGAACTCGCGACCTCTGGCGCACGAGTCGGTCGCCGAACCATTCCCCCTCTTAGCACGGCTTGAATCCCAATTAGTTGGCGGGTGGTGCACGGGGTTTCCGTATACTATACGCAAAAACAATGTGTGTACGTAAATGGCTAACGCTGACAAAAATGCATTCCTAACAGCCGCCAACTAATCGCTTACGCACAGTAGAAACAGGCCAAAATGTTTCCTTTGATTTTAAATCATCTCTTATACGTCTCTCTCTTTGAGGAGTATTTTCAATTTTTACGGATCATTATCGTATTAAAGTGTATCGAGTAGATATGCACGTGCTTTGAAAGTTTAAGACGACATAGAATTCATCGTGGTATAATTGAAGTAATAAATCTAATCACGTTTGCACATTGTTTAGAAATCGTTCATTTACATTTGTCGAAATTATACCGTAACAAATTGTTTAATCTTCTCGTAAAATTTAGCTGAATTTTCCGAACAGTAATTGAAGTTTTGACGTGCTCGATTCAAATGTAGTACGAATATCAATTTTTGTAAAATTAAACTAACGTGAGACGTCATTGGTTGTGTTTTGTGGCTCACTCTCATGGAAAAGTGTAGAATCTAGAAGCTTGTAAGTGTTCATTATGCTACTTCCGACTTATGATTTGCGTCTATACGGTATACACGTGACCTTAAGTCTCGAAGAAATTTTGAACTTGAACTTGACTCGATATTTGTTTTTCGTTGACTTGACATACCGGGTGAACCCAAAACAAGTTACTAGTTAAATGAGAGTTTGCGCTAAATTCACTTCAGCGCAAAAACGCAAATTGTTAGATGTATACTTCAAATCTACGAAATTCGTATCTCAACTGTATCTTCTATTTACGTCCCTACTCAACTTTCTACGACTTTTCTGAGCTGAGTTATGGACTAAAATGTGCCAAAAATTGATCAATTTGCCAAGATTTCCGAAATAAGGAATTGAAAATTCTCCCATTTTCAAGCTTCGTAGGGTTATTCAGCTGTATTTTCGAAATCAGGGTCAAATTTCACTTTCAAATCACGTAAAATTTAGAAGTGCCAACAATTTTTAATTTTTGAGAATTTCATCAGATTGGTGAATTTTTGACACATTTTGGTCCCATTACTCAGCCGGAAATGGAAGATAAAATTGGGATACAAATTTTGTTGATTTGAAGTATAGATCTAAGATTTCGCGTTTTCGGACTAAAGGGAATTTAGCGCAAACTCCCATGTATAACCGATAACATCTGGCCTCACCCAGTAAACGTGAGACTTAATCACCAGAGGGGTGAACAAGGGACCTGTCACGACTTTGGAACTCGACTTTATACGTACATGGGACTTGGCCTTCAGAAGAAGAAGAGGAGGTCTGAGACATAATATTAGCCTTTGGAACCCTTTACCCCAAATTACTGATGATTTTGTAGTCAAGTATAAAGAATGAATATTTTGTGCACTTGGCAAAAAGTTTCTATTCGGACTTGACAGCGGGTGGAAAAGTATGGAAGCTTAATTCAAGCCAGTGATCGTGATATTGAATCACACTACTTTCTTGAGGTAAAAACGAAATTTTCAAACTGAAAACAAATTCGAGATCGTAATACTATCGAGCCAAGAATTAAGATGTCTTGCGGTAACCTTCAGCTACAAGTAACAACAATCTTCAAGCTCTTTCATAACTTATAAGTTGTGGTGTATCCCTTTGCTGTCCACACCGACTTAAACCGACTTACATCTGTCACTCAGAAGAGTGATCTCCCGTAGCACCGACGTCGAGATGGAGGTTTCTTCTTACTTTACTTATGGGGGTAAATTTAGACAAGAAATCGAAAATAAAAAGAAGAAAAACTGCTTCTACCATACTTTCTCACAAACTTGACACATCTTGGAGAATATTTCGAGGCGTCCTCTGGCCGTAACTAGCTAAGCAATGGTGGAACATGAGCAATCTCAAGACGGGCCGAGAACGGATTCACTAGGTAAGGAACGAACTGTCCCTGATTCAAGACTATTGGACTAAGGATGAACTTTATATGACCGAAAGGGCACTGTGACTCTTCGTAGGGAGATAGACTACGTTCTCATCTACACACCTACGGTAATCCCAGTGGGAGAAGAAAAGAAGAACTGGCTATCGAATGTGGATGGTCAATCCAAGAAAAAAAAGAAAAACAACGACCAACTAAAAAAAGAAAATTTAGAAAAACCGAAAACTAGAAAAAGAAAAACTATTGTAGAAAGAAAATAGAAACCCTACATTCTCACATGAGAATGGCTCAAAGTTGGACAAGGTATGAAAAGACTCCGCCTCCTCAGGTAATCCCGCAGCTAAGTTCGATATTCAGAACCCCCCCCCCCCCCCCACAGATACAAGATTCGCAGAGGGGTTTTAGCTACAAGAAATTAAAGTTTGAGGGGGGTTTCTTCATTGGTCTAGGGGACTTACGGCACCCCTGTTTTATATCAGACTTATGCTAAACCGAGACAGGGACCAAGAAAGAGGCCGAACGAGCGGAGCGAGTGAGCCCCACGAAAGGCAATACCTCAAAATATTTCTCATTCCTGACTTATGGGCGAACGAGCGGACAGGCTAGTCTAGTATATTATATTCTTCGTAAGAGACAACAACACTGTTCCTTTCAAACAGCCGGAAAAGACATGAAACATGATCTTTATTCATTTGGCTACGCCAGAAAATTCTCAGAAAAACATTAGAACAAAACGAAATCGTGGTAGGACTGTTTCTTTACTACATTTTCCCCATCTACTATGTAGCCATATCGCATCTTTACATTCTTGACAAACTACTACTACTAACTTGCCATTTACGACTACTACACGCATTGTACATGCAGCGATGCTAGTGCCTGATCGCTCTGTCAAGTTCGAATAGCTTCCTTGTTCAAGCTTGGAAGTTTTTTGTTTTCGAAAAAGAAAACTCTTCTTGCAGTTTCCTCAAGAGAGCGCTCTCTGTGAGTGATTCTTGACACTTCAGGTGTATTTCTTTACATAAGAAATCGCGAGCGTTGAATAATTTTGTTTTCTTCTTAATAAGTGCATTTCTCAGTTACTTGTAAACACCCGTACTCTCATTATCGTCTTCACCATCATTATTTATTTTAATCGGTCTATGCATACGTATAAAGAATGAAAATACTATTAATAATTACACCAAGTAGCGCATACACAGTATGCATGGTCATACAGTGTCTTCATCTATGGAAAGCGAACTGATAATTTATTTATAAGTCGCCCGTTAATCAGTTATGGATAACATGACGCGACGAAATTAGATTTGTTCATTATATTTCGTTACTCAACAATCGCGAGTGACATTTGGGTACCGGATACCTTGTATATTATTCTATTCGAATATCAAACGCATTGTGTCATATAGAGGCGCTTCTTTTCCAAACTTCAGTTTTCTATGCTTATGAAAAGTGCAAAGCTTTTATATAGCATTGTACTTATCTCATCAAATTGTAATTCAAGTTGAGAGGGCCAATTGAGGTCTTTTCTCTGTCTCACTAGATTAGAAGTCCAATACATAATATTTAAATTACTATTGTTTAATTCTTCTTTCTCTTTCTGTAGCACTTCTAATCGGAGCATCTCACTTCACCGCGTATAATTACTCATTAACCGATTAATTTGTCACTGGTCCAATTCGCTGCTCAAAGAAAGTCTTACCGCACAAATTTACGTATGTCATTTCGCTAAATCCGCCTATGGGGAGGGGGGGGGGGGAGATAGAAAAATGGATTGACTATGTTCAAAAAGTTAACATTGGGTGAATTGTATAGATTTTTAGATTTTTTCTCCATTTTATCCTATGTGTTGTAAATGTAATTTCATTATCATTATCATTATTCGCATTATTACCTATATTTTTCGTGTTCTTGTTTCATTTCCTAACAATTAAAGTAGTTTTCTAACATTTCCATATCTTTGTATCTGTTTTAACCAATTTTTTTTATCTGTTCTGTTACTTTTTCCTATGCAGTTAAAATATAATAAGTTGAGCAAAAAAAAAATATGTGATTAGAATATGATAGATTAATCACCAAACCTCCTAAAGAAAACGTGAATAGAAAAGAGATGAGAGTAGCATTAGAGAAGGAAGCCGACCTACTATGGCGAAAAGAATGGAGTATGAGCAAAAATGGTGGTTGGACTAAAACCTTACTGCCCAAAATGAAGACTAAGCCTCCATTCCCTTGTTTTCTGTTACGTCGAGGACTGAGTGGACACGGCACATTCTATAAATACCTGAAGACCCAAAATGGAGATGCAGAGCTGCAGATGAAACGCTATACCGCATGTTCACAGAATATGTCCTATACAGCAATGGGCGCTCCAAAAAACTTGACAGAAATCTACGATAGGCACAAAAATACTATATTGCTACAGTGAGAAGTAAACAACCAGAGACGAACCGTGACTCAATAATGCCACTGACAAATACAAGAAGACGCTCTATCTACTTAATATTTAGCTTACAGCATGAATTACGACTTAGCCTTAGGCCCAAGCCCTCAGCCAGCCTTAAGAATAACTTAATATTACTAGCTTTCAGCATGAGTCATCCTATAATAAAACGAATAACCATATAATAGACTATACTTTATGTAAACCTATACCCAATAGTCATATCAAAATAGCCTTAAGCATAAGAAAAACCCAGCATTCTCTACGATATGCCATTGTTAGGTGCGAAGGGGAGTGCTGGCTAGTTACAATAGGCCATAAGTTTCTTTCCCATCGCAGGGTGTGAATAAGAGATAAACTTTCCCCACCAGGCCACTCAAATCCGATGAGAGAAAAAAAAACTAGACTCAGCTACTCCAATCAACATACTCTCAACAGATCCTTATCCTGTGACGTCACTCAGCAGGTAGGTTAGCAGAAACCCTGTCAATTGAGACAAACGCACTTTTGACTCCGATAACCCTACTGAACAGCTATCCAGTTAAAAGATTCTATTAGGTGATTCTCGGATAATTTTCAACACTGAACACGAATCCGTTGTCCGTTTTTTGCTAGCACATCACAATTTTTAGTAATCACGATCAAAGTTCTCGTTTACTTGCCGCGCAGATCGTCGCGAAACACATCGACGATAGCAGCGTCGCTATCGAAAACGTCCGTTACGCTCCGCGAAAGCGCGCGGTAAGTAGACGAGAATATTTGTTATGATTACGTGAATATTTATCGTGATTACTAAAAATTGTGATGTGCTAGCAAAAAACGGACAACGGATTCGTGTTTAGCGTTGAAAAGTATCTAAGAATCACGTAATAGAATCTTTCTAACAGGATAGCTGTCGTGTAAGAAAAACACAGGTAGCTGAGAACATTATCTCATGGCTCTAGCCGGGTAAGGAGGGGAAAATGGCCTTGGTTGGAAAATTTTCCAAATGTCCGTCAAAATGTTGTCCCCAATGAGAAAACTCGAAATCCAAAAAATTGGACCCGTCCGCTCACGCATATGGTCTGCAGAGCTATTTTTAGGCCTAAAATCCAAATGGCTATATCTCAGAGCATTGAAACTTGAGGACATTTTAGTATATGTGAACATTCATCCATGGTATTTTTTTCAAAAAAAACCATTCATATTTTCCCTAGTTTCTAGCTATAACAAAACTTCAAACTCGAATAAACAAAAAATCGGGGGGGAGGCATCTGGGAAAAATCATTCATTTAAAGCGCCATACCCTCTACTACGACATACATGAGTACCATAGTCCTCGGTGAGGTGCAACATTCCCAAAAAAATCAATATTTAATGAATTTCTGTGATTTTTCCATGAATAGCGGGGTGAACTATGACTGCTACCGCAATAGACCGCGAGAAATCGATGGTCAATGTTCGAGGTGAAAAATACGCACTCCTCCGTGAGATGAAATGGGAATGTTGATAGACCAAAAATATATTTTTGGTATTTCGTTTATCAATTTGGTTAATTCTTATGTAAACACGTCCACCGCTGAGGTGGAGCACGTTAGATTGAGTAAAATAGTTGAAAAATTCTCCAGTTGCTGGAACAGTCTGAAAATAGTAGAGAAGTGAGAAAATCCACTTTTTCAACCTGGAGAACTGCGATTTTTCATATATCCTTCATCAATTAGGTTAATTCTTAAGTAAACATGTCCGCCGAGTTTGAAAAAAATGGTTAAAAAATTCTCCAGCCGCTAGAACCTTCTGGAAATGACAAATAATCGAGAAAATTCACTTTTTCACCCTGGCGGACCGTGAGTATTTGTATTTTGTTCATCAATTAGGTCGATTCACATGTAAACACATCCGCCGTGTTTGAAAAAAATGGTCAAAAAATTCTCCAGTCGCTGGAACGTTCTGGATGTGACAAATAACCGATCAAATCCACTTTTTCACCCTGGAAGACCGTGAGTTTTGGTATTTCATTCATCAATTAGGTCAGTTCTTACGTAAACATGTTCGCCGAGTTTGAAAAAAATAGTCAAAAAATTCTCCAGCGGCTGGAGCCTTCTGGAAACGACCAATAATCGAGAAAATTCACTTTTTCACCCTGGAGGACCGTGAGTTTTGGTAGTGTGTAATTCGCTTCCATGGGCATGACGTAACGAGAATTTTCATGAATTCCCCCGCTCATTCAAATTCCGGGTCGTAGTTGTTCTCTCACCGCGGACTGACAACAGAAAAAATCTTTTTGGTATCATTTCCTTCTATCCGCATAACAGAAGTAGATATCCTCGATTTTTTATAATTTCCAGACCGTTCCAGCGACTGGAGAATTTTTTGACCATTTTTTTCAAACACGGCAAGCATGTGTACTTAAGAATTCACCTAATTGATATACACAATACCAAAACTCACGGTTCTCCAGGGTGAAAAAGTGGATTTTCTCACTTCTCTACTATTTTCAGACTGTTCCAGCAACTGGAGAATTTTTCAACTATCTTACTCAATCTATCGTGCTCCACCTCAGCGGTGGACGTGTTTACATAAGAATTAACCAAATCGATAAACGAAATACCAAAAATATATTTTTGGTCTATCAACATTCCCATTTCATCTCACGGAGGAGTGCGTACTTTTCACCTCGAACATTGACCATTGATTTCTCGCGGTCTATTGCGGTAGCAGTCATAGTTCACCCCGCTATTCATGGAAAAATCACAGAAATTCATTAAATATTGATTTTTTTGGGAATGTTGCACCTCACCGAGGACTATGGTACTCATGTATGTTGTAGTAGAGGGTATGGCGCTTTAAATGAATGATTTTTCCCAGGTGCCTCCCCCCCGATTTCTTTTTTATTCGAGTTTGAAGTTTTGTTATAGCTAGAAACTAGGGAAAATATGAATGCTTTTTTTTTGAAAAAAATACCATGGATGAACGTTCACATATACTAAAATATCCTCCAGTTTCATCGCTGTGCGATCATTATTGGCTGAGATATAGCCATTTGGATTTTAGGCCTAAAAATCACTCTGCAGCCCATGTGGGTGAGCGGATGGGACCAATTTTTTGGATTTCGAGTTTTCTCATTGGGGACAACATTTTGACGGATATTTGAAACATTTTTCGACCAAGCCATTCCCCCCCCCCCCCCCCCCCCTTACCCGGCTAGAGCCAAGAAATAGAAATATCTTATCGATTGAAGTTGTAGTCCCTCATTATAAAAAGTCCCTAGTATTTGAAAACAAACTTCTCGTAGCTAAGATTACTCCTAATTATCAATCAGAAGCCTAATGATTTCTTCTCCCTGTATCTTTCTTATGGGAGTCGATAGTCCGTTAGGCTCGATTGACAGGATTTCTGCTAATCGTAACGTGCTATGACGTCATCAGGATAAAAGTATATTAAGTAATGAACGAGGGCCAGAAAGTGCGAGAAAGAAACGGCGGAGTGTAATATGACGTTACAGATCTAAGGAGCTCAGGTGAACGAGTGCTCAATCGAGCTAGTCAGTCTAACATACAGTATACTAAACTTCTACTAGGCGGTGAGCCACTTAGCCTAATGTTATACTAACTTGTGGCGTCATGTCTAAACAATAGACGTGCAGGTTATCCAATATGATAGATAAAATCGATATTTCCTCGAAGTGTAGGAGGGCATGTTAGCTTCTGTACTGTGTCACTTTTTTTTTTTTTTGGTAAATGCGAATTGTGTTTGTTCACATGAAATACATGAATGCAGAGGAGAAAATTTACATACACCCCAGATCCTTGCAAAATATTTCGGATTCCAATCAAATGACCATTCACAAACGTCATGTGGAAAATTTCGGTACATAATTAATTATTATGTAGGAGATGCAACTTAATGCAAGAATTACGGTGTTAACTGTGTTAATCGCACGTTCTGGACTAATCAAGTTGAGAAATCATCCAAACCCTCTATCCTAACCTCCCTTATAATCGATGCGATAATTTACCGGTCCAAATGTGCACGTTGTTTATTTGGATAGTACATAATGAAGGAAATAGTTCAATTATCTGATTTCAGCGCAGCGTGAAAAATGTTCAACCTGTGATCGGAAGATTAGAACTTTAAACGTAGGTCCCGGAAATTAATATTATTATTGTATTTGTTGATTTATTTACAAATATTTATTGAAATTCGTCCTTCCTAGCGAGTGTGTGGAAAAGTAATCGTCATTCTCATTAATGATCTTACACAGTGTATCAGACTGTGTGAACAATAGGTATCGTTTTCGTTTTCTTTCCTCGGTTCCATAAACGTCTTAGAAATACAGTCAAATTGTGACCGACAACCAAGTGTTGATACGAAGGAACTCATATTTTTCTACATGTAGATACGCGTACATCGTGGACTCAATTTAAGAATATTATGTATGTACAAATTTCTGATGAAAGTTACCTTTATGTATCGTGCAACTCCCCAGGAAGATACGTTCTCGACAATGGGAGACAAATACAGTCGAGTGAAAGTAAAAGGCACAGATGGTAGAGTCCAGACGACTGCGCATTCATTAACATTATTTCTTAATAATCGACAACCAGCATTCGATCTGTCAATAACACGCACCGTAAAATATTAACATCATAGGCCTATACTTCATTGAATAATATCGTCTCGTATAAATAAATCCGACTACTGTTCGCAAACGGACACAAAAGTATATGCCGATGGGTACCGCGCATAATTATGTAAACTTCAGGGGTAGATAGATGAAACTCACGTGGGAATAAACGTTGACGAACGCGCAAATATTTTATTGTGATTGGATCATCGAGATCCAAGATCGCGTTCTATCCAAATCGAAATGAATTAACGAAACAGGATATTGTGATGTTGATGTCTTCAATAACTAGGATCGAATATAAGTTATCAACTGCCACATACGGACTCTGAATGATTCTTATCACCCGCAGTTTCAAAGTCTAATCAAAGAAAATAATACTCGACTACTATACAACTGTTGAGAAGGGCTCACGTGTATCCATCATGATTATTAAATACGTCGGTGTATTAATACTTACCTTCACATGATTGAAAGTAATACAGACTATTTACTCGTCTTCTAAATTATAACGATGACATCTAATTTTCGGATTACCCTATTGCTTTTGTTACCTTTATAAGTTCTTGTCACTTTTTTCCATCGAAGAGTAAAACAATAGTAGAAGAAATTTTGAAGAATCAAGATTAATCTCTTTCGAAGGTTTATAGTCTTATCGTAAAATTAATTATCAATTATCGCTTTTTATTACGTGTATATTCTGATTTGGAGTTCGGTTGGTTTTCACGTGCGTCCAGCACTATGTTTATATAGATAGATGAAAGAGGAAGAGTTGAAATATTATCGTGCATTACTGGTGTTTGGAACGCCTTCAGCGATAAATGGCGACTACTTCTACTGCAATTTCTTTCGTGAAATTATATTACAAGAGGGTAAGAAGGGAAAAATTTGCCGTGCGCCGTCTAGCGAAAAACTCAGAAAAGCTATATATGAAGGGAGGGGGACTCAGAAAAATGTCGACTCTCGGGCTGTAGGTTTACGATAGGAGAGGGGCTTAAAAAAACACACGGGTTCTTTATCGGAGTTAAACGAGGAGATAATAGGGAACCTGTTCTACACGGCATGTGAGAAATGTAAAATGTAGATTGTCACGTCACAAGGCTGACCTATGATGTCTTCAAACTATGACGTCATAGATCCCGACTCCAAGCTATATATATGGTAGGAAGGGGACTTAAAAAAATTTTCGAGGTACAGGTAGTCAGGAAAGAATTGTGAATTTTGTCATAAAAGCATGAAATTTGGGGTGTATGAAGGTGTAATAAATGATATTAACAAGAGTGCCACGCAGGAAGTTCATTTTTGTGCCCCCAGAGGTCCACTTTTGGGGGGGAGGGTTCATTTTGGAGATTATTGTTGCAGAAATAGGAAAGAAATTATGAAAAATATTTTAATCCTGTGACTTGTAGAAAAAATGTATTACAGAATTTTTTTCCTACACGCACCCTTCCATTAGGGCGCCTTGAACCCAAAATTTCACAAGATTGTAATTGTAATCAGAAAAACTTGAAATTTGGTATACAGGAGAAGGAAAAGGTAATGAATAATATTTACAAGAATGCCACGTAGTACGTTCATTTTTGTACCCCCCCCCCCGGGGCCCATTTTTTTGAGGGGGGAGGAGATGCTTACTTTGAACACTATTATTGCAAAAATTGGAAAAAAATTATATAAAATATATGTATTAGGTGAGTTGTTCGAAGAAATGCCGCGACGAATTTTTTTTCTATACATAGACTCTATCATTGGGGCCTTGGGGCCCAAAATTTCACAAAATCATAAATTTCATCAGAAAAACTTGAAATTTAGTACACAGGTGAAGGAAGGTGTAATGAATAATATTAACAAGAATATGCCACAGGTTCATTTTTGTGTTCCTATGGGCCCATTTTTTTTTTTTTTTTTTTGGGGGGGGGGTGGAAAAGGCTTCATTATTTCAAGACTTATTGTTGCAAAACTTGGAAAAAAATTATATAAAATATATGCATTGGGTGAGTTGTTCGAAGAAATGCTGCGAGGATTTTTTTTCTATACATCGACCTTTTCATTGGGGGCCTTGGGGCCCAAAATTTCACAAAATCATAAATTTCATCAGAAAAACGTGAAATTCAGTACACAGGTGAAGGAAGGTGTAATGAATAGTATTAACAAGAATATTCCACAGAATAAGTTCATTTTTGTGCCCTTATGGGCTTATTTTTTTGGGGGGCGGAAAAAGCTTTATTACTTCAAGACTTATTGTTGCAAAACTTGGAAAAAAAATATACATACCTAATAATTATATTTATTGGGTGATTTGTATGAAAAAAATAGTGCAAGGATTTTTTTTTAATGTATAAGCTCTTCCGATGGTGGCTCATGGGTTCCAAATTTCAAGATATTTGAAGTATGATTTTCGGCGTCTGTCAATCTATGACACATGGTGGCAATTTTTTAAATCAGCGGCATATAATGGTGACCGTTTATGTACAACAGACGTATTGTACAAACGGGAGTAGTCCTTTTTATTTCAGTCAATACTCTAATACTGGAAAAAGAAATTTCTTCGTATAAAATGATGTCAACTTGAAAGATTATCGACATAGAAGAAATCTCAGTTAATGTATGTAGCATCTTGATTCGATCGATATATTTCTCATACTCTTTTATCAAAATTATCTAAATTTGAATTGTCAGAGTATAACGTTAACCATTCTCTATTATTCTGTTCATATTCACAACAATCAACTCGTAGCCCCTGAAAAAAAGAAGTTTTACCTAGTATGTACATTTTTTTTTTTTTTTTCAAGTTTTGGAACAATAAGTCTTGAAATAATGAAGCCTTTTCCGCCCCCCTCCCCAAAAAAATGGGCTCATAAGGGCACACAATTAACTTATTCTGTGGCATATTCTTGTTTATATTATTCCTTACACCTTCCTTCACCTGTGTACCAAATTTCAAGTTTTTCTGATGAAATTTATAATTTTGTAAAAATTGGAGCCCATGAGCCCCAATTCGAAGAGTTTATACATAGAAAAAAAATCCTCGCACTATTTTTTTTCATACAAATCACCCAATGAATATAATTATTATGTATATTTTTTTCCCCAAGTTTTGCAACAATAAGTCTTGAAATAATGAAGCCTTTTCCGCCCCCCCCCCAAAAAAAAAGTGGCCCATACGAACACAAAAATGAATCTAACGACGACATACTCGACGGTTAAAACGTACGGAGTAATTTGAATAAAGCCACAGAAATGAAAATACACCAGAGCGCTTTCGATTAAAAAACCATTGTCAACGGGGACGTGAAAGCAACTGAACCAACTCCGGCCGACAACAAGAACTACCGAGGAGGACATGACTGAACTAGCGAGTCATCACAATGTGAATCATACTCATAAACTAATTCAATCAAACCCTCATCAGGTATGTACCAGTTGAGCACATTTAGGTTATCGTTATTCAGATGGCGAATAATTTCGATGTGTTCTAGCGCGGTACGTTTGAAAGCCGATGACTCTCTATGGAGGAGGGACTCGGATCCCTTTATGAAACCATGGCCAGTGGTAATAAGATGGTCCGCAAATGCCGAATCACCCAATTTCTTCTTTTCCCACGCCTTCCTATGCTCATCTATTCTAATTTTGAGCTGACGTCCAGTCTCGCCTATATTCCATTACAATCATTACACTCAATTTTGTAAACCCCGCTTCTTTCGACCAGTGGGATGGGGTCCTTTAACTTAACGAACAAAATTTTAAAGTGTTAAGATTGTAAAACACTGGCCGAAACCCAAATGAGCGGAGGACACGACCTAATTGGGAAGAAAATTTCCCCAAAAACGGAAGCCTAATCCAACGTTTCCTACTATCTGACGCTGGATTACGGGGGAGGGAGGTAGTGGAATCAAGGCAATTCCGAGTCAATTTCCTATGGACCATCAAGTCAATATCCAAGCTGATCTCGTTCACTCTGGCCAAGTGCTTTATAGTCAAAAGCTCCTGTTGAAAAGCGAGCTGACCTAATGGAATACTCGTCAACCGGTGGATATAGCTGTTAAAACCGGCATATTTGTGAGCAACCGGGCAGAAAGATCTGCCGTGGACAGTAATATCGGTCGAGGTATCTTTTCTATAAATGGCGAATTCGTGGGCACCTTCTCTATTAGAGATAGTAAGGCCCAAAAAATTTATAGATGAACCGCCTACTTCTAACGTAAATTTGATGGATGGATATAAACTGTTAAGATACCTGAGAAACTCCAAAAGGAGATCCCGTTGACCGGTCCACAAACACAAAACATCGTCGACGTACCTGTGCCAATAATATATATGACCCAAAAACCCCTGACCAGAGGAAAAGAGATCAAGCTCAAATTTAGACATGAAAACCTCCGAAATGAGGAAACCCAGAGGAGAGCCAATAGGGATACCTACCTCCTCAGGAAATTCGAAAAATTTGCCTTCAAATTTGCAAAAGTTGGGAGACCAACAAATATTGAGTAAATTAAAAAATTCTGCCAACTCTTCGTGACAGATATTAGATTGGATCAAAAGGTCTCCCATATGTTGCATGGCAGTAGCTCGAGGGATACTCGGAAATAAGCCGACGACGACAAAGGAGCATAGGGTTGAATCAGGCGGAAGAATGGCATCCTTAAGCTTATTAGCCAAAGAGACCGAATTCTTCACAGAGTAGGATGACTCAAATTCCACTCTAGATTTGAACCAACGGTCCAAAAATTTCGCCAAAAAGTACGTGGGGGAAGACACGAAAGAAACGACCGGCCGCATCGGGGTGTCCCTCTTATGAACCTTAGGTAGCCCGTACAATAGGGGCGGCACTGGATTGGGCTCAAGAAGCATTCTTTTAAGCTTAGGGGTCTTAATAATGAATTCACTCATGTTTATAACACGTCTAACTTCTTTGACGTGATTTGGAAAATTGAAATCTGCATTTTCCTTGGCGCCACACTGGTCGAGAACGTCATAGACCTTGGAGACGTAAGAGGACTTATCCATAACGACAATGGCATTCCCTTCATCAGCCTTAGTTATGGTTAAGCCCTCCTCCCTGACCTTCCTCTTGATCCTCTTAATCACCTCAAAGGCCAGATCATTTATACGAGGGAGGGGGGTATCGCGGACAAAGGCGGCACACGCTTTCTGAGTGTTAACCCCAGGCCCTATTTTTATTTCGAGGACCGCAACTACATTGGCCAAAGTGTTAGCATCATTAAGAGGGGGTAACCCGAATTTTAACCGCTTCTCCAAGAGATACAATTAGGTCGTGTCCTCCGCCCATTTGGGTTTCGGCCAGTGTTCTACAATCTGAACACTGTAAAAAGTTTGTTCGTTAAGTTAAAGGACCCCATCCCACTGGTCGAAAGAAGCGGGGTTTACAAAATTGAGTGTAATGATTGTAATGGAATCTATATAGGCGAGACTGGACGTCAGCTCAAAATTAGAATAGATGAGCATAGGAAGGCGTGGGAAAAGAAGAAATTGGGTGATTCGGCATTTGCGGACCATCTTATTACCACTGGCCATGGTTTCATAAAGGGATCTGAGTCCCTCCTCCATAGAGAGTCATCGGCTTTCAAACGTGCCGCGCTAGAACACATCGAAATTATTCGCCATCTGAATAACGATAACCTAAATGTGCTCAACAGGTACATACCTGATGAGGGTTTGATTGAATTAGTTTATGAGTATGATTCACATTGTGATGACTCGCTAGTTCAGTCATGTCCTCCTCGGTAGTTCTTGTTGTAAGCCGGAGTTGGTTCAGTTGCTTTCACGTCCCCGTTGACAATGGTTTTTTAATCGAAAGCGCTCCGGTGTATTTTCATTTCTGTGGCTTTATTCAAATTACTCCGTACGTTTTAACCGTCGAGTATGTCGTCGTTAGATGTTTCTGGTCATATTTTAGAGAACCGAATCAATTGTACAAAAATGAACTTAGTCTGTGGCATATTCTTGTTGATATTATTCATTACACCTTCCTTCACCTGTGTACTGAATTTCACGTTTTTCTGATGAAATTTATGATTTTGTGAAATTTTGGGCTCCAAGGCTCCCAATGAAAGGGTCTATGTATAGAAAAAAATCGTCGCAGCATGTCTTTGAACAACTCACCCAATGCAATTTTTTTCCAAGTTTTGCAACAATAAGTCTTGAAATAATGAAGCCTTCCCCCCCCCCCAAAAAAAATGGGCCCATAAGGGCACAAAAATGAACTTATTCGGTGGCATATTCTTGTTAATATTATTCATTACACCTTCCTTCACCTGTGTACTGAATTTCACGTTTTTCTGATGAAATTTATGATTTTGTGAAATTTTGGGCCCCAAGGCCCCCAATGAAAAGGTCGATGTATAGAAAAAAAATCCTCGCAGCATTTCTTCGAACAACTCACCCAATGCATATATTTTATATAATTTTTTTCCAAGTTTTGCAACAATAAGTCTTGAAATAATGAAGCCTTTTCCACCCCCCCCCCCAAAAAAAAAAAAAAAAAAATGGGCCCATAGGAACACAAAAATGAACCTGTGGCATATTCTTGTTAATATTATTCATTACACCTTCGTTCACCTGTGTACTAAATTTCAAGTTTTTCTGATGAAATTTATGATTTTGTGAAATTTTGGGCCCCAAGGCCCCAATGATAGAGTCTATGTATAGAAAAAAAATTCGTCGCAGCATTTCTTCGAACAACTCACCCAATACATATATTTTGTATAATTTTTTTTCAATTTTTGCAATAATAGTGTTCAAAGTAAGCATCTCCTCCCCCCTCAAAAAAATGGGCCCCGGGGGGGGTACAAAAATGAACTTACCACGTGGTATCCTTGTTAATATTATTCATTACCTTTGCCTTTACCTGTATACCAAATTGCAAGTTTTTCTGATTACATTTACAATTTAGTGAAATTTTGTGCCCATGGCCCCTAATAGAAGGGTGCGTCTAGAAAAAAAATTTGTAATACATTTTTTCTACAAGTCACATGATTAAAATATTTTTCATAATTTCTTTCCAATTTCTTTAACAATAATCTCCAAAATAAACCTTCCCCCTCCCAAAAGTGGACCTCCGGGGGCACAAAAATGGACTTTCTGCGTGGCACTTCTATCATTTATTACACCTTCATACACCTCAATACCAAATTTCATGCTTTCATGACAAAATGCACAATTCTCTAGAATTTTGTATTAACGGCCCGTACTGAAGGGGCCAAGCCAATTGATGCACAAAGCATTGCTGGTCTAGTTACTTGAAAGGGCTATCCTAATGCGGGCCATATAATGTGTTACTGTTTAACCCATAGTGCAGGTTCCTTGCATTCCTTGTCTTACATTGTTAAGGAAGCCGTCGTTTTTTAATACAAAGTGTTGAGAAAAAAACGTAGCCCAGAAGCCATCATATCTCCTTCAGAGACACGTAGAGTGGTAAACGCTCACTAGCTTACTCGATCACCTGTCCTTTCCCTAGTACTGTGGGCTACACCTCGATGTAATAAGTATATCAATTTTATAGATCATATTGAATCGATTCCATCAACCATATCGACTTTTGATTTGTCTATCTCTGCTACGATGATGTCCTAGTAACGTCTCCGGGCATCAGTACTTCTTAGCTCTATTCAGACCTAGTATTTTGTATGTGGGGTTAACTAGCTGACGGGGTCATTCTTAGCCCAGTATAAGTCTATCATATGTTAGGTTGAGTGACTCATGGGTTCAGTCGCTCCGCTCGTCCGCTCACCAGCTCATTCCCTCCAATCGTTCACTTGAGCAGCCTAGTGTAGGTGCCTATGACGTAATCCTACGTCCCATTTTCTCTTTTTCCCTCTATGCCCTAGCCTATGAAGTCTTAAGCGTTCTACATATTAGGACTAAGAAGCCGGGAATTCATAAAGTATCAAAGGTCGAAGTTTTTCCAAGTCTCCAAAATGAAGCCCAGCATATTGTATGTTGGGCTTAGCCTGGAGCAAGCCCTGTATAGGTGGCAGGATGAGCTAGTTAACCTAACGTAAACTACATGAAGGCCCTAGTGTGCTGTATGTCGGGCCTAGTATAATGAAGGCTGAGGTTACAGGTTCCAAAGTAGCGAAGGTCAAAAGTTTTGAAATTCCCAAAGTAGGTGGAGGTCACAGACGACGTCATCAAGCATGACAAGACGGAAAAACCGTGACGGTTTTTCGAGGAGTAGTCACAGTTTTATTAGCATATAAGATGCTAAAATACCAAATAGAACTATATTATTTTTGCGATATATCTCCCGTGGGCACTTTAAAATGAAAAAGGGCACCCAACGCTGGATCTATTTTTAAAAATGGCCAGAGTTTAATAAGAATGCAAGAAAAAGTATATCGAATTTAGAAATCAGTACAAAATAACATTACTTTATTACGACGTTATGAATATTTACAAATGAAGTGTGAGAGCAGATCTATGACTTTGGGGTTTCACATTTTCTGTTCTCTAAACGATGTATATTACTCGTTGGCGAAACATTCCGTAACATATCTTTCATATTGCTGTCTTGTTCCCTGAAACCGTTGCTGCCATTTAAGATGTAATTCAAGTTGGTAGCGGGCGTCGTTGCCGAGGAAATGTAATACGATGAATTAGAAAATAAGCTTGGATATTGATGAGGAAAATAGAGGGGTGCTCCTTGACGATGAGCGGCCATTTTTAAGCGTGACGCCAACTGTTTTTTCCATTTGGTGCGACGATTTTGAAACCAGGTTTTAATTTGCACCTCGGTCAAATTGAGCGCTTTTGATAATTCCATGCGTTTACTCACGCTCAGATATTTATCGATCTGAAAACAATATCGATACAGAGAAAATGAATTATCGTGCGTTAATTGTGTCATTATCATTATCACTGTCTCCACATCAATACCCTCTCCTTTTTTTTTATGACAATAGCTCTCACTTTTTAGCTTCGCAGTCGAATCTTCTTAGGGTTTGTTTTTTTAGCTACATCATTCGAAATTATTCCCAATCAATCCCCTCAAGCTACTTCTAAATGACCCCCAATATTTGACTTTCTACTCTCTGAACTGGAATTGATCTTCCTGTTCGTACTATTATTCCGAGTAGGATAGGGAAAGCATATTTTGACTTGAGATTTTTTAATTTAAGAAGAAATACATAGCATTCTGACAAAAGTGTCAAACATTTGCCCTTATCAGTGGATTAGAATACAGAAATTTAGATTAATAAGGTACTTGATAGTCTTCTTCGCCTAGCAGAATCCACGTCCATCACTATTGAGGTCAACTTATTCGAATTACATTCTCTTGAAACGCATACGAAATAATGTAGACAGGAAACAAAAAACTAAATTCTCACCCATCCTTATAAATCACAAAGTGAAGATCTAAAGAATTAGAGCATGTTAATCACTGTCTCCTAAAAATTGGGTCAAGTAGGAGCCCAACGTTTCTCGCAACTTGAGAAATGGGAAGGGAGAATTGCTTAGAGTAAGCTACGAAGCAAGAAAAATGGACGACTTGTGTATTGATGCGCGACCATGGTCAGCTACACCTGATGCGGGTGTTAAGCGGCCAAGGCTACTTCAACGAGCACCTCCATGAGAAGTTGAGGAATGTCGAGCAGGCAACGTTTTCGCATTGCGATCGAGGACGGTTGATGGACCACAGCACACCCTATTTGAGAGTAAGGCACGGAAGCGTGAGCGGGACAAGCTCTGTTGGTCACTGCAAGTTATTAGGGTCAATGAAGGGCTTGCTTCCAGTAGCCGTATAGTTGCCATGCTATGTTTCGAAGAAACATGGAACCAGGTGTCTGCATGAAAAAGATGGGTACAGAATAGAATAGGCAAATGCCTGCTCAACACCTGTGTACCAGGGCCACATTCAGACGACCTTCTGTAAGAAAAGAACCAAGCATGGGGACTTGAAGACAGAAACAGAAGAGACTCCAACAGTAATTTACCTCCGAGTTGTGTTTGGTGAGAGTGTTAAACCTTTGTACTCCAAATTAATCTCTGCATATTATATTTACCCTTTTTGTACTCTTAACTTGAAACTATCATTGGACTTTGGTGTTTCATTAATCTACTTTTTTGTACTTTGATATTCAATTTGATGCTACATTCCTTATTGCAACTCACTTTGCTTCAAATCGGGACCCAGCTTTGGATATGCAGTCCTTCTTCAGAGTAGCATCTCATCCTTCCATATGAGAAACTTCGCTTCCTTACCGTTATATTCATCTACTCTTCCTTCTCATCCGCTTCTCTCCCAAATTTCTCATACCATCTGGTTCACTGTTATTCTTAGTTGCTATCCAAGACCCTCATCCTATCAATTCTGTCGTCCAAAAAACCCTCATCATTCTTATGCATTTTTCAAAATCTTCCTCATCTCCATAATATATTTTCTATGTCGAGACAAACTGACCTTGAGGAATATGACGCAGTAGACTTTACCGCAATTCCTCTTGTATGATCTCAAATCCTATTACTGCTGCCTCATTTTATTCCCTGGCATAGTTTCTGTTGTTCCTTATTCTGATTTGTTGAACAAGTTTCAATTCACAGGTTTATTTTAAACCGTCCTCCGCGACGTTACCCATCTGAGAATAGGTCATACCCATCTCACATATTTTTTTCTCTTCTTACGCCTACTGCAATACTAACGATGTCTCCGTTCAACTCTCGTTCTCGAGAATATCTGCTTTCACCCTTCTGTCTCTCCCTAAATCACAAACTCTCTCTCAAATAATCAAGATAATATCGCTAGCACGATAAAATTACGTCCGATCCACCTACAACCATTCTTATTGTCTCCCATCTGCTCCCTGCGAGCCAATAACCCTCAGTGTCGTTGCAAGGCGTATTAATTCAATTTTTTCCTCTCTTAGACATCTAAATGTGCTTTTATTTTGTGTACACGTGAATCTGAGATTAGGTATCTTAAACTCAATGTTTATATAGACATATGGTACTCAAATTCGTACCCAATTTTTATACTGTCGAGACAAAAATGATTTAAGTATTTTTCGGGTTGGTTCGATTAATTTGTATTTATAGATGACCGAAGAATTTTGTCGGAATTCTTTGGAAGTGAGTGTCGAGTAAGGACGAAATTGACGTCAAAATATGCTTAGGAATTTCGTACACATCGAAGTATATAAAAATGAATAAATACCGCTCTACCTGATTCTCCTACAAGAATGTGTACATTGTGGATACTTATAAGAACCGCAATAGTATGAGAAATTTATTCTCAACTTACGATCAAGGAAAAACGGAAGAATAATTTGTGAAAAATTGTCCAGTATTTTTTTCTGTGGAATTGTTTCTGTATGATGCGGGAAATAATTCTACTTAAGTAGGTATTTCATTACATAAAGTATGTTTGATACTAGATGAATTTTCTTAAATTCGTCGTCAGAGCACTCGTAATTAGATATGTTTCCGAGATCCTTTCCTTTCTCTCGCTTGGCGAGTTCAAAGTTTCCTGTAGAGAACTCTTAGCGCAAATTTTTTCCAAATCCCCGTCACGTCGCAAATTTTGATAGAAACACTCCAGAAAATTCATCTGTGATCTTAGTATCAAAACAAAATCTTCATAGTTTTTTCTGCTTTCCAGACTTGATCATGTCTACGGAGTTACATACTTTCTGTCTTACTTCATTCACAAGTCCCAAGTCCTTAACAGGCTGCTGATGATTATACAAATATTTTCCTTCCTAACTCACATCTTATCCTATATTTCTGATTTCGTACCGCCTACTACAAAAATTCTAAAATTAAACGTCGTAATACATACTTTAAATTCAGTTTCCAATCTTTCCAATTGTTTTGCGCTGTATGCTTGCCTCGGCTTGCGATCCAGTCCTGGCTTACGCGATCGACGTCCCACTGGCTTTGGAACTTAGAAAAAATAAGAAGAAAGGGATTAGGCTGTATGTATGCTCTCTTTTAAAGAAAAGAAAATGTGAAGAATATCGTATGCATAATTTTAGTATCATAATCGTAATCATGTTCATTTTATCGTTTTCTTTGGACTAATGTTCGATGGTGAACTCAATTTTGGGTCAAGAATTGTACGACATGCATAGATATTTTGAGAAAAGTGTGATGGTATCTTGACTACGGGAAACGGAGGAAGAAACTTGTGACGTGCAACGAAGGGAATATGATTGAGAGGGTACGAGTAGATACGTTTAGTTTGTAAGGTTTTCTTCATAGCTGTGTGGACGAGATGGATGTTGTCAAGGTTTATTACGTGAGAGTGTGTGATACGTGTGTGACATATTCTTAGTCTCTGGAGGATAACCTCTTGTGGTCTAGAACTTGTGTTAACCAAGGAATGGAAGTTTTAACAGTGAACCTGTTTTATCGGGAGGGGCTTTTTCGGAAAAAACATTCGCCGTCCGCCGACCGGCAAAGCTCGGAGCTCGGATGTTTTCCAAGTCACAAGTCACCCTCTTACCATATGTAGCTTGGGAGTGACGTCACAGTTTGATGAAGTCATAGGTCAGCCTTATGACGTCACAATCTACATTTTTCAGATTCTCTGCCACGCCTCGTTCGACTCCATTAAAGAACCCATGAGTTTCCTTGGTAAGGAGGAGTTTACCGCAGTGGTTGATTTTTCTAGGACGTATGATATTGGTATATATGATGTGAGAACTGATGTTGATAGTCTGAAGCTCAGGCCAGTAACCAAGGGGTCAAGGGTGCCTGAGCCCCCTAGATATGTCAGGAGTCCCCCCTCCAGTTGAAAGCATGATCCTAGTGAAAAACTCACAGGTTCTTCAACGTAGTTAAACAAAGGGTAGCAGGGAACCGGTTTTATGGAGCTCACGGAATCTGAAAAATGTAGATTGTGACGTGACAAGGCTGACCTATGACGTCATCAAATTGTGACGTTACAGGCCTGGACTTTGGAGCTATGTACAATAGGAGGAGAACTTGGAAAAAACAGATCTGTGACTTCACAGCCCCCCCCCCCCTCCCTCAAGCTATATATGATTGAGGGCGACTTGGAAAATTTTCGATCTCCTAGCTTTGCTGGCAGGCCGGAAAGCGGACGTCGAACGTTTCTTCCGAAAAACACCCCGATAAAACAGGTTTCCCGTTAAAACAAAGAATCATTTCTACACTCGCCCCCCCCCCCCTAATTTTTGTATGAGCCCCTTGGGCTTGCTGCTATAATTTTTTCGAAGACAGTGGCTTGTTTAGCCACTTTGTCAACAAAATCATGTTCTGTTGGATCGATGTGTCCAAGTATCTCTACAATTATTTTGTTGCTGCTGATAGAGTTGGAGATTGTAGAAGGTGAATTTTTTGAATGAAGGGATCGGAGCTATGAAGTGAGGATAGTAAGCCGGTAATAATAGGAAATTACTTTTGGTGGAAATAGAGTGAGATTCGGGGGTACCAGAAGTTCTCTGGTAAATACATGCGACTCTATGCATAGCTCGGATTTTTCTAAATCCTCCTCCGTGACGTCATTAACCTCACTCGCGCTTGCGGACAAAAATTTCCTGAAAGTACCCCCAACAAAAAGGATAGCGGGTTCCCCGCTAAAAAAAATATGGCTAGTGGGTCGAAATTTTTCCAAGTTTTGGCCGGACGGCGTACGGTGCACGGCAAGCCTCTCAAAAAACCCCCATAAAACAGTTTCCCCGTTAAAATTTCCACTGTTGAATTCATGACAGGAGGAGGACTTGGAAAAACGACGGCTTCCTGGAAATTGCAGCGCGTTCAAGTTGTTACGTCATCATCTTAGGGACTTGGAAAAACTTCCGGGCTCCAAGATTCATATGACACGATGGGGACTCGGGACAGCGGGTTCCTCGCTCCCATTGCAGTCCTGCAGTGGCATCTAATTTTCTTTCTTTTGTGTTCCCATACTATTTAAATTTGGCACATAAAGAATGAGCTCCCAAGTGGACTACGGCTCCCCGATCTTCCACTCTTCAATTCCTAAACACTGTTTTATAAGCAGCTCTCAGAATTCCTGTGGGAATTCCGTACCAGTCCTAATCTCAGCCTCTATCCTAAAGCAGCCGAACTCCCCCCCCCCTTCCTTGACTTTCATGAAGTAACTTTTATGCGTTCTCAGCTCAATAGACTGATTTCCCAGTGACGTCAAGTAATACTACTGACCTGCTGCTGTTTCTCCTATTCCCCTTTCCCCTGGCTCTAAGCTGAGTGAACAAGCAAAATTTAAGAAACGGATTTTACATTTTGAATTTTCATATAAAATAAAAATTGGGTCGTTTAGACTATCAATAGTTGGAAAATTGTAGATTTTCAAAGATATTACTACAGGATTTTATCAATCTTTCAAGCCCTAACACTTCCGTTACTTTTCGACCTCTTAGAAGTAACAATACTTGGAAAACAACCAATTCAATTGTTTACATCTTCGTTGTTCACTCAGACCACAGATGCAGCCGTAAGCACGACTTGTGATATCACAGAAAATCGATCTATTTCCGGAATTCTTTGCCCACTCTGTTTCTTCCTCCTCGTACAATACCACACTAAATTTTCTTAAACCTGGCCAAATTCAACTTTCTCCTCCCCAATAAATCATCCATTCCTCCGTGGCTCTTCATTCCCCCAAATGTCATACTGGATCTCACAAATATTTCTAAATCAAATAACACAGTCTACCGTAAACTAATTACTGAAATTATCACAGAATTCACCAAGTATATACTACATAATATGTTACATTGGCTAAAGGACCGGGCTATTCAGGGAAAAATTATGGCCCATCGTTTAAGGAGTTGAGCGTCAAATCTTACTCAGCGTCCTCCCGGACTCGACTATCCTACTAACTGACTCACTTTCCTCTCTCATATCTTTACAAGATCCCTACTCGAATAACCCGATCATGCAACTTCCTTCAAACCCTGAGCTCCATCAAACCATGAGACATCTTCATCGGAATTCTTGGTCACATCGGTCAGCACCCTCAACATGAAAATGTTGAGCGCACGACCAAAAGCTCCACCCTCTTACTGAAAATTACCAACGCATACGACCTTTAAAACCACTAGTTTCTTTGCATGACCTCTGGAAAAATTGACCTTGCAACAAACTAAGATCAGCCCAACGCTTGTTTCTCTTCAAATAGAAACTCCTGCTGCTCGAAGAAGTTATTCGCTCTCGTCTTAGGATTTCGGTCATACCCAGCTCACCCTATCTCACCTCTTCCTAGGTCTTAACACTCCTCTATCATGTAACTACTGCCATTTAAATATTCTTACCGCTCAATATCTCTTCTCATGTCCTACGTTCCGCCTATAACGTTTCCTAATGTATAATCTTCGCATTATGCAGCACCTCTGAAACCGATTCCAACTTCCACAAACGCTCATACATATTCGACCTATTTCTTCCAACTGCTTTAATTAAAATTATACTGTAATGATCAAGTATATCGTACCGCACTAAATTAAGGTAAGCTGAGCATAGCTCGTAAATAATAATAACGATTTTTTTTTTTAATTTGTCAACGAGAAAAGTTTTTTTTTCGACTCAATTACTTCGAGAACGATGGCTTCCTTGAAATTGCAGCACGTTCAAGTTGTCACGTCATTGTTCTCGGGACTTGGAGAAACTTCAGGCTCCAAGATTTATATGATAGGAAGGGGACTCGAGACAGTGAGCTTCCCGCTGCCATTGCAGTCCTGCAATGGCATCCAGTCTTCTAAATCCCCATCCTATCATATATAGCTCGAGAGTCGAAATTTTTCTAAGTCCCCTCCCCCCTATCCGTGATGTCATCAACATTGTGACGTCACCAACCTCGGCCCGCTCGCGCTCGCGATCGCGGATGAAAATTTTCTAAAAGTACCCCCAACAAAAGGAATAGCGGGTTCCCCACTAAAAAAAAAAAGATAAAAAATTAGAAGCCATTGCAGACGTTGCAATGGCAGCGGAATTCCTTAACTCGACCTCTCAGGTGGTGTGGAACTGAGTTGATAATCTTGTCATATACCTAATTCAAATCGAAATTATCATTCTACATTCCCTCCTATCATATATAGCTCGATCTCAAAATTTTTCCAAGTTTTTGGTTGGACGGCGGACAGCGGACGGTAGCTCGAAAGTCAAAATTCTTCCAAGTCCCCCCGCCCTATTATATATAGCTCGAGACTTGAAATTCTTCCAAGTCCCCCTCCTATCATATATAGCCCGAGACTCGAAATTCTTCCAAGTCACCCTCCTATCATATATAGCTCGAGTCTCAAAATTTTTCTAAGTTTTTGGTTGGACGGTAGCTCGAAAGTCAAAATTCTTCCAAGCCCCCCCCCCCCTATTATATATAGCTCGAGACTTGAAATTCTTCCAAGTCCCCCTCCTATCATATATAGCTCGAGACTCGAAATTCTTCTAAGTCCCCCTCCTTTCATATATAGCTCGAGACTCGAAATTCTTCCAAGTCCCCCTCCTTTCATATATAGCTCGAGACTCGAAATTCTTCTAAATCTTCCAAGTCCCCCTCCTATCATATATAGCTCGAGTCTCAAAATTTTTCTAAGTTTTTGGTTGGACGGTAGCTCGAAAGTCAAAATTCTTCCAAGCCCCCCCCCCCCTATTATATATAGCTCGAGACTTGAAATTCTTCCAAGTCCCCCTCCTATCATATATAGCTCGAGACTCGAAATTCTTCTAAGTCCCCTTCCTTTCATATATAGCTCGAGACTCGAAATTCTTCTAAGTCCCCCTCCTTTCATATATAGCTCGAGACTCGAAATTCTTCTAAATCTTTCAAGTCCCCCTCCTATCATATATATCTCAAGACTTGAAATTCTTCTAAGTCCCCCTTCTATCATATATAGCTCGAGTCTCAAAATTTTAACAGGGAACCTGTTTTATAGGGGGCTATTTGAGAAATCTGGCGTCCGCCGTCCGCCGTGCGCCGTGCGCCGTCCAGCGAAAAACTTGGAAAAATTTCGACCCTCGAGCCATATATGATAGGAGAGGGACTTAGAAAAATTTCGACTCTCAAGCTATATATGATAGGAGGGGGACTTGGAACAAATTTCGACTCTCGAGCTATAGATGATAGGAGGGGAACTTAGAAAAATTTCGACTCTCGAGCCATATATGATAGGAGAGGGACTTGGAAAAATTTCGACTCTCGAGCTATATATGATAGGAGGGGGACTTAGAAAAAATTTCGACTCTCGAGCTATAGATGATAGGGGGGGAACTTAGAAAAATTTCGACTCTCGAGCTATATATGATAGGAGGGGGACTTGGAAAAATTTCGACTCTCGAGCCATATATGATAGGAGAGGGACTTAGAAAAATTTCGACTCTCGAGCTATATATGATAGGAGGGGAACTTAGAAAAATTTCGACTCTCGAGCCATATATGATAGGAGAGGGACTTAGAAAAATTTCGACTCTCGAGCTATATATGATAGGAGGGGAACTTAGAAAAATTTCGACTCTCGAGCCATATATGATAGAAGGGGGACTTGGAAAAATTTCGACTCTCAAGCTATAGATGATAGGAGGGGAACTTAGAAAAATTTCGACTCTCGAGCTATATATGATAGAAGAGGGACTTAGAAAAATTTCGAATCTCGAGCCATATATGATAGAAGGGGGACTTAGAAAAATTTCGACTCTCGAGCCATATATGATAGGAGAGGGACTTAGAAAAATTTCGACTCTCGAGCTATATATGATAGAAGAGGGACTTAGAAAAATTTCGACTCTCGAGCCATATGTGATAGAAGGGGGACTTAGAAAAATTTCGAATCTCGAGCCATATATGATAGAAGGGGGACTTAGAAAAATTTCGACTCTCGAGCCACATATGATAGGAGAGGGACTTAGAAAAATTTCGACTCTCGAGCTATATATGATAGAAGAGGGACTTAAAAAAATTTCGACTCTCGAGCCATATGTGATAGAAGGGGGACTTCGAAAAATTTCGACCCTCGAGCCATATATGATAGGAGAGGGACTTAGAAAAATTTCGACTCTCAAGCTATATATGATAGGAGGGGGACTTAGAAAAAATTTCGACTCTCGAGCCATATATGATAGAAGGGGGACTTAGAAAAATTTCGACCCTCGAGCCATATATGATAGGAGAGGGACTTAGAAAAATTTCGAATCTCGAGCCATATATGATAGGAGAGGGACTTAGAAAAATTTCGAATCTCGAGCCATATATGATAGAAGGGGGACTTAGAAAAATTTCGACTCTCGAGCTATATATGATAGAAGAGGGACTTAGAAAAATTTCGAATCTCGAGCCATATATGATAGAAGGGGGACTTAGAAAAATTTCGACTCTCGAGCCATATATGATAGGAGAGGGACTTAGAAAAATTTCGACTCTCGAGCTATATATGATAGAAGAGGGACTTAGAAAAATTTCGACTCTCGAGCCATATGTGATAGAAGGGGGACTTAGAAAAATTTCGAATCTCGAGCCATATATGATAGAAGGGGGACTTAGAAAAATTTCGACTCTCGAGCCATATATGATAGAAGGGGGACTTGGAAAAATTTCGACTCTCAAGCTATAGATGATAGGAGGGGAACTTAGAAAAATTTCGACTCTCGAGCTATATATGATAGAAGAGGGACTTAGAAAAATTTCGAATCTCGAGCCATATATGATAGAAGGGGGACTTAGAAAAATTTCGACTCTCGAGCCATATATGATAGGAGAGGGACTTAGAAAAATTTCGACTCTCGAGCTATATATGATAGAAGAGGGACTTAGAAAAATTTCGACTCTCGAGCCATATGTGATAGAAGGGGGACTTAGAAAAATTTCGAATCTCGAGCCATATATGATAGAAGGGGGACTTAGAAAAATTTCGACTCTCGAGCCATATATGATAGGAGAGGGACTTAGAAAAATTTCGACTCTCGAGCTATATATGATAGAAGAGGGACTTAAAAAAATTTCGACTCTCGAGCCATATGTGATAGAAGGGGGACTTCGAAAAATTTCGACCCTCGAGCCATATATGATAGGAGAGGGACTTAGAAAAATTTCGACTCTCAAGCTATATATGATAGGAGGGGGACTTAGAAAAAATTTCGACTCTCGAGCCATATATGATAGGAGAGGGATTTAGAAAAATTTCGACTCTCGAGCTATATATGATAGAAGAGGGACTTAGAAAAATTTCGAATCTCGAGCCATATATGATAGAAGGGGGACTTAGAAAAATTTCGACTCTCGAGCCATATATGATAGGAGAGGGACTTAGAAAAATTTCGACTCTCGAGCTATATATGATAGAAGAGGGACTTAGAAAAATTTCGACTCTCGAGCCATATGTGATAGAAGGGGGACTTAGAAAAATTTCGAATCTCGAGCCATATATGATAGAAGGGGGACTTGGAAAAATTTCGACTCTCGAGCCATATATGATAGGAGAGGGACTTAGAAAAATTTCGACTCTCGAGCTATATATGATAGAAGAGGGACTTAAAAAAATTTCGACTCTCGAGCCATATGTGATAGAAGGGGGACTTCGAAAAATTTCGACCCTCGAGCCATATATGATAGGAGAGGGACTTAGAAAAATTTCGACTCTCAAGCTATATATGATAGGAGGGGGACTTAGAAAAAATTTCGACTCTCGAGCCATATATGATAGGAGAGGGATTTAGAAAAATTTCGACTCTCGAGCTATATATGATAGAAGAGGGACTTAGAAAAATTTCGACTCTCGAGCCATATGTGATAGAAGGGGGACTTAGAAAAATTTCGACCCTCGAGCCATATATGATAGGAGAGGGACTTAGAAAAATTTCGAATCTCGAGCCATATATGATAGAAGGGGGACTTAGAAAAATTTCGACTCTCGAGCTATATATGATAGAAGAGGGACTTAGAAAAATTTCGAATCTCGAGCCATATATGATAGAAGGGGGACTTAGAAAAATTTCGACTCTCGAGCCATATATGATAGGAGAGGGACTTAGAAAAATTTCGACTCTCGAGCTATATATGATAGAAGAGGGACTTAGAAAAATTTCGACTCTCGAGCCATATGTGATAGAAGGGGGACTTAGAAAAATTTCGAATCTCGAGCCATATATGATAGAAGGGGGACTTAGAAAAATTTCGACTCTCGAGCCATATATGATAGGAGAGGGATTTAGAAAAATTTCGACTCTCGAGCTATATATGATAGAAGAGGGACTTAGAAAAATTTCGAATCTCGAGCCATATATGATAGAAGGGGGACTTAGAAAAATTTCGACTCTCGAGCCATATATGATAGGAGAGGGACTTAGAAAAATTTCGACTCTCGAGCTATATATGATAGAAGAGGGACTTAGAAAAATTTCGACTCTCGAGCCATATGTGATAGAAGGGGGACTTAGAAAAATTTCGAATCTCGAGCCATATATGATAGAAGGGGGACTTGGAAAAATTTCGACTCTCGAGCCATATATGATAGGAGAGGGACTTAGAAAAATTTCGACTCTCGAGCTATATATGATAGAAGAGGGACTTAAAAAAATTTCGACTCTCGAGCCATATGTGATAGAAGGGGGACTTCGAAAAATTTCGACCCTCGAGCCATATATGATAGGAGAGGGACTTAGAAAAATTTCGACTCTCAAGCTATATATGATAGGAGGGGGACTTAGAAAAAATTTCGACTCTCGAGCCATATATGATAGGAGAGGGATTTAGAAAAATTTCGACTCTCGAGCTATATATGATAGAAGAGGGACTTAGAAAAATTTCGAATCTCGAGCCATATATGATAGAAGGGGGACTTAGAAAAATTTCGACTCTCGAGCCATATATGATAGGAGAGGGACTTAGAAAAATTTCGACTCTCGAGCTATATATGATAGAAGAGGGACTTAGAAAAATTTCGACTCTCGAGCCATATGTGATAGAAGGGGGACTTAGAAAAATTTCGAATCTCGAGCCATATATGATAGAAGGGGGACTTGGAAAAATTTCGACTCTCGAGCCATATATGATAGGAGAGGGACTTAGAAAAATTTCGACTCTCGAGCTATATATGATAGAAGAGGGACTTAAAAAAATTTCGACTCTCGAGCCATATGTGATAGAAGGGGGACTTCGAAAAATTTCGACCCTCGAGCCATATATGATAGGAGAGGGACTTAGAAAAATTTCGACTCTCAAGCTATATATGATAGGAGGGGGACTTAGAAAAAATTTCGACTCTCGAGCCATATATGATAGGAGAGGGATTTAGAAAAATTTCGACTCTCGAGCTATATATGATAGAAGAGGGACTTAGAAAAATTTCGACTCTCGAGCCATATGTGATAGAAGGGGGACTTAGAAAAATTTCGACCCTCGAGCCATATATGATAGGAGAGGGACTTAGAAAAATTTCGAATCTCGAGCCATATATGATAGAAGGGGGACTTAGAAAAATTTCGACTCTCGAGCTATATATGATAGAAGAGGGACTTAGAAAAATTTCGAATCTCGAGCCATATATGATAGAAGGGGGACTTAGAAAAATTTCGACTCTCGAGCCATATATGATAGGAGAGGGACTTAGAAAAATTTCGACTCTCGAGCTATATATGATAGAAGAGGGACTTAGAAAAATTTCGACTCTCGAGCCATATGTGATAGAAGGGGGACTTAGAAAAATTTCGAATCTCGAGCCATATATGATAGAAGGGGGACTTAGAAAAATTTCGACTCTCGAGCCATATATGATAGGAGAGGGATTTAGAAAAATTTCGACTCTCGAGCTATATATGATAGAAGAGGGACTTAGAAAAATTTCGACTCTCGAGCCATATATGATAGAAGGGGGACTTGGAAAAATTTCGACTGTCGAGCTATATATGATCTAGGCTTCCTTGAATTTTCAATACCAAATCTCATTCGAATCATAAAACAGGTTCCCTGCGTTCCTCGTTTAACTTCGTTAAGGAAGCCGTAATTTTTTTCCAAGTTTTTGGTTGGACGGCGGACGGCGGACGGTAGCTTGAAAGTAAAAATTCTTCCAAGTCCCCCCCCCCTATTATATATAGCTCGAAACTTGAAATTCTTCCAAGTCCCCCTCCTATCATATATAGCTCGAGACTCGAAATTCTTCTAAGTCCCGTAACCTAACCTAACCTAACCTGCGGACGCGGACGTTTTCTGAGGATGTAATCTCCTAACAAAATGGATAGCGGGTTCCCCGCTAAAAATAAAAGAGTTCACGAGTTGGGAAATTTTAGACTACCTCGTACCCTTCTCCTCGGAGTAGAATAGCCTTAAGTAAGAAAAACAGAAGAATGTAGAGACACGTTACAAAAATTTTAATATTGCTACCGGTTTTGAAAAGAAACGTGCTTCCCATCATCAGGGCTCGCAACAATATTAAAAATTTTTGTTACGAGTCTATACATTCTCCTTTTTACCTTTTGTTGGGGGGTACTTCCAGGAAATTTTCGTCCGCGAACGCGAGCGAGGTTGATGACGTCACGGAAAGGGGAGGGGGACTTGGAAAAATTCCTGCCTCCAAGCTGTATATGGTAGGAGGGGAACTTGGAAAAATGACGGCGTCCTTGAAATTGCAGCGCGTTCAAGTTGTCACGTCATGATTTTCAGGACTTGGAAAAACTTCAGGCTCTAGGGGATTCGGGACAGCGGGTTCCCCGCTGCCATTGCAGTCCTGCAATGGCATCTAATTTTTTCTTACTTAATCTATAATGGATCGTACATTCGAAGATGCCATACAACTCAGAATGGCCTTGGTGGCAATAGTACCTATTAAAATAGTAAAATTTTTCACATTCATCTATGACGCAGGGATGGTTATCCACAAATACTAATTACGTATGCTACTTTTCCAATCGTAAAATTGATGTATCTTAATTTCATAAAGTGTTACAGTCTTAGTTCAGTTTCCAGAACCATGAATGTCAATAAAACTACACTCTTTACGGATAGAGAGATCGATCATAGGTATTGTATTCATTCAAAAAATGGGTGAAAAATTTTCAAAAGTTATAATATCCGAAATCAGCCTATCAAGAGTGTAAACATTTCATGTCCATTATTTTATTCTCATTTCTTTTTTTAATGCATAAGCTGAGATAGAGGACTTTATTTTTCAATATTGAATTTTCGCTTCGCCCCACGAGATATCAACTCCTTTTCATCGATGCAATTTTTAGAACTAGCATAAAATGAGCAATGAAAGCGCACCATTATTGATAGCAGTATATCGACTGCGTTATATTCGA
The DNA here is from genome assembly GCA_035079385.1 of Aspidiotus rigidus. Taxonomy (NCBI): domain Eukaryota; kingdom Metazoa; phylum Arthropoda; class Insecta; order Hemiptera; family Diaspididae; genus Aspidiotus; species Aspidiotus rigidus. The sequence continues at coordinate 2,734,864 of JAVHKY010000026.1, forward strand.
ACATACGAGTAAAGCAGTGTCCATGTCATTTTAGCCGATCATCTAATAAATTATTAATTCAGATTGACGAATATTAACGTTTTATTTCCATACGATGGCATTGAATTTCAACGGTATTAACATACTCATACTTCTGGGGTGCATACTTTTATGATACTATCGTGAAATTATGTACGTTCTGCGGATTTTATACGTACACGATGAATGAGAAGAATGTCCATCAAATATTGACACTAAAAACTGATCATATCTACAGAAATATTCGCCCACATTTTGTCAAATTTTTGTCCTCCGCGATCTAGTTTTTTCCGTCCTCATTACGCCAATTACAATAAAAAAACATTCGAAGATCTCCTCACTCATCTTAACAAACAAACACGTTAAAAAATCTTCTCGGAAATCGTATGTATAGACAGTAGCTATGTCTCGTGAACAAATAATTGTCAAATTATTTTTGTGTAATAATTGATTTTTCATTTTTTTTTTTTTATTTATTCATTTATTTATTTTGTTAGGTGCGAAAAAACAAAAATAATTGAGAGGAACGAAAGTTTAATGCTTACTCGCGAGTACCTCGCTCATTAAATCGATTTACATATTCCAGGTGTACGTATTTTTCAACTGCCTATAATATTATGATTTTCTCGATGTTGAAAAAGGCCTATGCGTAGGCTACAAACTACAAAGAAGGTTAGGACCTACCACCGAAGAGTTAATGAATACCAATACACGTTGCGGAACAGAATTTTTGTATTAATTATTTATGAATAGATTTTTTTATTGAACGAATTAAGAATCTTGATGCTAAGTACGACGTTAATTCTAGTCCACTTCTGACTCACTCAAACATGCGCCGATGTTATGCAGGAAGCTCTTGTAAAACGGAGCATTTTTTATGACCTTAATTAGATCTATCTTACATACCTTAAATACTTGTATCGTCGAATAATATTTGATAACTCACCTTGCAAGCCCAAGAGGTTGGCTGATGTATTTCCTGACAGTGCCGCAGCGGTTGCTGCGAACCAGCCACCGTACAGTAAGGAAGCAGGATGAGGAAATCCTAAGGACGAATACACTGATAAAGGATCCTTCAATTCTTTCGGCGTCATACATCTGTCATCTATGCGCTCATCCCCATCTAACAAAAGGAAAATTTAAACCAATAAAAACAATGTCGTTAAATGAAGAGCTTACATTCAGCATCAAAAATGAAATAGAGGTGAGAAACATTATTTTATTTCCTCACTTATTCGTCTCAGAAATTTGGCTATATATTTTTTGGGGGAAAGGGAGCAAGCCCGACATGCATCACGTGCACTTCCCAATTTAGAGTGAGTTCTTTCTTTTTTTCAAATAAATAGAGAATTTTTTTGAGTAGCTACGAAGCGAGCAGCCCACTAGTTAGTTTTGGAATCAGAGCTCGAAATTTTACAAAGCCTCTTTTCTATAGAACTTTAAAACTAAAAATTTACAAAGTCCCATAGTCGCCTTCTATGCATAAGGTTCGAAACTAAGTTACTACAAAGTCAAGTCTCCGTTCCCTTTTCTTCAGGATAAACCTCGGCAAAAAAAATATAGCAGTTTTTCCAGTAAGAGAGGGTTCTGAAGTACCAGTATTTAAATTTTTCGAAGATTGACATTTCATCTTCTCTCAGTTCAGGAAAAATACTCGTCACACTTCTTCTTCTACAAGCTATTCAACTATGCGGGGTTTTATCGGCTTGTGACGATTTAGTACGTTGACCTAAGGAATATTGGAGTGTTAGTAATGGATTCTGAGCTGTTAAAGAGGGCAGAGGAGACTTGAGAGGGACTGGAAAATAATTTTCCGAGGTTAAGGACGTATGGACAAAAGAACAAATGAGAGACGATCATTCCTCGGCATAGTAGTATTGGCATGAGGGTGGAGCGAGAGCCCAAAAAGAGGGAAGGAGTGGATCAGGCTGGTGTGCCTGTCGTTCTGTGAATATTTCTTCATGGCGTGAGGTACGCATTAAAGAGGATCAGGAGATCAGGGATTTTTTTACTAAACGAAGTTCATTGATGGGGCGTTGAGACGGTCGAAGGTTGTATGATGATGAGATGATTGGCGAACAAAACGAAGGCTTCCTCAATGAAGTTGAACGAGGATTGCAGGGAACCTGTTCTTTGAGTCAAATTGGTTTTGGTGTTGAGAATTCAAGGAAGCCAAGAACTAGTATAGGCCGAATATCATATACTCACAAATAGAGGGTCTAGCTATGGGCAGCCCCCTCTCCCCAATTGTAGCGGAACTGGTACTCGACAAACTGTTCGCCTCATTGGATGGTACTTTTGGTTCCAGTATCAGCTTCAAGACCAAGTATGTGGACGACAGTCTGTTTTTCGTGAATGAAAGCATTTGTGACGATCTTCTAGAATGTTTGAACAACTTTGACAGCAGAATTAAATTTACCGTCGAAAAAGAAGAAAACCGATCAATAAATTTTTTAGATCTCACAATCGTTAGATGTGAAAACAACCCCACCCCCATTTTTAATTTATATAAAAAACCTACCCACACGGGTAGACTTATTAACTATTTTTCAAATCAACCCTTACATGTAAAATCCAACACTGCCAAAAATCTGATGAACCGTTACCTTTCGAACTCTAATCCTAAATTTCATGACCAAATTATGACCGAATTTTGTGACACGCTACGTGAAAACGGCTATCCCTCTAAGTTTATTAAGAATATTGTGTATTGTGACCCTACTAGTATTAATAATTCATGTTTAACTAATAAGAAATATTTCTCGATCCCGTTTATAGGTCCAAGCAGCGCGATTATTCGTAAGATCCTGCAGAAATTGGATAACCAAAATTGTATTTCTTTCGGCAGTTACAACACCTTAAGAGAAAAATTCTTTTCGAAAACTAAAGACCCAAACCCCACCTTGAAAAATTCTGGTGTTGTATACAAGGTTCCCTGTTCGGTGTGCCCGGATACATTCTATGTGGGGGAGACCTCTCAACTGTTAAAGAAGAGGGTCGACCAACACAAGAATGATGTTAAGAATCGAAGCAATCGCACTGCTTTGGCCTCTCACTCTTGTGATACAGGGCACAGTTTTAATTTTGACTTAATTAAAATAGTTGGTCGTGAGAAAAATGATAAGAAGAGGAAGATGTTGGAAGTACTACATATTTTAAGATGTAACAATGTGAATTTCAAGACCGATACTTCTAATCTCGCCAACACTTATGCGTCACTCATTCGTGAATTGTAATTATTAATTTTATCTCCGGTCCTGATCTTGTTGGCACGTGCTTTTTCCTTTTTTCTGTTCATATCTGGTCACCTCTCTCTTTGTAATTTTACTTTATTTCAGTACGTTTCCTGATGATGACGACGAGGTGCGTCGAAACGTCGAGTTGTTTTTGAATAAAGGTGGCAACAAAAGCAAACTGTCTCATTTAAAAAAAATAAAATAGGACGTCATCAGTGAGGGACTTAGAAATATAGAGTTTGAGAGTTGAAATTTTTCTACGTCCCTCTCCTATCACGTATGAGTTCGAGGATAGAAATTTTTCCAAGTTTTTCGTCGGGTGGCGCACGGCGAATTTCACAAAAAAAAAAATCCTATAGAACCCTGTTAATAATAATATTTTAAGTCATAAGCCGACAAATGAGAGGGATCAGTGATTGAGGCGAAGATTAGGACTTGCTTGACTGCTATATTCGCTGCGTCGGCTCTGGGAAGCCGATATGACCAGGAATTCAGAGGAAGGAAATTGAAGATAGAGAGAGGTCTGAATGTACTGAACGATAGAGTTGAATGAGAAGGCGTTGCGCATGACTTGGAGAGAGAAAAGACGGGAAGGACGAGAAGAGAGAGGCGAGTAAGGCAGAAATAGATGACAGGAATATATGACACCGAATTTTTCATACGGGAAAGCGGGACTTCCCTGTCGATAGAGAAGGCGTAGCCAGTTTTGGAATCCGATTTGGATCTATCTGTATAGCACAGGCTGTGGGCAGGAAATCATGAGCAGTAATGGTTTTAATGTGTCTAATGTAGATTACGTTGGGCAATTTCGGTCAATTGACCAGATTAAGGCGAATGCAAGGCGTCGGGTTTTACAGTTTACCCAGAGAGGGGTGGGTAGGTAGATAGGGAGAGGGGGCTTGATTTAAGGTGGTAGTTGACCAGGTAGTGGTGGCCCAGGATAGAGAGGACCTGCAATATACGATACGGAAATTAATCGACCCCTACAGGATGACGAAGAAGAGGAAGACTGCGGAAAAGTTGGATCGAAGGAGTCGAGGGGGAAATGGAGAGATGCGGTATACCCCTCAATCTATGGAACAACCGAGGAGAATGGAGGTTAAAAATCAGAACACGGCGTAGAACGTTATAAACCGACATGATGATGATGATGATGATAAGTCGAAATAGGATTCCAATGAAAGTAGTAGGGAGTTCTCGGGGTGGAGGGTCGTAGAAGGGAAATTCCAGCCTCCGCGCATTGGTTGAGCGTAAGGTTGGCGCGCAGGATACCGAGGGCTAAAGGTAGGGCAGCAAGATCAATTATACTAAATTGCAAGCCTCTAATCCTTAGGATCTGAGAACGCGTGACGTCATCAGGGGAACTGTTGCAACGCTTCGGATGACCTTGACTAGTATACGATATTAGTAGATGATGGGCTACTGCTGAATAATTGTAGCCTAGTATTCCCAACATTACGAAAACCCGACTAACCTCGACCATTTTCAAATCTTCAAAAGTGCACCTTTGGACATTTGAGAATGCTGTATTGTAAAACGGAATACGTTAAGAAAAGTTTGATCGGCTCTCTGTACATTGAATGGTTCCTTGATGAATAAGGAACGTTTGAAATTATGAGTGTGAATGTTCGACCTTAGAAGAGGAGACTTTGAAAGTTTGATCTTCAATTTATGGATATACGAAGGCGGCAATCGGAAAAAATTCGATTTTCGAAATGTACGTATTATAATGAAGGAAGAAACTTACGAAAAATTCCAAATTACGAGCTGCATATATAATTAAGAACGCTTGAATTCTTATAGAGAAGGGAGCTAAAGAAAAGCGGGATGTGAGAGAATTTGAAAAAAGTTGCATCAGCAAATGTGGCAAGGCTACCAAACGCAGAAATTGAGTAAACAGTTTTGAGTACTGACCTAATAAAGGAGAGAGGAAGATTGTGAAACAACGTTAGAGGCACAAATAGTTTAATTCCGAGCTCTATTAACAGTGGCGTATCAATAAGAGGCACCTGGGACTGAAAAATTTGCTTAGAAACATCATGAAACTTCTTCAAAACCCCTCTCCAGAAAAAATTTTTGCCCAAAAATCTCCCCAGAAAAATTGTTTACTTCAAAACCTCCTCTCGAGAATTTTTTAAATGCTCCACAGAGGGACGAAAAAATCTCAAGGTCTGCCTCCGACGGATCTGGTGACTCGGAAGGCCGCTCTTCCCTCGGTGCTAATTTTCGTCATACAGGCAGTATGAGAATCAAAGCCAACACGTATACAGAAAACTTGTTTTACGAACATAAAACCTCCCTCGTTTTTATTATCATTCGAATGATAGCTAAAAACTTTGTGGTGCAATCCCATAGCTTGTTTCTCAAATCCCATCAGAACTCGTTCAAAGTACGACTTAACTAAGTAATTCGAGCAATAATTACCATTATCGAAATCCACGACAGGTAATTTAACGCATTCGTCTTCTTTTTCACTCATAGCGTCACGATCTTCAAAATCAGCTGTATTGTCACCACCGACACTACCAACACCTTCGTCCCCGTTGCTCTTTAACTGACCCAAAATATTATCGATAGAAAATTTATTTCGCGACACATTTTCGTTGCTTTGAAAACCTTTCGACGTAGTCGTGAATTTACGCGATACGGAACGCGAATTTTCGACGCGCGTAGTTTTGAATTTCATATTTAAAAATTTCACGCCACCCTTCAAAGGATTTTTCTGGTCAAAATATAAGCGCGAAAAGCGTTTTTCTTCCTCGGCGTTGCGACTGTTATCCGACGAAGATGAAAACATTTCTTCGATTACTTCCGAAAACATCATTGCGAGATTCGATAAAAGTCATCGAAATGAACGCAAATTAAGGGTTGACTATCGCAAATGTGAGCAGCGCGAAATAAGTTTTCGGTACCTCCGCGTTTTGCGGCAAAAACGCCCCTTTTTATTCGATGCTCCAACCCTTCGTCAGGCTCGGTACTCCAATGACGCGAGCGCAGTAAAATTAAATCTGCAGAAGGGCCGGATTTACACGCATTTATTACCTCATAATGTTCGCGGTAAAAGCTCTTTTAAAATGGAGACTTCTTCGTTTGCGTATAGAACTTGTATCACGCGACTATTCGTCTTGTAAGAAGGGGCGCTATGGTAAAAATTTTTAAAATTCATTTACTGTCGAAGTTTTGAAAAATATAGAGGATTTAAAATGCGAAGAAATCTTCATAGAATCATGATGGATTGTAAATCTTCAGTGAGCACAGGTCTTTGCAAAGATTTTTTGAATTGCGATTTTATATGGTGGTGTAATACTTTTAACTTGAATATGTTTTTCTCGAGTGAGGGACCCACCAACATTTTCCGTATGAAATAATGTGTTACACAATGATTACGTCAGTAATGTTTGGGACGAGGAACGGGCCGGGACGATGATGTGAGAAAAGTGTATATGTCCCAAGGTTAGGTGATTACGTCACCAAGTGTTTCATACGGAAAATGTGACGCCTACCCTACCCTACAGTATTATATAGAGCATACACGTATTGTTGGATAAGGGGCTAAACTAGGCTAAAAGCGCAGCCTGAGTAATTGCCTGAAGAGCGTTAAAATAGGCTTGGTTTTGTAGTACTGTTGGAGAGGGCTGAACTAATCGAGATGAGTTGAGGCGGGTAGCCCGTTACTAGAGGTATAGGTTGTATTTTAAGTTAAACTAGGATAAATAAATTGCCTAATATGAGGGCCTAACATTAGGCAAAGAAATACTGTTGGAGGCATTTCACCAACAGAAATACATGTCCACACCCCAATAGAGATATGTCTTAAGGTTAGTGGTGAGAACGTCACCAAGGCTGCGAGTGATGACGTCTTGTGCAAAATTACGACGTCACGAAAGTGTATGTGACGGCATTACTAAGATTGGGTGTAATTTAACGGTTTGATAACGTCATCAAGGGAGCGTGATGACTTCCCATGTTTATGACGTCACAAAATTGTGGATGTTTCAAGGTTAGGTGTGATGATGTAACCAAAGTTTAAGCTTGATCTCACGGGTACATGACGTCACTGTGGCTGAGGGTAATGACCTTGTTTTCGTTAAAGTTTTGTTATTTGGCAAACTTCTTGTTTGTTTGTGTTTTGATGGTCGAATAGGAATTCGATCGAAAAAACATGTTTTTCTTGATAAAAACATGTTTTTTTTTTCAATAAAAACATGTTTTTTTTCCATTGAAAACATGTTTTTTTTCATTAAAAACATGCTTTTTCAAATTGAAACATATTTTTTCAGTAAAATTGTTTTTGTTTATTTAAAGTTTCACTTTGCGCAGATTTTTCATTTTCGTGTTTGTTTTGTCAATTTCAAATGCTAAATTTTGTTTTATATCGTTTATGGTTTTTAAAATGTATGATTTGATTTGTTGAATAAAGTTTCTTTTTCGTTTTGTTTGGCAAACAAAAAAGTTCTCGATTTTGTTTTGTTTTAATTATCTAGTTTATTGTTTTTGTTAAAGTTTCGTTATTTGGCAAACTTCTTGTTTGTTTGTGTTGTGATTGTCGAATAGGAATTCAATTGAAAAAACATGTTTTTTTTCCCCAATAAAAACGTGGTTTTTTTTTTTTTTTTTTTTCAATAAAAACATGTTTTTTTGTTTTTTTTTTTCAAATAAAAACATGTTTTTTCTTTCATCAAAAACATGCTTTTTCAAATCGAAACATAATTTTTTAGTAAAATTGTTTTTGTTTATTTGAAGTTTCATTTTGCGCAGATTTTTCGTTTTCGTGTTTGTTTCGTTAATTTCAAATGCTAAATTTTGTTTTTATATCGTTTATGGTTTTTAAAATGTACGATTTGATTTGTTGAATAAAGTTTCTTTTTTGTTTTGTTTGGCAAACAAAAAAGTTCTCGATTTTGTTTTGTTTTGATTATCTAGTTTTTTGTTTTTGTTGAAGTTTCGTTATTTGGCAAACTTCTTGTTTGTTTGTGTTTTGATTGTCGAATAGGAATTCAATTGAAAAAACATGTTTTTTTTTTTTTTTTTCAATAAAAACGTGTTTTTTTTTCAATCAAAACATGTTCTTTTTTTGTTTTTCAATAAAAACATGTTTTTTCAGTGAAATTATTTTTGTTTATTTAAAGTTTCATTTTGCGTAGATTTTTCGTTTTCGTGTTTGTTTCGTTAATTTCAAATGCTAAATTTTGTTTTTATATCGTTTATGGTTTGTAAAATGTATGATTTGATTTGTTGAATAAAGTTTCTTTTTCGTTTTGTTTGCCATGCCTAGTACATAACTTCCCGTGTTTATGACGTCACAAAACTATATTATGTCCCAAGATTAAAGAGATTTATAGAATTGAGTCCTCAATTGTACAAGTCATCATAGTAATAAGGATTAGAGTGGTACAAAGACACGTAACGAAATTAGAAAAAATCACAAGTTAAGAAAAGTCGACGTTAGTTTATTAATTTAATTTACAGGTCAAATAAAAAAATAAAAATAAATGAAAATTAAAAAAAAATTTTTGACCTCTAAATTAAATTAAGGGTATGCTCTACCTAGTCACTCACACGTAGACACACACAAAATATGTATCACATGTAGCGATTTTTGCCCCGAGATAACTGATTAAATAAAGCATGAAATATCTTGAAACTTCGTATTTATGTAGACAAAACTTAGGAAAATACGGCTAATTGGTTCACATGAACTAATTTTGTTCATTAATCGGAATACAACGATTCAAAGATGGCCCCTTCAGACGTAAGTTCAAACTTTTCCTGAAGATCATTCAGAATATTTCGCGATCTGTCAACTAATTAGCCGTATTTTCCTCAACTTCAAGAATAAATTATACCACGTTCCGTATCATTTTGTACGTTATTCGATAAGTTATATGTGGGCAAAAATCACTACCCGCAAGACACCATTTTGTGTAATACACGTGTATTTTCTGTGTGTGAGTGACTAGGTAGAGCATACCTACCCTTAATAAATTAACGTTGACTTTTCTTAACTTGTGATTCTTTCTAATTTCGTTACATGTCTATGTACCACACTAATCCTTATTATTAAAGAGATTATGACATTACCAAGATTGAGGATGATATAATGAGTTGATGACGTCATCAAGGTGGCGATTGAAGGCGTGACTCACGAGCAGGAATGAGAAGCAGATCACAAAACGCTTAAACTTTAACTTAGGCTTAGAAGTTTCTCATCAAATTTCATCCGTTCAACTTTTGCATTTTGCTTCTATCACTAGCTTTGAAGCTATTGACTATTGGCTTTATTTTTCGAGATTGCACTTGTAGACTATAGTCAATATCAAGAATTGTTTGTTCTTACTAGAACCGTACTCACTTCTGTCAACATGTTTTTACTCGTCGATGGATTTTCATCCCAAAGCGCTCGCTTTAAATTTTTTACGACTCTAGTAACTTTATATTTGTGACTTGTGGTCAATATTGAAAATTTTGCTCAGGAGCGTAATAAACCGGTTCCAAACCAGCGCCGGAACTATATGAATTACACAAATTGAAATTTTAACGGTGGATACAAATATAATAAGTACCTATCATGAAGATCAAAAATTGACTCTTGTATCCACATAAGAACCAATTCACATCTGAAGATGAACGCGATGCGCTCGAGACGTTGCGAGAATAAATTTGGTTTTTATGTGAATACAAGTGTCAATTTTCGATCTTCATAATACTTATTTAATTTAAATTGACTTCGAAGTGAAAAAGTGAAATACGAGTAATATAACTTCAAAGCGCTAAAAAATTAAATTTTCTGGCATAGCCAAATAAATGAAAATCATGTTCCATGTCTTTTATATTTTATCAGTCATCATGAAATATTTCAGTCTAGGCTTCTACTAGGTCAAGTGTTCGTGAGATATTATTCGTTTACCCCTTTACCTCTCTTGGCGTCGTATAAGTCTTGTATGAGAAATATTTTGAGGTAATTGTGGGTGTTCTAAATTTTGAGGTATCAACTTTCGGTGGGGCGAACGAGCGATTTCGCTGTTGTATTGGAATGGTATGAGAAAATTCAAGTCTTTTTTGAGAAATATGGGGTAGCGCGAACTCGCTCCGCTCGTTCGCCCCCTGTCTCGCTGTTGTATTGGAATGGTATGAGACAATTCAAGTCTAGGGGACTTGGAAAAATGTCGACTATCCAGCCATATATGATAGGAAGAGGGACTTAAAAAACTTTACCTATCTTGGCGTCGTATAAGTCTTCTATGAGAAATATGAGGTAGCGCGATATTTAATTATTTAATTATTTAATTATTCGATTATTTTATTATTTAATTATTTAATATTATTTATTTATTTATCTATTTATTTATTCATTTATTTATTTATTATTAATTCTTCTACTAGGTCAAGTGTCCGTGAGATATTATTCGTTTACTCCCTTTACCTATCTTGGCGTCGTATAAGTCTTGTAAGAGAAATATTTTGAGGTAATTGTGGGTGTTCTATATTTTGAGGTATCAACTTTCGTGGGGCGAACGAGCGATCTCGCTGTTGTATTGGAATGGTATGGAAAATTCAAGTCTTCTATGAGAAATATGAGGTAGCGCGAACTCGCTCCGCTCGTTCGCCCCCTGTCTCGCTGTTGTATTGGAATGCTATGAGACAATTCAAGTCTAGGGGACTTGGAAAAATTTCGACTATCCAGCCATATATGATAGGAAGAGGGACTTAGAAAATTTTCTAATTATCAATTATATCAATTATTTAATTATTTATTTATTTAATTATTTATTTATTTAATTATTTATTTATTTATTTAACTATTTAATTATTCAATTATTTATTTATTTATTTATTTGATTATTTAATTATATTAATTATTTAATTATTTAATTATTTAATTATTAATTGATTAATTAATTATTTATTATTATTACGCGGGGTGTACTCGCGAATTTCTGAATCATCCAAGGGGTAGAGATTTTCTAATTATTAATTATATTAATTATTTATTCATTTATTTATTTAATTATTTAATTTTTTATTTATTATTTAATTATATTAATTATTTAAATATTTATTTATTCATTTATTTAATTATATAATTATTTCATTATTTAATTTTTTATTTATTGATTGATTAATTAATTAATTATTTATTATTATTACGCAGGTGTACTCGCAAATTTCTGAATCACCCATGGGGTAGAGATTTTCTAATTGTTAATTATATTAATTATTTATTTATTTAATTATTTAATTATTTAATTATTTATATATTTATTTATTTAATTATTTATTTATTTAATTATTTATTTAATTATTTAATTTTTAATCAATTAATTAATTAATTAATTAATTATTTATTATTATTACGCGGGTGTACTCGCGAATTTCTGAATCACCCACGGGGCAGAGATTTTCTAATTATTAATTATATTAATTATTTAATTATTTAAATATTTATTTATTTAATTATTTATTTATTTATTTATTTATTTATTTATTTATTTATTTATTATTAATTATTATTATTATTACGCGGGGTGTACTCGCGAATTTCTGAATCACCCACGGGGTAGAGATTTCTCTTGACGGGGGGGGGGGGGGGGGGGGGTGTACTCGCGAGTTTCAAAATCGGGGTCTGGCGAGAGAAAAGACATGGAACATGTCAAAAACAACTTCAGAACATTTCTGAGCCTGAAAATTTGTTTTTAAGAGATGCTTAATCTGGTGACGAGTGACTGACTTTCTACCTGCTTGGAAGTCGATCAAAAATATTTATCGGCTTAAACTTCTCAGCTCTGGGAATATGAGGTCACAAAAGTAAATATGTGACCTGCGATGAGAAAAGGATGCTCATTGCCCACTGACAGGAACACCATTTCTCTCTGATTAGATAACCAATCAGAGAGAAATGGTGTTCCTGCGCCAATTGTCAATAAGAATCCTTTTCTCATCGCAGGTCACATATGTTCTAAGGTCAGCCGTGATGACCTCACAAGGTTGGGGGGGGGGTCATGTCACGGGTTGATGATGGCAGGCTGAGGATGGGTGATGATGTCCCCTGTTTATGACGTCACCACACTGTATATGTCCAGGGTAGGGATGATGACATGACCAAGATTGTCATCCAGGTTGTGGTTGAGGGCGTTACAGGTTTCTGAAATCACAAAGGTTGTGGATGATTATGTCATGGGATTATGGCATAATACTTTCAGCTTCCCATATTCTTATACAAAACCCCACCATTTGATATAACTTCTACGAACAATCTCCAAGGCCATTCCTCCCTAGCTGTCGTCTTAATTTCACCAAAATTTCAAAATCGGACAACATAATATTCCGCTGAAATATCCGATGGATCACGTCCAACATGAAAAAATACCGTATCCAACTCGCCAATTGCAGTCAATCCCGATGCCCAATTAATCATTTCTCGAGTCAATTCGATACGAAATAATTTTACCTGTTAGGTAACTCATTTTGTCATGAAGGAGGATTTTATTGCGCAGAAAGGGGGGAGAGCACTGTTTTATCAATCTGAATTCCTTTTCAGAGTTTTGATGGATATAAGACAAAAATACGTAATCATTTCGTTCCTGGTTCCCGAAGTAATTGGATAAAACTAAGTGTGAGGCAATTTAATTTGTGTAGGGAGCATTAGGTGAGTGATGGAAACGAGGTACTGAAGTACATACTGGAAATACCTCTTCTTCCCCCGGTTTTATATAACCTTTACTTCATCAGAGAAAATAATATCTCTTTTTCTTACGCTCCTGTGTCGATATAATGAACAAGTTTTGATTTTATCGTGCAAAAAAATTGTAATCATAGATTTATTGGCTGAAGAAAATTGTTCATTTTTGTAAATCATTATGTGAGTAAGTATTCTTTAAGTCGATCGCCGGACCAATTCAAGGCTGAAAGAAGAGATCAGTTTGTCTCTTGTTGATATAGAGATACCCGTACTGGGGAGTAAATCCATGTTGTGAATGAAAGTGACAACAAAGTAAATGCAGAGGATAAAAAAGGTATAGCTTTTTTGAAACGAGTTTACTCAAGTACATTAGAGAAACCGTCGATACGATATCCGGTTCGATTTCGTGTAAAACATTAATTACAAATGAATATCGGAATCCTTTATTCAGGATAATATTACCCCGCAGTATTATGTGTACCGGTATAACACTTGCTAAGGGAGGGCTAAAAAACGTTCTCGTTATCTCTCTCGCTCCCTCTTTCTTTCAATGCCGTTGCTAAGAGAGCAATATTAGGCTGATGCTGTTTAATGACTAATGTAACCAAACTGGCAGGTAATTGTATATTGTGAGAAACGAAGCACATGATTTAATAAACTGTTTTTCAACTTGCCAAGCGTTTAATGGGCTCTCATCTTGTGTATACGATGTTGTGTATCTCCCTATTTTTAATACATTATTCGCCAAGCACTTTAAAAACAGCTAATAATTTATCATAGCTGAAACGCTTTTCATTTTTGGCGAACGTGGCGAGGGTTAACGACGCGTTATTCTCCGTTTTCGCGTCTTCAATTATTAGCTTATTATAATGAACACGCTAATAGCGTGCGGTAGGAAAATAATGTTTATCTTTTATTACCTCTCCTGAGTGGAAATACGATCAGCGAGTGTATTTTCTTTCTGAAAGCTTCGGCTTTGATAATATTTAGAAAAGAAAGATTGTTTTATTTTTTTACAACTGAAAGGATTTTCGACAACTGAATATTTCAAGATTTTCTTTCGTATATAGATACTTGAAAAAATGAAGGTTACGAAAGGAAAATGAGGAATGTATAAAAAACTATACCCATTCATCCATAAAATGTCTATCTAATTAATGAATAATGGGTGAGATTTTTCGGCACAAAATAAAGAGTCAAAAATCACGAAAAAATAAAGACTTCAAGCGGTTAAGAATTATTTCACGAAAAAAATTGAAAAATGATTACTAAAAAAGTGCGTCCAACGAAAAAACAAAAAAATCACAGAAAATGAAAACTTTCGACCGAAAAATTGATAGGTACATACAAAAGAAAGCATTTAAAAATTAGGAGAAAAAAATGTTTGGCCTATTTCACATAAAACATTATTATTTCCATTTTAAAAACTTTCCCTCACAAATAATCAATTTTAAAGAACATGGAATGAAAAATTTAATTCCTAATCTGACTACAGTAGTACGAAAAGATTCGAATCTTTTCATCTGTAGATCTTGACAGAAAGAAATTCGGATTTCTTAAGTACTAAATTTCGGTGAGAAAAAAAGCTTCAGATCTTTTGGGTTCCAGATCTTGACCGGAGGAGAGAAACAGTAGACTGAAATCATGGACTGTTGAAAATATTCCCCGTAACTATCGAAAAAAAAAAAAATGAGTGATTGAAATTATTTTTAAAAATTTGAATAATCAATTTCGAAGATGATGCAAGAAACCTTCAAGTACTGAAAAATCATTTTTTTACTGTTTTCTTGAGAAAACACTAAAAAAATCGTATATTTTTTCTTCTTTGAAAATTTCGTGCACTGTATTTTAGTTGGCAAAACTTATTATATCGTTCTGTTCGATAATTTTTTCAAGCTGCTGTTTTTCGTTCAAACGCCTTTTCATTTTCGTGGAATTTAACTAGATGACCTGCGCGTTTTAATGTTTTGGGAATTTGTAAGGGAGGCTAAGTTGATCAAGGAGTGATGGCGGATCGGAGGGTATAAAAATCAGCCCGACCTGTTCAGTTGAATTCCCTGGCAAATTGGAAAAGGGGGTTCGTTTTCCTTTCACAAATATCCCCTTAAGAAATGTACAGGAAAAAATTGTGTTTCGATTTTTTGAAAATTTGTGAGGAAGACGGAGTAAATTGTTGAGAGACGGCGAATCTGTTGGTGAAAGGCATTCATTAAAAAAAAAAAAAAAAGATCAGTCTGATCTGTTTAGTTTGACGCTGGTAACTGAATAAAATGGTTCAATTTCATCTAAAAAATACCTATATCCATAAGAAATGCACAGGGTAAAATCGCGTTTCAATACTACCCAAAACTGAAGTCAGGGACGGTTCAGCCATTGGATAATGGCCTATCTGTGGGTCAGAAGCATTTATTCAAAGGAAAGATCAGCCCAATCTGTCCAGGGGAAATATCTGGCGAATTTTATCAAGTTTTACTGAATTTTTTTCAGTATATAGATAGATAATATGTGAAAAGCTCAAATGAGAAAATTCAAGAACGCCTTAAGTTGAGCGGCTGCTGATCCTTAATGGAACCGCTGGTGTGCTAAATGAACAAATTGAAGAAACTGAAGCAAATTGGTTGAGTAGAACGGCCAGACGGACTGTCATAAAGTTATTTTTGAAAGTTTTTTCATATGTATTTATAAAAAAAAAAAAAAAAAAGGGTAGAAGGTACCAATGTTCAAGTTCATACCTCTCTCACTGCTGGATGAGTCAACATACGTACTATAGCTTCTAAATAGCTACGCTTCTCGCGTTCAATCAACCGAATGTATGAGAAATTCCCCATAAGAAATACACATGGGGAGAAAACGCAAATGCGGGTAAGTGGGGAACACCTGAAGTAAGGCACTGAGTAATACTTGATGGCTAATCTAGAGGTCGTCCTGAGAAAAATAAGAAAAAAATGAGGCAAGTCGGCCCTGTAGAACGGCCTGATGGACTGTCATTGCGTTCAACCGAATGTATGAAAAATTTTCCCTGAGAAATACATGGGGAGAAAACGCAAATGCAGATAAATGGGGAACACCTGAAGTGAGGTACTAAGTAATGCTTGATGGCTAATCTAGAAATTATTCTGAAAAGAATAGCAAATCCCTCCAGTAGAACGCTTGCACGAACTGTGAAAAGGATAGATCCCAAATTCTTTAAATATATTATGGATATTCCCCATTAATAACTATGAGCAAATAGTCCATACGTGTTACTACAAGGCTTGTAAAAAAAAATTTAAAAAAAAAACATTAGCCTAGGCAGATTAAGTTTTGAAATGGAAATAAATACCGGCATAAGTTTTTTTCGTGGATTATGTTTAAAATGGTCTCCTGATAAACATACTGAAAATCCACAGCGATCAGAGAGGTGGCTCTCTCCCAAAGGGGATCAAAGTACCTCAGAAATTTGTTTTTTGAGAATAAATCGAAAACTAAGCACCAGAGGAAAAAAAAAGTTTCAAGCAAAAGTTGTTCCTCGTCAAATTTCCTACAAATTTCACTGTGCATATGTCAACTTGGCCCACAAACTCGAGCTGAAAAGTTGGATTGAAAGTTGAGCGATTGGGACCAGAAGAAACCTGAAGATACCACTGACCACCATCTATAGTTTCAACATAAATTTGTAAATATTTATTTGTCTATATCACAGACCCTGGTCTATGCTCTTGACACGCTAACTTGAGAACACTGCGTGCATTATTCTATTAATAATTTTAAGTTGTGAAAACCCCAACAGGGACTCGGTAGCTTCTGCCAGGCTTTGTTATAGTCATCGAATATTTCGCGAAATAAATTTACCCCATCGAGTAAGTTCGAAGTGGGGAACAAGAAAGGGAGAAAATTAGATCTTAGTCACCTGTCTGTAACGTAGTTTCATGAAAATTCAACGACTAATAAAGATATTTCTTTCTACAGCAGGATTTTGACTAAGTATTTATGTAAAACAACTCTGAAATCAAAAATTTTAGATACTGTATCTCTCATCTTTCAAACCAACTTTTCAGCTCGAATTTTTGGGCTAAGTTGACGTATAAATAGTTAAATTTGTAGGAAATTTGACGAGGAACAGCTTTTGCTTGAAACTTTTTTTTTCTCTGGTGCTTAGTTTTCGATTTATTCTCGAAAAACTAATTTCTGTGGTACTTTGACTCCCCCTTGGGGGAGAGCCACCTCTTTGACCGCTGTGGATTTTTAGTATGTTTATCAGGAGGCCATTTTAAACATAATCCACTGAAAAAAACCTATACCGGCATTTATTTCCATTTACTCTTATTTTTGAGCCTTATCTTCCTGGGTTACATCTGGTTAATTGGATTTTTTGTATCCTGGATCGTTTTCTCATTGTACCCTTCAAATACATATTTTTATAGGTCTTTCAGTTTTGAAGCATTTCCATAGGCCAAAGTACGAAGACGTAGCAAAACAGAGTAACAAGAAATATTCTGCCCCCTCGGGAAGTATGTTCATAATTTCACTTTTGAGAGAGTTTTGTCCGTAAGTATGCTTGACTATATCACCTTATATTTGTGAATTTTAAACGAAAGTTGAGGAATTGGTGCCTATATTTATGACATAAATGTCCAGCGTTCTACTCGTATATCTAAACTTTTCAGGACTCAGAATTATTTTTGGACCTTGATTATGATGACAATCAAAGAATAATAATTGTAGAAAATTCAAAGGCTGAGGACGTAGATATGGCCAAAAGATTCTTACATTATCAATTTTCACAAGAACCTTCATATATTTACAATATTACAGACTTTTAAATTGTCTACTCTCTCATCATACAGGATATAGCATACTCCGATTTGCTCTTTTGAGCTACGGCTGGCTCTTCGTGGAAAGAAAAAAGTCTCAGAACCTCCAGCGCTAAATTGAGGATTATAAAAATATTTGTCTCTCTTGATGAGGTCGTATTCTCTGACAAGGTTCCCACCTTATGACGTCATTTTACCCTAGTGTGTTCTAGTATACAGTATACTAATACTAGCACTATAGTCGTTTATTTAAAGATAACAAAAGTATGCAGAGTCTCGGCCTTATTTGTATTCTCATAGAGGTTTCTTAATTTGGTATTTATACATTAGGCTAATTTATTTTATATACTTGGATCATATATTGGCTAAAAACTGAAAATTTTACCAAGTCTTTGAAGAAAGTCACGGCCACCTCTTCCTTATGACGCCATCAAAGTTTTGACAATTTTCACACCTTCCACCAATCGACATTATTTTTATGTATTTTCATCAAAAACAGACAAAAAAAAAGTCGACAGAGAATACAATAGAGAAGCTAAAGCGGAAAAATCAGTTTTCAAACAACCTAAAATAGAGACACGATTGGGAGGAGAGGGGTGAATGGGAAAGTATGGGGTAGGTTCAACATGGTCACAACACGGTGGATGCAGATAGCCGAGAGCTATGGTTGGGAGGAGCTCGAGTCCGCCTATTTTTCAAATTTAGGTATATTAGCACAAACGACGAGCTATAAACAACAGCTCAGATTTTATATAAATAGCACAATTCTGAGAGCACAATGAGCTATATTTCTCCAAACTTCAGGAAGTCTTGGAAAAAATGATTTTCAGAATAATATTCTGTAAAATGTAATTTTCGGAGCATCCTATCGTCTTGGTAGATGATGAACAGTTTCCATAAGAGAGAGAGAATAAAAAAACGAAATAACCGGAGTAAACTCGCAGAAGAGGAAGGCGACAAAGCGGAGTAGCAATAAGGAAAAAAAACTTGAAACGCCTGTTATACGAACTTTCGAATGGATTTTATAACCTACCTTCGTAAACGCTTTCCCTTATCTTGTATGGAGAACGTATAATGCGTACCAGAAGAATGAGGAGGGAAGGATAATAATGGCGTATACCACGAAAATAGTTTTTACAAAGGTTGCTATCTAGTATCATTTTTAATGCTTTTCTATTGTGATACGCGGAGAAGATTTTCAGCAAAAGGGACAAGGTTAAAATTTTCGGTAAATTTTCCGCGAAAATTTAGAAGTCTGAAGCGCGTTTGCTATTTACTAAAACATTTTAATGAGTTGTCATTTTTGTTTTTAATTTACGAGTTATTCAACTACTGAATGGGTCATTAGCTCGGGAGAAATATTGGGATTAAATAGATTTGTAGTACATGTAGTAGGTTTTAAGAAATGCGTATGACACGAAAAAGGAAAAAAAAAGATTAGATCCATGGATGTTCGAGATTTCGTCCGCAGACCCCCTGCAGAAATTCATGTAAATTTGGGCAGATGTAGATACAAAAATTCTTCCAAGGATTATTATCTTTTTTGAAAAAACGCGTGAACTTTTCTTACATGAAATTATTATTATGTAAAACTTTCCGGAGTTTATTTTCGACATCCGATTAATCCTTGAAAGTTTATGCGGAGACCAAATCAGAGTCTATGTTCTTGAAGGCTTCAGGTGATACGAAAGATTTGCTCAATGGCGATGAAGAGGGACAAATCTAATCAAAGGCCCAATTAATTACGAACAGTTTCTCTAGTTTTAAGAATTAATTTGTCCGGACTGATATAAATGTTAATATTTTTATTTAAAAAAATTATTAAAATTATTAATAATATTAAATTTCTTGAATTTATTAAATTTATTAAAGTAAAATTCAATCATATATTATTTTTAAATATAATTATACTTATATTAAACTTGAATATGAAAAAACTATTATATATAAAAATAATCAAATAATTAAATTCATTGTAAAATTAATTTATTATTAAATTTATTTTTAATATAAATTTAATTATTAAAATTAAAATAATAATAATTATAATTATAATATAGAATTATGAAATATGAAATTAATTTAAATCCTTTATTTATTTTTAAAGATATATTAATATTATTATTATTCTTATATATTTTTCTAATAATTAATATAATTATTCCATTAAAAATAAATAATCCAGATAATTTTAAGCTTAAGCGGTTAAACAATATTAATAAATTTATTATTATTAAAATATAAAAATAATTATAGTAATTTTATTATTTTAGATGAAATTTCTTAATAATTTATAAAAAATTTTAATAAAAATGATTTTAAAAATAGAATTGAAATTTTTATTAAAAATTGGATATTCATAATTGCAAAATCATTGATTTCTTGAAATTTTAATAGTAAAAATATTATTTTTTATTTCATTATTAGAAAATAATAGAATGATAGAAATAGATTTAAATTTTAATTTAATATGAAAATTAATCGATAGATATAATTATTATTTAAATTTAAATTTTATAAATTTCAATTTTATTTTAATATTGATATTTGAAATTAAATTCTAAATTTTACGTTTTAACCCTTGATAATGACAGTTGTTACTGCTCGAAACGTCGGGTTTTATTAATAAATAAATAAATAGAATAATATTTATTTTGTTTATTCAACTTTTTCTTAAATTTTGGACGGCAGTGCCGGACATATTCTATGCTAGAAGTAGAGGTTAGGAAACAAAATAAAAGGAATAATTACGGTCTTGCTAAATTAGATTCGTCGATCATATAGTCTAATTAGTTACTCGCAGAGATTCACAAACAATGTACCGATATGGTGAAATAGCAGATAATAGCAAGCGACAAAGTGGGCCTATATAGGTGAATTTTTTTTAATGGAATACACATCTACCATAGATAGTTCATGAGGTTAATAAAAACTGAAAATTTGCGAGGAATTCAAGGTCCACCTCTCGAAATACTTACGAGTAATTGGAAATTTATTACCCATTATGACAAAATAAAGATTCTTTGCACAATATGTAGTGATTTGTTGACAACACCAGTTACAACTGGAATTTGCCATCTCGCAATAGGACTGCGTTCCTCACCAAAATTGGCTATCTACTGTACAGAGCTGGTGTTTACAAAGCAGTCTTCTTGAAATTTATAGAGCAATTTTCTAGATATAATCGTTGGCATTCGATGAACATTGGTTCCCTAAATTTACAGTTGAACGGATCTATAATAATACCGTATTAGAATTATTACAAACATTGACATCATCACGTCATCCTTCTCACGTGTAAATATTTCAATTTTCTTTGAAGAGACCGACAATTTTTCGTCCTAAAATCATTGTGTTAGTCTTTCAGAATTTAAAACACGTAGAAATTTTATAGTTTACCTTGAAATAAAATTTTGCGCGAATATCGTCAACGTTGACAATATTTTCGGGGCACCTTATACGCGTTGAAATTACTGTAATATACAGTCGACAGCGTAGCGTTTTTAAAAGATTACAATAAAAGATATTAGAGCGGTATAAAGCGAGTAAAAAGGTGCAAAATCTCTCCCTAACTGCGTTCAACATTATAAGCGATAACCACTTATGTATCTTACAAACGCTCTCTGTTACATTACTTCGAGAGAAAGAGAAGAAGAGAGGGAGAAAAGCTCGCATGAAGGATACCAGAGCACGTGAAAACGAGGAGCCTTTTATAAAACGCAGGTGTTACTGACGGGGCCATTTTCTCAAATTGTTTACACGGTATGACGTCATTAATCAAAAAAAGACGTATTTTAGCGCGATTGGCCGGAGGATGGCGCAAGCGCTTGCAATTCATTCGCTGTCGTTGATGTTGAAACGAAATTTTTTTGTTTGACGCTTTCGTTAATTCTTTCTGTTCTAACGTCGTAATCAAAATTTGAATGTCTCGACGGCGACACGAAATTATGATTTCCAACATAATAAGTACCTAGGGTTAATTTCGAATAGTATAATTATTCAATTACCACCGGTAGAGTACTTGTCAGCAATATACGAGTAAGATGGATCTCACTTGACCGGGAGTTTTTTATTGGATATTTTTATATTCGTTGACACGAGTGCTTTTGCTGGAAAACCAAATTTGCGCTAAGTAACAGAGTACATTAATTCAAGACATTTTCTAAAATGTTGTGACGAAGATCAAATTTCGATGCAGGTATCTTACGTCTGCAAGATATTCAACGTAAAACTTCTCATTAAAAATAGATAGTCATAAAGATGATCAATTTTGACTGGCGAGAAGTCTACGGGCGAGGTATTTCTAATCCCAGTTACCAACATTTCTTGAGGAATATTCTAAAATGATCTTTTATCCTATTAATTATAGGAATTTTTATTGAAATACCTTATCGTGACACAATATCTTACAACAAATTTTTTCAAAACTGGTGACTTTAGAGCGAACAGTACACTCAATGAAGGGCTTGACAAGTAATAAAGGCAGGTCCTCAACTCACTCACCTCACACTACCTATTCACATTCATCCCGAAATCAATACCAATGTTGCTAAAAAAAAAAAAAGGCAATTGAGTACGTAGGTACAACAAGAAAATCCCTCCTAGGATTCCGCATTTCTTACCCCAAAACCAAACTCATCATCTTCCAAAAACCACGCCAAAAAACTATTAAATTATCCTCTCTCACAATAGCTAACTAGGCCTACTCATTCCACATTCATTTTATCAAAAAATCTATAATGACAAAAAACATTTTGCGTGTTTTTATCTTTACAGATCACTAATTATTTTTCAAATTGATCGACAAAATGAATCTGGGACAATTCCATAAAGATGTGTACCTCGGGTGCCCTTTTTATGGAGATGAGGTTGAGTGACCATAAGCGTACATGTAATTTTTCATTTTTTCAAAATTTTCTATATTGATAGGAAATGGTTCAGAGAATTCAAAAATGTGAATATCCGCAAAAAGGGCGCCCCTTTGACGGGTGCCATTTTGACAGATAACTCCTCAAATACATTCAACGATAAAAAAAGTATTTGTACTCTCATCTTATTGAATATATCTACTTTTATATTACACAGACTCCATTAATTTAAATTCAAGTTCCATATGAGGACCTATCTGTATAAAGGGCGTCCGTCGGACAGACGCCCTTTTTGCGGAGACCTCGATTTTTGTGCGTTTCAGATCATGAACTATCTTTTATAATTTTTTTTTTTTAACCCACAATTTTTTCCATCTTAGCAAGGAGGGCGTCCGTTGTCATATTTTCAGTGATCTCTACTTTGTTCGTTTCTGGATGTATTCAAAATATGATTATCGTTTCTTATAGAAGAAGAGTTGCTCTTTAATTTTCATCCTTATCATTTTTTTGATTAAACTCGTTGTTGCGGAGATATTTTGAACTGAAACTTCAAACTGATTTTTCTGTAATGAATTTTTCTTCACGGACGCCCTTTTTATAGATAGGTCCTCATATGTCAAGAGAAAAAGTTTTGAAAGAAAATTTTATTGTGAAGTTAGGAGTAATAATGTGTAGGCAGCATTCGACTTAGCTAGATCAAAAACTTGAGACAAATATAGTTTTCCTTACAGTCAACAAGTAAATGTAAGTTATGTAATTTTAGAAATAGGTAGAAACTATTATTAGGTTTATACAAGTAGTTTCCAGTTCCACCCTTCCGCGTTTCTGCCTATTATCATGTTATCACTGCCCATGGTCTCAGTCCCACACAATAGTCAGTAGTCTGTGGTAGTCACACAGTCGCAGACTCGCAGCGTTGAAGAGTCGTAGACGTGCAGAAGCAGAACTCGCAGACTCGCAACTCGTGTCGCGTCACATACTCACATTCGATTGGTTTCAATTTTTATTATATTATTATTACTAGCGGTTGGCGACGCGCCTCCGGCGCGCCTGACCGCTAGCTGTGTGTTGAGTAGATATCTGTGTTTTATAGGTATCTGTATCTTGTAGGTATGTGTGTTTTGTAGGTATCTTGGAATTCAGATGAATTTTTAAAAAAGAAACAGTGGGAAGAGTTTTGCAAAATTCACAACTATTCAGTTCAAAAATAAGAAAATAGACACCAAAGACTGCGACTGTACTTATAAAATATCAAAGTTCCGAGTCGCACAAAAATAAAATCACCAAATTAAATTTTTTACACACTAATTCACTTGAGAGCTGACTTAACGCGTGAAGCCTGTATCGCAGCAGAATACAGACAAATCCATTGACATTTTGCCAGTCCCTAAGAAAATACACGGACAACAGGTAAAAAAAAGGGTAATTTCCGCTAGCCCATACGCAGTGCGCACCGTGTCTAGACATTGGTTCTTGTATCCGGATGTAAAATCCTTTATGTAGGTGATTTTAAAAATGTGAATAAAATAACTTACTTAGTATGGAAGTACAGCGAATACTGTAGTCACAAAATTTCCTCCTAAAAATCTGGAACCGGGCTCATTCGAAAGGAAATTACAGGGGCTACAATTTTTGTTCTCTTCAATTTTTCATAAAAATGAGTTATACTCGAGTTATCACAATAATTCAATTTTCGAAACTGCGCCGCTCAACGCGTTTGAACGGTTGGAACAACGCGCATACCAAGAAGCAGTTTCAGTACTCGATAATGCCCGTTTTTTCTTAATTTTTTCGCCCCCTACTCCACCTTGAGGGAGTCAGAACGTCGAAATTTATTTAAAAACCTGACCCAAATAGAACGAAATTTTTCAAAAAAAATTCCAAGTCGATAGGTGGAGGCGTTTGAAAGTTATGGACGAACATACAAAAGTTATGGACGAACATACGTACAGACAGACAGACAAACATTCTACTTTATATATCATCACTAGCCGCTTGCGGCGCGCCTCCGGCGCGCCTGGCGGCTAGGCCTGCGGCGCCCGGCAGCCTCGCGCTTCGCGCGAGCTGACTCGCGCTGCGCGCTCGTGGCGACGGGCTCGCGCTTTGCGCTCGCTGTTTTGTATCGCGCTGCGCGCTGCATGACAGACTCGCGCTTCGCGCTCGCGATTTTGGGATCACGGGCTCGCGCTTCGCGCTCGTTATTCTAAACTTACGGCGCTTGACAGCCTCGCTCTATGCGCTCGCGGTTTTGTAGTGATGGGCTCGCGCTTCGCGCTCGCCGATTTGTGGTAACAGACTGGCGCTTTGCGCTCGCTGATTTGGGACGACGGTCTACATAACAGAGCGAACTTTCATTCCCACTTTTCATAGTTTTCACGTCGTATAGGTACACAATACACACACACAGTTCAGAACTAAGCCATCACAGCGCCAGGCGCTGGCATATCATTCTGTCCTACTCCTACTAAGTCCTTAACTCCTACATCTGTCTCAGTCCTTAATCTGTCAACAGCAAAACTTGGGTTTCTCCTATTCAATAACAATAATATAATTATTTTTTTTCAGAAATTCTCCAAGACCCCACCAAATCTCATTATGGCCATATTTTAATACCAATGAAATTTTCTTCATTAGATATCTACCGGTATCAAATAATTTGATTGATGAATACCTAGAATAGAGCAGATATCATTTCAAGCGGTTCTGCATTCATAATTTAAACTACAATTCTATCTAACTGCGTATATTTGCCATGGGTGTTCCTTGAAATCTTGAATCCAGTGAAGTCGAGAATTGATGCTATTTTATTTTTCATCTATCAGTATTGCATAATTCGAATTGATAAATAAATTAGATCAGATATCATTTCATGCGATCGAAGATCACGTTCTGTATTTATAATTCGAACCACAATTCTATTTATGCAATGGGTCAAATAAAACACATCGAACTACTCCCTACCTCTTTTTAAACTCTTTCTCCCATTAATGAGTAATGGTCCACTCGCGCTTGTCAGTCTTTTCATCCGATCGACTTCACTCACGAAGAAAACAGAAAACCAGGGAAATATTTTGGATTGGTATTCTCATGAAATCTCGAGTTCAACTTTTGGCTACCTAGGCCTAATTCTACTTTGTTCCAAATTTCATAATTCACGAAAAACCGAAGGTAGATGTCATCAAGCGAATCAATAATACCCAATAAAATATCTACATCTTCCGATATTATGGAACAATTTTCAGTTGCGTTTCGTTATTACCTACTTCTGAAATAAATCTCATCGTTTCTTAATTCAGTTCTCTTTCAATTTCGAACAGTATCGCACTGAAACAGCAGAGTGATAATACGAAACAGAGGATGATGATATAATAGATCACGTTCTGTATTCATAATTCGAACCACGATTCTATTTATGCAATCGATCAAAAACACACCCAACTACTTTCTATTTCTCCGATCGACTTTCCTCACAAAACAAAACAGAAAACCAGGACAATACCCATTCTCAGGAAATCTTGAGTTGAACTCTTGGCTAGTTCTACTTTGTTCCGAATTTCATGATTCACCAAAGGCCGAAGCTAGATGCGATCATGAATAAATAATACGCACTAAAATATCTACGTCGTCTGATATTATCAGACAATTTGGAATTTTGTTTCGTTATTTCGTTATTATTTCTGAATAATAATATAATTTCTGAAATAAATCTCATCCTTTGGTTTCTCAGTTCAGTCGCGTGTTCTCTTCCAACTTCCGATTTCCAACTAAAACAGCCGAGTGATAATAATGACAGAATGATGATGATAATAAAACTTTTCTAGACCAATAAGAATAAAGCATCAACTACGGCGATGGCCGACTGACAGCACCCTTGATGTTCCTACGTTACAGTTTACTGATTACACCGACCGACCGACCGACCGACCGACGTATACGCAATGTTTACAAAGTGTGCTTTATTATATAGGATTTTATCAATTCACTAGCGCACAAAATAAACATTAAAAAAAAATCCATTGGCTTGTGCTGCTCCGACCATAAGGATTGGCTTCTCATTCCCCGTTGAATAAAAATCCATGTGTAACCCTGTGTAACCCTATCTACAAGAGGGTTGTCAGTGCAATTTCAGGGTCGTCTCGTTTAGCACCGTCCAGCTGATGAGGTGTGACCCTGCTGGAATGGATGCACTTTGACTTTTTCCACGTGTGACCCTGTGTAACCTTGTAGTAAACCTATTATTGCACGGCTTACAGTTGGGTCACTAGGGGTATTTTATGGGTTTCAGAAAAAAAGTGCATCCGCACCTCTAATATTCCCCTCTTGTAGACCATTTGTAACTGCAGTTACAGAAGGGCGATATAAGGGAAATATCTGTGACCCAATGATTGCCCGCGATGACTCTCAAGTTGCCCTGTAGTAGACACTCCATGTACAGGGTCACTGAGTAGTGATAAAAGGGTAATACTGTGACCCAATTATTGCTCGCGATGATACCCAAAAATATCCCTGTAGTAGACTCTGTGTGAAGGGTCACTGAGAAGCGATAAGAGGGTAATACTGTGACCCAATTATTGCTCGCGATGATACCCAAAAATATCCCTGTAGTAGACTCCGTGTAAAGGGTAACTGAGAAGCGATGAAAGGGTAATACTGTGACCCGATTATTGCTCGCGATGATACCCAAAAATATACCTGGAGTAGACTTGTAGTGGAAGGCTACTTAGAAGTAATGAAAGTCTGTTTTTGGGCGAATTAAGGGTGCGAGCTGTTGACCAAAAGTTACCCAGTTCAATGATGTAGATTCCCAGCAGTTCCCCATAAATTACTCGATCGTGGATGGGTTATTTTGAGGTAATTCAAAGGTATCGCAAATTCATCTTACAGTGAATGAGGGTCAATGAACTACTTTCCCAAAAATGTACCGTAAAGTACCAAATTGTAGCGCTGCTGAATGACTTATTGTTTAGCAAATTTCATGGCAGCAGTAAACTTTTTCAAGATGACTAGTTCAAATTCATTGCAATTCTTTCTCAATGACTGGCGCTGTGTATTTCAAGTTCACAAATTCATATACTCGTACTTGCACGTATGTTTACGCAATCGTCCATCACTCAATATTTCTCAATTCAAATATTAAAAATTATGTTCAGCTTCTGTAAGTATTCCGATAGTCATATACGTACTCAGCACACTTCATAATGAAGTTATTGACAAAATAATTCGCAAACCGTAAGATAAACATAATATATTACTTGAGTTCAACGTACATGCTGTGTTCTTAATGACAAGATCTATGTTACCGGTGGCAATGAAAATTTCGAAGAATATGATACAAAAACACGCAAAAGTAAGTTCATCCCCAAAAACGAGAAGAAACAAATGTACGAATAAAAAATTGCGAAAAAAAAGAACCTAAACCTAAACACAAAGTACAAGGAAAGTATAGAATGGCGGGATAATAAGAATGGCGTTGAAAAAAAAAAAAAAAATTACAAGTTAAACATACAGGAGAAGGAATGGATGGCGAAAAAAAAATTAAACTCAACGATATGAAGGAGTTTGTTCGGCTTCAGCTTGCCTGCGACAGCGAATTTCATCTTCCTTTCGACGACATAGATACAGAGAGCGAGGAAGGACGTCCGCAGATCTTGGTGCAATTTCTAATAAATGTTGCGTCTTGTCATAATCGGATCCATCCATATCTCCAAAAGACACGGCGTCGTCTTCGAAGGGCGTGAAGAAGAGTACCCTGTGAGCTTCTTCGCCCATGAGAACCCGATCATTTTTTTGGGTCGTACATGTATTGGTCCACGACTCTGACCCAACTGCAGGGAGTTGGAACTCAAACCTCCCTTAGAAATCCGACGGCGAGGGAAATCTAATTTCAAAGTACGGCTCCAGTAGGTAAACTGTAACGTACAAACAAATGGAATAAATTATCGAACACGGAGAGAGAAGGGGAGAGATGTGAGAAAAAGATGCGATGAACAAACAATCGGTATACTTACAATCAACGAAATATCAGATGAATGTCAACGAATTTTAGACAAAGATAATCGAGTATATCAGCAAACAGTAATTCTAGGCACAGATTGCTGCCAGCTCTGCGATGACATACGATGTAGACGGCATTAAAAGACTAAATGGCGATTCTGTACGAAAAAAAATTGATTTTAAGTTATCGAATATACGATAATTTGATAATTTTACTAATTTTACGAGACAAACAATGAGAGAACATGACGCATACTTACAATGAATAACGAGCAACAAACGAGAAATATCAGTTTCAACATCAGATTACACGTACAACAATCGCATTGATTATCAGTAAACAGCTCTACATCTAGCTACCACTTGTGACATACGATTTTGTGGTATCAACAGCGAATAATGGTGATTCAGTATAAAATACCTGTAAAATAACATATCAAATAAATTATCGAGCATAATAATTAACGGACAGAGGGAGGGAGAGAGAGAGATGAGAGAACAGGACGCGATGAATAAACGATCGGTATACTTACGATCAACAAAGTCAACAGATTATAATCGAATATCAGCGAAACAAACAGTAATTCTACGCCTTGATAGCTGCCATCACGTCTGCGGTGACATACGATATGTGTGAGGCATTAAAAGACCAAATGGCGATTCTGTACGAAAAAAAATTGATTTTAAGTTATCGAGTATACGATGATAATAATAATAATAATAGGAGACGAGAGACGAGAAAACACGATGCGATATGAAGAATACGATAGATACGTGTAAGTTCCTTTTAAACAACTCGAAATAAATTTGAATTTGAAAAGGTTTCTTTAATGGAACGCTCGAAAACAAAGAGATCGTTACAATGACGAAAGATATTTACACTCAAAGATAGACATCTAAGCAAGAGCGACAGCTTCTTGCATCAAGCGCACGATTCGAACTGAAAAATCATAGTTGAAACTGGACTTGAATCGTACACAATAAAATGAATCATCCTATAGATTACAGAGGCGAATACTATCAATACGGTAGAAGCTTGCTTCGGTCGATCAACGGACAGGAGTAAATAAGGCGCGTGCGACAAGATAAGACAAGAGATATTCATTCGAGACTTATATATGTACTTACATGCGGTAAAAATTCAGGAACAAAACGTTGATCTATCTTAATTGAAACCAGATATCCGATGGTGGTGTAATTTTGTTACAGAAGAATGAATGAGCACTACGAAAATACGCATTCGTTGAAATGTCGACGAGAACGGACATCTATAGAAATAAGCAGGACGGAATGGCGAATCTATAATAGGAAACGAAAAAATCGAATAAATTATACAGTAGCTATGACATCCGGTTATCCGATAAATTGTAAATATCATGTAGTAAATACTTACTTCGACAATAAGTTTAGGAACGAGACATTATGCGAGATGAAATCCTTGTTACGGAGATATAGAGGATGAGGTAGTATGCAAATGTACACAATAAACTTCGCAAAATTCACAGAGATGTAAAAATTAAATGTAATATTGGAACGGAACGGAATAGTAAATTTGAAAATTAATAAACAACAAACAAATCCAGTGAAGATGGCAGCTCTTTTCGCCTCTGTCTATGAGGTAGTGTGGTACAGCCAGGATTGGTTGAAATTGATCACGTGATACAAATAAAATATTTCTCTTACTACTCCAACGAGTGTCTGCCATGTAGATTGCATTTACGCGCATTAATTACAAAATTTCAATGATTAATTAGTTTTATATAAATAATTATGTCCCACATATGGAATTATCATACATATTTCGAAAATGAATCGCGAATAATGAAAATGTCAGGAGAAATGGTGCTACAGAAGTGAATAATTTTTCCCACACGTTGTTGGTAACATTGCATACAGCGTCGAAATTTCAAACGAAAACCTCGAAGCCAATAAGAAGAAATTTGAATTGTTCCGTTGTCGGCGTACGTTAACGGTTACTCGTTTTCCAGTTCGAACGCGAAGCAATTGTCGTTTATAGCCGCCATGTTTCGGCAGTTGGTGCAAAAAAAAAATCGTTCACATTCGTCGAAAAGATTTGAAAGTGTAAGTAATTCACGTTAACGCGGATACGGTGCCTGTCAACGCAGTACATTGAAAGATTGGATTTCATTCGTCGTGATTCATAATTTGCATGTGCAAGTACGTTATTTTTTCGCATTATTTGCCATATATGGAATCGTGTTTCATGTACACCTCATACGATAGATAGTATTCAATAACTCGATATAATATCAACTTTTCAGCTTGTCGCCACGTTATTCTTAGCTCGCCATTCGATATTGTACTTCAATTTGTGGATAATCGCTGCCTTACGTCTCTTTCACTTTGTACGTTTTCGATGGTGTTTGATGGTTCATGTTCAACGCATATGAATATTCATTCTCTCCAATCAGTAAAGTACGTGTCTAGGCGAATCGCTCATAAAGTTGTTTTATTTTACGAAATATTATTACCATCAGTTCACTTTTCTTTTCAGTGCAAATTTGGTATCGTGAATGTACAACTCGTCCATCAGTGTTCTCGCGTATCAAGTATTCTCGCCGATTGAAAATCGATTCGTCATTACGTAAGCATTTAAATACTGCATTTTATTTATTAGACAATATCATAATTAGCGACTATTTCTGCATAAAGTAACGTACGATTTCTTTCTAGTCTGTCAATGTATACAGTCACTGAAATGGTTTACGTAGTAACCACTCGATCGTCAAATGTTTCCATCTTCGCTATATTCGATCTCGAATCTATTTTCCTTTCTCGTTCTTCACTCTCTTATTTCCCATGAATTTATGTTGCTTCATTTCCTGATTCTCAGCCTACCGAATTTTTGGTTTTCAATGCGCTATCGAAGCGAGCTTTCGTACCTCAAGTTCGAGTCTGAAACAAGAAATTCCGCAATGATTGTTCAGTAATATTCTCACTCGGGTGTATGTTTGATTGAAAAAGACGCTCGATTATTTCTGATACTTCGGCCGCATACCTATCGCACGTATAATATTACTTATTTGCCTACAGTAAGTACTCGATAAGATAGCTCGTGTTATAAATTGCGAAGTACAAGAATGAAATATTATGTTTTTTTTTTTTCTTCTTTTTTTGGTGCGTTTTGATGCTTTCCTTATTTTCAGCGCTATTGTCTTACGACGAAGCCTCGACGTGGATCAAGTCTGAAAGCGCGAGCAGTTTGTTATCGGACGTATCCACTTTACCAGTACCTGAGAATGAATACCTTCCTAGTGCGGAGAGGCAACCTAAAGCAAAAGCGAGATTCTCCTACGGAAGTTCGTTGTTACCTGTCGCGAAGGAAAAGAAGCCGGAAAAGACTCTCGAAGATGCGTCTGTCAACGTTGAAAACAATTTCGGGTAAGCGCGTGTATTATTTGGCTGTGTTGATTTCTTACATATTGAACTACATTTTCAATGAAATTATTATTACAGATATGTTGTACATGATGGTGCTGATGATGGTGCTTCTCGCGCCTCAGACTGCTCTCTTTACTCTTATCTGACTACGCCAGGCAATGGAGAAACAACTCCTTCGAAATCTATCGCGTTCGACCCAGCCCGTCAGTCTGGAGTACACCATCGAGCAATTCGCCATTCTGTCATTTGCCATTTTCTGATGTAGCCGAATCAACCTCATCGTCGTTGGTCGAATGTTCCCAAAATGAACGGGACACCGAGTCCATCACGAGTCATGAATTGTTCCATCGTCTCGATTTACCAAAATCAAGTAAATCGGAGTTCTTGGCGTTTGATGAAAAAATAAAAACTACTAGTTTGTACTTTGAAAGCGTCGTGCGAGAAAATTTTGTAAGTTGTATTGCTTACTCAAATGCTTAGACGTTTCTTACCGTGTGCACTTGTATAACTGATTCTTTTTATGTACTCTCATTCATTATGTTTGCAGATTCAGGCAGTACGAATGCACAATCCTATTCGAGAAGGATACACTCATGCTTTATACTCTTTGTTGAGAAACATTTTTCGTTTATCTTTCAACGGGGAGAAAAATAATGACGAGAATGACCCGAATGTATCGAATGAAGCATTCGTAAATGGTGCCGAAATGTTCTATATTCAGTGGATTCAATACACTGAAGCGTACGAAATAATAATTCGTGAGTATTTTTTCGCAGGTTCTTTTTATTTTTTCTTCTTCGCGTACTCTAGTCTACATGTCTGTTTCAGGTGAAACCAGCAACTGGCCGAGTGAATACCTACCAATCGTACGACCTAATCACCTTCGTAGGAGTGATGGTCCCGCTATTACAGCAGCGTGGAACAAGAAGGATCACCGCGATAAAGTTCGCGCGATCATTCAAAGGTGGTTGAAATCCAGTCGCACCGTATGTAAACGTCGGTGCCTGAATGTGGAAAAAAAAGTTACAGTCAACAGTTCGGCGTCGAGAGAAGCTCGAGATCAGGAAGGTAAACTTTCATACAAAAATTACTGTTACTCCGATCACATTAGAAGGGGGGGGGGGAGACGGAGACGATTCTGGTACAATCTTCGATGTAGATTTTTTGCGCATATTTGTCAGAAATGGTATCCTTATAAGAATTCCTGACAGTTCCTCTTTTTTTTCTTTTTTTTTTTTTCACTTTTTCTCGTATGATACTACCTCGGTACAAAGATTATCCTCACCAAATTTACCATAAAGGTGGGTTGCGCAAAAAAATCTATGCTCCAGGTTTGTGCCAAGTTCGTGTTTCGTTCGACTGAACTATGTCGCTTTTCTTGAATTTTCTTACCCTCTTAATAAACGTATTTTATCTTTCACCCATAGGTCAGTTGCAGCAGCATTCTCGTACCAATACGTCGGTCACGTCAGCCCCACCATTCAATGATTCGTTGTCAGAATTGCTAGATGAAGAACTTGAAGAACAACTCGCTAAGCTTCGTAAGACTTCCTCATCTTTAACTGTCAACGATGACCACCATTCTCCGACGGAGTAGATAGACCAATTTTGTTTGTTTCGCTCGCATGTTGTAGGGTTTCTAGGGACACGCTTACTGTACGCGAATTTCTTTTTGAATTTTTTGTTTCAATTTATTCTCATTCCGACTTCGCCATTCCTTATCGCTTTATTTGTACGTACATTTCTTTTTAAATTATTTTTTATTTCAATATTTTATTTATATTTCGACTTCGCCATTCGTTTGTATTTTTTAACTTTTACTGGTGCTCTTTTCTTCAATTCGCTTGAGATAATTATGCGCTAACGTCGCAATTTTTTGATACTTAAAATGCTAATTTGTAAAAAACGTTCACTTCTCGTTCATTATTTGCACTATTCTGTTCCGTTATATCCATCGATTACATTTACTTCGTATTATTTCAATTTAATCGTTACATTTCAGTATTCATGACGCGTAAATTGTAATTTTCGTTATTTCATTTCTAATAATACACTGCATTCATTTTATAAACATTGTGTTGTACTATTATGTGGGCTTTACTGTAGGATTTTTAAGAATCCTATTGTAGCCTTTTTTGTGGAGGCTATTGCTTTCACCAAAAAGGCTACTATAGGGTTCTTAAGAAGCCTACTGTAGCCCTTTTCATGAAGGCAACGACCTCCATGAAAAGGGCTACAGTAGGCTTCTTAGGAACCCTATAGTAGCCTTTTTGGTGAAGGCAATGACCTGTACGAAAAAGGCTACTATAGGGTTTTTAGCAACCCTATAGTAGCCTTTTTTGTAGAGGCAATGACCTCTATGAAAAAGGCTACTATAGGGTTACTAACAACCCTACAGTAGCCCTTTTTGTGGAGGCGATAAAGGGGCTGTACTAGGGCTACTATAGGGTAGCCATAATGGGGTCGCTACATGGTCACAGTAGAGTTACCAAAGAGAAACCGAAAGTGTCATTTCAGGGCAACTACAGGTCTACTACAGGTCTACTACAGAGTACGGGTATCGCGTTACTAAAGGGTCACAGTGTGGCGATTCTAGGGTTGCTCGTCCAAGGACTACAACAGGGTCACTTTAAGGTTACTAATGAGTTACTGATCCTATGCACTTCGAAGGTTACTTCAGTGTCACAATAGGGTATACCGTGCGTTGAGTAGGGTTACCACTTTTCGGGAATATGTAGGGTCACTGTTGGGTTACAGGGTCACAAATGCACCGATGCACTTTTCCTGGAGAAATTGCTGGAGGGGAACTAGGGTCACAGAAAGGCAATTTATAGGGTAGATTTTCCACTCGTCACAATAGGGTAACAGATTATTCAACGGGTCTTTGAGAGAATTGATCGGCTCTTCATTGGCTTAACACGTGTCAAACAATCGGCTTTGCTTAGCTTTAGAAGCCGTTAAAAGCCGACTTCTTCTTCTGCTAAGCTAATCATTAGCTTAAGCTTGACATCCCTGCTTCATTGATGGAATAAAATAACAGGGAAAAATTCAGATCTAGAAAATTGGAGCTTTGTTTCACGTGGGATGAACACACTACTCTGGGTAAGGTTTACGAATTTTGCGTTAACGAAGTACCGATCGTTAACGGTCGTTAGCTAATGGCACCTCTCGAGGTGGCGTTAAGTAACGACGGCTAACGATCGTTATCTCGGAGTTTGTAAACTCGGTCCCTGAATTGTGTTGAAATGAACGTTGGATGTAGGTCAAAATTTTGACGTATAGGGTCATTCACGGTCGACGTCACATTGTATCGATATTTGCTCGATGTGACACTATCCAGTAGAAATATCGTTGAAAAATATCTAAGAACGAGATGGATATTTCCATCACTAATGTAAACAATTTTTTTACACGTTATTCCTTATGGTAAGAAATTTGGTTCTAAAATTCGTCAAATATAACAAGAACGGAAAATTTCTTAGGAACAAGTATTATATGATGACAATCTAAGAACTCCTTAAGTTCTTAGTAATAAAAAATTAAGTTTTGGTTCCTTACAAACAATTTCTCTTCGAAGTATTCAACAATTTCTGGAACACAATTTTTTCTTATGGGAAAGTACGTGCAAAAAAAATTGTTTACATTTGTGATGGAAGTATCCAACATTAGAAGATCGATAGTGTTTGTATTATTATCAGTGATGTGACGTCAGCGTGAAAGACTCTATATCCAAACCACGATCCAAAAACGCTAATATTGGAAGGAGGGATGCTTGTATCGGAAAACTGGTGTGATAATTTGATTTCTCGTTGAAAAATCGTTCTAGTAACACATAATATTTACATCTCAATTAGCCGTATTAACCTTATTTTAAGAAAATGTAACTTCTTCCCGATCGTCGATTTGGATATACGTCAATTCTTACTTTGTACGGCAGACTGAAGTTTTCTGGTTTTGAATACCTACTTTTGTAGACTTGGCAACATTGTTCCCTCTTGTTTAGAACCTGCAGTGATTCTGTAGGATACTTACCTTTATCATCACTTACCTATATCTCTCATTCTTTTCTGTAAGTATTGCTGTCATTCTTTGATAAAAAATTTAATTTGTTATTCATCTTCTCTCTTGGGTAATAATCCTCATTTTGTACGTGTACCTACATTAAAGTTCTTGGTTTTGTGAATTCTCAACAGACAATTTCAATGCTCTATCTATTTAGTCATATTATCAGCAGGTAAGTTGAATTGTTTTATACCTAGTGCTTTTTGGTATAGTAGACATTTTTAATTCACTTTTATCCACCATTAACTTAATCAGTTTTCAATTCTATTCAACTTACAGTAATTCAGATGACCCATTTTTGCAATCTTTACAACTTATTAGAACCTAAACAGACAATTGATGAGAAGTTGAAACTCGGACCTTGATAACAATTTACCTATTACGCGGATGCTAATTTGTATCATTTGGTAAGGAAAATTTAAACAAACTGAAACTTCATACTTTTTGTAAATGTACATTAATATCTATTATTACTCTAGCTCGCTTTGTATATTGTTTGCATGATTCTTGTTTTATAGGAGAAGTGATTGAGATTATGTAGTTTCTCATTCATTGATAAAATATTCTTTGATCATTCACCTGGGTACTCATTTTGTTCTTGGAGAAAATGTTTAATTAACGGAAAAATCATGTTGCGATGAATTAAGAAGGTATAGGTAAGTACCTACCTAGGATGCTTAGGCTCTTATTATAATGTCTGGTAAGATAGGTACTCACCGAGAACAGAACTATTTTATGTTCATGTTATGCTTCTTCTGTATCAAACAAATGGTTCAAAGAATGGATTCATAAATCCTGACCATTGATCAAAACTATCCTAAGTCCCAAGATTCTTCCCATTTTTTGAGGGTAGGAAAAACTTCTTTTGGACGTGGGTTTGTCTTATTTCAATTTTTTCTAAACGAAATAAGATAAGCTTCTTTAGTTTTTCTAATTTTCAACTAATTTCCTGATGGTTTAGACTTAGAATACCGAAAGAGAATGTTCCATTAGGTTGAATGATCCGAAATTACCCAAAAATGAAAATTATGTACTTAACACATTGAAGATGGCGAACGTAGAGTGCACGTTAATCAATTACGTCACTGGAGACGGCTATTTGAAACATACACCTTTCCCGCAGGACGGCAAACGTGCACAGCAGACCCCCGAACGGCAGATTTTTTGATAGGCATAGCTTTGGGAATTTTTGTTTGTATTGTTTTCTAACCTGATGATCAATGTAATAAAGTATAAAGAACGAAATATCCAAGTGGGAAATTTTCCAAAGAAATAGCTAAATCCATCTTATTTTCATAATCCAAAATGTGGTACCTATTTTTTGCTCGGGGGGGGGGGAAAGAATAAAACACAGAAAAGAAGAAAAACGACAATAAACATAATATGATCGGTTTATTTTCTATTATTTATTTAAAAAAAACATTGGAATTTCAAAATAAAATATAAATTGAGTGCTTTCAAGACTCCTGGAAGGGTCCCGCGATTAGAATTTTTACTTTTGTAGATTTAGTTTTCTTGAGAGGTGGAAGACTAGGTTCCTTCTTGGATCTGGTAACCATACCAGTGGCCGATCGACTGTTTTGAGAACTTGCACCTTCATCTCCAGACCGACACTCATGACCAGGTAAATCTGGTATTTCATTCTCCGACATTTCATCTTCCAACTTGCTATCAGATAACAAATAGAAAACTTCGAGTAACTCACCCTATTTGAGGTATACAAATTTTCAAAGTTCAATATCCCACACCGCTTTTTCTTATCTTTGGGGGGCATAATAACCTCCAAACAACACCATCTATATTTATCAACTTTGAACAAAAGAACTTATTTCTAATCTAAGATGATTAGGCTTCCTTTAAAAATTCTCTGTGAACATAGGTACTTCAATCGATAGATCTTTACCGTCATGAAACTCATACTCTAATTGCGATAGAAGCGCGATCTTTTTTTTTTTGTTCAACTACATTGAACCTGAAATACAATGGACTGAACGATGAACGTGCACGATAGGTCTCCGATCTTATAGTTGAAGAAATGTGAAAAAACGTGCACAGCACGATCGTCGTCTTGGTATACAATTATTGTGACAAAATGGTCGTTCATGAAGGTTAATTGGATAAAATTATATGCCTACATAATAACCTAGTATAAATCCGGTGTACAATATTTTAGGCTAGCTAACTTTTGGAAACTCAATCACTCCACTCGTTATCACCCCACCCCCTTTTTGATCTAGTCTAAATCAACTTTTTCAAGTCCCCCTCCTATCATACGTAGCCCGGAGGTAAAAATTTTTCCAAGTCCCACGTTTTGCCTCCCGGCGCCCGTCAATTTCCTTCAAATACCCTCCGATAAAACAGGTTCCTTGTTAAAATGTTGACTCATATTGTATAGCTTGATGGATGAAATTTCTCTAAACTTGGAAAAATTTCGGATCTTATTGATATAGCTTGGAGGATGAAATTTTTCAAGTCTTCCTCATGTCATAATCTAGCTCGCGAGGCAAAATTTTTCGAAGTCCCTCTCCTAATAGAGTCAAGAAAAATTCATACTCCCGAACTATATTATACAAGGTTTATATTAGGTCCAGTCCTTCTTCATACTAGCTTTATACTAGGTCTAGCCTCCTTGAATTCTTAATACCAAATCCAATTTGACTCATAAAACAGGTTCTCCTCATTCGTCGTTTTTATGTTCCTAAATTAGGTCAAGGTCGTTGATAACGTCATAAGCGTGGCGTCACACAGATTTCCAACTGACCCTCAGCCCAAAGACTTATACATGTCCAAAAATGAGTGCCGGGTACCGTCCGAAAAATGTGGGCATTGAAATTTTTCTGAGGGATAACTTGGAAAAATGTTGACCTTCGAGTTATATATGCAAGGAGGGAAACTTGAAAAAATTTCTACTATCGTGCTCCAACTCTGGTGGGGAGAAACACAATTTATTTTTATTCAGAAACAAAGTAAATACAAAATGACTCCCGTGAAACACGTCCCCTGTTTTCCTCGCTTAATGCAGTTAATAATGAAGA
The DNA here is from genome assembly GCA_035079385.1 of Aspidiotus rigidus. Classification (NCBI taxonomy): domain Eukaryota; kingdom Metazoa; phylum Arthropoda; class Insecta; order Hemiptera; family Diaspididae; genus Aspidiotus; species Aspidiotus rigidus. The sequence goes on from JAVHKY010000026.1 coordinate 2,773,951, forward strand.
GAATCTCAAGATGCTAACAAAGTAGGCTGTGAGTTTTTGCAATTACAGTATCTACCTACATCTCGATTCTAAATTCTGAGAACTTCTTTTAATTTCTATATCTCATCTTTCCATCATTGAAGTTCTTATGAACAGACTTCGCTCAATAGCAGAGAAAATATTCTGAAATTTTATCTGATACAGTACTTAGTAATAATGATTGAAAATCATTTATTTTAGGAATCCAGTGAATTGAGGGTCTAATTTATGTTACCGTATCTTATTTCATCAAGACATCTGTAATATACAAAATCAAGGGTAGGTATTCATATTATAGACAGCCTTTGAAGATCTACTTTTAAACTTGAAACAGTAATCTCTGATATTGCTATTGGCTATTGGATTCTCACATTCAGTTTATAGAAACAGGTAGCGTATGTCAGAAAATAAATTTGATCCAAAAGTGAGATATCCTTTCGAGTGTGGTATTTGCGGAAGAAGTTCCATATTTATGTCCGTATTGAAGATACATATATGGTTTTGAGTCGTCTAATCCAGATCGCAAAGATGAATTTTAAATGTGAAATTTGTGAGAAAAAATTTGCACAAAAACGGAATCTAAAGAGACATATGTTGACCCACGAGTCTAATCCAGATCTCAAATATCAATTTAAATGTGATGTGTGCGGAAAAAAATTTACACGGAATACAGGTCTGAATAGTCATATGTTGACCCACGAGTCTAATCCAGATCTCAAATATCAATTTAAATGTGATTTGTGCGGAAAAAAATTTACACGGAATACAACTCTGAATAGTCATATGTTGACCCACGAGTCTAATCCAGATCTCAATGATCAATTTAAATGTGACATTTGCGGATATAGAAGCATGCAGAAAGGTGATCTGAAGAGACATATGTTGACCCATGAGTCTAATCCAGATCTGAAGTATCAATTTGAATGTGACATTTGCGGGTATAGAAGCATACAGAAATGTGATATGAAGAAACATATGTTGACCCATGAGTCTAATCCAGATCTGAAGTATCAATTTAAATGTGACATTTGCGGGTATAGAAGCATACAGAAATGTGATATGAAGAAACATATGTCGACCCATGAGTCTAATCCAGATCTCAAATATCAATTTAAATGTGATGTATGCGGAAAAAAATTTACACAGAATACAACTCTGAATAGTCATATGTTGACCCACGAGTCTAATCCAGATCTCAAGTATCAATTTAAATGTGACATTTGCGGATATAGAAGCGTACAGAAAGGTGCTCTGAAGAGACATATGTCGACCCATGAGTCTAATCCAGATCTCAAGTATCAATTTGAATGTGATGTGTGCGGAAAAAAATTTACACAGAATACAGGTCTGAATAGTCATATGTTGACTCACGAGTCTAATCCAGATCTCAAGTATCAATTTAAATGTGACATTTGCGGATGTAAAAGCATACATAAAGGTGATATGAAGAAACATATGTTGACCCATGAGTCTAATCCAGATCTGAAGTATCAATTTAAATGTGACATTTGCGGGTATAGAAGCATACAGAAAGGTGATATGAAGAAACATATGTCGACCCATGAGTCTAATCCAGATCTCAAATACCAATTTAAATGTGATGTATGCGGAAAAAAATTTACACAGAATACAACTCTGAATGGTCATATGTTGACCCACGAGTCTAATCCAGATCTCAAGTATCAATTTAAATGTGATGTGTGCGGAAAAAAATTTACACAGAATACAGGTCTGAATAGTCATATGTTGACCCATGAGTCTAATCCAGATCTCAAGTATCAATTTAAATGTGACATTTGCGGATATAGAAGCGTACATAAAGGTGCTCTGAAGAGACATATGTTGACCCATGAGTCTAATCCAGATCTCAAATATCAATTTAAATGTGATATATGCGGAAAAAAATTTACACAGAATACAACTCTGAATAGTCATATGTTGACCCACGAGTCTAATCCAGATCTCAAGTATCAATTTAAATGTGACATTTGCGGATATAGAAGCGTACAGAAAGGTGCTCTGAAGAGACATATGTCGACCCATGAGTCTAATCCAGATCTCAAGTATCAATTTAAATGTGATGTGTGCGGAAAAAAATTTACACACAATACAGGTCTGAATAGTCATATGTTGACTCACGAGTCTAATCCAGATCTCAAGTATCAATTTAAATGTGACATTTGCGGATGTAAAAGCATATATAAAGGTGATATGAAGAAACATATGTTGACCCATGAGTCTAATCCAGATCTGAAGTATCAATTTAAATGTGACATTTGCGGGTATAGAAGCATACAGAAAGGTGATATGAAGAAACATATGTCGACCCATGAGTCTAATCCAGATCTCAAATACCAATTTAAATGTGATGTATGCGGAAAAAAATTTACACAGAATACAACTCTGAATGGTCATATGTTGACCCACGAGTCTAATCCAGATCTCAAGTATCAATTTAAATGTGACATTTGCGGATATAGAAGCGTACAGAAATGTGCTCTGAAGAGACATATGTTGACCCACGAGTCTAATCCAGATCTCAAATATCAATTTAAATGTGATGTGTGCGGAAAAAAATTTACAAGGAATACAACTCGGAATAGTCATATGTTGATCCATGAGTCTAATCCAGATCTCAAGTATCAATTTAAATGTGACATTTGCGGAAAAAAATTTACAAGGAATACAACTCGGAATAGTCATATGTTGATCCATGAGTCTAATCCAGATCTCAAGTATCAATTTAAATGTGACATTTGCGGATATAAAAGTGTAAAGAAAAGTAATCTGAAGAGACATACATTGACTCATGAATCGGACCCAGATCTCAAATATCAATCTAAATGTGATATTTTTGGAAAAACATATGACACATCAACTGAATCTGAGGAAACATATCATAACCGTCTCAAAGAAGACTTACAAGCTCGCGAAACCCAAGAAAATATGTGTCTACTCACGAGTCTATGCCAAGTGAAAATAATTTATCAAAGTGTAAGATCTGTGAAAGAACATTCACCCAAGAATCTGAATTGAAGATGCATAACATTTTCATAAATTGAATCGAGGCTAGTTGTATAAATTTCTTTGCGTATAGTAGCGGTTTCCTAGTGGGTGTGATTTTTATACCAAGCACCTCATCAATGTAATCAAATTTTAGGGTCATTTAATCTTTTAATTCTTTGAAAATAAGTAGGAATTTGTACTTGTACAATATGCTTATATTTGAAAGATACATACGACAATGTAAATAAGAGACCCAGTTGTAATATCTAAGTACCTACTCTACTTGTAAATTTCTAAATGACAAACAATTTATTAATACCTATTTTAGTTAAATGTTTGTGGTGTATGTTCGTGATATTTTACACAATTCATTAATATAGATGTGAAGATGCATGGTGAATAAAAAAAACTTATGAACTTTTGCTCCTTCTCAGCAAATTTTGAACCTTGATCTTCCTACGTACTCAACGGTCGTCAAAATCACCCATTCACCCATCCCTGTGCTGAGGCGCACAAAAGAGCGTTATTTATTTCTTTCATGATCTAATTCCAATTTAGTTAATTTCGAGGCGAGAAAAGGTACAAAGACCAAAATGAGACTGTGACAAAGGTACACTGAAGTCAAATGTGAAGTTTGTATGATACCTACATCGTGTTATCTTGTAAATGGAGGATTGAGTGAGATGAAAAAAAAAAAAAATTAATCAACACCTATCAGGTCTATAACTGTAATTTTCACTTCAAACCGTCAACTTCCCTATTGTTCTCATGAGCAAAAATTTGTAACAATGCGGTTTTGAGATATCGATTCTCCTGGAGAGACTCGGTTTTGAAGATCAACAATTTAATTTCCAATTTCTCTATATAATTATAGGTACCTATTAGGTATTATTAATATTATTACTATTATTATTTTTTCTCTCCTCAATCCTCATTAGGATTGGTTTTTGTCGCTCTATATTATACCAGCACTAGCCATAGGTACTGGTAGTTCTTATTATTACTGCCTTCTGCAGTTGTTTTATGAGTCTCTTGCGGATACCAATTCGCCTCAGGATATCTCGCAAAAGCCGATGAACCAATCCCGTACTGCTGATCACTATCGGCAATATTTCTACTCTGTTGACTTTTCATATTCTCTTGAACTGTATCGCCAGCTCTTCATAATATTTTCTCTTGTCTTCTTCATACTCTGTTCTCATATTATTGTGGTTTGCTGCTACAGCCACGTCGACCAGCTGCACTTCCTTCTCCTTCTTGTCGTACACCACTATGTCTTGTCGATTGGCTATAGTTTTCCGATCTGACCTGATAGTTTGGTCCCACTAAATCCTGTATTTTTCTGTCTGGACTATCGGTTTGAGTGTATATTGGTAGTAGGACTCTGCTTCAGTCCTGCTTGTGGCAATCTTCAGCACCTCTCAGTGCAGTATCTTGACCACTTCATTGTGTCATTCTTTTGTTACCATTGTTTCGCATCCATTCAATATACATAATAATAATCGGGCAGATAAGCAAATAATTGAGTTGAAATTATGGTCACAAATTTTAGTTCCATATTTCATTCAAAACTGTAAATTAATTACAGAATTACTGTGTTCTGAGCTATAGACAAAATACAAAATGTTTATTTCTCTGATTGTAGGCACTATTAAGGTACTGTCTATGACACTAACTACTACACTATTGCACCTCTTATAGCACCTACTGCACATTGTCAGACTTCATTCTTTTGGGATAGCAGAGAGCAAAACAACGATGCGACAAAGGTGACTTCACCAGGAGCACATAATATTATGGTCAATACCTGGAGAAACGCAGGTTGCTCCACTAGCTACAAATGCGCTTACAAGACCCATCAGGAGAAAAAATTCTGCAAAACCGCCCTACAAAGTTGAATTGTCCTGTAGCAACGGTGCATCTCTTCTCATAGACTAACTGCGATATGCAGCCTACTTAGTGTAGTAGGAACACCGTTTTTGTATCAAAGCTCCCGCCGACGGTTGAGTTACCTATTCCTCTACAAGTGGCGACCGTGACAGGACCTCTCTGTGGATGCGTCCAGTACCCAAGTATCCGAACGGTAAACACCAGCAGAGCGATAGGCTCACTTGGTACTAGTAGTGATGGTATTGGCACTATGCCAGCCAACTAGGCTGGAGTGGAGCATCATAATTATCTTTTATATTAACTCGTTTTCTTATCCTACAATTGACTCGTTTTGTTATCTGTTAACACGCAACCGTTCCAATCCTTAACTTGTATTATCTGGTTAACATTTAGATCCAGTAATATTTCCTAAACATTTGCATTCTCATTGTTTTTAATTTGTATCATCTGGCTAACGCTTTGATCCAGTGATACCTCGCATTCACTATGGCTCCGCTTCCCAGAGAGGGATACTCTTGTAGCAACGTTCCATCTCTTCTCATAGACTAACTGCGATATGCAGCCTACTTAGTGTAGTAGGAACACCGTTTTTGTATCAAAGCTCCCGCCGACGGTTGAGTTACCTATTCCTCTACAGTCCCATTCAATTCGAAGATCAGGCAAACTTCATCTTCTGGACAATGAGTGTGTGAACTGAAGATGACAGATTTTAGAAAATATAAATACTTCTGTTCTCATCTGCATATACGTCCAAATTTGGACATATATATGCATATTACTGAATTTCTTGATGAAAACGTGCCTGTATCAAGAAACTATCATTACCATCGTTTTTCTCGTTGAAAATTGAGTGGATAATTCGATTTTCAACTTCGTTAATCATTCTCTAAAGATGTAAACGATTTTTCTTGTGATCGATGATTTGTAGATAGGTCCATTCTACTTTGTACGGCAGCGTTGCAGTGCTGCATGCGTTTTTGTGAATGTGATTGATTAGTCGATTTCATTTTATAGTCCGTTCACGTTAAGAAAGTATAGAAGTTCATACCTCGAGAACGGAACGCCGAAGGTACCGTAATCTTAATCTACCGTTCCATTCCCGAGGTATGAACTTCTATCCTTCCTTAACTCGAACAGAGTATAATTGGGGAAAAACCAATTAAGCTCTAAGCTGTTTGCCGCTAAGCTCAAAAGCCAAAAGCTGAGCTGTTTGTATTTGTAGAACAACTTATGAGCCTAAGTCAAAGTCTAAGCTGTTTGCAAACCGCTTTCGATCCCTGTGAATACCTACTCTTCTTTGGTTCAAGTGCTAGAATAATGAACGTTGGATTTTCAACACTGCATTGTACCTATATCAAAAACATGATCCAAAAACCCCGATCTTGGAAGAAGGAATGCTTATCTTAGTATCTACTTATAAATTAGATATTAGCTGTACCGGTATAAATCTCCTAAAGAAAATGGAATTTATTTCCTTGTTGATATGCGTCAATTCAACTTTGTACAGCAGAGAAGTCAGGAACTGTGTGAATTGCTGAAATTCTACCATGTATGCAAAGTTGAATGGATCATCAAGTTTTCAATGTTGAACATCGATCAATACACCTGATTCACTGTTGGGAAAAGTACCAAAATAATTATATCCTTCAAACATAATGGCTCTAAGAAATACATGCGGGGCAAAAATCATCATGTCATTAATGAAAAATAATGAATAGGTATTTAAAGAATGAAACAAAATATTTCAGTTTTTATGATCATAAGTATTTCAAAAGCAAATTTTCATTTCTTCATTTTCTTTTGTTTCCAATAGTAACATGATGATCTTTGCTCCGCATGTAGGTATTTCTTATGGGTGCTATTATGCTCAAAGGATATATATTACAGATGTATTCGGACCTAGCAGACCCGTTGCGCGCTAGCGTCGCGCCTTATCAACCTTAGGATGAAAATCAAAAATACTACGAAGAAACACGTTCGATACTTTTTTCTCGGAAAATATTGTACGTATGAGAAGAACTTCAGGGATATGTTTGTGGTGTCGAAAATTTTCTTTCAAATGAGTTATATTTCATAAGAATTGAAAGAATTTGAATAAAGTTATGAAGCAATTATACAGAACTCTCATGCAAAATTGGGAATTTCATCCTAACCTTGATAACAGCATCGTGCGTATGTATGTTTGTAGTGGTGTGTTGAAACCTAAGTTCTAAGAACTGCCGCGAGGTGTCAGCCACTCCGTTGCTAGGTCCGAATTGATCAATGTTCAACATCAAAAACATGATCCATTGACATATCTGAGAAACAACAATCAAGAAAATGGGATTGCTTTTACCCCATAGTAGACGTGTCATGAGCCTGATTCTGCCAATCGTTGTTTTGCAGATAATATGCATACCTAATTCAACTTTTTCTGCGGCGTTCAACCTTCTGCCGTACAAAGTAGAACGGACGTATATGCGAAAACAACGATCACCGAGACGAGGCGTTCGGACCAATGGGCTGTATGTGTGATGGTAACGAAGCTTCGTATTCACATACCACTACTATCACAGTCGATTGCATATCAATGCATATACGTCCTTTTTTGGACGTATATGCATCGCGAGGTGAAAAAATGTACTGTATCTGAAGATTGAGCACTTATTGAAGAAAATTATTAGAATTATCGAATTCTACGTTGAAAATTACTATGAGTGATCAATTTATGCGATCTTAATATCTTTTGAATACATTTTTAAATTCTTTTTGATACTTTTCCATGATCGTTGTTTTCGCATATACGTCCGTTCTACTTTGTACGGCAGCCTTGCTTATGCCTTTGGCCTGTCCAGAGGTTATTCGAGAGAGCAGTAATATTATTAATAATGATTGTTAGAATAGGCGGTAAAACCTACACTAGGTAGCGCTAGTTACAAAGATGATCATGGATTTTTTTTGTATGGACCAAATATACAGGCGTTAGTTTAGTTCAAACACATTTTCGGGAGTTATTTGATTTTTAATCAAGAACAGTGTGAGAATCAAAGTTGTAGAGAATTCTCGAAAGAACATTATTTTTGTGATAAATTTTTTTTTCTAAAGCTCATTCTTAATTAATTGGAAAACAGAATTGATAGACTGTTTGGAGATATATTAAAATTAATATTGAATCATGATCACCTTCGTAAGTAGGGCTACCAACGCTGGAAACTCCATATGTTACACTGCTTATTAGAACGATCAATATATCGACGCTCATAGATTATGATGTATGATAATTCCACTTCTGTACCTGTACTAAGTTCCTTACCTGTACCACTAAATTATTGTGCTGTACGAGGTGCAAATTTTTTTTTGTCCTACACTAGCAAAACTAGTGGAATATTTTAAATCATGAATCATCTGTGAGGCGACTTGCTTTGCTCCAACTTTTCCAAGTCCGAAGCAGACTAAAGTCTATCCAACAAGAGTTGGCCGCCACGATCGGTAGGCCTTTTCCGTGAAAAATGTGCCGGCACGTGAATACAAGATATCTGAGCGGCAGCATGCCGTTACGCGGTTGGCCAACTCTCGTTGGATAGACTATAGTGAGCTCTACCGTACAGGATTGAATTGACTGGAAGCTACAGTACCTACAGTAATATTGAAATCGACAATCAGCCAAATCGTATCTTTTGATGGATAAGAAAGAATATCTTCCTGGTCGTTGATTCGGATATACTTCAATTCAAAGTTGCTGACACTTATAATGGTATTAGTAGGATGAGATTTTCAAAACTCGCAAACGGTGATTTTGTGGTAGATGTCTACATTTCACGATGAATATTGAAGAAAATGAATTGTGTAATTTGATCGTATTTTTGCTAGATTTTCCAGACAATGAGCGACGTGATTCTGATTCGTCTTCAAGCATCAGTGAAACTTCCAGTAATAACGACGATAAATACCTCGACACACTTCCACAAAATATTGATGAAGGGGCTGCCGGCGCCAATGCGAGCTATAATGATATCCCAAATCTTAGAAATGCGGTTTGTAAGCAGTTCATGGCATGGTATAGTACGTGGGTATGACAATAATTGACAGTAATTTGAACACAGTCAAATTGGGTGACGAAGAACGTTCGTTTGCCAAGCTCATTTGAGAATTCTCCTCTTGTATAGGTTTGCCTGGTCCAATCAATACTGTGATGGAAATATAACGTTGTATGCGTGGGCTATTTACCTGTAGTTAATAATATTTATGCGTCAAAGTTCGGTAAGATTAGAGTTTTCTTAAAGAGAAAGATTAGAACAAAGAATATCACCTACCTAGCTAACTAAGAAGTCTAGTAACTCAAAAATCCACAAAATTCTTAGAGACAGCTCGCCATCCACTGCACTATCCCGTTGAAGCAAGTGGAGGTCGCTTACCAAGTGTAAAATTTAAATGTTGAAATCATTTCTTCCATGACACGTACGTATAGGCCTACCCTCATTATCGCGTCGTTAGTTTTGAGCCATTAGTTGTTCTTGTATACAATGTCTGAGCCCTAGCGTAAAAGAATGGCTCTGATCTCTTCAATCAAAACCTTTTGATGATCAGTAAAATGCGATTTTGCATCACATCTCCGAGTCTCAACATCTACGAGTTCCAATAAAACTTGGCCACTTCACATCTTCCTGAGATCTTTAATTTGATAGGGAAACAAGAATGGTGCGATATCCTTGATGTTCGGCTTCATTTGAATAAACGTAAATTTTGACTCTTGGAGACGATTCTAGTGGCTGAAGAAGAAAATGAAGTACCCAGGCCTAATTATTCCTCAACAGATCGTTCATTTTATTGTTTATAGGTGAATTTCTGAAGGCCGATACCTCGACCTTTGGATAAATTTACAACATTTTTGTGTTCTTCCTAGCTTAACTCACAGGGCGCCACACTGTTTAAACATTTGTCATAGGTTTTTCAATGTCATTTACCTTGACCACTCTACGCGACTGTGAGGTCAGTAATTGAATCATCGGCACTGAAACTTGCATGGAATCGGAATCACATCAAGCTCGGGCGTAGTTCGAGAATTGACAGTCATTTGAATATTCAAACTACACGACGGAAGAGGGTCAAAGTTGACGAACGAAATTCATTGTCATAGCTATTCTTTCTCCAATTTTTCAGAAAGAAACACCTTTTTCGTATCGGTTGTTTGCGTAGGTACGTCTTGTGTCTCCGTTGTAGGTTTCTTTTTTGAAAAGTGTAAACTTCGGTGCGGGGAAGTGTTTATTGGAAATTATAGTCCATAAACGTGTATTACTATTTTGTTAATTTAATTTTTCGATTCGTTTTGTCTGAAATTAGCCGTATTCGTTCGATGAGAGTGATTTCGCATACGCGTGTGTATGAAAGTTGAAAATATTGAATAACGAAAAGTGATCAATAGGTGATTTTCTATGATGGATAACGAAGAGGATTTATATGAGGCCGTTATATCGGGCGTCAGTGGCAAGTACCCCCTTAGTGAAGATATCGAAAAGTTGAAAGAGCATCTACTCGCCAAAAAATTCTTGGTCACCGAAGATGACTGCCGATGGAATAGAGGTAAGAGATTGTTTGAAAATTGAATAAGAAGTAGCATAAATGAGGGGTGAAGGGAAAAAATTTTCTTCTCGACCATTATTTAAAGAATGAAACATGTTCTCTAGAATCCACGTGGACATTTTCATCTGTGCTTTCAAAGTTGAATAGTCGTCAAAGCTGGACGAATTGAGTCTCAAAAAATTATTTTCTTAATGGTAGTATTGATTTGTACATTCTAGTATTCTTACGATGAACGTTTTAGATGGAGAGAAGATTTGATTGGTTCCTACCGCCTTCAGAGTTCCACTTTTTCGGAGTTGTATTAATAGACTTTCTTTTCCTTACTATTGTTTTAAAGAGATTATAGGGCTACGTTTCGTTCGAGCTTTCAAGACCCATCTTTGTCTCCCGAAACTGCCCACTAAAAGATATTTCTGTCGCACAATTGTTTGATTTAGAACTTAGTATTTGAAGTAGACTAACCAGTAGCGTAGTCATTGGAGCAGAAAGGTCGAAGCCTGTTTTCAACCCCTAAAATAGTAAATTTAAGTATAAGAAAAAAATATTGGTGAACAATGTTGGTAATATTTCTAAATTTCTGTGTTTCATGATGTGTTTTTGTCGGATTTATTCTATCGTTCATATGCCTCATTTCACATTGTATTTATCATTCAGCGATCTATGGTTACTTGGAAATTTTTCCGGTTATGTCTTTGAGAATTCGAATAAGGGCTGCTGGGCCCCATTTTAGAACCTATAGATTCCAACTTTCCAGTGATGAATAAAGTAATTTACGTACCAATGGTTGCTTCTGGGGTACATTTAGCGCCTCATTTCACATGGCATCTACTATTCAGCCTCCAATCGTTCCTTGGAAATTTTTCTGGTTATGCCCTTGGGACTTCAAGTAAGTGCACCTGGGCCCCCTTTTAGTACCTGTAGATCCTAACTTCCCAGTGATACGTACCAATGGTTACTTCTTGGGTACATGTTGCCCATTTACTCTCAAAGATATCATATCTATGACGGACTCGTGTTCTTGATGGAAGCGAATTGGAGGGAGCCTACTCTTATCAACATCCATTCCCCTAGGGCAAAACGGCTGTGTCGATGGCGACAGATTTTCTTTCTTCAGACATGATGCTGAATAATATCGAAACAATTATTAGAACGCAGAGATAAGTTTATTGTGGACCTTTTTTGATAGTTTAAACGACTTCGCTTACCCTCAATGCTCAAAGTAAATTCAATTTAATGATGGAGTCTTCTACTATTATGAGCTTACCTCGTTTTCTTATGAAAAAGCTTTTTTCCAGCAGGCAGACGAATGGATTTTCACTTTTATTAAATTGTTGAAGGAAAAATAGTGCAAATTAAAGTGAGGATTTGCTGAAAGAGTACAAAATTTTACTAACCGAGTCGAAAACGTGAGGTGAGAAAATGCACGAGTTCCAAATTTCTATGAGAGTAAAATCCGATTTTACCCATGTGTGTTGAAATAAATTCTGACAAGGTTTTCTAATGGTACTAAATTCGTTTTGATAAGCTAAAACCAAACATCAGTGTTTCATTCATGATAAGCTTCTCCAATTGTCTTCGTTTTTAGTACGGAAAAAGTCTCGAAAATATCCTTTCCTTTCACTTTGTCGACATTTTTCCAAGTTTCTAATGTGGGTCAAGGTCATTTGGGATCAAAGCTTCTTCCACCATGTGAAGGTCGAATTTCAAAGTAATAGTATGTATGTGAACGTCGACAGGTTCTTGAAGTCAAGTTCATTCCTCTCTTCATCCACCAGAAATAGGTCGAGTTTTTCTGTAAAATTTCTTCAAACCTCTATTGTAAGTGAAGATCATTTCCAACCTGTAGATGGCGGACGGGCTTAGCTTTGTGACCAGGTGGATGCAAATTAGATATAAATTTAAAAGGAGATTTTAAAATTATAAAAGGGATTTCGGGGCATTCAGGAATGGGGAAAACACAAAATCTGACAAAATTTCTAGGCTTCAATACTATATGACTAAATTCAATAAAATGAAACTCATAGAGGAAAAGCGGCTATGCCTTCAGATTGGTGAGAAGGGCTTTTGGTCAATTTACTGCTTTTTTACGTGTACACATTCGTTCGTTATGCCTTTTTTTGAGTTTATAACTCAATTCTGCCTGCTATTATATGTGCCTATACAATTTTATATTTCCGATACATATACTTATCGTGAGCAACTTTTCAAATTACAGAGCACTGGAGCAATATACCAGCGGCCACAGGAAAGATCAGCGTTGTGAAAAGATTTGATGATACGTTCTTCGGTGTCTATTCAGGAGTAGCCGCGATGATGGATCCCTTAACTAGAGTAACGATCGAAAGGGCCTTCGAAGCAATAATGGACGCCGGTAAGTTGATATGAACTTTTCTCATCCGTTATCATATTTCACGTATTTCAAACGTGTACAAACAGGAATAAATCCGAAGAAAATGAGGAATTCTCAGACCGCTGTCTACACAGCGTGTGGGACAAGCGATTCCGAGGCTATTGGTTGCGATGAAAAATTGATCGCCAAGTTCTGGTTGGTAGCACACGCTAAAGCTTTGCTCGCTAATCGTATCTCGTACGTTCTAGACTTGAAAGGTATTGTTTCTTCTTTTACCTATGATACCCCCAAATTTATGGCGTAATACTGATGGAGGTATTTGCAGGTCCCAGCTGGACTATAGATTCCTCGTGGTTAGGTGGGATTGAATGTTTAAAGCAAGCCATCATTGATATTCGTAAAGGTAGGGTAGAGAGTGCCTTGGTGGGTGTAACTAATGTGGTTCTATTCCCAGATATTTCTCAACATTGGGTCGGTCTTGGCAAACTCAGTCCTGACGGCACTTGCTTTCCATTCCAAGAAAATGGTAAATAAGAGAGTATAGTCAAAAACTTGGCTTTCCAAATTCATATTTTCGTCGATGAGATAGTTGTAGTGTGCTGTTTCAGCTAGCGGTTACGCCAGAAGCGAAAGCACTGTATTTCTATTTTTACAAAGAGAAAATGAAGCAAAACGTATTTACGCCAAACTCAATAAAGCTGACACACTGTTTTGCGGGGAAGAGTCTGAAACAATATTGAAACCGAAAGAGGAGGTTTTTGTGAAATTTTTGAGAAGTTTTTACGAGGATGCTCGCGCTGTTAAGAAACCTATCGCATACGTAGAAGCTGATGGATCAGCTGACAAAGTAAATCCGTAGACAATAAGTATTTTTGCATAAACAGTTTGCCCATTCTTTTATCCCTCCCCTTTGCAGTATCTAGATAAAATAGAATTAAATTCGATTGATCGAGTGTTGTGCACCGAGTTGAATAACAAAAACTTACACGTTGGCTGCGTTAAAGGCAATCTAGGCCATGCGGAAGCGGCTTCATCACTAGTTTCTGTATCGAAAGCTTTGATCGCTCTGGACTCTGAGATTATCCTTCCGAATAGACTGGGTAACAAGAGGCTGAAGATATCAGATTCGCTCGATGTAAGAGCGTAGATAGTAGTACGTACTTTATGAGGACCTACGATCTTTCTGTGAAGTTCATTCTGATTTTCGACTTCCAGATTACGACAAAGCCAATACCCTTCCCGGAAGGTAAGCATGTGGCTGTGAACGCGATTGGGTTGAGCGCTTCAATCGGGCATGTTCTCATGGAACAGTATCCGAAAAGAAAAAAAACACAGAAAGCGATCAGTATGCCTAAACTTGTTTTACTATCGGCTAGGCACGAGCCAGGCCTCTTCAAGATCATTGATAAGGTACTTGTTCAGCATTTCTCGTTGCGATATCGTGGCATTTTTTTCAAATAGAGGAAATGTTACAGTTGGAAGCGATGTCTTACGATGACGAATATTTGGCCATGGTCAACGACGTATTCACAGAGAGTTTTCACGGTCACTTTTACAGAGGATATACGATTTTGGGAGGAAGCGAAAAGAAACTTCACTTCACGTTGGTACGCGACCCTTTTTTTGTTGCGGCGCGTGCATGTTAATTAAGTACCATCATTTAGAGAAGGTTTTCTACCGTTGTAGGAAACAGGCACACCGCCCAAGCGTCCAATCTGGTTCGTATTCGGTGGAATGGGATCCCAGTGGCCGGGTATGGGTGCGGATCTTATGGCCATACCGATTTTTGCGGATGCTATGAAAGAACTCGATACTTACCTAGCCCCGCTGGGTATCGATATTGTTAACGTGATCTCCAGTTACGACCCAACAGTTTTGAAGAATGTGGTGCATTGTTTCGTTGGTATTGTTGCTGTTCAAGTGAGTTTTGACTTACGATTTTCCTCATCTTGGTTCGTGTGGTTTGGAACGTATTGAAATTTGTATTCGATTTATGCTCCATACCCCAGAATTTTTTTCACCATAAAATCTTTTTGGAAATCTTGAATGTAGTTTGACTCTCGGAGGAAGAGTTATCGCCAGTTATGCTTCAAGCTCCACTTTTCGAGGTTTTAGATGGAGTAGGTGGGCCCAGACTAGTCTTATTACGAAGGAAAATGGATTTGTAAATTTGAGATCATATGAGGGGGAGGAGGGGACACAGTAACTGCTTTGCGGCAAAGTCCTCTCCGTCACGTTCCTTTAGGTTGATGTATCCCGGTATCGATAGAGAAGAAGAGGAGGATGAGGATTCGGCGGGTAATAGTGTTTGATAGAATGAAGGTCTTTAAAAGGCGGTTAGGATCCAGGAAAGAGAGAAGTGAATGAGAAGAGAAGGGCATGTGAGTATAGCAGTAAATTTGGTGACGAATGCAACGGAGTGTCTTAGACTTGAGGATGAGATGTTACTCTGAATTGAAACTACATATCTGGTTCTGGGTCCCGATTTGTTCCCGTCCATGTACGAGAGAAAATTGAAGGGAAATTCTGAACAAATGGTTCTGTTGATGTGTTGTTTGTACAAGAGGTTAGCTGTTTTGGGAAATTCTGGTCGATCGAGGCGAATGTCAAGGATATGAGTTAACAAAGAGGTAGTGGATGAAAAAACTAGTTTGAAATGAGTGCTTCGATAGGATTGAGACGACAGAAGGGGTTAATTACATGGGCTGAGAGGAGATTTGGGTGTTGGATTGTCGAGTTCAGGAAGTTAGCAATAAGTGAAAGAGCGGAAACCCTGCCTCAGCGCATAGGGTGGATGAAGAGTGCCTAAGTTTAGTCGAAGCCAGGAAGATTGAATGGAGTTCAGCTATCTTAAGCTTAATAGTTCGAGTGAATATAAATCGGAAAACCGTAATAAAGCTCGAAACCAACTAGACTATTGTAGAGTTGGAGTAGGAGCTTACAGTTACAGATGTTATGAGAATTTGATAGACATTTAAGAACGTTCAAGGAATTCAGGCGGGGGATCCAGAAGGTTTTGGAGTCGAAGGTGAGATCGAGAAACTTGGCACAGGATTGCATGGCAGGAAGAGGCAAAGGGCGTGAGTGTCTTCTTTCGAATACTATCATGACGTATTTTCCTACCTGAAAATTGATATCCACAGTCAAATGACCTCTTGGAGGTTTGGCCTGGCCGCTCATTGGGAGTTGGGAGGTCAGTAGGGAAATACTGAAGTCGTCCGCGGAAAAGGGAAAGCTGACATGTTTGCCCCGTCATTCATAGTGATTAGGAAAATAGGAACACTGCACTACATACTTCTCCTTGCTCTTTGGAGAACGCTGTGTTGGATGGATTGGCGGGAAGAATTTTGGTCTTATGTTCTAATCATTAGAGACCTGTCATGGAGGAAGGACTGGAGGAGGTTGGGTAATTTGCCTCGAAGACCAATATCATGTATTTTGGGAAGATTTAATGACGGAAACGCCTTCTGGATGTCGATAAATAAGGAGTCGAGTTGAAAGTTCGGACAGAAGTTGAAGTCAGATATGGCTTAGAGGGTGTTACAGTCAGAAGAGTCTTTTGTTTCGTATTTTTTGGAACAGTTTGTGATGGATAGAAGTCAGAGCGATTGGTCGGTAAAGTCCGAGAGGGAACTATTTGTAGTAGGCTTTAGTATTGGAAGACTGATAGCCAATTGCCAGATGGAAGGTTCAAGGCCACGTTGAAGAATTGCAGTGAATAGAGAGTTGTGGCAATTAAGAGAGTTGAGGTGGAGGTTACTTAGCGTGGAGATAAGGGTGTTGTCCTGTCCAGAGACTGCTTGTCTGTCTAATAATGATGTAAAGGAAGGGCTCGAGCCTAATTGAAGAACTGAAAAAAGTTGTATTATTGTTCCTAAAAACGAGGTGGAGAAAGCATTTTTTTTTTTTCAATAAACTTTTATTTCTCATGAGTTTGAGCAGCTTTTACCTTTCCAACTTTTCTCTCCCTCCTCAGATAACAATTTATATGAAGGGGTTTCGAAGCTTCATGAAAATTTGTTTCTTCCTGGAAAATCTTGGATACGATATTCAAACAACTTGCGGGAAATCAAGCCCGGAATGATCTAATTTTCTGTCCCTTTTTTCCCCTCGGCCCCTTTTCCAACAATTTATTCTCATATTTTTCTCTAATCTCCCCACTTTTTTTCTCCTTCTGATTTTCTTACCTATTTATTTTCGTTTCTTTTTGACGTCTCCCCCTCCCGTTCTCTCTATCACCCACTTTTCGCTCCTTGTTTCATCTTTTAGGAAATGTATAAACAAAATTTCACTCAAAACATTCCCCTTCTTACCAGGATTGGGCATACGGAGTCAAAAAACGTTCCTCTTAAATCGATATTGAATTCGCGTCTTAAGTTTTAAATGTCAACTTCTGTAAGATGATGACGTTTTCACCGCTCCTAAGATTTGTTTTTTCCTGAGATGTACCTCTCTCAGAAAACTGAAAGACAATAAGAATAGAATCGTTAAAACAATTTTATAGTCACTGAAGTATTTTGACTGTTTTAATTAATATAGATCGGGGTAGTTGACGTACTGAAAGCGTTGGATATTGTACCTGACGCCATGTTCGGTCATTCTTTGGGCGAAAATATGTGCGCCTACGCGGACGGCTGTTTTAATAAATACCAGACGATCATGGCCGCCTACTATCGTGGAAGAGCGACCAACGAGGTATCCATTTGCAAAGGACTGATGGCCTCTGTAGGTACGTGTAATTTTCCAAAACATTATTCATTCCAAAAAAGTATATCAATCAAATCCTTTGATTTCTTTCAAGGTCTTAATTATAAGAATTTGTGTAATCTGCCACCAAACGTTGAAATCGCTTGTCACAATTCGGACGATAACACCACCATTTCGGGACCGCTTGAAGAGGTTACAAACTACATCGAAGAGCTAAAACGGCAAAATATTTTCGTCCGAGTCGTCAATTCAAATTACGTTGCTTACCATTCGAAACAAGTAAAGCCTTTGGCTGCCTACGTCTTGGAGAACATTCGTAAGGTCTGTTTTTTTTTTTTTTCTAAATCGTTGTTAAAATTCTTGGAAGGAAGTCTGAAACCATATACGTCTTACAGGTTGTTCCAACGCCGGTAAAACGCTCATCCCGATGGATCTCGACTTCGGTACCGGAAAAAGACTGGAGCTCGCCTTTAGCGCAAACGAGTTCGGCCGAGTATCACGTGAACAATTTCAAACACACTGTTTACTTCGCCGAGGCTTGCGCCCGCGTACCGGAGGACGCTTGCTTGATTGAAATTTCACCGCACGGCTTATTTCAAGGAATACTCAAAAGGATGGTTCCCGGCTCTTGTTTCGTAATTCCCATGGGTAAACGAGAAACGAGTAACGCTCTGCATTTCTTGCTCTCTTCAGTCGGAAAGTAAGTGTACGATTTTTGTGTTAATCGTCGTCGTAATTTCTAGCCCTAAATTTATTGACGCTTTTTCCGTTGACAGGCGGAAAAAGCGCGTTTCTAGAAACTGCTATAACCGTCAATGAAATATTCGCAGGCTGTTCGTCGTTGGTTTACAGCCCAATATAAACGCCATCTACCCTGAAATCGAATACCCCGTTTCCAGAGGTACTCCCAGTTTGGCCAGTTTGGCAACGTGGAATCACGAAACAGAGTGGCCCATTAATTCTTATTCTCATCGTGAGGTACAAAATATTTTCTCGCTTCGATCCGAAATATTTGTCAATAGTTTCCTGATCCGATATGATAATTTTTAGGTCAAGATAAATTCGCTAAATGTAACCTTGCGCGAGCCGAAATGGAGATTTTTGTGTGGCCATAAAATAAACGAAAAAGTTTTGATACCGTTTACAACTTTATTGGTAAGTACCTAAGAGAGAGAATCAACTCTCCGAAAAATAGAAAACATGAAGAAGATGTACGGTTCCAAAAATTTGTAATTTATCTTCTAAAATGCGTTTGTCTGCACCTAAAAGATAGAATGGTCGTTTTCGCTCGTAAAAATTAAAACCCTCTAGATATAGAATCCGGATCGTGTGACAGTGCACATTGTAGATAAATTATTTCACGGAACAATTTCTCTTTTCACGATGAAAAATAATTTGATGTACAAATTTGCATTTATTTGCAATTCAAATGCAAAATTTTAGGACGTACTTTTCAAAGCACGTGTCAGTGTGTATTATTTTTAATTGGTACCATCATTGCCTCGCATTGTCTGAGATGCTTCCTGGAAATTTAAATCTGTCTGTTGATGGATGACGCCAAAAGTCAAAACCAGCAAGTCTCGCCTTTCATACCATACCGTTACCTCGAATTTTTATCAGGGAAGAAACTTGAAAATGTATGTATCTTTTCTGCCCTCTTTGTTCTTTGATCAGAGTCTTATGATGACGTTACTCTCCTTTCAAATCAGTAAAATAAATTCCGTAAAACAGTTTTCTTGATGTTTTCCTCAGTTGACTTCTAACATGAATCCCTGATTTATCTTTTCTTTCATTTCATTAATAGGCCTATTCGCTGTAAACTTCCAAGCTTTCATGTCTGAAAAATGATCGAAGTTTTGATTTATAATTACATAATAAATTATTGTCATCATTTTTGTTTTTTCAGATTGAAACGCTTCAAGCATACGACACTAAAGAACCGATTCTAGTTTTTGAAAATATTACAATACCTAATTATGTGGAAGTTTCCGCTACTGGTGAATGAATAAGAGATATTTCAGTAGATTCATTAGGCCTAATTAGAATCATTAAAAAAAAAAATTATTTTTTGTTATCCTCAGAAACTGTAACTATATGTACTCGAGTGCAATATGGAAGCGGAAATTTCGAAATTACCAAAGACGAAACGGTGTTGCTCAGTGGTATCTTACGTTATTCGCAAGAAAGTCTTCCAGAAATACTGCATGAAAATTTCGACGATGATAATAAAGACAACGAATTCGGCTGCACATTTACTAAAAAAGACGTTCGAAAGATACTGAAGCAGTACGCGATCGAAATTTCCGAAGAATTATTACCCATCCACGAAATAACGTTTACGGATTACGGTTGTTTCGCTACCATTATTTGGAACGAAAATTTAGCTACTTTCATCCAATCTATATCGATGGTCAAAGTATTTTGGGATTTGTGTAAAACAAATCAGGGCCCAGTCCTACCAAGTAAATTTTTGAAATTCGCTATCGAAACCGAGAAATATAATTCAATGAGCAAAGGTCAGTAAAAGAGTCTAATTAGGAAAGTGATGAGGGAAATGATATTAATTTATGAGATGCGATCCGTAGGTTCTGAAGTCAAAATTAATTACTTCGAGAGTCTGAATATTTTTGTCGGATCCGGAGTTCAACTAAGCGGTCTAGAAAATTCTGATGATGTCACCTCGTTCAGCCTAGAAGAAAAATTACTTTTACAGAATATGCGATTCGTTTGTCACGAAAATCCGCAAACCAAAGTACGAAACTACGTTCTTCTATCTGGTTTACTGGATTTGAAAATTTCATGCTGTTTTTTTTTTTTTTTTTTTTTTTTTTTTCAGACTTTGGAAAATTTTTTCATATTGTGTGCGCAAATCATCGGTGAAAACTTCAGTTCCGAATTACGTAAAGTAAAGTACGATAGATTACCATTGGTGAAAATTCTATTGACGAATGAGCTGAAGAACGATGTTAATTTTAAGAAGAGAGTGACATTCGTATTCGAAAATTTATATCGTATGCTTCCCGAGGTCCAGGTAAATTCTATTAAAACTCATAATATTATTATACTGTGAGATCCAGACTGATAGTCTGATGAAAGGATAATTTAATGGAGAGGGATGAATTTGGGGAGAGAGTCGAGATGAGGTTTAAGATTGAGCTGAGGACGCGAGTAAGTCGGCAATTAACATTAGTTTACGAGAGAGGGGTGGAGTTCAGACGGCTAAGATTAAAATTGGTACGAAATGCCTCTAGGGCTATTCTTAGAGCTTTTATTGAACAGTGCAATTAATTGCCTAGTTATTGAAGAGTAGACTTTTCGGACTGGGGGTGGATTCGGGAGCCGTAGTCCTACGTAGTTGGACCCTCCCGCGTAATGTAGTCGAAAAAAGTTCGCCAAAAAGACCGGGATTGAGTAATATTTTCGAGTCTCTATGTTTTAGTACCACGCCGTCTCAAAGAAACGTTCAAGTTTTTGAAAATAACTTACCAAGCAGTTGTAAGTTTCAAAGAAACTGACGTTTTTGCTTTGTTTTCCAGATCGTCAGTAAATATGCAACAATAGATGATTTGAAAAACGTTCAAAATGGACTCAGCGAGCACACTCTATATTTCATTATTAGTAACAGTAATCAAGCGTATATTGACGAAGTCACTAAAGTTGCTAGTTGTACAAAAAATATCTTCCTGTTGACGTTGGAAAACATTCAAGAAGTATCCGATGATTTCGTAAAGATTGTGGAAGAAAGAATTGAAGAATCTAGCGTCGTTCTGTGGAAGAAAAAAGTTAGTTTTTTAATTCGAATAACTATATAGCCCATTCTCTGAATGATGCGTATGACTGACTATCTTGAAGTACTAAGCTAAGGATTGAAGATTAATCTTTCGAAATTCAATTATTCGGTAGTTGTCGACTCACTTTTTGGTGAGCAAAACCTCTTTTAAATGCAAAATTCTGAGAACTATGGATGCAGCGAAATGCAAGTTGTATTGCACTGGTGCTAGAGTTGGGAGATATTGTAGAGAATTTAGACAGTTGGAACATTGATCTGAAAAAGAAGAAAAGTCACCAGTCGACAAAGTTCTTCTTCTTTTGGTATTATGGACCTCGATGGTTCTGCTGTTATTTGAGTTTGAACGAGAGAGGGGAATTGTAGGAATGATTCCTCCTCCAGCTCTTTTCCCTCGCTTATGAATTACTCCTAACTGATTTTCTTGCATTTCTAATTACAACTTTTTATCTTATGGGGAAAAATAATTCATTTAATTTTTTTTTTTTTTTTAAAGCCCATTGCAAATTTAAACTTGGGATTTTTTTTTAATGCCTGTCTGAAATTTTCTGATCTTGGGACGATTTTGGAACCTGAATAAATTTTGAGCTTCAAAGTTGTATAGAAAGAGAAACTGAAAATAATTTTGAGTTCCAAACTTCTGTAGAGGAGAAACTCGCTGACATCTGCAGAGAAAGCTTGGAAAAATTTGATAAGAACGGGTGGGTCTTGGGAAATGCGCACCTGAATTTTTACAAATCTAAAACACAAATTTGTTGTAAAATCATGGAGATGAGGTACACCTGTTCCCATTCGTATTTTTTTCATTTTTATTTACAATTGCGAGCCACTGAGAAGTTAAATCTCAAGCTGGATGAACCGCGTGAAAAGAAAAAAATGCTATAAAAGTAGAAATTTCATAATATTTTGAAAAAAGAAAGTATTCTGTGGTACGAATATATGTATATAGATGTTGCTTTCACTATTTAGGTGTCAAAGGAAGAAAGGATAATACGCTTTAAGCCGTTTGGTCCCGGCTGGCTGGACTATTTGGAAAAAGAGATAAAACATTTCGAAAGCTATAATTCGATCATCCTGCAGTGGCAGTCGAAATATATAACTGAAATACACCACGTGATATCTCAGGTCAACAAGATCAAAACATCATCTGCAATCAGGTAAATTTTCACTTACTATTGACGATAAAATTGTCGCAGACCTGACAGAAGATTTCAATTGCATTATTCTTTCAGATATATGATTGTGACTGGTGAAACTACGGAGAGAAATTTCAGTTCGTCCGATTATCGAGAACATTTAGAGAAAGGGCTCGTGACAAACGTACTGCAGAATAATAAGTGGGGCAGTGTAAGATATTCGATAGAGCAAAATTTGTCTCCTTGCGTGACGGATGAACTGCGTTTTCCAGTACGCAATAAGTAGTAAGTAGGTCTGATTAATTTGAAGCTTCTTCTTCGGTAAAAATTTGAAATAGAAGTGTCTATATTGATTTTTCTTTTTTTTTTTTTTTTGAGTTTAGTTTCAAAAATATTGATGTGGATTACGTGACTATGCATCGTGAAACGTCATCAGCACAAGTATGTAGGTTTAGCGCTTATCAATTTGGTAAAAACTGTCGAGGTTTGCGTTCTATCAGCTTGGATTTTAATTTTTAGAAAAATATCGAAGTGCTCGAATTTTCCGGCACCACGACTACTAACCGCGAAAGAATTATGGGAATTGCTTGCTTCCAAAAAGATCAGGCAAGACCGCAAGTGTTTTTGACGTGGCCAATTCCAGAACATTGGTCTAGAAAAAATGCTGCGATGATTCCTTTCGCTTATCTAAAAGTGAGAACTTCGTACTTATGTTACTTTTATTGTAATTTTTTTCGGAGTCTGCTATTATAGATTTTCCCTTTTTATAGGCATACTATGCTCTCATTATCAAAGGCAGATTCTTCTCCCATTCAACCGTGCTAGTTTATCATGCCTGTTCGTTGATTGGAGAGGCACTAATCGCTGTCGCTTTGAGTTTTGAGTGCACTGTTTACGCCTCAGTCGATAATTCACGACAGTGCAAATATTTGAAAGAACGCTTTGATCATGTTGGTAAACTTAGATGGTCATTTCGATGATTTTGTAGGCATAATATCAAATTCTGGTCCTTTCTTTTATCTCTAGTCTAGTCATTTAATCGTGCTCACATCAGAAGTTGAACAAATAGACGTTGAGATATTGAAGATAACGCGCAGTGTAGGCGTTGATATTGTGGCCAATCCGGAAACCGAACAAGAAGTACAGTCATCAACTGCATGTGTAAAAATTAGTGGTAAACTGATTGTACTATCGGAAATTGCTCTTAGTTCTGGAAATCAAGTTGGTGAGCTCGATTTTGTGTAAGGTTTGCTCGTATTTAGATCGATGGTGATGTGCATAAAGTGCCTGAGTGATATTTTTGATAATTCAATTTCCCTTTCCTTACTCGACTACAAGACTGAGAGTGTAGTCAAAAATGCCTCCAAACGAAAGTCACGCGGTGATCTCTAATTTTTTGAACATTTATATGATGAATTTAGGGATATATATATCGGCACGCGACAGGACGCGCCCAGGATCCTTTGATAAGATAATTACAATCATAGTAGCCTACCTGAATTTGTCCTGACATTGACCTGCTAGTTACTTTCCTCAATTATTTTGAAGAGCAATGATTGCAAAAATTACCGCGTTGGTACGAGGGGGCTGCGTTAGATTTTCCCTCTACAAATAACGAGTCAGAAAGTGAAAATACGCGAACATTCCATAAGGAGTGTCTTCTTGTTCGCCAGTTTGTCCGTAATGTTTTCAGTCTGATGAAAAATTGGTCTCAACGTCGTGATACGTCCACAGTGAATTTCAAAGCGTTGGTCGAGGACATTATGATTTCTCTGAAAAAGTGGACAGAAGCCTACCAGTGGGCTTTCCAGGCAGAAATACTCGAACGAAGAACAAATGACGGCTCCATATTCTTTGTTTCGTCTTCAAGTTTCAAGAAGTCTATTACCAGTCAGCTTATGCTGAAATTCGAAGGGCAACGCGGAAAATGGAACCTTCAATATATTTAAGCAGCAGAGGAACAGTATTTGGAGTATTACTATGGATATAGACGCTAACTCAACATATGCATATACCCCATTTTCATGAAAAGAACCGCATGCAAGCATTCCCTTGGCCTCCAAATACGGAAGAAGAAGGTGGTGGTGCCCGCTGCTGCGAAGACCATCTCCCTTGGACAGAAACGGGGAAGGAGGAATCTCGGTTTGACGAAAAAGTTTCACTAATTCAAGTAATTTTCATTTTTTTGGAACTTTGAATTTTATTTTTATTTCATTTCGCGTGCTAAAAAATTACGTTAATTTTTTCTTTTCTCATTTTATATAATAATCAACGCGTAGAATAACATTATATTTATGCTGAAATTTTTATTTTATCGTGTACGTTTTGTTTTAGCGTTTATTTCAATTAAATGTTTGCGATTTTCGTTTTTTTTTTCTCGGGTAGGTACTTATTATTGCATTCCTTGAATTTATTTCTTTTAAAGAACCTTGGATTTCTTGTGTACGGAGCGGGCAACCTATGTTTTCAAAGTGCGAGACAATTTTCTAATCGCAATCCTTTATTCCTTGGGCACTTTGTGGATGTTGCCATTAATACATTACTAAGTTGTACTTATCACATTTTCTCAATTTAGGTTTGGGAATGTTCCTGAAAAATACCGCCATGTACAGCGTCGTGTACGAAGAAGTGATTAAATGTGAAGAGTGCTTCAGATTGGAATTCCAGGCATGGTTGGCAGACTGTATGACGAATGGACTCGTGAAACCTTTCGACGACATCGAGTCTCAAAGGATAGAGCTGGACTCATCTGAAAAGTGAGGATTATACTCGAGAGAAATATTTCATCACAGATGGAAGTTCCGGTGACTGAGCGGTCAAGAAGGGGACTTCTGATTCAGGGGAGTGTTCTTCGAACCTCGTTGCTGGCAGAACAGAAAAAATATTTATTTTCAACTTTTTTACTAATGAGACTCCAGAAGTTTTTGATCTATCCGAGGGAGTAGAGAGAGAAAAAAGGAAAATCTAGAATTTCTCATTGTTTCATAAGAATAATTAATGGGAGCTCCTAGTTGAAATTTTTTTGCTAGGGCTCAATCGTGGAAAAAGCTGGAAAATTATATTTTGATGAGTAGGTAAATCGAGAAAATTGTTGATAAGTACCTTTCTGGAGAGTCAATTATTGATAGATGAATTGAATGCCAGTATTGTGAGCTCGTAGGAATATGCGGAAATTAGGAGACCCATTGAAATCACGCTAAACGTGAGCCCAATAACCTTTACCTACCTTAGGTTAAATTATCTTGACCTATATATGTGTGGAACTTATCCTCCTGGATGATTCCTTCCAAATCATTTATAACGTTGTTGCTAGAGTGAGACCAGAGTTGTCAACGGCGGCTATCGGTCACGTCACATTTTGTCACAAAATGTGACCGTCACATCACGATGACGGAGGTCCATGACGTCACGTCATGTGAAGGCTGCTCGTGACCGTCATCATTTGGACCGGGCATATTGTAGGATCGCTAGCGTCGCCTATGTAAAATACCTAGAAAGTACTGATAAGCGAACGGTGATCGTGACTTGAAACCAAAGGTGATTTTTTAGTTTTTTTTAAATTTCTCCAAAAATAATGAATTTAGGCGTGTACTTGTAAGGAACAAAATTGAAGAGTGGAAAATTTTCTTTCAGATGATCATATCTTTGAGAGATTTTAAAAAATTCAAAAATTGTGCACGATGCTAGCGCTGCCCGGTCCGAATCACCACGTTTTTTTTGTTTTTTTTAATCAAATTCTGAAAGAGTTTACATTTGCGGTCCTGTTTGCGGTTACATTTCTGGACTGCAGGGATCAACTGGTTTCGTTTATGTGATCAGGAGTAGAATCATTTGAATGAATGAGGGGGCTTCTGTTCTTATCGCTATGATTTTCCTGCGATCGGACTTCCTTGATAACTTTCTGTAGATCTTCCACTTGTATTTTCAAATCTTTATTTGCCTTCTGTAAAGTTTGGTTTTCTCTTCTCACCTTTTGGATCTTCAAGTACAAATTCATGCTATTCTTCTTTAAACACTTAATTTCTTCATTGAGTTTATTGATTTCTTCTCTTTGTTGAAGAATTTCTCTCCATAAACATCTTTCACATTCTATCTTCATTTCGGTTCCCATGATACAATGAAGAAAAAATGAAAAGTTATGAACTGACAAAAGAAGAAAGTTGATGCTGAGTTAATGGTAGTTGTAAATTTGTTTGTATTTTATTATCATTATTATTTCTGTAAATCACTTGAGTCTTAAGAGCTAACCGAAAAAGATTTCTCATTTTATTTTATAATTTCAAACTGATGAAAACGATTGAGTGTGACCATCATGACCATTTGTCGGCATATGACCAAATTTGTGACAGATGTGACCAAATGTGACCAAATAGTTATTTGTCTTCCTTTCTTCTCCATTTGAATTTCTCATTTGGCGGTTTGGAAATGACCAATAAAACGAGGCTAAGGAAGCAAAGTCAATCCTCCATGACGCGTGACCGTGTGACCGTCACAAAAAATCTTCGTGACGGTCATTTTGACAACTCTGAGTGAGACATGAGAATATGATTTTTATTTTTTTTTTTTACTTTGCGTCAGAAATGTTTAGTAAGGCTATGAGGTTGTCCACAAGATATCTCTATTTTAGAAATTTTGGATATTACGATACCTAATACGTTACTTATTCAGAGTTGGTCCTGGGCTACGAGTTGACTACTCTAAAAGTGAGAACGGAAATTAGTTTAATAATGATAGTGAGGGATATCCTGTGTGGAAAAACTGAATCGTCGTTCTTACTAACTAAGATAAATTTCCTCGCTCCATCCAGAACGAGTAGGTGTAGGGATATCTTTCACATTCCTCAGTATAGAACACAGCAGTTTGCTTCTGCTCCACTGCTTCTTGCCCTGTCTCTCTTGAACCGTGTTGTTGAAGAAGACCGCACAATTGATATATTTTTTGACAGTAGAAAAATGTTGAGTAGCAAGGTGACGACAGTCCTCGTGAACTTGGAAAGAAATTGATAATGCTTGTCCATACCTTATTTTTGTTCATTATTTATCTATCTTTTTTTTTTTCTTTTTTTTCTTCTTATTATAAATCTTTTAGTCTGATCTTGTCCGCACCCCTATGATCAAATGGCCTCCATAATATATCCGTAATTATTATTATTATATCTATTTATTTATTTATTTTTTTCTATTCATTTATTTTTCTTTTTATTTATTCTTCGAAATGATTGGTTTGTGGAAGGAGTTGGCGGATTGGACATGGGACCAGGGTTGGGAGGGCTAGTGGTGGACATATTATCATTATTGTTTTTTTTTTTTCCGTTTATTATCCGTATTTTTCTCGTATTTTTATTTTTGTTTTCGTTTTTATTGTACTTTTTTTTTTTTTTTTTTTTTTACATATTTTGTTTTTGATTTTGTTTTTTTGTTTTTTTTTTGTTTATAGTGCCCTCCTGTCATTGGCCGATCGGCTGTTGGAGGGCACTCTAATAATAATAATAATAATAATCTCTCTTTTTTTTTCTAAGAATATTATTTTAAACCCAAAATAATTGAATTATTTCTTTTTTCGAAAAGTTCATCGTGCCAAGATTGAAAAATTGCGAGCGCAAACTTTTTTAAGATGAAAAAACAAAATTTTTGGGTCTTATTTTAGTTGACTGGAAACTGAAATTTATGAGTACAAAATAAATATGTTATAGATATGCAAACAAAACTCCACTTCCACGAGCAATAGCGAAACAAGAATTCATCTCAAACTCCCAAAATGGTTTATTTACTTGTGACCCTGAGAAGACTTATCTCGTTATTGGTAAGTTTTCAAAATTGATTTCTGTATCGTTATCGTTGTAGCCATAGATGGTTGTTGAAGAAGTGACTGAAAGAGATTTGACGTTGAAGCCATGTACAGAAAGTCAAATATTTCCTCCTCTTCGTAATTTTTTTTTCCTTCCTCTCTCTTAGAATTAAAAATATCATTCAATATTCTTCTTTCAGGAAATAAAAATGAAGTATGGTATAGCGTCGTGACCTGGTTAGTCAAGAACAACGCTAAAAGACTCGCTCTCATTAACGAGGACAGTGACGATTGCTACAATCAATATATAAAACGATTCAATTTGTACATAGAAAGCCGCACCGATCTCAGTTTGATGTACATGTCGCCGGATTTACTGCTTACTCGAGAAGACACCGCGGACATGATCAGAGAAATGAATGCCTACGCCGAATTGGATGTTGTCTTTTGTATATCGCTCGTAAGCCCTGCATTGAGTTTTAACAGGGAACTTTTGTGGTGAAATATTCGCCGTCCCTCCGACAACTGTGACCTGTTCCAGGGACGAGGAAAAATTTTCAAAGGTTGACCATCGGTATTCGGGGATCTAGAGAACGAGAAAAAGAAAGGAAGAATGTGTGAAAAGTGGGATTTTGAGATTTGGAGAAATTTTCAAAAATGTTCATCATAGGTGTACGAGAATTTAAAAGGGATGAAAAAGAAGAACGTAGGTGAAGAGAGGGTTTGAGGAACCTGAAGAAATTTTCGAAGGTCGACCACAGGTACCCGAGAACTGACCCGGTTGACGGAAAATGACAGAATGCCACCAATCTGCAATAATTCTGTCGGAATGTGGGACCTTTTCTGCCATCTGTCAGAATGTGAGGACTTGTCAGTTCTGTTAAAATTGTGTCACTTCAGGTATCATTTTGTAAGAATACTGTTATTATGTGTGTAAAATACTGTGAGGATTCTGCTGTTGAGATTATGACAGAAAATGTGATAGAATGCTGCCAATCTGTAATATTCTTGTCAAAATATCCCGCAAATTCCGTTAGAATATTGTGAGAATTTTGTCATCAAGATTGTGATAGAAGGCTAAAAGAATGCTGCCAATCTGCAATATTTCTGTCAAAATATCTCTCAAATTGCGTTAGAATATTGTGAGAATTTTGTCTTCAAAATTGTGAAAGAGGAGCTACAAGAATATTTAGCCTATCAAGTTTCTTACCTAAAAATGAGTTCAGTTCAATATTAACCGAGCTAGCCTCGAACCTGCTCATCATTTCCCTTTTTCGCTTCTGGTTTGCAGCCTGAAAATTTTTTTCGTATTCCTCTCTCGTAGCTCAGCTATAAGGTAAACTTAGTTTAATGTCATCTTATGCGTAAGTCAACTCTTTTTCTCCAGAGCGTTTAGAGTCTCTTCTAAAAATGTTATGATCACATTCAACAGAGGTTAAACTTTCTGATTCCAATTCTTTATCATTTTTAAGTTTCACAGAAAATTCAAAGACGCTCATTATCGCTTACCGTAAACTTTCTTGCGGTCCTCTCAACCCCTAATGAACTTTGTTTAGTTAATTTTTTAGTCTTCTTCAATTTGTTCCTCATGCCGCGCGCCATAAAGAATTGAATAGTCGTACAACGACTAAGAATTTAGCACACCCCTACTCACTTCTTCCTTTTCCACTCCACCCTCATGCCAATACTGCCAAGCTGAGGAGTTATATGTCTCCCATTTCTTCACTTTTCCGTACCTCCTAAACATCAAGAAACCATTCTCTGTCCTCTCTCAAGTCTCCTTTGTTCTCTTCAAAAACCAGAATCCATTACTGACGCTCTTGACTTCCTCCGGTCCTTATACTATTACTAATTCATTCAACCCCAATATTTTTTCCCAAAGTAAAAGCTAACGACCCCCTGTGTATAGTAAAATAGCACGTTGAAAAAAAAAACAGACAGAAAGAAAGAAAGAAAGAAAGAAAAAGAAAAAAAAAAAAAAAAGAAAAGAAGAAAACTTCAGGAATATTGAGAATCAAAATTGTTTTCACTTTTTCATTCAAAATTAATTAATTCTTCTCATGCCCTAGTTTAAAATATGCATATACATTTTGGGCCTTCAAGAACAACTTGGAAAATTTTTCTGGACATTTTTTCATCCATGAACTCATTTTTAAATAATTATTGGTTGCCTTAACAGTTCATTTTTAGAAAGTTTGAAATACCTAAATTCATAAGAGTTTGATTATCTAGTTTGAGAGCTATGTTTATTATTATAATTAGAGTCAGGGTTTCTCGGAAATTGTCAAAACCTTTTTCTGAGAGTAGCAAGCTTGGAAATCAGATAAACGTTCAGTCTTTTTTTTCAAAAAGTTCTACAGATTCTTCGGGTCTTGGAATTTTTTTCGAGTTGCCTACCATGTACAGAGCCAATTCAAACTTATATATCAAACATTACAGATGGAAGTATATTTTGTATTTACGCGGAAAATTTGACAAATCCTGTAAAAAAATTTTATTTTGCCAAATATTGCCAAAATTGGGGCTTAAAGCAGAATGAGGCCGAAAATGACCAGTTTGTTATAATATCTCGTCCAAAATTATAAAATCTTGAACAAACGTTGCTGAATTTTGCTGAAAATAAGCAAAATTCAGCAATTTTGGTAAAAATTGGATAGTATTTTTTTATAAGTATTCTTAGTCCAAAATTGAAAAATTAAAAATTTTGATAGAAAAATTGCTATGGTTTTGTATTGATGAGTTTGATCCCCAAAATTTGTTTATTTTGGTGAAAAATCACGTAATTTTAATAGAAATTGAATAATTCTAGTTGTGAATTTGTAAAAGCACTAAAAACGCGTGTTTTTCATTTTTTTTTTTTTTTTTTTTTTTTTTTTTTTTTTTTTTTTTTCAATGCCAAATAACGCCAAAAATATAACATTAAATTGCTAAAACTCCTCATTTCTAGCGTTGAAAACACGGGCTCTGATTAAAATTTTATTGAAAAATTGTAAATTGTGTTATATAAGTTTGTACAATTTTTCAATAATATTATTGAAAAACAAAAAAAATTATTATCACTAAATCCATATTTTTATTCTAAAAAATCATTCAAATTTCTTTTTAAATAATTATGGTTTGGTCATCAATTTGAAACGAAAAAATTATAACCTATATTCTTATGAAATGATTTGAATTCAATCTACACCAAAATTGTTTACAATCAATGTTCGGCAAGTTGGCGTCCTCCTCTAATCCACGGAATCGGGTAAATAATTTAATTATGTTTCTGTCATAATTGTGTCGTAATCCTGTAACATTCATGTTGTAAATCTGTCATTATCTTGTAGAAATTGTGTCACAACTTCAATAGATTTCTGATAGAATACTAAAGTAAAAACGACATGACATCCTTTTTTTTTTTTTTTTTTTTTTCTCTCACATTTCTGTTTTTACTTGACGTTTGTATTCTTTGACCATTCTGCTTTAATTCTGACACAATGATGACAGCAAAATATTTTGAGAATGACAACAGACTAATGGCAGTACTTCTAAATTCTGCCGGAATTCTACCACAACTCTGTCATAATGATGTTGCCTGTCTGACATGATTCTGTCACAATTCTGTCATTTTTGAAAGTGACAGAGAATAAAAAGAGTCTCATTCTGTAAGAATTCTGTTACCTGTCAGATTCCGTCACCCGGAGAGACGCTGCCTGTTCAGAAAAATTCTTGCCCTGAACTATTTTCATCTTTTTTTCGTGTTCTGTCGTAGAATTCAGTAAAATGCCAGTACATTGACCAGGGAATACGAGAATATGGAACAGAAGTTCGCCAAATGGTCTGTTTGCAATGCGACGCGTCCACAGTATGCGAATCCAGAATCCAAGCTTCTCAGCCTGCCTTGAATATCATCTGGGACCAATGTATTACGGAAACTGTCGCGCTTTATAAAAATATCGGAAAAGCAATACAAAATTCGACTCGTACGAATTCGTCATTCTTCTATATCTCGCAGATGGCCTGTTCCAAAGGGAAATTGGGTAATTTTTATATTTGAGTCTGAATGAAAACACGCTTGAAAGCATGTAAAATTTGTATTTTATGTTTATCAGAAAATTGGCTTATAAATAAAGATAGCCAATTCTTCCCGCACTATTCGGAAGCCGAGGAGTTGGTGGATAGTTTTTCCTCCGGAGATGCATCTTTCCAAAAACTCGTATCGAAATGTTCTCACTACTCGACGCGAACGCAACTATTTCCCATTTTCATCCTGCCTGGATTGCATTCGTCCCGATTAAAACCTCTAGTGAACAACCTGATGTATCCTGTTTTTTGTGCGAAATATTCTACCGCGCATACTTCAGCCAACGCCATCGCAAAATCTCTTATCGAGGTATTTTAGACTTTGGTGAAAGTTCTGGTCGAGTAGAAATGGTCAGTAAAGCTTTAGAAAGGTGTGATGTCGCGTGTAAATTCTAACAAGTAAGAGTTCGGAGCCCTACGATGAATCCTGTAATAATCATAACTATCTCGTATATTGTCCCAGAGAAGATGGAACACGCAGACATCGAATATAGATATCCAATTGAAACATTTGATGGTGGTTAGATCATCTAATTCATGAAGTAGATTAGAAAAACGTGTCTTCGTGAACTTACCGTCAAATGTTTCAACTATAGATATATTATGTGATTATGAAAGGATTGAGGAAGATTATTGAAAAACTTTCGAGAGTGCTTGCGCAGGATGACAACATTATCGTCTCCACTTAGCTGACTAATTAGTCCCTTTGTGGTCACGTAAAAGTTCATAGATACATATCCATTACAGTATCTCTCAAGTCTTTCCAATTTATTACATATTAATTAGTAAGGAAAGACTTTTGAGACATTGTCATGTATGTTTTCATGAACTGAAGGATTCTCACGAGAGTGAAAGCCAAAGGAGAAATATTACTCACGAGAATAGAGAAATGGCGAAAATCGCAGAAATAAATTCGCTCGAATCTATATCTGCGGTTTTTGTAACTTCCTTTACTCTCGTGATTAACATTTCTGCTTTGCTTTTTACTCTCGTGATTAGGCTATAAGTCATTATGAATAGTCGTAATTTGGAGGATCGAATCAATTCCTATTTATGAACTGTTGCACTGACCCGCTGATTAGACTATGTAGTACAATTCCTTTTCAAATACTCTATGGTCAATATCTTCCCTTAAAATGAGAAATAAGTCTTAAACTTGGCGGTAATTAACTTCTATTCCACCGCGTTCATATATTGAGATTGAGGTGGTGGAGTAGACCAAAAATTGAAAGACTGTTTAGGAACATTGACTAAACGAGTATTTGATGACGTTGAAATATCTCATAACTGGTCAATATGCGATCGAAGCATGACAGTCTGTAACTGGAATTGAACTGATTTAGCAGGTTTGTCGTGTATTCATCATCCGGTCACAAGTCCTCAGCTATCAATTTCCCCCTGCGAATGTAGCAAGTAATTCGATTTTAATACAAGCAGTGTTTTACCGAGAAAAATTGATATCAAATCCGGTTGTGCTTACCAAGTTTTCCTTCAGAGTACCTAGTATTCGAACTCTGAATTTATCTCTCTTCAATTCGAAGGAGAATGAAGGATCAACATTATGAACTATTCCAGACTTGAAGTGTGTGGAAAGGTTACCAGAAATCACTTTCCGAATAAACTACGACGTTTAATGAAACCATCAATAATCGTCTTATGTTTTCAGTAAAATGAAATTGATCGAGTCATTTCTCCATATAAAAGTAGGTTTGATCGCGGTGTCACATCTACATATTATGTACTAACATTGAGAGGAGGAAAGTGTAAGAATTCAAACATCATCTTTGAACACACTTATCGGGTTTTGAAATTTGATAGCGATCTGTAGGCCTGAGGTACAAACGGACTAACGTAAACAGAATAGAACTGAGATTTCGTCCGAGGAAAACTGATACGAATGATAAGTATGACCAGAAAGATAAATAATATATGTGTGCTACACGTATGGGAAAACTTGGACTAGCTGAATTTTTTCATTTGATTTATATCGATTAATTTTCAGTTATAGATTCTGAATGATGGAATGGGGTCACGCAAGGCCTTTTATGAGGAAATCAGTGCAAGATGGTACCGCAGCTGAGGACGGGGGATCGGATAATGACATCATGACTTCTACCACGATTTATTTTAGCAGGGAGCCCATCTTATCGAGGGGTTTTTCGATAAAGACGTCCGCCGTCCAGGCAACCGGCAAAGCTCAGAGTTCAAAGATTTTTCAAGACCACTTACTTTGATATCTTGGGGGTGGGGCCTGTCACGTCACAATTTCATGCCGTCGTATGTCAGCCTTGTGGCGTTACAATGTACATTTTACAGATTTCACGTGCCCCATAAGATTTTTTCAACCCCCCTCCTATCATATGTAGCTTGGGGGGGGGGGGGGCTCTAATGTTATAGATTGATAACGTTATAGGTCAGCCTTGTGATGTCACAATTTACATTTTTCAGCTCTCTCATGCCTCATAAAACAGAATTTAACAGGGAACCTGTTTTGTGGGGGGGGCTTTTTGAGAGATTTGCCGTGCACCGTCCGGCTAAAAACTTGGAAAAATTTCGACTCTCGAGCCATATATGATAGGAGAGGGACTTGAAAAAATGTTGACTCTCGAGCTATATATGATAAAGAGGGGGACTTGGAAGAAATTTCGACTCTCGAGCCATATATGATAGGAGAGGGACTTGGAAAAATTTCGATTCTCGAGCTATATATGATAGGAGGGGGACTTGGAAGAAATTTCGACTCTCGAGCCATATATGATAGGAGAGGGACTTGGAAAAATTTCGATTCTCGAGCTACATATGATAGGAGGGGGACTTGAAAAAATTTCGACTCTCGAGCTATACAGAGTGGGGCAGAAAGATGTTACCAGTCAGATGGGAGTTTGCACTAAATCTGTCGTAGCGCGAAAACGCAAAACGTCAGACGCATAGTTTAAATGTACGAATTTTGTATCTTAATTTTATCTTTAATTTGAGCCGGACCCGAAGTTTCTGCGACTTTTCTGAGCTGAGTTATGGACCAAAATGTGACGAAAATCCACCAAATCGTCAGGGTTCCCAAAATAGGGCTTGAAAATTAATTAATTTACAGTATTGAACTGAATTTCGAAAATTTTAATAATTAAATTATTGTTTCTAAAGTGAATTTGGACGGGAAAAACGAAAAAAATAGTAACAAAACCCCAAGTATCACCAAAATGGGTTAATGGGCCCAAAAAGGGTCAAAATTTTCCCAAGGTGGAAAATCGTTCAAACTTTTGAATTGTAAATCGATTTTTAAGTTTAATTTCGCACTGAGTCCGAAAAAAATGTTGAAAAAATTCTTCGAAGCACTGAAACGGGTTAATGGGCCCAAAAAGGGTCAAAATTTCGCCAAATTGGAAAATTGTTCAAACTTTCAAATTTTAATTCGATTTTCAAGTGGAATTTTGCGCTGAGTTCGAAAAAAATGCTCACAGAGTTCTTCGATGTACCGAAAAGGGGTTAATGGGCCCAAAAAGGGCCAAAATTTTCCCTAATTCAAAAATCGTTCAAACTTTCAAATTTTAATTCGATTTTCAAGTGGAATTTCGCGCTGAGTCCAAAAAAAATGCTGAAATAATACTTCGGAGCACCAAAATGGGTTGATAGGCTCGAAGAGAATCAAAATTCCTCCAAGATGAATAATAGCGTAATCTTCAAATGTTATTTTTAATTCTGGAGTTAATTTTTGCGCCGAATCCAAAAAAAAATACTGAAATGGCCCTAGATGATCTCCAAAATGATAAAATCAAACATTCTCATTCTGCAGTAAAATTGTTGATTCAGGGGACGGAAAGAATATCGACAAGTTCGTCTTCCGGTTGAGTGCTCTCAGAGTGAGAGATCGACTAGCGTCGGGTGGCAGATTCGAAAGAAGAAATTGCGGAAATTCCTCTCATTTGGGGATTGGAGGGAGACGACAAATTCATCTTCCGTTGAAGGTTCGCAGTGAGAGATCGACAAGGGCTCTGCGTATGATGAAAGCGGGAAAACTCACGTTATTTCCGGCAAAGAACGCAAAGTTAGTTTTCTGTTGCGTGCTTACAATGAGAGATCAACTGACGCCCTACCAATGAGCGAAGCGGACCAAACTGCAAAAACTCCTTGATTCAGGCAATGGGAGGGTACCGCGAATTCGGCCTTGCTCGTGATGAGCGATCAGCTACAGCTCACCGCGACCTCATGACGAAAGACCAGCTTCACAGTATCGTTCCTTCCTTCGTGGGAATCTACGAGAATTTTCTCGCATCCGACTGCCTCCGTCAAACCCGGGGCATTGATCGTTCTCTCACCGCGAGCTATAATGAAGAAAGACGAGCTTCATAGTACCATTCCTCCCTCGCGCGAAAGTACGAGAATTTTCTCGCATCCGCCCGCCTCTATCAAACACGGGGCCTCGATCGTTTTCTCACCGCGAGCTCATCACGAAAGATGAGCTTCAAAGTATCGTTCCTTCCTCGCGCGAAAGTACGAGAATTTTCTCGGATTCGGTGCCTTATCGAACTTAGGGCCTTGATCGTTCTCTCACGGCAAGCTTAACGAACAACGGCTCGGGATATTCTTCCCAGCACTGGCTGTGGAAACGAGAATTTTCTTGAATTCATCGGCCTAGATAAAACGGGGCTGCTACAGTTCTCTCCTGGCGAGGTCACACTGGAATGCGATCTTCGCGGTATGTTTTTCACCATTGTCTGAAACAACGAGAATTTTCACGTACTCACCCAATTAGATCAAACACAGGTCTCCAGCTGGTCTCTCACTGCGAGCTCATGGCAGACAACAATCTTCCTAGTACCCTTCCCTACTCCGCGGGTCTCCATGGGAAATTTTTCGGATTTATCGGCCTTTATTGAACAGGAAGTCCTACCCGATCTCGAGCCGCAAGCTCATAACAGAGGACAATCTTAAGGACATCATTCCCTTCAGCGGGTGAAGCCCCAAGCAATTCCGGGCATTCGTCTGCTTCAATCAAATACTGAACTGTAGCTGATATCTCATTACGAGCAAGACCAAATTCGCGGTATCATACCTCCCATTGGCTGAACCTAGGAGTTTTTGCACTGTTTCAAACATAAGGGGGACTTTCATCGCGTGCACGCAACAGAAGACCAACTTTGCGGTATCATACCTTCCTTTGCCTGAAACAACGAGAGTTTTCGCAATTTTTCCCACCCGCGACCAATCTTTTGTTCTCGCGAAGCTCGATTTCTATGAGAACCAAATGAAATTGAAAAGACTAGGTGATTTACCTAGTTGGTAAAATTGTCATCGTTTTTGGGCACTTGCACACATTTTGGTGCTTCGAAAAATTATTCAACAGTTTTTTTTTTTACAACTAAGCACACAATTTTACCCTAGAATCAAGAAAAACTTTGAAGATTGAGCAATTTTTTTCGTTTTGGAGAAATATTGACCCTTTTTGGTCCCATTAACCCATTTTGGTATTTCGCAAGATTTCTTAACAATTTTATTCAGATTCAGCGCTAAATTTTGTCTCAGAATCGAAAAAAACTTCAAAGATTAGGCGATTTCATCATTTTGGGGAAATTTTGACCCTTTCTGGGCCCATAAACAGATTTTGGTGCTTCGCAGAATTTTTTAGCAATCTTATTCACATTCAGCGCTAAATTTTACTCTAGGATCGGGGAACACTTTGGAGATTACGCGATTTTTTCAATAGGAAAATTGTCTTTCGATAATTCACAATTTTGGGAACCCCTGCTGTGAAATTACGGCACATTTTTGTCCATAACTCGGCTCAGAAAAGTCGTAGAAACTTCGGATGCGGCTCAAATTAAAGATAAAATTGAGATAGAAAATTCGTACATTTAAAGTATACGTCTAACGTTTTGCTATTTCGCGCTACGACAGATTTAGCGCAAACTCCCATTTAACTGGTAACATCTTTCTGCCCCACCCTGTATATGATAGGAGGGGGACTTGGAAACATTTCGACTCTCGAGCTATATATGATATGAAAGGGACTTGGAAAAATTCCAACTCTCGAGCTCTCATATATAACTGGAGATTCGAGAAAAATTTAGACTCTCAAACTATATTATACTAGGCTTACAGTGGGTCTAGTCCTTTTTTATACTAGCTTTATCTAGAGGTCTAGGCTTCCTTGAATTTTCAATACCAAATCCCATTTGACTCATAAAACAGGTTCCCTACGTTCCTCGTTTAACTTTGTTAAAGAAGCCGTCGTTTTTTTCAAGTCCCTCTCCTATCCTAATTAGCTTAGGTGGCGGGGCCTGTAACGTCACGGTTTGATGACGTCATAGCTCGGCCTTGTGACATCACAATTCAAATTGTTCGTGTCTCACATGCCCCATGAAACAAATTTTTCCAAGTTCCTTCCTATCCTATGTAGCCTGGGGGGCAGGATAGGTCAGCCTTGTGGCGTTACAATCTACATTTTTCAGCTCTCACGTACCCCATAAAACAGTTTTTTTCAAGTACCTCTCCTATCCTAAGTAGCTTGGTGGGCGGGGCCTGTAACGTCGCACAGTTTGATTACGTCAGAGGTCAGCCATGTAATGTCACAATCCACATTTTTCAGATCTATGTGCCTCATAAAATAGATTTTTCAAGCCCCCCTCCTATCATATGTAGCTTGGGGGTGAGGCCTGTAATGTCACAGTGTGATGACGTCATAGGTCAGCCTTGTGACGTCACATGGATTTGTCAGATCTTACGTGCCCCATAAAACAGATTTTTCCAAGTCCCCTCCTATCATATGTAGCTTGGGGCCGGGGCCTGTAATGCCACAGTTTAATGACGCCATAGGTCAGCCTTGTGATGTCACAATCTACATTTTTCAGATCGCACGTGCCCCAGAAAACAAATTTTTTCAAGTCCCTTCCTATCATATGTAGACTGGGGGGGCAGGATAGGTCAGCCTTGTGGCGTTACAATCTACATTTTTCAGATCTCATGTGCCCCATAAAACAGATTTCTTCAAGTCCACCTCCTACATTTCTAGCTTGAAGGGGGCCTGTGACCTCACTATTTGATGACGTCATAGGTCAGTCTTGTGACATCACAATCTGATGACGTTATAGATCAGTGTTTTTCGAAGCCCTCCTCTTATGATATACAGCTTGAGAGGCTGTGACGTCACAGTTGGATGACGTCATAGGTCATCTTTGTGACGTCACAATCTGATTACGTCATAGATCTTTGAAGTCCTTTTGTCAGATCCCACGTAACCCATAAAACAGGTTCCTTGCCATCCTTTTTCTAACTCTTTCAAAGAACCCGTGAGTTTTTTTCTTAAATTATCACAAAAAGGATTATGGATCAGCGAAGACCATATAGATTTTCATTTTTCCTCCAGTTAAGATGCCGTCGGTGAGAAGGAAGAATGTGCGTCCCTCGTTGGTTCTCAATTTTCTTCTCCTTTTAATAACTCCGCTTACCAATAATCTTTCTTTATTGACTGCGTACAATTCGGTATCAAATTATTGATAGGGCGACATTAGGCTGCATTATTCTCAATTCTTAAGGAAGAATTTCAAAACTGACTGACAAAATTACTTGTCTAGAACAGTTTTATCTTTTTATTTCTCTTCTCTCGCCAAAGCGTACAATCCTATTAATATCTCATATTATGTACATCATCAGCCTCTCAAAAGAATTCAACCACAAGGCCCTTATACGATTGTTGGAGAATCATGGAGCGGAGCTGTTGCTATCGAACTGATTTCACTCCTGGAAAAAGACGATGCTAACGTTAAAATGAATTTGATCTTACTCGAAGGATTGCCGAGAAATTTACAAGCCAGATTATCTGCGTTGGGTTTGTTCGGCAGTCCGGAATTTTACAATAGTTTGTACGAAATATGTTTCGAAAATTTGAAGGTAAGATGTCGCTATACTATCGAATGAAAGGCACAGAAAGTCAATATCCTCAAAAAAGACGAGCTAATAAACTCGTGATCTTACGTGTTTGCCTACATTCCTATAGAAAATTTGAAATTTTGTAAATTTTCCCCCTTGTTTATCTAGATGGAGAAATCACATAGTAACGAATCGAAACAAAGTTCGGATAAGAAGAAAGCTGCATTCTTGGAATTATTACAACGAAAATTGACGATCACGAAGAATTACTCTTCAGAAAAAGCTTTCCTTCGAAGTAAAGTGATTGCCATCAATTTGATGGACCAATCAGTTCTGGATACATACACTGATTTCGAAGAGGTAAAAACGAAACAAAACTGAAGAGTGCAGACGAAAAAGGTGAAAGTTTGAAAGAAACGATCTGGACAATTGGATTTCTTGTACCATTAAAAAAAAAAATCGTTCCTCCGGATCGTTTTGTTTGAACATTGACCTTTTTTTCTCTGTACGCTTCAACCATCCGTTCTATTTATGCTAAAAGCTTGATCAGCGACGAATGAATATTGAGGACGAAGAAACATATCTCTTCGAATTTCTTTAGATTTCATTTCAAAACTTCTTCATTAATTTTCCGTCGTATATATTTTCATTTAGGCTTGGATGATCGAGCCTCGAGGTGCTCTTCAGTTGAAATTTCTGGAAGTCTTATTGTTTAAAACTGCTCTTTCTCAGGTTCCCCGTCCCTCATACCATCTTCAGAAGCTCTACTCCTCTATCGACATTTTTCTGGATCCTCCCGATGACACACAACCAACTCGAGCTTGTAAATTTTCTTGATATCACGCCCTGACTTTCCAGCGTCCTTTCTCCTAGGAGGCTTAAATAAAAAATTATTGGATTGTCCTCCAGAGTAATTCAATCTGAAACTCCATTCCTAAGCATTTCCCAGCATCCAATTTCCAAGAATATCTCAAGTTGTCTGTAGAAAAAATATGGCCCATCAACAAAGACAATAGTGATACTTATCCCCTGTACAGCTCAAAGATAATCCCTCTTCCCTCTATAGAAGTTAAAGTACAGAACTCGTCATATAACTCCAAGTCCCTCCTCCTTGTAGGTTTTAGTCTAACTTCTTGAATTCGCTCCAGTCCTCTTCCTCAAAAATATAGCACAAAGTTTTCTAAGTTACCTTCCCCGAATCCCGAAAATTGTCTAGGTTAGACGGAAGCGGATGAGGACGTTTTTTGAGGATGTACCTCCAGTAAAAGTAATAGCGGATTCTCTGCTTGAAAAAATAAAAGACCTAATCAATTTTTTCGCTGCTCATCAAAATGGTATTCTACTTTTCTCACATTTTTAACCTACCTATTTGACTTTTTTTTTTTTTTCAATTTTTTCTTCAGCATTTTGGTCACAATTTCAAACTGAAGACGTTAGACGAAGAAAATTATGAAGAACTACTGCACAGTAAAATAACATCAAATATCATTAACGATAATGTTTTGTTCAAGTGGTGAACATCTAGATAAAAGATGAGAGCAATACAATCTTTATTGGAAATAGTAACAATTTTTGAAAATTAAAGAATCGTACGGAATCCCTCAGACTCTATATACTTGGAAGTATTGTAAAATTTATAGTGCATATTCAGATTCAAGATAAAGCGAGTGTGTATGTTTTTTTGATGTAGAGAAGTATTGGTATTTATATTTCAATAATGTAGTGTTGAAAAGGTTTTTTCTTAAAATAAATATTTTTACAAATCAAGATTAATACCTGGACTATTAATTCATTAGTCTTCCCTCACCATATTTCCATTACCTATTTCTTTTATTTTCATTTTTTTTTTTATTCATTTATTTGTGAGCTATATTTGACTACTCTATGGGTCATCAGCTCGCGAAAAGGTATTGTAAGTTGCTAGAGAAGAGGAAAGTAGTAGGTAGAGCGTAAGTATTGGAGGATCTTAATACTCTTGGAAACTACGAGTATTTTCAGGTAGGCTAAGTTCAAATGATTCGAGTTCAGGTTAAAGAAAGTGACTTCCACTGTGTAATATATACCTTAGATTAGAGATGAGAACCATATCATCATTTTGCGTCTATGTTTGTTGTCGTATGATAAAGCTGGAAACATAAAAGTATCAGTTGAAAATAAGCGCTCAGCTTTCTGCTAGAAAGTTCTCATTTATATTATTTAACAGCTGAGGATGGCACAATTTTAAGATTTGATCGGGTTCCCACAGAAAAAACTTGAATACAAGAAATTTGTGAAAAGCCACGGCAGGTGAAAATCATTATCCTTCTAAAAAGAATGATGATTTTTAAAAAGTTGATCTTGATACTGAGAATTGTAAATTTCATAAAAATACCGGGTATACAAGAAAATATAGAAAATGTTTTATTCAGGTCATTTTTTTAAAAAGAACAGGTACATATATACAAACTTGCCAACGTTCGAAGGTCTCGAATCTCAGTCACAATCATCGACTTAATCTTTTTGAAGCCCATTACAGCATTGTAGGTAATTGAAGAAGTTCCAATTAGACCTACATCGCATTCAACGGAAATTTATCCCAAGATAAAAGAAATTTCTTGCTAAATTCTTTTACCAGCACATCCATCAGTTTCTCTAATACTGGGAAGATTTTCGCTTCCCTAGATATTTCTCTTTGAATAGTGAACATTTCATTTTTGACTATATCGGGTGCTCTGTCGACTTCTCTGTGAAACTTGTTGAAATTCTTGTGAATAAATTCTCTCAACTGCAAGAGAAAAAAAAAAATTTGTTTTTTACTAGATATCAAAACCCTGAAAAAAATAATAATAATTTTTAATACCTTCCCCAAATCCTCTCTTGATCTGGCTGATTTTATTATTTCTTCCATCATTGTCTCCCAAGTTTCTTTTCCCAATCTGGAAAATCAAGTTA
Source organism: Aspidiotus rigidus (assembly GCA_035079385.1). Taxonomy (NCBI): domain Eukaryota; kingdom Metazoa; phylum Arthropoda; class Insecta; order Hemiptera; family Diaspididae; genus Aspidiotus; species Aspidiotus rigidus. The sequence goes on from JAVHKY010000026.1 coordinate 2,817,050, forward strand.
GGTATACAGTTATAAATTCTACTTGTCAAAAATATCAATGGTAATTTTTTTCTGATCAGAGTACAATAAACCAACATAAGATAGACTAATTTGGTGCCAAAGTACATCATGATACTTGTCAAATGTGAAAAAGATCTGGATGCTCTTTTTAATATGTGCTCTTGTTTCTGTTTTCATCAATTTCTTGTGTCTTGTTACCATAAAGAAAATCAAACTTATAACGAAATGTAGCCTTATAGCTCTACAATAAAAAAATAAAAAAAAATAATCCTATTTTCAATTTTTTTTTTTTTTTTTTTTTTCTCACCTTTATAATGTAACTTAAAACTTCTTTAGAGTCGTTCTCTTATCTTTAGAATAAAAATATTTCAAGTCTTTCTTCTTTCTTACAAAGATACCCAGCTTAAATTTTTCAGACTTCCTGTTTTTTTGTAGGTCTAGAAACAAAAAGAAAGCAAGGTAGTCGCGCAAACAAATTAATACGAACTTGATATTCAAATATAAAACTAATAAATTTATGTACAAATTCCCGCACACTTATGTAAATATTTTACTTGAATGAATAAAACAAAAAATTTATTCATGTTGATAAATTTGTTTATCTTGACAATTAAAATTGTCAAACTAATACATATAAGTCTTATCTTTCTATTTTCATACCATGTTATACCGTGGAGCTGATAACCTTGTTGTTTTAAAGCTTGTTAAATAAATGAAAAAGAAAAAAAAAAAAAAAAAAATAGAACATTATGTAGGTACCTATTTAAATATAGCATTATTCAACGTTATTATATACCTAACTTAATATAGGTATCAATATACCTGCCCATTTAAATTAATTAATGAGAAGAATAATTATATTACCTATTAAACTTGAATCATTTAATATTGATAGAGTTATCTATCAAAAATGAACAATAAAATACAATATTAGAATTCTATAATATTCTTAGTCCTATAATTATTGAATATTGTTTCATTCATTTTGAATCCATAAAATTTAAACAACGAAAAATATAATAATCAGCTGATCTATAATGAACATTGTTCCTAACTAACATTGTTCAATGAACAAAGAAAGAAATGAGTAAAGATGCATTATTGTACCTTTAGCTAATGAGTGATAAATTCCATAGAAATTATAATAATTTTACGCGGGAAAAGTCCTGCGTAAAAACCTTGCTTTCTTTTTGTTTTTACCCAAAATATGGTGTCTTTGCACAAAGATGATGATTTCAATTTCTCTGTAGATAAAAGTATTAAAACTTCAAACTGTGCTTATATCCTAGCAAATTGGTCGAGTTAAAATTGTTTAACAACGTCGCAAAGACTCGGCACTAGCTGCCAACCCTTATTGTTGATTGTGGCACTTTCTTTGTATAAACATTACTTAACAAATATTGTTGGTTTTTTGTAATTAACAAGAGGAAGCAAATTGATCAGGGCTTGCGACCGAAATTTTTTTAACGGTTAACGGTTATCGGTCAAATGACCTCACAAATTTTTTTGGTTATCGGTTATCGGTCAAGCTGTATTTTGACCAATAACTGTTAAATGTTGAAAAATATTTCGGTCAAAGTCCTAAAATTTTCGGTTAACGTTGTTAGAAGACCTAGAATTTTCGGTCAAATAACAGTTATAACCGAAAAAATAACGGTTAACGGTCAATCGGTGAAGGTCAATCGGTGAAGATCGATCGTCAATTATAACGGTTAACGGTCAATCGGTCAAAATTGATGTTTTCATTTCGGTTATATAACAGTTGACCAAAAAATAACTGTTATTGTGCAAGCCCTGAAATTGATAACTAGGGCTGGCAATGGACTGATGATTTCCTGACTACGTCACAATATCGATAGATTGCAAAATATTGCAAAAAGCTACTTGATGAAGTTCCTTCAGTTTTTGTTTACTTTTCCTTTAAATGTAATTTCCCATAAGTAATTAAACTAATGTTCTGAAAACAGATCAGTATTTTGAAAACAGAACATTAATAAGGTAGGAGAGGTCAATTTCTTAGAAGTATATATAGCTCTAGGTTATAAAATAAATACTCCCATTCCTTATTTTGTATTCCGTTTTCAAAATATTCATCAAATTTTAGAACCTTACTTTTGTATATGGGAAATTCCATTGATAAACAAGCTATACTCTGTTCACATTCAGGAAGGATAGAAATATGACCTTGAGAACGGAACGGTAGATTAAAATTACCCGGAGCGTTCCGTTCTCGAGGTCATATTTCTATCCTCCCTTAATGTGAACACAGTATACCTTGCAGGCGAGCTAGTACTGTGGTCGGCTTCCTATTTTGACGATAGTTAATGCTACTTAAAACGCTTCGTCAAACATAGAGATACATGAAACGCATAGGTATTTGCAAATACTTTTCAAATACAAACAACAATCACAATAATAATGCTCTCAGATGAGATGGGAACGCACAAGAAAATAACTCATTCTCATCATGATCTGATAATTGCTCTCCAGCTCAAATGAGATAAGGTATTAAGGTAACACGTAGTCTGACCTGCAGCGTGCAGCTAACAGTCAACTGATAACATGACGTATGTAAACAAACTGAAAATTGAAGGAGAAAAAATATAGACCTCTAAAAATACAAGATCGCTAACTTCAATAGTTTGTTGGTTCTGCCACACGCACAAAAATCGCTGCAGTCAACCTTCAGCACTTTAACACAGGCTCTTATGGAGAGTTGACACTAAAACTATTTTTCCTTCACAAATATTCAGTTTTTAGGTTCATGCTCGTTCTACGAGGCATGAACCACTTGCAATCGCTTTTTTTTTTTCAAGTTCAGCCTCATGGGAACCAGATGACGGCGTGAGTTGATGATGAGGTGAGCATCATAATGAATGTAGTCTAGGTATCTTCAACTCAGTACGGGTGGTAGTTGAACTGTGTGCCACAGATGTTGGTACAGTGATACCAAATATTTTCAACAGATTTATCAAAAGTGAGAGGTGTGGCGAAAATATGATTCAGATGATAACCAATAAATTTTTATTTTGTGAACTGTATAGCCCGTTCCTATACTAATATTTGTTTTCTTCTTTGATTGAAGATGAAACGGCCGATCGAGAAGACGAGAAAGGAGTGTACAGAAACACTTATTATTCGTAAATTGGCGAATTCTAAATTTGTTCATTGTGTGCAGTTATAGTAAAGCTGATAGAATTTACGAACGAAACTATGGATATTATTTAAAAAAGAAAGAGGAACTGTGTTTGAAACGAAAACATACTTTATGAGAGAAACTGTGGAATCATTTATCGAATGGCTGGTAGTTTGAGAACGCATTATAATATTGTTTTTGGTCAGTACATAAGCAATGAGAAGCTATTGAAATTGATTTTGATCAGACAAATATGAGTGATAGTAGATGACGATTTCGAAACTTATTGGTTCGTGTATCGGTAGCTAGTGTGTATTGTGTTTCGAGTCATCCAAGTTTCAAATTAGGCCTACATCATGATAAAATGAATTCTGTTTTACGTTATGAGATGAACCGTGAAACCATTTGCCCGAGAAAACGTAAATTATACCATACAATATGCGATGTCCCTATCGGTGAGTATGATGAAATGATTCATCGGAAAGAAGTAGTTGATCGTGACTGTATTTCTATCGAAAATGCGAAATGTCGGTAGTGAGAATCGACTAAGGATTCTTTCGCAATTCACTCTGTTCTTCAAATAATTACGCCGTTTTCGTTCGCTAGTTCTATCAGCTTTACTACAATTAGACACAATATTATCACAAATGTCAGGGCCCTACTACAATGTGTGGTAGTTCAACTAATAGTAGCAATGAAAGAGATGAAATTTCAAGTTCGGGTGTAGATAGTATGATAGTGATGGGAAATGTATGGAAAAACAGGATGACGTAGATAAGTGTCGTGATGATAAAACTGTATTGTTGTTTAACAAAGGAATTAGTTTTGCTCCTGGTGAAAATAGAACTCCTCGTTCATCTCTTTATGATCCTCATGCTGAAGCACGTACATTCATCAAAAGTTATGCTGGTACGTTATTCTCGTGAATTGCGTACTTCTCTATTACCTAGCCTATTATTATCAAGCAGAATAGAGTGATAAGTTGGCTGAAAGCTGAACGTCTGAAGCCAAAGTCACATAATTTTGGGAACCAGGCTGAAATTTGTTTTACTTATTCATACGGTACAATGCTTACTCATAAAAAGACATGAGCAAGTCACTGTTCAGTTGTTCTGCGAGTGGAAATTATGTGGACATCCCTGTAGTAAGGTTTATTGACGTAGGTTAATTCATATAATAATAACAATCAGAGAGAAATAGTCTTCCTTCATCGTCCAAAAGAGACAGTTTGCCTGATCGTAAGTTTTGATGTACGTCAATTCAATTCAGTATGGCACTAACAAGAACGCAAAAAATAATTCAATAAAAAGAGTGCATGAACCTCTTCCGGCCTGTCGCGGGCCGCTTGTTCAAAAAAATGAAGAGATGTGAATTTATCCTGCATAAAATTTCCTTTCATATGCGCCTAATTTCGAGCGAATCCGTGAAATGTTTTCCTCCCATAAGAATACATTGAGTGCGACTTTGTGACATCTGGTGGGATAAACTATGAAAACGATTTCAGGGTACAAAAATTCAACACAGCGTATATGGCGAGTTAGCGATCTTGTGTTTCTAGGGGTCTGTAAGAAAAAAAAAAAAGATTGTAAGGTGGTCTGCCGCAGCTTGCAGCTGTAGGCCGACCACAAAAAGTAAACAAAGACTTGAAGGATTTTCAGCAAACAGCCTTTTGCAATTTATCGATACTGTGACGTAACGGGAAATTAGTCCATACTCCACTCACAACTACTAGGTAAATAAAATACGAACCTTTCTTTCAATAAATTGAAATTCTTGTCAACAAAATTCAGAAGAAGTCTGAGATTATTGTAATCCATGTGCTTGATGACATATAACTGATCATTCTCGGAAACTATATTACTTTTATTGAAATTAAGTAACAAGACATTCATATATCTGTTGGAGAGAAAAAGAAAATCGGTTTAGTTTTAATCATTCCCTTAAACGTGTGTCAGGAATATAGTCTTGCCATTTGTGTGCAGCTATCATATTAGGCTTCGCAATTATAGCTGGGCCGCCTAGGAACTAACTTAACCAAAAAAGAATCGATTGGTTAAACTCGAGTTGTTCTCTACTAATCATAGTCGGTGGTGATTTTGACAGGGAACCTGTTCTATGGTTTTTATTTTGAGAAATTTGCCGTGCGCCGTCCGACAAAAAACTTGGAAAAATTTCGACTCTCGAGCCATAAATGATAGGAGAGGGACTCAGAAAATTTTTTTATAAATCCGGGCTTCAGGGAGTCAAAGCAAGAACAGGACTTCAAATGTAGTTTTTTCTAAAATTGAAGCTCTTTGGTGAGAGCGAAGGAAATCAACAGGGCTTTTAGAGAGGGTTTGGTGTGCAGTTTTTTCATCGGGCTTCAGAAGGGAAACAAATTGGTTTTCCGATTGATTGGGTTCTGTCAATGAGCCTATGAATCCATTATCTTCAACATCATCTGGTCAGTTTCACACAAATGACCAGTTTAACTTACGTCTCAAAAGCTACTCGGTGTTCGGTACACGATAATACGTGTAGAAGATGCGATCTATCTCTTGGAGGGAAATTGTGTAACGCGTGGAACAATCCATTAGCTATGACTTCCCAGTCCGAGAGAGTCACATTTTTTATAATTTCGCAACAATGTTTTCCAGTCAATCTAGTAAAAAACAGATTGATTATTGAAATCATAATAGACTGCGCGTAATTCTCTGAGTGCTTACCTCTTGCCCGCTCTGGCCTCGTGCATCAAATTCTTATACTCGTCCGGAGTATAACAGAGAGAGCGATTTAACAAACAACTGAATCTGTACTTCGTTTCCGTGACCATTTTCTGAGTAGACTTGGATTTTTTCTCCAATTTTTCTTCTACGATCTTGGATAGCAAAAAATCCACCTGACGTGATACGAATTCCTGAAGGAAATACATATGTACATATTTTTATTACGGCATGGCACGACTTTATGTATGCACCATCAATAGGACCAGGAAATTTTACTTACATCGTATTTGACCCGCGTGCTTCCGTGAAATTTACCCGCGGCGTGTGTGGCGAGGATGGAATAATACGTCCACAGATCTATGTGCTCAGTATCGATGGGAATTTTCGCGGACATATTTAAAAATACTGTGTAATCGAGTATTCCCGCTTTGGACAAGGCTAAGGAGTCAATGAGTAGTTGAAGCTGAATGTCCATCGGTAGGATGTCGAAGACCTCCGCTAATTTGCGCCAATTCTCGTCATCGTAATTGACAATGAATGGCGCCATATGACCACGGTTCATCAGTATGACCGAATCGTCCAGAGGCTCGAATTCAAAACTGTTCTCTGACAGCCAACCTAGGAAATGATTGCTCTCGAAGAAATTTTGCCATGGACTGATCATCAACGGAATAAGAGGAGCGTGAAAACTTGGTAATTTTGGTTTGTCGCTCGTGTTGTTAAGTGAGAAACGCGGATAAATGAACGGTTCCTAAAGAGAGGGAGAGAGAAGAAAAAAAAAAAGATTCAACAAAACTCTACCTTCTCAGTCAATGGATCCCTTGTGAACTTCGAGTTTACAAGTCAATCCATTGCGTACGCAATCTATGAATGTGTGGTCGCGTGATAAAGTTTGATCTAAAGCGTGCGCGCTAGAAATGCCGCTTACGAGGACTATAGAATTAACAGGGAAAGCCTAGCCGTTGGTCACTTGTGTTACGCTGTTTGCTCGGACATTCTAAAAGACACTGAAAACAACCCAAATCGAGTTGACGAGATTTGATTTGCCGGGTCGTCTCGTGGAAGGTCCAGAAGATGATAATGCTGACGTCCGCAATACGCGAAATCATGGTTCGAGAGTACAGTAGATGGATTGTGGTTCTCTTGTCTCCGCTTGGGTACAGACGCCAAGACAAACTACCCTCCTTCCTCACTTCAAGAGCGAGTGCAAAAAAGTGTCTCTTATCCATTCCGGCGAGTGGCCGGCATACAGAAGAGTACCGGCACGAGACGGTGGATTATGACGAGGACTATGTTGACCTGATCACTGGAGCTCTTACCCAAGTAAACGAACGCTTCTATAATTAGATGCTAACATTTCGATTTTGAGGAAGAAGAGAAGAGTTCCTCTGTGCATCTGGATCAAGACGTGTAAGCCAACCTCCTCGTGGTGTCTTCTAAGTAATACTAACAGGCTTACAAGTAGATCGTACTTCAACGGGTGGTAGAGCGCGTATGCTAGTAGTATTGATTAGTTGACTCAGGTTATTCGACTAAGCTTGGACACATTTTCAGGAAGTAATGTCCAATAAGGATCAAAAGTGGTGGTAAAAGTGCCTCGGGGGCAATTGAACTGTTCAACTTTCCAAATTCTGGAATTCGTATTGTATTATCAGACCGAGAGTTCATTCTTTTTGGCATGTTTCATTTGTTTCCTACTGAACCCCCTATCTGTTTTGACATTTTGAGAGTCCCCTCCTCCCGTTAAATGGTAACTATCTAGGCGTAGGAAAGAGAATTGAGGCGCCCGTCTGCCAGATACGCCAAGACACAGTGACGCGTGAGCTCGTCAGCTTCTTCGACTAAATTATACTCAAAACTAGTTAGCCTAACATTCAGTGTGCTCTAGACTCACTAGAAGATGGGGCCATCGAGACGACCGAATGAGCCCGTGAGCCAGTTAGCCTCACATACAGTATACATGGCTTATACTAGGCTAAGAAGGGGGAGGCGAACGAGCGGAGTGAGCCTTTCCGACAGCTAGTTACAATATACTAGGCATTGATTTACCATACAGTCATTGAAATGTCTCAAGTTTTCAGTACAGTACACCTTACTAGCACATGGACCCCTCTATAAGCCCACAAGCTACTCTCGTGTCTGTTCCAGGAGAGAATAACTTATAACTGAAAGGCTCATCACACAACTGGACTTAGTTCCCTCACTACCATTGGTCCGTCTTTGTTACGCGTTGCGTTCCCAGAAGAAATTTTTTCATTCTCTCTTCCCCTGTGGAGGTAACTATAGTCTCATAATAAGTCATTTTCTCGGGGAACAGACTATAAGATTTTCAGCCGCTGATGACGCCATATGGTGGGCGTTGCTTTCAATGACTTCATGAAATATGATCTCCATTTCTTTAGCTCTGCCGGAATATTTTTTTAAATAAAAAAGTATTTAAAGGATCAGTCGAACCCGCTCGCCCGCACCCAAATCTAGGGAACCCGCTACCCCTTTCGTTAGGGGGTACTTTCAGGAAATTTTCATCCGCAAGCGCGAACGGTCCGAGATTGATGACGTCACGCGGCTGATGACGTCACGAGGTTGATGGCGTCACGGAGAGGGGAGAGGACTTGAAAAAATGTCGACTCTCGAGCTACGAGTATATATGATATGAAGGAGACTTGGAGAAATTTCCACCTCCGAGCTATGTATGATAGGAGGGGGACTTATAAAAATGACGGCTTTCTTAACGAAGTTGAACGAGGAACGCAGGGAACCTGATCTATGAGTCAAACAGGTTTTGGTATTGAGAATTCACGCAAGCCTAGACCTAGTATAAAGCTAGTCTGAAGTAGGCCTAGACCTACTATAGACCTAGTATGAACTAGGACGTCATCAGTGATCTGAACCTATTTTCGAAGGGGACTTGTAAAAATTCCCGTCTCCAAGCTTTATATGATAGGAGAGGAACTTGGAAAAACGACGGCTTCCTTAACGAAGTTAAACGAGAAACGCAGGGAACCTGTTTTATGAGTCATATGGGATTTGGTATTTAGAATTCAAGGAAGCCTAGACCTAGATAACGCTAGGATGAAGAAGGCCTAGTCTTATAAGCCTAGTATAATTAGTTGAGAGTCTAAATTTTAACAGGGAACCTGTTTTATGGGGGGCTATTTGAGAAATCTGCCGTGCGCCGTCCAGCGAAAAACTTGGAAAAATTTCGACCCTCGAGCCATATATGATAGGAGAGGGACTTAGAAAAATTTCGACTCTCGAGCCATATATGATAGGAGAGGGACTTGGAAAAATTTCGGCTCTCGAGCCATATATGATAGGAGAGGACTTGGAAATATTTCGGCTCTCGAGCCATATATGATAGGAGAGGGACTTGGAAAAATTTCGGCTCTCGAGCCATATATGATAGGAGGGGGACTTGGAAAAATTTCGACCCTCGTGCTATGTATGATAGGAGAGGGACTTAGAAATTAAAATTTCGACTCTCGAGCTATTTATGATAGGAGAGGGACTTCGAAAAATTTCGACCCTTGAGCCATATATGATAGAAGAGGTTCTAAGTCCTCCTCCTGTCATATATGGCTGAAGAGTGGAAATTTTAACAAGGAACCTGATTTATCCAACTATATTATATTACACTAATAGTTGGTCTAGGCCTTCTTTTTACTACCTTTCTCCAAATCTAGGCTTCCTTGAATTTTCAATACTAAATCTCATTCGAATCATAAAACAGGTTCCCTGCGTTCCTCGTTTAACTTCGTTAAGGAAACCGTAATTTTTTCAGGAATCTCGAGCTATATATGATAGGAGGGGGACTTGGAAAAATTCTGACTCTCGAGCTATGTATGATAGGAGGGGGACTTAGAAAAATTTCTATCATATATGGCTCGAGAGTGAACGTTTTCTAAGTCCCCCTCCTATCATGTATAGCTCGAGAATCAAAATTTTTAACAGGGAACCTGTTTTATGGGAGGCTTTTTTAGCCCACGCAGATTAGGTTTTGAAATGGAAATAAATGCCGGCAAAGGTTTTTTTCATGGATTATGTTTAAAATGGTCTCCTGATAAACATACTAAAGGTCCACCGCGATCAGAGAGCGGGCCCTCCCCCAAAGGGGGTCAAAGTACCACAAAAATTAGTTTTCTGAGAATAAATCGAAAACTAAGCACCAGAGAAAAAAAAGTTTCGAACAAAAGTTGTTCCTCATCAAATTTCCTATGAATTTCACTATATGTATGTCAACTTAGCCCAAAATTCGAGCTGAAAAGTTGGTTTCGAAGTTGAGCGATTTTCTAAAATTTTTGATTTTAATGTTAGTACGTATAGTCAAATTAGACAGGTTTCGGGAAAAAAAAGAACATTGCGACATAGTAAAGGTCTGATTGCTGGAAATGGTCAAGAATGAAGTCCAAAACAACATACTAACTTCTCCGCGTTTTTCCCCCAAGAGCATCTTTTTTATGGGGGTTGAAACCCCCTCAAAATCAGTTTTTTGTAAATATCCCGCTTAATACGCATTTTAGAGAAAAAAGTTATCAGTCAAAAATTATTCCTCGTGAAATCCAGGCAAACTTGCTTAATTTCTTATTGTTCCAGGCGATATAGGGCATGATACCAAGAAGCTTAAATCTCTTGTTTCTCCGTTTTGATAATTGCAAGACTCATGTAGTCAATCTCTCACCGCAAAACAAGCTTCTCGGGAGATCGCCTGTAATGGCGGAGCGAGTTTGCCTGACCCAATCGACTATCAACGTGAAACCCTCATGCGAATACGCCAACTTTGACAAGGAGCGCGTTATTCTCGGATTTGTATTGCGGCGGTTCTTCTTGAATTAGTGGGAGCACACAACAATAACAAGCTTCTTGGTGACATTCCTTCCCTTGCTTGAAACAATTCCACACGTTAGCCCACTTACGCGGGTAGAAGTCAAAATCTCACCGCGAGTCCACAATAGAAGACCCCATCCATTCCCACCATCGCTGGAAACAACCAGAATGGAAAACTTGAGAGCATGATACAGCAAAAACGTAGCACACGAAGTTCAGTCTGTTTTCTGTCCGAAAATGGAGCACGACATGCTGGCCTGGCCTGGCATACAGCCCCCTCATAAGGTTGGAGGGGGAAGAAGACCAGCACGAACGGAAAACTCTACGGCAAAACCCAGTACAAACGAATCCACCCACTCCAACTAGAAAAATCGAAATGGGGGAAGGGCTCGCATGTTTACAGCCCCCCATTCAGCTTTTTACATATCATACATGCAGGAAACTTTATTTTCATGTATGATAGACAGTTGATTATACCTTTCTCAAAATAATATCGTGCAGCAAATTCCCTGTGACAATTAATTAAAACTAATAAAATTAGTATACGTTTCATCGTATGTACTAGCGAAATATTAACGTTACCTTCGCGCGTAACCACCGCGCAACGACGTCATCTCTCGGCAAGGAGCGCGTTATTCACGGATTTGTATGGCGGAAGCTCAATTTCCATGAATTTTTGAGCTAACTATCACGTGTAGGTTAGAAATGATATATGAGTCCGATAGGAAATTCCACGAGGAATAATTTTTGACTGATAACTTTTTTGTCTAAAACGCGTATTAAGCGGGATATTTACAAAAAACTGATTTTGAGGGAGTTTCAACCCCCATAAAAAAGATGCTCTTGGGGAAAAACGCGGAGAAGTTAGTATGTTGTTTTGGAATTCATTCTTGACCATTTCCAGCAATCATGTCGCAATGTTCTTTTTTTTTTCCAAAACCTGACTAATTTGACTATACTAACACTAAAATCAAAAATTTTAGAAAATCGCTCAACTTTCAAACCAACTTTTCAGCTCGAAATTTTGAGCTAAGTTGACATGCATATAGTGAAATTCATAGGAAATTTGATGAGGAACAACTTGTGTTCGAAACTTTTTTTTCTCTGATGCTTAGTTTTCGATTTATTCTTAGAAAACTAATTTTTGTGGTGTTTTGACCCCCTTTGGTGGAGGGCCCGCTCTCTGATCGCTGTGGACTTTTAGTATGTTTATCAGGAGACCATTTTAAACATAATCCACGAAAAAAACCTTTGCCGGCATTTATTTCCATTTATTCTTATTTTCGAGCCTAATCTTCCTGGGTTATTTGAGAAATTTGCCGTGCGCCGTTCAGCAAAAAACTTGGAAAAATTTCGATTCTCGAGCAATATACGATGAGAGGGGGACTTGGACGTATTTTGACTCTCGAGCTATCTATGATAGGAGGGGGACTCAGAAGAATTTCGACTCTCGAGCTATATATGATAGGACGGGGACTTGGAAAAATTTCCTCTGTTGAGCTATATATGGCAGGAGGGGGACTTGGAAAAACGAAGAAATTGCAGCACGTTCAAGTTGTCACGTCATCATTTTCGGGACTTGGAAAAACTTTAGGCTCTAAGCTCTATATGATAGGAGGAGGACTTGGAAAAATTCTCGGGACTGCGGGTTCCCTGCTTCCATTGCAGTCCTGCAATGTCATCTAATTTTTTTATCTACGCCATGGCGTACTTGTGATAGTAATTGAATTTACTTGTGAAATTGTGACGTTCCTACTTGCGCCGCCATACTTCCTCTTCACTGAAACTAGAGGTAGTAGACCAACGTTTCTCCAGGAGAGTGCGACTCGATGTAGATCGTTCAATTCGGAATCACTCTTGTATATATTACGTTCTCGGCCGATATCGTTCAAAGCGTCCCATATATCCGTATCCGAATACATTTTGAATTCTCTGTTGCAAAATACAGGAAAGAAAATAAGATGAATACTGTATATTATAGACCTTGAACAGTCATATCAATAGTTTGAAAAACAATTATCGAAAAAAGTTTTCTTACTTTTTTCGCAGAAATTTATACATAGCTTCGCTCACTAAGCCGGGATACACTTGATCCAACATATTGAACGACAGTATTTCTGCAGAAAATTGAACGTTTTTAATTGGAAGAATTAATTCAACTGCCCCTGTCCCCTTCTCTGGAACGTCATTTCGTTTGCAAACGATTGTTCTGTCTTTTGTGAGTGTTTACAATGGGTTCTTTCCCTATTTTTTTCAATTGTACCATCTTCTTAGCTGACATGTGTGCGTCGCTATAGTCTTCTTTCTCGTGGAAAAATAGCTTAATAGGTTCATACCGGAATGTTTTGCTCTTTTCAACAGGAAATCTGTAATATGGATGCGGTTATTTTGGGAAAACGACCGCTATCCGTTGTCCATTTGGAAAATTGTAGTTCCTAGGTGGGCAGAGTCTCTGACCTATTCTAGGACGTTGAAAATTCTTAACGTTTGAGCTTTTGTATACGAAGAGATGGGTTCGAAATAATTTCGGTTGTCGAGCTATATACAACATTAGTGTGAGAGGCCTTTGAAAATCTCGACTATTGAGCGATTTTTGAGGAGGGGGGAAGGAACTAAGAAAATCCCTACTATCGAGCCATATATATGAGCAGGGACTCGGAGAAATTTCGCCCATCGAACCGTACAGCTAAAGGAAGCACTTGAAAACTACCCACAATCCATAGCAGATCAAAGCACTGAGGAAGAAGACATGGATTTAAAATCAAGGTAAAAACAAACGATAGAGTTCCTTTTCTACCCTGTACGAGACATAAGAAGGCTCCCATTTCAACGACCAAAAATGGTACAAAAGACAGAAAGAGTGAAACAATCCGATAAAAACATTTTTGAATGCAAAAAAGCAGTGAGATCACAAAATGACTTCTTACCGAATACACTTTGAGATTTCGTTTCCAACGTTTTCGCGTAGCTTGCAGGCGATTCTAGCATTTTCATCAACATCGACTGCCCGTAATTAAATTTATTCATCGAACTCGTTCCAGCCTGAAAAACGATCCAAGAATATTCTGTACAATGTCACGGATCATATTGTAGATATGAAAATGAGAAAATAATCACATTAGTAAATAATTCCTGAGCGATAATATTCTTGACGTGTGACATGATCGCGTAAATAGTCGAATTGCCTGTAACAGGAGTTGCGACGTGAACAAACCACTGATGACATATATCTAGCACTAACTTTTCCGTTAATTCATCCTCGTCGATATTAGTTGCACTGGAAATACTAAATTTATCGAGCAGCCCATTATTTTTTTCATATAAATAATTAATATACAAGTGTTACGCTTATAACGAAATGCTTACTTCACGATCAATAATCCAAACGCATTGATGTAGGGAATATTAGCCGATTCTGGAACTAGAACCACGTGGAAAGAAGGTAAGGGGAATTGGATTCCCACGTGATCTTCGACGCGTTTTAAAATGAGCTTAACAATTGGAGATATTGCACGAGTTCTATCTTGATTCACTTTATTATTCTCGTCCTCGTGAGCTCCTTTAATCAGTTTCAGAATAAGTACTTATTATTTTGTTAATAACTTATTATTGAAGAAATATTTAAAATTTATTCATTTACTATCCTTACACAAAGGTAGTTCTAAATATCCCCATCGATAGGGAATACTACAGTCTTTCATTTTCACCGCAACATCGCGTCAATCTACGCCGTCTTCAGTTGTTTAGAACACATCCTCATCATCCTTATTCCCGCTCCTCGTTATCTCTGATTTCTTGTATCACTTCCACTCCCTTCCTTATCCACTCATAAATTGTACCCGAGCTCTCACCGCCTCCCTCGAAGTCAACTCCATCCCGATTTTCTTCATCTGGGTACCATTCCAGGGAATAGAAAAATTGACAAAGCAGCCAATCGACAAACCGCTAATCGCAATTACCCACCAGTCAAACCTTCGACTTCTCCAAACACATAACAATTGATATATCACCCAAGTCTGGTTCCCTTAATCTCAATCAAACAATTGCTAGCCCAAATTAAAAATATTTTCATCCCCTGGACTCCTCAAATCAACTCACTCGCAGAGAAGAAACAATCATCGCTCGCCTCAGAATTGGTCACACTAGACTCACGCACACCAATCTCATCCTCTCATTCCAAAACTGATCCTCTCCTACCTATTCAACATATCTTTTTCTGTCCCGAATTAGCTTTACTCCATTGACGCACTACCAGATGACTCTTCATTCATCCTCTGCACTTAAACTCAACAACGCTAAGCTCATAGCCCTGATGACAAGCTGCTAGTAGTTCGTTACTTGAAAAAGAAGAAACTTTTTTGTGTCAGAATTGTTAAACTATAAGAGTCGCTCTCGCTATTTCTGCCGTTTGGCCTAAGTAGTAGGTGCTCGAGATGGGGACAATGCGTTTTGTCAATTTTTGAACCTTGATTTAAAAATATCCACTTATCAAGGTAGTAGTAAAAGTGTAGAGGCAATTTGTTCATATTGTAGTGGAAGACTGAACAACTAAATGACTATTCACTCATGAGGAGGGCTATAAAAGTTTAACGCGACGGTGTTGCTGTAAGATTTTACTTATGAATATTTGATTACAAAAGTTCTTAATACTCTGTTTAGTATCTAGAGTTTTTTCAACTCAAACTCTTGTTTTTTTTCTTTTTAATTCAGTTATGATGATGTCAACCCAATCAACGTTGTCGGCAACACCGATTTTTTCTTTCAAAAATATTTCATTTTCATCAAGTGAAACTTTTCAAAGAAAATTAATACAGACCGCAACATGAGATATATGAAGAGAGGGGGAAGGGTTGTTACGCTACCTACACACATGGGAAATGGATTTGCAGTATTCCATAATATGTGACTTGCGATAGAAAAGGATGCTCATTGCCCATTGGCGCAGGAACACCATTTCTCTCTTATTAGACATCTAATCAGAGAGAAATGGTGTTCCTGTCAGTGGGCAATGAGCATGCTTTTCTCATCGCAGGTCACATATTTGTAAAAAGACGAACATATTCAAAAATAGAAACAGCTTTCTCCTGGTGCTCACACACAAAAAAAAATTATTTCTAGTCTCCTATTCAAACTGGGCAGCGCTAGCGTCGTGTTGCACTTCTACTGAGCAGGGAGAGTTTGAAAGAGGTATAACACCATTAAAATTTATAATTTTATTTATAGTTGAATATTTAGATATAATTTATTTTATTAATTTAACAATTTTAATATATTTTTTTAATAATTTTATAGAAATTTATAATTTAATTATTTTATTAATATTTTTATGAATTCGAATATTTAATTTAAATAATTTAAAATTACTAATATTTAATCTTTCTATTAATAATATATATTGAATTATTTTAATAATAAATTTTAATTTTAATATTTCATTAATTTTTTCATTAAATTATATTTTTATAAATATTTATTTAATTAATTTATTTAATTATTATAAAATTAATTATTTAAAAAAAAAAATTTGAAAACCACATGAACGAAATAATACGATTCTAGAAGTATTTTCGACGCTGATCACGATGCCGTTGTCCGTTTCTCAAGTTTTGGCTCGGTTTTCGAGAAATGATCAAATCCAATTCCCGCGATTCGTTGCGGCGCGCAGTGTATGTTCCCGTTCTCGCGAAATACGATAGCTGGGTAACATACGCCGCGCGTTGCAATGAATCGCGGTAATTTAGTTTGATCATTTCTCGAAAACCGAACCAAAACTTGAAAAACGGACAACGGGATCGTGATCAGCGTCGAAAATACGTCTAGAATCGTATTATT
The DNA here is from genome assembly GCA_035079385.1 of Aspidiotus rigidus. Classification (NCBI taxonomy): domain Eukaryota; kingdom Metazoa; phylum Arthropoda; class Insecta; order Hemiptera; family Diaspididae; genus Aspidiotus; species Aspidiotus rigidus. The sequence goes on from JAVHKY010000026.1 coordinate 2,833,547, forward strand.
TCGTTCATTTGGTTTTCAATTTTTTTTTTTGTTGTGTAGTGTAATGAGCGCATTGCAGCCGTATCATATATTTGTAGCTTCAGCGTTTGGCTTGAACCTGAGACTCCAAAAATTTCTGCTTCAGCTTTTGGCATTCAACTTTTGTAAAATATAGCTGGCTTTTAGCTTTTTTTTGGCTCGCTTTTAGCTTTTTCTTTTTCTTTTTTCTTTTGATATGTCAGTCTAACCCTTAATTTGCATTCAAAATTTAAGATAGATACGGAGCTTTAAAATTTCTTGGAAATGGCATTGGGGGAGAGAAAAGAGGGCTATTTATTTTGGTTGGATGTCAGGAAGAGGAACAAAGCAATTTAGGAGAAAAATTAAAAGGACAAAATTTCTCAATAGAGATGAATATTTTTATAGATGCGGGTTTGTGTACCGTCGATGGACCAAATTTTTCACGTGCCTTCGCCTATCTATAAAAATATTCATTTCTAGTTAGAGTTTCTTGCGGCGTTCAAAATTTCGTTCATTCCAAAATTTGTAAAGGATGAAATATTTTACATAATATCATCAATTGGTTTGGATTGATTTTAGTAAACCTTCCGTCTGGCACCCAACCGCACATAAATTTTAGTTTGTGATACCAACTGTCCAATCAATGAGTATTGTAACTCTTGGATTTGGGTAGGCTTGAGCTCACTTGGCCATGATGATTTCATGACAACAATGTAGTAAATTAGTAATACTAGTATTTGTCATTTTGTTCTCGTCGATGATCGATGACAAATGAAAATTCAAGGTTTGGAAATCAAAATTTGTTTTCATTCATCTTCCAACCTGCAGCGGGCAGAGCAGCACTGTCTAAATTGCAGCAGCGCTCCAGCCGGCGACTCAGCCGACTAGTGATGGGCGATAGTCGATAGTTTCATACTATCGATAGTCCCGATAGTTTTTCTTGAAAGTATCGATACTATCGATAGTTTGAGTAAAAAATGTCGATCAAGAGAAAAGTAGCTATGACAGGGGTGAAATAAGTACTTTTCTGCTGATCGTAATTTTTTCTACCCAAGCATGTCAAGGAATGCATTTCAGTGTTACCAGTAGATGATAGACGCTACTATAATTGTGGCCCTCATTTCAGAATGAGCAGATGTACATAACAGATAGTACTATTTCTAGTACAGCAACAGCATGGTATGAGGTGAAATAATGAAATTACATCAGATATCCAGATATCCTCTTCAGTTTTCCCAATTGGGATTTAAACTAACAGTTGGGTAGTTGGTAGCTCTGACGATATTCACCCTTTCGTTCAATGCTTTTTAAATGAAGAAATTTCACGTACCATAATTAATAGGATATCGTTTTTTAAAGCAAATATAAGCATAAATTTTGTGGTCTGTATCATCAACATGAAATAAAAACAAAATTGTAGCAATAAATTATATATTGAAAAAATAACAGTTGATTGAAAATCAATGTATGAACGTTTATAAATTCTCTTCTCTGATTCACCATTTCAGTAGCGCACTCTAGTGTAGGTTTAAACCCCAGTAGGAGGCGAAGGGTTGCAAAAAAAGCGTTTTTTTTTTAAAAAAAAACACGTTTAAAACAAAAAATTTGTTTAAAACATTCTCATAAGAGCCAATGTAAATGTCTCGATTTTTGCTGTTTTAAACATGTTTTAAACACGTTTTAAACATCGTCTGTTTAAAACATCGCAACCCAATGCTTAGTTGAGCACTGCTCATTTATACTTGTCTTGTGGCACGCCAATTCCGGTTGTACGGTAATTCACTAATTCTCTCAGTTTTTATCAATATTTCGTGGTAATTGTGATTTTGATAAGAAAAGGAAAAAATTTCCAAACTATCAATAGTTTTTCAAACTATCGACGATACTATCGCCGTGTTTTTTTTACAGAACTATCGTTAGTCCCGATAGTTTTTCCTCAAAACTATCGGTACTATCGATAGTCTATCGATAGTTCCCAACACTACAGCCGACGCTGCATTACAGCTAGCAAGCAAGGTTGCGATGTTTTGAACAAACGATGATTAAAACGTGTTTAAAACAGGCAAAATCGAGAAATTTTCATTGGCTCTTATGAGAATGTTTTAAACAAATTTTTTGTTTTAAACGTGTTTTTTTTTCAAGAACTTTTTTTTACAACCCTGACAGCAAGTCTGCAAATGCTGCAGTCTGCAACAGGGTTGCAAAAAAAATGTTTTTTTTGAAAAAAAAACACCTTTAAAACAAAAAGTTTGTTTAAAACGTTTAAAACATTCTCATAAGAGCCTATGTAAATTTCTCGATTTTTGCTGTTTTAAACATGTTTTAAACACGTTTTAAACATCGTTTGTTTGAAACATCGCAACCCTGGTCTGCAATATTTGTTGGGGTTTAAACCTACACTCGAGAGAGCTACTGAAAGGGTGAATCAGAGAATTTATGTACGTTCATACATTGATTTTCAATCAACTGTTATTTTTTCAATATATTGTCTATTACTACAATTTTTTTTGTATTTGATGATGATGGTAAGTACAGACTAGAAAATGTATGCTTGTATTTGCTTTAAAAAACGTTATCGTATTAATTATGGGGCGTGGAATTTCTTCATTTAAAAAGCATTGAATGAAAGGGTGAATATCGTCAGGGCTACCAACTCCCCAACTCTAAGTTTAAATCCCAATACTCGTAGGTTTCTTTTTATGTGTATTTGAATTGATTTTTTTCGAGTTTCTCTAATCTTGACTTCTCTTGCGCACATTTACACGGCACGCAGTACTGTGCCACAATTGTAATAATAATGGGATTCTTAAAATAATTTAAAATTCCAGAAAGCCAAAAGCAGCTGAGAATATACGTCTTTTTGGGGAGGCTTTTCAAGAAATATGGCTGTCTTTGTTTTGGCATAAGCTGTTGACTTTTCAATTTTAAAAACGGCTGACTTTCTGCTTCAGCTTTTGGCTTTCAGCTGGCTGCAATGTCCTGGGTATAATATCTTAACCAGTGAACTGATCTATAGACTATGGCGGTATATGGAAGAAAAACAAAAAAATTCATATAAAACTTGCAGGAAGGAGATTTGCCTTCCTGATTTCCCATAAAAGATACCCACAAACGCACATTCTGCAAATAGTCCAAGTTTCTCTGACGTCACACACGATTCAAGAGATACATTTCCGTTGATTCCTATCAACGTGATCAAGAAGAAAGTATTTCATGATCACCAAGATCAAGAGAACAGTACCTCTTGAAGCATGTTTTTCAAGCTGATAAGTGTTTCATTCAATTGTCTGTTAAAGTTATTCTTAATATTATGAATCAAAAGATGGCTAAACGTCTACAGTTTCCAATTATTACATTCCTAATATTAACATTGTCAAAACTTGGCCGTATTTGGTATTTCAATGACGCCATTTGAGAATGAAATATTCACATTTTTCGATAGGTTCTCAAAACGTTGTTTCTCAATATTTTTCGATGTACTATATCTCATAACAATCTACAGACTCTGTAGAATTCGTTTGCGTAAATACTTTTGATTCATTTTGCAGAAGAACTTCAGAATTTTACTGTGAAGTTGACTATATTTGGACAAAAAATGTAAACAAATCAATCTGGATCAGCCATGTTGATAACAACGAAATTGACGTCATAGAAACCTGGGCTATTAGATGGGATGACAAAACCTTTACCATCGCTTCATTCAAATTTTTCATTTGTCTCTCGTATACCGTCATAGTTTTAGATTCCTCTTTCAAATTCGACAAGTCTCTCGTATACCGTCATAGTTTTAGATTCCTCTTTTAAATTCGACAAGAATACCATTACTGTTGAACGAACCACGCGCGTTGTTAACCATCCTGACGGAGTGGCAGATGCCCGGTTTGAATCAGCTTTCGAGTGTCGCTCTTGATTATCACGGAAGAAAAAAATGAAGAAGGGACCCCGGGAGTGAATTCCCTATTGACATGTATAGGTCTTTTGGCTGGTTACCAGTCGATATTTTGCAAGACGTATGACGTCATCAATAATCGAGATAGTTCAAGGACTTGCGAAAATTTTACTCGAGGCGTAGTATGACGTCATCAGTGACATTGAATTATTTTAGGGAGAGCGATGTAAGCTAAGTTAGGTTAAATGCGTAGTCTAGCATACAGTGTATCAGTTCACCTAATAGGCCAAAATCATAGCCTCCAAGATACAGTATACAACGCTTTTACCAGGCTAAGAAATTACGGTGGATGGGCGAACGAACAGAGCGAGAGAGCCAGTCAGCTAGTTAGCCTGGCATACTCTTCTAATACGTAGTAATTATGCTAGAAACTAGACCAGGAGATACACTCCGTAACTGGTCATCTTCTAAGGCCGGTGGTAAGTCAGGCCAGCCTTAGAAACACCCAAAAACATATATATAATCTCAAGTTCTCCCATGAAGTGGTGAAATTATAATTTTTTTCAACTAACTTCATGTGTTTACTCTGACCTCGCCCCTAATTCCGAAATTTACCTACGCCTTCGCTTGCACGTTCCCCTATGACCTTCACTAGCCTTTTACTGGGGGTCTACTAAGTGGAAACTAGACTACTAGTAGGCTATACTAGCTTTGTAGTTCTACGTCAGCATACTAGGCTAGGGCGCGAGTAAGCTCCGGGAAGCCAATTAGCCTAACATACAGTATGATAGTCGTGAAACACACTGACCATGCCCTAAATGTCAAAGACAGACAACATCATTCCTTGTTGTTGTTGTCCAGTACCGCACTTGGTCACTGTCCATCGGTACTTTGGATATTCTATTAGGAACTCAATAATCACCAGTAGAACCCCATAGAAAAATTTACGCACATTATCTACTTACTGTCAATTAAATACAAAGAATGCATCACCCCGGAAAAATAAAGCGTATTGATGATTCTGTAATCGGATACGATCAAAGCTAACGAATTCATAGACATGGGCGGAGTCGTCAGAAAATAGTCTTTCACCAACGTGCCGTCGTTTGTGCTGCCGAAAAAAATCTTTACAATAATTATAAGTAGTAAAGTTATTTGTTCGAAGAAAGAAAACCCTTACACGTCAGTGGTGTTGATGACTGGAGCTGTAGATAAAGCGTAATAATTCGGCTTACGAACAACCGCCAGCGAAACCCAACATTTGTAATCCAATTTGTTGAAACAAGGAAACGCTTTATAACAACCATTTTTCGTTAAGTCCATAATGACGAATTTCCTACACGTGAAAAATAATTTTTCGCTGTCATTGAGGGGTTACAGCGGTAATCGCTAATTAACGTGATTGAATAATATTATAGTCAAAGGTTACCTTTCTGTGCGAGTATTGCTGTCGAAAAATACGCGCATGAAGAATGGTTGACTGCTCGAATCATTCTTTAATTGCGTCTCGAAACCAATGTGTACTTTGTAGGTGATGTCCCTTCGTAATTTTTGTGATAAATGTATTTTCAGTGTGCCCAGTCCGAAGAGTACTCGTTCCACAGCCCTTACTTCGTACGCGTGTTTGCTGAAATGTATAAGTGAAAATATGATTGTATATTATAAGAACATTACACGTGGAAAAGTTTAGAAAGTCTTACGTCTGATTCGCATCATCATTTTGAGCGTCTTTGTGAAGCTCGTTAATCCTTATCGACTTATAGTGAATTACGATTGAGGGATCGGCATCCAGTTCAATGACATTTGACGGTTCCGAGTATGTAGCGATGTTGATACAGACCGAGCCTTTCAACAAACCCGTGTTCACATCGGGAAATAAATCTAAATGATAACCTTGAGGGTAAAACTTTGGAATATTGTTGCCCTCCAGAAAACCGAATGTTGAACACACGAGTACATTGAATATCCAAAACTGTAGAAAAAAATAAATTTATACATATATCCCCACGAGTTTGAGATACCTAGCGTAAACATCCGCACTTACTTTGAATGAGATCATCACTGATTGATTATTAATGAATAAAAAACACTAAGTATAAAAAAAAACCGTCCCTTCAGCCGAAATCTCACAGGAGACGGATTGAACACTCATACGTACGATATTTTGCGCTGCTTTTTGAAACGTAATTAATTGACATTGCCGGAACGATACCTACAACATCCTTTAATCTATAGTACTGTCCAATAAATTTTTTTTTCAGTTCGCTACAAACAGGAGAAAACAGAAACTTCAATTGTTTGAAAGGAAATACTTATTTACTCATTATACGCGTATCAGTCGAAGTGACAATATGTGTATGGACGCACGTTATATGCTTGAAATTCGTACCCGCGAGTTTTTTTTTTCTTTCCTCTAATAGTGACCTTATGTCGTGATGTTCACTTATTGAAATATGTTAAGACTAATACTCGTGTACAGTAATTCGTAGGCGTATCATTTCGGGAAAGGGGGTTGTTTTTTGGTGGTACGAAAACTGACTTACCTTATAATAGGCACTAGAAAAAACTTTCCCTTTTTTCCCTGTTTCTCCTTTTTCCCTAGCTTTTTTGGTATCGGAAGTGGGTCTGAGAGAAATTCCAATAGTCACCGTAAGCAGGGGTGAGGGACTTGAAAAAAATTTGTTTTGAGAAAAGCGCGTTTAAAGATTTAAAACGCTACACTCAAAAAACTATGGCTCGTAGGGAATTGATTAATGAATGAAATCAAAGAGTGTACGTTCTAAATTCGAGATTAAAACAAAACATGTTCTGGCGTAGCTAAATAAATAAAGATCATATTTCACTGGGGTCCCGGAGAGTTTGTCCATAAAATTCCAGGAGATTTATCCATTATTTTCCAGGAAATTTTGTCCAGATTTTAGGAGGTTTGTCCAGTAATTTTAAGGAAGAAGGGTGTACCCGTAAATTTCTGAATCACCCACGGGGTATACATTTGCACGCGCACGTCCAACACTGGGGGGATCTGGGGGGAGGGGGGGTACTCGCGAATTTTCAAATTAGAGGTACAGTGAGACAAAAGACATGAAACATGTCAACATGAACCTTGTATCAAATTATTGACAATATAGGTATAATGGGCCTGAAAAGTGCCAAAATCAGGCTCTTTTCAAGTGACTTTTTTTGGGGATTATTTTTGCGTGAAAATCTCTCTCTGAAGTGACCTGAAATTTTTTATAAATTTGCTATTTAAGTATACAAAAATGAAAAAAAAAAAATAATAATAAGTGGCAAATTTGTTTACAAAACTTGTTTGGCAAAAATGAAAAAAAGAAAAAATAATGATAATTGAAAAAATATTGTTTACAAAACTCTTTTGGAAAAAATGAAAAAAATAATAATAATCCCGATAAACCAAATCGACCATCACTAAATGGTCGATATTGGTTGGTTTCTGGTCCTACGACTGAAAAGAGACCAAATATTATGGAACCATCAGATAGTGGTTGATTTTTAGTAAATTTTTGAGATAAATCCACCAAATTTTGCCTATTCATTTCAGTTGATTATTGGTCTGATATTATTCCTACTAAATTTTGACCATAATTTTTGGTTATTTTTGATCACAATGCGGAATACACATTTCGACCCATTTTTGGTCGTGATATTGTCAATACAGAATGAAATTTTTCCTCGTTTCTTAGTCTAAAATTGATATTGTATTTATTACTCAATTTTGACTAAGATTTCTAGTCGATTTCTGGGCAGATATTTTGGGAGACACCTTGATCCATTTTGAGTAGATTTTTCTTCAACATCCATCAATAAATTATTTTTACTCTCTTTTTTGGTTTAAAATGAGTATTATGGGGCGAGCCGCATAGTCACACAATTTTGACCAAAATTTCCAGTCAACTTCTCGGTGGATATCCCTAGGACATATCTTGGTCCATTTTCAGTCGACTTGTCCTCAACATCTATACCAATATTTTTACTCTTTTTTTTGGTCTATTCTCATGCAAACCGTAGTCACTCAATTTTGCCCAAAATTTCCGGTCAATTTCTTTGAAATGAATCAATTGTCATATTGCTTGCAAACTCGCAGATAAATAAAGATATTTAAAATAAAATCTAAAATAAAATTTTAAATTTAAAAATCAATATTCCTAATAATCAAATTGTTTAATGAATTAACATATTCCACTAATCATAAAAATATTAGATTTATATATTCAATTTAAGGAATTCCATCAGGATTAATTACTAAATAATATTTTTTTTTATTCAATTTTATATCAATTTTATTTTTTGAAATTAAATTCTAAATTTATTTTAAAAGTTTATAATATCTAATATAATATTATTTTGAAAAAATAAAGATCTTATTTAAATTTTCTTGATATAGTTTATTTAATTAAAATCATTAATTTTGTTTTTTAGAATTATTTATTTGATAAAAATATTCATATTCATTTCTAATAATTTATATAAAAATCATTATAAAAAAAGTAAAAAAATTGAAACTGAATAATTTTTATATTTCATTTAATTTATTTCATGTATATATTTGATCCTTTAAATAAGAATTGATAAAAATTATCTAATAATTTCAATGATTTTAAATAATATTTAAAACTTGTTATCATATTGAACCAGAATAATGTATTCATTTTTTTGTTCAATTTTACGTTCAATCAATAGAAAATTATTAGGTTTATTTATGAAAAATAAAAAAAATGATTACCTAGCAAAGAATAATTTTTTTTAATTAATTTAATTAATAAATTAACACAAATTAAATTGACAAAGAATAATAATAATAATAATTATTATTATTAATATATCAATTAAATTATAATAAGTAAATTTAAATAAATAAATAATAAATTTAGATTCATTTTAAGAAATTATTTAAATTAATTGATTCAATGTGAATTGATATGAATAATCCATGACAAATTTCTGAACATTGTCCATAAATAATTGAAGGTATAATAATTAATATTGTAATTTTAGACCAAAATCGCACTCCTCTCAATACCTAGGTATAATCCCGCTAACAAGATTGCTATCTTCATTCTTTTCTTCTCTCAATTGAGGGAGGCTTAGATATAGACTGGTTTTTCCCGTCAAAAATAGTGGTCTATTAGTATCACCTAACTATAGATCGTTTTATGGCGTCTCTATTGCCCAAACTTGATTATTCTGCTTTGTCAAAAGTGGTCTATTTGTAGTGGTTCGTTAATGTCGCTTGAATATAGGCTACAACAGACTATTTTAATATCGTCTACATTGCCCAGAAATATCAACCAATCTTTTTCGTGAGGAGAAAAAAAAAAATGTGCTTTTTCTAATTATGGTGGTCTGTTGACACTGATTAAATATTGACTATGAGAAACTATTTTATATCGTCAGGTCAAAATATAGTCAATTGCAGAAGAAGTATGGACAATGACTGAGGATAGACCATTTTATGGTACCTACATCACCTGCAGATCGACTAATTTTTTCCATCAAAATTTTGTCCAAGTTGGTTTAAATGTGGTCTATATATGGTAGGGAAGAGCGGAAGTAAATCCACCGAAAAAGTTGGTCTATTATTAGTCACTCGTCAGAGCGCCCGCTCAGTCTATTTTTGATCAACATGTACTCAAAATCAACTGAGATATTTGGTCGATCTGGTTTATCGGGATAAGTGAAAAAATTGTTTAGAAAACTTTTTTGGGACAACCCATAACAATATGGAGAATTAGCATAATAGGACTTTTCATTGATGGACGACCTCTTGCAGATTTAAATTATTACAATAGAGAGCGCTATGTTCTACGGCGTAATGGAGAAATGAATAAAGAGTGGAAAAAAGCAAAAAAAAAAAAAAAAAAAAAATGAAAAAAGGCGTAAGTTGAGTTAAGCCTTTTTGCTGGGGACGCGTTCAGTTGTAACTATCAACAGAATTAGATTTTAAGCACTTTGGAATTTTGAGTTATATACACCTAAGTGTAGAAAAGTCTGAAATGGTCAGCAGAGAGACAAAGACTTAACTAACTTCATAAATTAATAATTAACACAACCTCGAAGAGGGAGGGGGAAGGCGCAGTGGAAGAGGGGTGCCATATTTCTTCTAGGCGGAGCTAAATACTACTCAGAAAGATTAAGTCACAAGAACGATATAAATTCTCTATAATCATAGAATTGTACACAACATAATATTATCTTCAAATACGGTGACTGAATTATCAACACAAAATATCTTCGGTTTCAAGATAATATGGCTTTCCATTATAACTCTCTTCTTTAGTACCCTAATAAAACAGGTCCCCTCTTGGTTCCCTTTCAGTATCTTTTCAAATGGTGAGCGATCTGCTGGACTGGATGAGGACGGTTATAATACAGAGGCGTTTGAAGTCCCGCTGAGGCTCTCTTTCATCTTAGCCGTCGTCTCTTATACAACACCACTTTGCACAGTCCTCATCTTCAAACTCATCATTGTAGCGGTAAAAACCTATTTTGGATATTTAATACATAACCACTCACATGTTTGAAGCTTGTGCAATGCGATGTTACGTATAACCTTGAGCACTGAGCAGCAGTAGTTGATAAAAAGTTATAAGATACAATATCAACATAGTAGGATTTGTAAAACGTGTAGAACGCTCACTTTAGAAGACTAACAACAAATGAAAATCAATAGGTGAAGAGAAGCCATTCAGGCAAAATAGTGAATGCGGAGGCCCATTACCACAAGCCACCAATGAATAACGGGTACACGATCGAAGCACCATCAGAGCCCAGAAATAACTTACAAGCTGGTCATTTGGACGCTCAAGTAGCCAGCGATAACATGGAGTAAGATAGTGAGGCTATGATAGGAGGAAGATAGGGGCGCAGAGAGATAAAATTTGCCAATTGGCAAACGAAATTTCTTTTTGAACGTTTTTTACCTCAGTTTTTTTCGGTGGGGGTGGGTCTTTTGGACAGAAATACCCAACAAGCACATTGAAGTTTTATGGTAGCAAGGAGCGAAAAAAAAAAAAAAGAAAAATAACGCACTTTTTTTGCAGTTTGTCAAGTCTCTTTAATTAAACACATTAAATTAAGACAATGCTGAGATAGAAGCATTCGCTATCTGTGTAATGAAATTGGCGCGGGAAAATGATTCTGAGAGCAGTCAGCTGACCAAAAATTGAAGAACTTCTTATAGTGAATAAAAAATGTTGATATGTATGGACATCCTAGTGGACAAGGAAGGAAGGAAGGAAGGAAGAGGAAATATGGCAAAAAATCTCCTAATGGACCGAGTGGGAATTGAAGCTGCAATCTCTCATTTTCTCGTTTGGGCCAGATTTCCTCTTCCCTCCTTATCTGAATTTCTTAGAATATACACGGAGAGATGTCTCTGGAAAATATTTTCTAGAAAAAAGAATCAAGTGCCAAGATCAAATTTGAAATTCAGAAAAAAGTATAGTAGAAGGTTATATAGACATTAATGAATCAGAAATTATTTTAAAAAATAATGAAACTACAGAACAAAGTAGAGATTTATTGAGAAATACTTAATGATGGAGATAAAATCATGGTGTAATATTTCTATGGAAAAACTGATTGTAGGTTTTCAGCTTGTATTCTAAACTCATTCACCATAATGTTCCAAATAAAATTTTATGAGTGAAGCGGAGGAAGTTGAAATAATAACATTCGCTTTTGTTGCCGTTGGTACTAATCTTTTGAATGAACTCAGCGCAACATTTGTCACCTCCATTATCGACTACTAGGATGTGCCTTGAAAAGAAATTAATTTTTTTTTCCAATTAGATTTCTTTCCGGAAAGAAATGATGGAAATTTATGGTAATTTAGGAAATTATTATTTTTTTTTTTCAAGGAAAACAGATTTCTCTCAGTATATAGGCCTACTATCATTTACCTTATTACTATCACACGGTCCTTTGTTTAGCGACGTAAAACATGATTTTTCTTTCTATACTAAACTCAAATCATATCTCGACCAATAAGAATACATTTTTCTATAAACAAACAATGTGATTGGTTCGTCAGGTTGCACAAACTGTCCAAGTATTCGAAATCTATCAAAATTTGAAAGACAATGTCTCAATCTCATGACTGACAACTCTGACAAGAGAGAAGTGCCCACAATCTTTAACTCCCAAGATCACAAATTCATTCCAACAAGAAGAAACAAACACGCGAAAAAGGCCGAAAAGGCGGGAGGATGAGACTAGAACTAGAAGATAAGACAAATCAAAACAATATTACCCCTACTAAGAGAATAAAAGTCCACTAATTCTGTAATTCAGCTATGATTCCGATGAAACGAATATTTTAGCTTCAATTAATGGAAAAACAAAAACTGGAAATTTTGGAAGGGAAAGATGGAATAAATTTCTTTCTTTCATTTCTTTCCTTTCCAAGTAACTTTCCAGGAAATTTTTCCAAGGTCCATCCCTATCCGCTACACTACGATAGAGTCTTTCACGCTGACGTCACATCACTGATAATAATACAAACTATCGATCTTCTAGTGTTCTATACTGCCATCACAAATGTTAATGTACCTAAACAATTTTTTTTTGCACATAGCCTAGGCCTACTTTCCCATAAGAAAAAATAGTGTTCCAGAAATCGTTGAATACTTGGGAAAGAAATTGTTTGTAATGGAACCAAAACTTAATTTTTTATTACATTAGAAGTTCTTAGATTGCCATCATACAATACTTGTTTTGTTTACATTAGTGATGGAAATATAGATCTCACTCTTAGATATTTTTCAACGATATTTCTATACTGGATAATGCCACATCGAGCAAATATTATACAACCTGACGTCGACCGTGAATGATCCTATTTCAAGCATGTTGCTGCACAATGCGCAACAGGAATTTAATTTGATCTCCTTTTCTCTCCGTACTTACTCTTCAGTTGCCTGATGATGGTTGTCTTGCTGCGGCCAAAATCGGTAGCGTTAAGGGTATGCTCTACCTTCAATGAAATGGTAACTTGGAATACCTCTCAGGAGACTAATATTGCACAGAATGCGATGAAACTTTGGAGATTTATTGTTTAAGGTTACAGAAATACCGCTAATTGGTTCTGAGCGCGTAATATTCAAAATTATTTTTCACAATTTCCAATATACACTACTTGTAAACTAATTAGCGGTATTTCTGTAACCTTGAACAATAAAACTCTGAAGTTTCATCGCATTCTGTGCAATATTAGACTCCTGAGAGGTATTCCAAGTTACCATTTCATCGAAGGTAGAGCATACCCTTAATATTGTATCTCAATATTTGAAATTCTTTTGATCCTAACTTAATTGTAATTTTCTTAAAGCCTCTGATGCCAACTTTTCAATCTTATGCTCAAGTTCATTTCAACATTACCTAGTCAAATTTTTCGCTTTTCTCCATAAAACTAATTAATTTAACCACGCAGATTTGGAAATAAAGCTAATAGACCGATTCCCCGTGACGTCAGGATCTTCGATTTTGATTGAATGCTTGTTCTCTGCTGCTGGCTTTGGGGCAGCCATTTTAGAATCCCATAAGAATACACAGGGAACATTTCGATCATTCACCAGTATTCAAGAACAAGAAGTACGTTAGCAATAAAAGCTACATATTTGAATTCCACAGAACTTCTAGATTCTAGATAGAGATCTCTAATACATTAGGAACATCTTGTTTTTGAATAATTGTATGTGATCGAATTGTTCCCTGTGTATTCTTATGGAAATCGATATCATGATTGGCAGATTGGCCCAATAATTGTGATATCGATTACAAATATGGGTACTTTGACCATGGGCGGCAACTTTGGGGGTGCTCCGGTCAAGCACCTCTTGGTAAATCTCAGAGATGGAAACACGTGCATGCGAGGCGCGCCAATTTGTTGCCCCCACCCCTCTAAATTCACTCCGAGCATTCCTCGGGAAAATTATAAGTTACCGCCTATGACTTTGACTCACTATCGCTCACTGTTATCAACATTGTGACGTTACCGGGGAATCGGTCTGTAGATAGTTGATTTTTTAAACTCAGTTTAATTAGTTGGTACAAGCGGCCCTAGTTTTAAATTTCTCGTTTTCGATCGTTTCACGAGTTTAGTAAAGATATTCGAATTAAACAGCGCTAGCGTCGTGTTACACCCTGGCCAAAAGAATTGCATGAAACAGTGAAGAGAGACCAACTTGTAACAGTAACGTTTGACCAAAATAAAGAGCTCGAAGATATGACTTCAGTCATAAAACTGTTACTCCTATACATCAAAGACAAAACTCTTTTTTGCGGTTGCCACCTCACAACGTCACAGCCTTAAAGCCTAAAAGAACATTGTTTTATCAATATGTATATGTCTTTGGGCTGGGGATACAGAATAAACAAAGTTTGTCCAAGAGCACTCGAGACATGGGCATCATCAAAATTCACAGTTTAGGGTTCGCCTAACGCAGTTGACCAAGCGGTGAATCTGCAACACTCAACAATTGGCGTAGTGTACAGCTGTTTGCAGAGCTTCACAAGCATTCAATGCGCTAGGCGTACCTAAACTACAAATTTGGATGATGCCCGTATTTGTTAACATTATAAGTATAGCGAGGAGGACCTCTGTTTACTCTGTGGCTGGGGGTCAGTCTGAAATCTGCGTCACGTGACGCGACACTTCATGACGTCATCAATGATCTTGACCTACTTTAAGGGCTTAAATTTCGACCTTTGGCTTTCATTATACTGGGCCCAGTACACAGTATACTAGGCTTGAATTGGAAAAATTTCTACCTTTAATCTTCATTATAGTAGACTTACACTAACTATGCCTTATAATACTAGGCCTAAACTGCTATAGTAGGTTCAGCTCTCATTATATTGGCCTAAAATACAGTAGGCTAATCATGCTAGACTAAAAAGTGAGCTCCCAAAAGCTAGTTAACTTGAAATATTGTACATGCTAGACTTCCCCGAAAGCTAGTTAACTTAAACTATTGTATACCAGGCTAAGAAGGGGGAGAACGAGTGAGCCCCTACAACTTTAGCCAATATACAGTATACTAGGCTTGTACTAACTAGGTCTAAACTAAGCGGCTATAGTAGGTTTAGTCTTCATTATAATTATAGGGCTGATACACAGTATACCAGCCTTATGCTAGACTGAGAAGAGGGGCGAAAGAGCGGAGCGAGTGAGCTCCCAAAAGCTAATTAGCTTGAAATAATGTGCGAGTATACTGGACTTATAAAAGGTTACTAAGTTTTAGATATTAGCAAAATAACAAGAAAAAGACAAATGAACAAACTATCATGGATTTCGGAAATTTTTTCAAAATTTTGAACTTAGTAATCAATTTTAATTGCTTACAAAAGAGGAAATTTTAAAATTCATCAAGAAAAGGGTTTTCGACGCAATTGATGAGAGAGACTTGAGAGCAGCAAACTAAAGTGAATTGGGAGTTTTTTTTTTTTTTTTTTTTTGCTATTATCTCTTGATTAATTTTATTGAACACGGGGCTGTAAAAAATACTTTACGATCTTAATTTCGAACTTCACAGTTCTTAGAGTAGTGAAATATTGTGGAAACAGATCTTAGTTCGTAATTTATATTATACCTATCACTTGATCAGAGTCGTGGTTCGTAAAAAAGTGATATGTATTTCAAGTGAGTCAGTAAGGTCAGATTTTAACGTTGGGACAAAGTTTAGTAGTAAATACGACAATACTTTTCAGCTAC
Source organism: Aspidiotus rigidus (assembly GCA_035079385.1). Lineage (NCBI taxonomy): Eukaryota > Metazoa > Arthropoda > Insecta > Hemiptera > Diaspididae > Aspidiotus > Aspidiotus rigidus. The sequence continues at coordinate 2,849,167 of JAVHKY010000026.1, forward strand.
TTCTTTCAAACGATTCGTTATTAAATTAGGTATATGCCTACCAAAAATAGACCGTGTCACAATTTATTAATCATTCAATGATAATTGAAATAATTGATATTATATTTTTAATATTGCTCTCATAAAAATAGAGAGTGATAAAGCTTTTTGTTCGATTCAAAAAATTAAATGAACTACCAAATACGATACTTAGTATTTACCTCAAATGAATATCATATAAAACGAAATAAAAAATATTTTTATTCTTTGCATCATTCTCACTTGAGTCGGAAGACAAAACTCATAATTCTAACGAATAGGTACTTAAAACAAAAGAAAAATAAAGTTTCAAGTGTTTGCTAATGAACGCATCCTTATTAGAAGAATATTCTACGAATCATAGATACTATTTTAATTCTATTTTTACTCGACGCGACACTTTTAGTTCATTTCTTTTACTGTACTTCAAAAATTACATTTTATCGCATATTATGCAGAGTTACTCGGAGTTAGTTTAGCATGACTGATCGTTTTCAAAACAATTTAGTCAAGCTCAACAGTCTATCAAACCTATGAAGAGAAGGAACGTGACATACCACGCTTTCAAACACACATACCGCGTGAAGTTTGAAATTGAAGATCAAGGGAACTCGTCTTACATTGTTGGAAAACCTTCTTTCCCGGAAAATTTTGTACTGAAATATCGCGTGTACTCTGAAGAGAGTAAATTAAAAGTAAGTCCCGATTCGCCAAATATACCTCTTAATTTGTTAAGAACGAAAAAAGTTTTTGAACATTATTTGCGGGCAATTGAATTACGTCTAGCGAATCCTTACAAAGTACTCATTTTTTTCATGCTCGTACGATGAAAGCATTCCACTAACGAATGTTCAGTTGGTAACAGGTAGTGAAATTTTTCATTTGGCGCAATATATTTTCATTGATTCTCGATGCAAGCCATAATCGATCATCATTTTGAGCGAAATGTCTAAAATAGATGACATAACAAGAATAGAAGATCCAAAAACATCGAGTAAGTTCTTACTTTTTTCTTCTTTTTTATTTCTCTACGTACAAAATCTGATAGGTAGCTTGAAAATTTGATGAAAAACAACGCGAAATTTCCCCTAACTTTTACATATCATACCACTTCGTTTGACGGAAACTGTCAATATAAAATGTTAAAATGTAGTCCGTGCATTCTTTTTAAATCTTTTCCAACTTATGGAGAATCTCGTGGGACAACACAATCCCGAAGTTGTCTACACCGTGACGTTATTGCGTGGATTTCAGTTCGAGTAATTGATTATTAATTAAATTAATAATCAACTAACGAAAATATCTTTACGTACTTCACTCATGCGATGAAAAACTATTATTTTCCCTCAAAATGGAATTTGTTGTAAGGAGAAAATTTTTACTCATCAAGGAAGAATTAAGAACTACACTGTATGAAACGTAGACAACGGAAATGAAAGGACTCGATGCCCTTGACATTATTAACTTTCATTAACGTCGTTAAGCGCATCAATAATATCTATGACAATCTCGCCCTCTTCATTAAGCTTATTATAACCGTTTTTAATTTTTAATGTAAAGCTTTCTCTTTGCAAGCCGTAAATTCAATAATGGTTCAATTTTTCAGAGACCAAAGTTTCTAAATGGACTACTGTGAGAGAGAATATCGATTCAGGTTTCCTAAACCACGCCTGTGAACATCAAATTTTAAGAAGAAAACTTTCCGCTTCCTTTTCGCAAAAGAATTTTAAAAATAAAGATAAAGAATCGCTGAAACTAGAAATTATGAACTTGCTCAACGACCCTGAGGTGTTACGTCGATTATCGGTGCAAGAGGATAGTAGAAAACAAATGGCGCTCCAAGAACTAATGACTGAAATGATGGAAATGTTCGCTGAAATGAATTCTGTTAATAGGTCGGATAGCATTAAAAGACTAAAAGGTATCATCAAGAAGACTATAAACTGCGATTGTGGTCAGAAGCCTACGAAGCCCAGAAATAGCGTACATTTTTCCGACGAGAATATTTATTTCGAGATACCGCGTCGACGAAAACATAAGTTCAATGTTGTGACAGAGAAGTGCACTCATTATTGTTGTTTCGGTTTTTTATTCCCGACGTGAAAAGTTCCTAACACAAATATGGTATACACCAAAAATATTAATAATAATTTACATAGCGCTAATCGTACGGAATTTTTAAAAATAATATTCATCATACGGTTTGTACTGATTAAATGATAAGTTTTTGCAATTTGCTTTCGGCGATCTCGGTGTATCATAAGCGACTGTGATTTTTCCTCCATTTTTCTCGTCTTGTACACGTAACCCTAATTGTTCGCTCATACCATAAATAATAAAAATGAATAATGAAGCACAAATTTCTTTGGTCACGCGCTAACCTAAAGCTCCGTCAAGAAACTCAAGCGCTAAATGTTCGTTGACAGCTGAATCTAAATCTCTCTTCTGAATGGTTTTCTTCTTCTGCCGTATTGTTTGGGCGTATGTTTCTCTACCCAACCACTGTAAAAAGAGTTCCTGAAATTCATTTCATCGAGAATTATTGAAAAATCATACGTGAAAACTATCCTAAAATATTTTTTGATACTCACACACGATTTGGACACGAGAAACACTACTTCAGCACCAATGATATTTATTTCTGGATCAGATCTCATAATGGTTTTTATTTTACTAGTTGGTAACTGACATAGTCTATCAATTTTTGGAGCCGAAGAATCGTTGACGGGTTCATTTTGTGGGATATCTACGTGACTAGAATCCAGCAATGAGTTATCTTCTTCGAGATCGCCGACGGAATCTTGCATTTCATTATTGCTCAACGATTCTAACATAGATTCCAATACGTCATCTTTTTTTTTTTCTTCGAAAAACACATCTGTGTTTGTATCACTTTTTTTATGTTCTACTACTGCGTCATCCGTGTTCACGACACTACTATCGTGATCAGAAACTGAATTTACGTTATTGATTGTATTTTCGACCAAATTTCGAACTATATCATCGGTGTTCATTGTGGAATCGTGAATCGATGTATCATCGCCTGCGGGTACGCGATCATCAGTATCCTTGGAGCTGGGACTAACAGTTTCTAAAGACGTGTCCATCTCACTTTCTTATGGGTGAAAAAAGAGAATAAGATGTAAGCAAACGCAACATAAAAGTGATTATTCGAAGTTACAGTGCCTTTGGCTAGGACGTTATTCGAAGATACTGAGACAACCTAAACATACACCGACAATAATTTTGATTGATCGTCGAGAGTATTAGCAGCGACAATGAATCGGAATATTAGGTCATGAAATCCGTCCTCACAAGACACGTCTAGCGAAGAGGCAGACTGAGGACCACGTTGAGGAAGCCGTTCCAGTCCTCCAATGAAGACGAGCTATCCTCCAAGAGCAGCAGATTTCAAAATCTTCAAATTCGGCGCGAGGGCGACCAAAACGCACAACTCACCAGTTGTGTTCCTTCGATAGATCTCAAGCCGATAGAGGGGTACAGAAAAGCAAAGGTACCGTGAAGAGAAGACGTACGGGCACGATAAGTCTGTTGTAGCTAAGAAAGGACGACTGAACTCGGACACCTGCACTGTTTGTCATGTTTCCGCGTCCAAAGATATTCCTGACATTATTTCGCTCGACTGTAGTACGATTTTTGTTCACGAAGATCTCTCTGTAGACCATCGAGTGTGCCCTACGTTAAAAATGGTTTCCATTCCTTTGAATTGAATTTTTATTCATGGTATCTCCGAATAACGTCTTATTGAAAGGTACAGTACCTCCTTAAAATTATATGAATAGCTGCGATGATACGTACCTGTGTACGGGGTTTCAATCTTGAAGGCCCGATTTCTGTTACGTAGTGGTTTGATAGTATGATTATGATAGGATTCAATGTTTCGACATTCGTTTCTTCAGTCTCTTGAACCGAGTTACGAAAGAAACTTGATCGTACACCATTATACTGATACTTTTTATTGATTGATAAAAATAATGTTAATTAGGATAGGATGACTGATAGAAGTGATAATTTTCCCGCGTAAAATTAAACCAATACAGTCATGCAGGAATGAAGCAGTTGGCCTGCGGCGGGCTGATCTATCAACCAATTCTTAGGGTGCGTTATTGCTCCACTACTGTTTATGAGTAACAGCACAGAATCAAAGCCTCCTATAGTTAGAAGCCATGAACGTAAAATTGGCAACTGCACAACTGTGGGCCGACTTTTACATTGCTCTTATGGGGAGAAACTCTTTGAGCGTCTGTTTCTTAAGAAAATATTAAGTTTTTGAAAAAATCGAAAAGAACAAAAGTTGTAGCTTGTGAAATTTCCTTTAAATAAGGGTCAACTCGATTTTTTCATGAGAGAGGTGTTTTACATGTAAATGCGTGGGCCGAATGCGGTGTTGCCTTTCTACGTTCATGGCTTCTAACTATAGGAGGCTTTGACAGAATAGATTAGCTCTAATAAAAAATTCATAACAATTACCAACATACGAGCGATCCTGAAAAGTAGCAACCATTGAAAAATCGTAGACTAGAGATGCTGTTGAGTAAACTCGTCATAGGTCTAATTAATTCCGTTTAGTACTGGTAGTACCACACTGCCGTTCATTCATATTCGACTTCCAAAATTACGTTCGACTTACGTACGTGAAAGTCGTAAAGTCGACTGAGGACCATTTAATATAGATACCGGTATAATTATTATGATAGAGAAAAAAGTAGCGTAGGCTATGAAAATAACGAAACATTGTGAGCGTTGGAATACATTATTTGAAAAATAATACTGTCGAAATATCATTAGAAGGAACTAGAATCGACTACTAATACTATAACTCTATTTTTAAATTCATCAGTAACTCGAACAATACTCATTTTTTAATAGTCTGAAAAATCTAGAAGAATATTTTATGGTACGGTAGTGGTCTAATGAAGAGGAGAACTCGTATCAGTACTTTACTCTGGAACAATATACCGTGTTCTGGAACGAAATACCAGTAGATTTTCTTTCCCTATAGCGAGAACAACGAAATATTTTCTAGAATTTATAATCTCTTCTCTGAATTGGTTCAGCTCATACAACTTGATTTGAATCAGATTTATTTTAAGTTAGGTACATTTACTTTTAAAACAATATGGGTCCACTCGCTTCGTTTTCTTTTCCTCCACAAAAATCCCCATAATGTGGAGCCTGATAAGTATAAATTGTTACCGTACACTAATTCGATTTTTTCATTTCAACAAGTAGGTAGCCTGAAAGATGACAATTTAAATTTTGATAAAAAATTGTGTTGTTTTGATCGTTTTTCAATGCCTAAAAGTTTTTCTGAAAATCATGCCGGTTGAAATTAAAAAAATTCTTTTAGGAAGAGAAGTTCTTAATTCATATAGTAATAGCATTTTCCAACATCATGAATTTTGAATAATTTGAATATATCTTGAGGTTTCGCGCATGTAATTGAAGCGGAAGATCTATGATAAACTTAATCATTTCAAAAATGTTCCATCAAAATAAGAGGGGAAAAAATTGGAAGTCAAGGTATACAATGTAAATTCTAATTCAAAAATCTTTGTTCGGAACACTTGAAATTCAAATTTTATGTTGTAGTATTTCGTAAATTCTGGAGTATCAAATTCAATATCATTCGTGTAAAGGAACTTAAATGAATGACAGATCCGAAAAAGTAGGTGTGTGCTATTCCTTTTGTCTTCTCGTTTTTTATTTTTGTCTATTGTTTTCTTTGAGTTGAATTTTCATAAGAGTATAAAAGCTCTGACAGAATACAAATAACATTTTTTCACTTTATTTTGCTAAATTTTTCAGATCAGGTAAGTCGAAAAAAAAAACAAAAAAAAAATGATTCAACAGTAAATTCTGTTGTAAATCCTTTCGAAAATTGGCATGTAAACTTCAATTCGTGTGATGTTAGATTTCACTAGTATTAATAAAATTCAAAAAATCAACGTCGGTGTTTTTGTAAGAGAACTGATGTAAATGTTCGAATTAGCTAAGATGGTTTAAATGAGCAGAGATAGTAAATTTTATTATTTTTTCGTCATCACTGTACCACATGAAACCATACAAAAAAATAAGGAAATTTTGTAACGATCTCTTTCATTTTTTACTGGGAATTGATGGTATTGTTTTAGAAAAATTACTTGTAACTATACAGATATACACCCAACAAAAGAAAGATGAAACTTATTCTCAATCGTGTACTGAGTAATTTTTATCATTGCTCGTCACAAGTTATTCCTACTCTTCCTCGCAGTATTGCGAGTGTGATAAGTTATGCGATAATGAAGAAATTTACATTATAAAAGTACCAACGAAAATTATCTCTCTCTGTTGAATTATATGTAAGTATCTTACCCACAATCTACATACGTAGGTATGCTACTTCACTCTTTATCGTACTTTACTAGCTGGCTCGACGAAGCTGTCGAATCTTTTCAAGTTTGATTCGTGTATTTTAAATCACCGCGGAATCAGTCATTCATATAGGTCTCGATAAAAAAATTGTACCTTAAAATACTTTTTTCTTTTTTTGTTTTCTTTTCCTTCAATGTTTGAGAAGACGAGATAATATGAACGACTATTTAGAACGATTTGTTGGCCATGTAGCTGTAATTACAGGTAACGTAGACTTATTGTGAAGTACCCGTATCTTATGAAATACCTTGAACAAAATATACCTATTCATCTGGTTTGCTTGTTCCAGGATCTGCGTCTGGAATTGGATTAGCTACGTCGAAACGCCTGGTCGAGGCTGGCTTAATAGTTGTTGGACTAGATATAAAAGATACTCGTCTGAAGGTAAGTTGAAATTATTATTTTTAAACTGTTAATAAATGCAATTCTTACAATTTTTCAACATCTTCATTTTGAATCCACTTTCTTCTTTTCAATGATAAGGCTAAAATTTTACCTCCAACTGGGCAAATCAACATTGAAAGTCAGAAATGATGCGTGATTCATTGTGTTTTATTATTTTAGAAAATAAATAACAACGAAGATTTGCATGTTTTAGGAAGTCGATACGATTTTAAATGTAGGTGATAAACGAGGAAAATTTTTTTGGAAAGTATGTGACGTTTGTAAAGAAGATGAAATCGATCAAACTTTTGAATGGATACGTAGAGATGTAGGTCAAATTTGGGTGCTTGTGAACTGTGCTGGAGTTCTACCTCGGACTACGCTCTTAGGTCAGTAAATAAATAATATATTATAATACCTACTTAAAGCTCAGTTGTTTTCAAAGTGTGATATAAAGAATCCACAGCAACGGATGGTTGTTTCTCGCAATAAAGTTTTGGTATCCACAATAAACAGACCTCTCAAATTGTTTTTCTCCCGCAAAGGTCAGATTTCAAATTCATTTTTTTCTTTTCCAAGAAGCTTGCAGTTTGAGTCTTGCCTACAAATCCAGAGAGCTTGAACTGTCTTTAATACGTCTCAAACACCTGACTCCGATTTAGATGTCTAGGAAATAGGTAGATATGATGGAACCCTGCTGAAAATACTTTTACGACTGATTTTAGAGGCCAGCAGTGAAATTATAAGTAAGACATTAGACACAAATGTCAAAGGTTTACTAATGTGCGCTCAGAAAGCAGCAAAACTCATGGTAGAAGATTCTGTTCTCGGTCACGTTATTAATATTAATAGGTAAACTAGTTTTGTAGCAAAATTTGTGGTTCCAATTCACTTACAGCGTGCCTAATAAAATGATATTGAAATTGTAATTCCAGTATAAATGGTCACTATATTCGTAACAGCCCGAATACTGACATTAGCAAAACGATGATATACGCAGCATCCAAGCATGCGGTAACGGTCTTGACGGAGGCCCTTAGAAGAGAGATGACCAAACGCGACGTAATGATTAAATTCTCGGTAGGTCCTCGTGACATTTTTTTTTTTAATTACACATCAACTAATTAATTGTGTTTTCGTTTTTTTTTAAGGGGAGAGGAAGGGGAGGTCAAGATTTGCTGGTAGCAAGTTAAGGTTCAAGAGAGTCTTCTTCTCTTTTTTTTTCTTTTGTGAAATTTCCATTAACGCAATGTTTCAAATCTCTTTGAGGGAGAAGGGGGGGGGGGGTTTCCGATCTTTTATTCTGGTCTTCAATCTCAAAGAAATTTTTCCATTCTCAAAGTTTTTGATATCGATCGTGGCAGGAGTGCACCAATGATTATCTGATTCGCTCATCAAAAAAAAAAACATTATTTGTATTATTTGTAGAGCATTAGCCCTGGTGGTGTACAAACAGAACTCTCAAAACAAGGAGACTTAGCAGCTGAAAAATACGACGCAAAAACCACTCTGATGCCTGATAGTGTGGCACGTGCTTGCATATCTGTATTGAATACGCCTCCGACGGAATTGGTAAAGATTCTAGCCAATTATATATTTTTACGGTATAAGTGAAGATGTGGGAAGCTGGTAAAGACGGAGAATCAATCATTTCCAAAACAAATTTGATGACCTGTTTTCCGCATGCTTGTCTATCATGAACTTACTCGTACTTAACTCATTTTGAATAGGGAAATGTCTCGGTTTTAAATTTCTGAGTCTTGAATCCAAAACGATCCCAATAGACTGAGTAGACTACTTAGGTACCCTTGTGACCGTTAGACATGATGGTAATGTGTCGCTAGCACAGCTAAAATTGCGCCTCTCGAGTCGTTCCTCCGTGAACAGTTCATCAGTATGTAAGAATACAGTAACTGAAGAAATTTGTTGGCATTCTTTAAATTTATTGACTCTTCTTTTTTCTTAACACACAAAAATTACGGTATTTTGCGTTTTTAATGAAAATATACACCTTATCACCCACTTAGAAACTAACAAAATAGTTGGAGGATTTTTCCGTGGTTTCACTTAGGTATTTGACAAAAAGGAAAAAGAGTACTAGGAACCGCTGATTTATTTCAAAAAAATATATACGACGCCCGAGCGTCATCACCGCAGGTCGGCGAACGGTATTCGAAAAAAATCAGTGGTGCCTAATGCCTTTTTTCCTTTCTAGCAAAATAGGTTCATATTTTCCGACTTTGCATCTACTCTTTTATGCATGTAAACAGGTAGAATTTCGTCTCTAGACATTTGTCGAAGTAAAAAATAATATGGGTACCTATTAAGTAAGTTTTCTGTTTGCAGGTATCGGAATTGACGATTATGGCGATTCAACAACAAATTTGAAATTGCAGTTTTTCTTCCAGTATCAAGAGGTGATGGATTGTTGAAGTAATAGCGTAGATAGCCATTGTGAATAATGCAGAAAATTAAACTTTCCTATTAATTCAGGTTTACATCCAGTCTGTGACGAATGAAGTGAATGTATCTCGAAGAGAGAATTTATGGATTACAAAAATTCTGATGATTACGTTCTCATACATTTAGTTTGTGAACAACAGAAGATTTTTTGTTTTTTGGAGGGAAAAGAGAAGTTTTCGTGGCCATAGGTCTGAGTAAGAGTCTTAAATGTACGCAGTTACGAGTCCTTAAATTCTTCGTTCACTTTTCATTAGTCGTGCAAATCTGAAAAATAAGTCAGATTTCTACTTTTTATTTTTATTGGCATCTAAGAAGCGTAATCAGGAATTTAGCATACGAGTACATATGAGGCCAGGTTGGCATTGATAGAGAAGAAAGATAAATCACCTGGCCTGCCATCCTTTCACCGACCGCCTTGCCTGCTTGACCTTGTCGGCGAGTTATTTGAGCGAAGAGTGATAACACGATTGGAGAACTATAATTTCTGGGTGTCAGAACGGGTTCTTCGGATGCCGCAACCAGACTGAAGAAGATAGCTTTTGGGGCAATGAAAAAGCGCCAGAGTGCGTTCAATTCCATTCCGTGGTTGAAGACCTTGAAGATGCTACAAAACGCTAGAGTGCCTGGTTACCTATCTGCAGCTATTTAAACTACAGAGAGATCGAAGCAGAGATGTCTGCACAAGGCTTGTAGAACATTGAATTCAACGGCCTATTCAAGACAAAGCTACGACCAGGCGTGCAGCATCCTACGCCGACTACTTTTTGTCATGATTGGCTCGGTTGATGCTGTTGCCGAGGTGGAGACTAAGGTGAACCAGGGCTTAGAGGCTGTGACCCGTTGGATTGAGTCGCCCGGATTAAGCTTGGCAATGGAAAAACCGAGGGCGGAGGCGAAGCCGTTCTAATCTCGTTTAATCCACCCAGCAAAGTGTACTTATTAAGACTAAGAAGATACTGAATTATCTCGGACTCTGGTTCGCCAGTATGCTCAGCTCAAAATTTTGAGAAGGTGGCGGAGAAACACGTTTGTCCCACTTAATGCGGGGGCGTAGCCATAACGTTCTTTCAGGGAGCATATGAAGTACCTCAAATTTTTCAATCTCTTATGAGTTTTTAGCGGGGTACCCGCTATCCCTTTTGTTGGGGGTACTTCCAGAAATTTTTCGCCCGTGAGCGCGAGCGAGGTTCATGACGTCACGGAGGGGGACAGAAAAATTTCAACCCTCTAGCCATATATGATAGGAAGGTGACTTAGAAAAATTCCTACCTCCGAGCTATATATGATAGGAGGGGGACCTGGAAGAATTTTGAATCTCGAGTTCTCCCTTCGATAATGGACTTGGAAGAAGAAGAAGAAGAAGAAGAAGAAGAAGAAGAAGAAGAAGAAGAAGAAGAAGAAGAAGAAGAAGAAGAAGAAGAAGAAGAAGAAGAAGAAGAGAAGAAGAAGAAGAAGAAGAAGAAGAAGAAGAAGAAGAAGAAGAAGAAGAAGAAGAAGAAGAAGAAGAAGAAGAAGAAGAAGAAGAAGAAGAAGAAGAAGAAGAAGAAGAAGAAGAAGAAGAAGAAGAAGAAGAAGAAGAAGAAGAAGAAGAAGAAGAAGAAGAAGAAGAAGAAGAAGAAGAAGAAGAAGAAGAAGAAGAAGAAGAAGAAGAAGAAGAAGAAGAAGAAGAAGAAGAAGAAGAAGAAGAAGAAGAAGAAGAAGAAGAAGAAGAAGAAGAAGAAGAAGAAGAAGAAGAAGAAGAAGAAGAAGAAGAAGAAGAAGAAGAAGAAGAAGAAGAAGAAGAAGAAAGAAGAAGAAGAAAGAAGAAGAAGAAGAAGAAAAGAAGAAGAAGAAGAAGAAGAAGAAGAAGAAGAAGAAGAAGAAGAAGAAGAAGAAGAAGAAGAAGAAGAAGAAGAAGAAGAAGAAGAAGAAGAAGAAGAAGAAGAAGAAGAAGAAGAAGAAGAAGAAGAAGAAGAAGAAGAAGAAGAAGAAGAAGAAGAAGAAGAAGAAGAAGAAGAAGAAGAAGAAGAAGAAGAAGAAGAAGAAGAAGAAGAAGAAGAAGAAGAAGAAGAAGAAGAAGAAGAAGAAGAAGAAGAAGAAGAAGAAGAAGAAGAAGAAGAAGAAGAAGAAGAAGAAGAAGAAGAAGAAGAAGAAGAAGAAGAAGAAGAAGAAGAAGAAAGAAAGAAGAAGAAGAAGAAGAAGAAGAAGAAGAAGAAGAAGAAGAAGAAGAAGAAGAAGAAGAAGAAAGAAGAAGAAGAAGAAGAAGAAGAAGAAGAAGAAGAAGAAGAAGAAGAAGAAGAAGAAGAAGAAGAAGAAGAAGAAGAAGAAGAAGAAGAAGAAGAAGAAGAAGAAGAAGAAGAAGAAGAAGAAGAAGAAGAAGAAGAAGAAGAAGAAGAAGAAGAAGAAGAAGAAGAGAAGATAGAAGAAGAAGAAGAAGAAGAAGAAGAAGAAGAAGAAGAAGAAGAAGAAGAAGAAGAAGAAGAAGAAAGAAGAAGAAGAAGAAGAAGAAGAGAAGAAGAAGAAGAAGAAGAAGAAGAAGAAGAAGAAGAAGAAGAAGAAGAGAAGAAGAAGAAGAAGAAGAAGAAGAAGAAGAAGAAGAAGAAGAAGAAGAAGAAGAAGAAGAAGAAGAAGAAGAAGAAGAAGAAGAAGAAGAAGAAGAAGAAGAAGAAGTAGTCAGAAGTCAGAAGTCAGAAGTCAGAATCCAAATTCAAAAAGACAACACCCGTTTTCAAAACTTCAAAACTTTAAATAACATCTTTGTACTTATTATTAATCAAACCTCAGCACTTGGAAAAATTCTCCTTGAAATTGAAGCACGTTCTCACCATGATTTTCACAACTTCGAAAAAATTCAGGCTTTGTTTCCCGCTGCCATTGCATTCCTGCAATGGCATCTAATTTTTAGCGGGGAACCCGTTATCCATTTTGTTAGGAGATTACATCCTCAGAAAACGTCCGCGTCCGCGTCCGCAGGTTAGGTTAGGTTACGGAACTTAGAAGAATTTCGAGTCTCGAGCTATATATGAAAGGAGGGGACTTAGAAGAATTTTAAGTCACGAGCTATACATAATAGGGGGGGCGGGGACTTGGAAGAATTTTGACTTTCGAGCTACCGTCCGCCGTCCGCCGTCCAACCAAAAACTTGGAAAAATTTTGAGATTCGAGCTATATATGATAGGAGGGGGACTTAGAAGAATTTCGAGTCTTGAGCTATATATGATAGGAGGGGGACTTGGAAGAATCGTGACTTTCGAGCTATATATGATAGGATGGGGACTTAGAAGAATTTCAAGTCTCGAGCTATATATGATAGGAGGGGGACTTAGAAGATTTAGAAGAATTTCAAGTCTTGAGATATATATGATAGGAGGGGGACTTGAAAGAATCGTGACTTTCGAGCTATATATGATGGGAGGGGGACTTGGAAGAATTTCAAGTCTCGAGCTATATATGATAGGAGGGGGACTTGGAAGAATTTCGAGCCTCGAGCTATATATGATAGGAGGGGGACTTAGAAGAATTTCAAGTCTCGAGCTATATATGATAGGAGGGGGACTTAGAAGATTTAGAAGAATTTCAAGTCTTGAGATATATATGATAGGAGGGGGACTTGGAAGAATTTCGAGCCTCGAGCTATATGTGATAGGAGGGGGACTTGGAAGAATTGTGACTTCCGAGCTATATATGATAGAAGGGAATGTAGAATGATAATTTCGATTTGAATTATATGACAAGATTATCAACTCAGTTCCACACCACCTGAGAGGTCGAGTTAAGGAATTGCGGGTTCCCCGCTGCCATTGCAACGTCTGCAATGGCTTCTAATTTTTTTTCTCTTTTTTTTTAGTCATGGGGAATTTGTTCGAGGGGGAATGCCCCTTCGGCCCCCTCTGCTACGCCCCTGACTTAATGTTGATCCAAGGAGGACCAAGAGAAGCTAGACGAAGAATGTGAGTAAAGCAATGTCATTCCTCCTTTCTGGAAACTCAGTGTGGGTCGACTCCATGAAGACCGCGTACAAAAGAAAAATCCAACGAAGAGCTGCGCTTAAGCGTTCATCCACACCACCAGTAGTACCTCCCTATCCAGAGCGCTCAGGAGGAGCGCCAATAAAAAGAAGAAAAGGACAAGAATAAGACAGAAAAAAATCAACGAATAAGAAGAAGGGAGGAGGAAGAACCCCCCTCTGAGAAACCAGACTTGCGATGCAGTGCTGGTGAGCTCGTTGTGACCTTCCAGCGGTGGCTGAAAGCTCTGATGGGTGACTACCTGGGTTCCAGGTTGAGTACCGAGTGCTTCCTCGGGCCTCATTGACAGACATTGCGTAGCTTGTAGACTTTGAGGATAAAATGGAGCCAGGCAACTCTCAATCCGAGCCCTCTGGGTTACCGACGCAATGCTTAAACGGGTGGATCATGGTGGTGCGGTCTGTCGGGCAGCACTTCGAGTGTGAGCACACTCTGATACGCCCCATAATAAAAACTGTACTTTTTTTACCTCTTACATACATACGTATACATGAAAGGGAAAGTGACGGAGAAGCAATTTACCATTTAACGATACTCACGAGTGGCGTAGGAAGACTTGGAAAATTTTTCACCAAACGATTAATCCTGTTACCGATTATCGGAATCGACTATTAAAATTGAAATTGGTCCCAATCGATATCCTCCCACAAAACAGATTTTCTATTTGACGTAGTTCGCAAACAGCGAGTTTTTCTTTCAGAACCTCTGATTCCCAGAATATGAACAAATATGATTTTTTTCGATTCTTTGAATTTCAAAATTTTACGAGTTCCTGCTATCGTGTAAGTAGTTTTTGCAGATGCTCAACTGCGATTGCTTATCTTGAACGATGCCGCACGTAAAATTTAGAGAACAGTCCAACAAAAATTTTATCAGATCGTAAATAAAATCGAACATCCGTACTAAGCTGAAATCTATCCATATCACACCTAACATACACAAGAGCTTAAGCGTAGACGTATTGTTCGATTAGATTAAACAAATTTTGCCTAGTACGCGTAATGAAGACACTTCAATCGATCTTGGTTTTTGTCTTTGTGTTAAGTGAGTAATGATATTTTCTTGTCATTCTAGAAGATTGTGGTGTACCTAAAGACTCTGAATTGTTAGAATTTCTCACTCTTAGCTTGCAGAATAGATCTTCTTCAAGTGATTCGAGAGGCTAATTTCAGAAATTTCGATAGTTAAGCTACCTATATCTACTCGTATGAGTAGAGAGATTTGAGAAGTTTCACTAATGATGAACTAGAAGAGGAATATGTTCGACCTGAGGATTTTCCCTGCAGAAAGATATGACATACACTTTTCTATTTCTCTAATTGTGAATGAGCATTCGGGGACGCAAAATCCGTCAACGGGACCAATCAATAGAAAGAAAAAAGGGGTCCCATGCACAAGCTCCTGTATGCTATTCGGACGAATTTGCCTACCATCAACAATCTTATTCTCGCCCGTATTTTGTAAAGCTTAACGAGCAGACAACGAATCCAACCATACTCTTATATATCTAATCCTAGGTTTTTTATTTTATATAGTCATCCAAATAGTGGGCATGCATGTGAAGATCCCAGTACCGAAGAAAGTCGGAGAATGGACGGATAAGTGCAAATTAACGGTCCAACGGTGTAAATTTGTTTACAAAGTCTGGTCGAAGTGTCGAAACAGTAAGTTATACTCGTATAATAGAAATGAATTCACCAAAAACAATTTGGTAGAATAAAAATGGTCAATGCGCCCCCGTGAGGTACTTCCACCAAACTTAGTGCATCTCCTTTGTGACGTGAAAAAAGAGCATATTTTTTTAGAATTTTTCGAGTGCTACGCCACGGGTAGAATGAGGGCTAAATGTTCAGTTTTCTCCCGCGCACTATGACGGAATAACATGAACGTGAAAGAGTTCGACAATGTTGCATTCGCTTTGTCCCATTACAGTACCCATCCCTCATTCTACTCGTGGTGCACCTCTCAGAAAATTCTGATTTTTAACGTCGCAAAGAAGGTGCACTAATTATTAAAAAAGGGTGTGCCGAAATGATCTGCAGTACCCCCCTAACTCTCATGAGTAATGCTTGCAATGACTTGATTCTAGGCCTAAAGAGGAAGGTCAGGGAGGAGGGGTTAATCCTTACGAAGGCAGATAAAAGTAATGCCGTCGTAATTATGAATAAGTCCTCCTACGTATCCGGAGTTTATGACGTGCTCGGGCAGTGTGGTGCCCAAGGAAATGCATTTTTCAATTTTCCAAATTTTATCAAAGAAGTGAGGAATCTCGTGAATAGTAGTCAATTTATTATCAAAAGCCCCTTGACTGAAAAGGCCATCTTGGAACCCAATCCGGTTTCTCCCCTCCTTTATGGGTTGCCAAAAGTTCACAAAAAAGATATCCCAATGCGGCCAGTTGTATCATTCGTTTCGTCACCTACTTATACCTTAGCTAAATACATCGAGCGTTGGTTTAAGTCTCGAGTTGAGGTAAACTCTACATACTCAGTAAAGAACTCCGGTTTCCTTGCAGATAAGTTGAAGGACCGCAGTCTTCCTCCTGGAACGACTTTATGTTCTTTTGATGTTGTAGGTTTATTTCCCCACATTCCAAGGGCCATAGCCATGCAACACATGGGCGAGTTACTAGTTAAAGCTAACGTTCCTCACGAAGAATTTGCGAAATTCTTTGGCCTTCTAAATGTCTGCTGGTCCCCTAATTTTTGTAAGTTTGATGGGAAATTTTTTGAGTTCCCCGAAGAAGTGGGGATTCTCATTGGCTCCCCCTTGGGTTCGCTCATTTCGGAGGTATTTATGTCGAAATTCGAAAATGATTTATTTTCCTCCGGTCAAGTGTTCTTGAGTCACGTCCACTACTGGCATAGGTACGTGGACGACGTATTATGTGCGTGGACCGGTCCTGTGGAACTCTTGAGTGAGTTCCTCAATTATTTAAATAGCCAATACCCTTCCATAAAATTCACATTGGAAGTCGGTGGCTTATCAATAAACTTTTTGGATTTGTCCATCTCTATTAATTATGGCATCCATGAGTTTGGTATTTATAGAAAGCAAACGTTGACCGATATTGTTATCCACGGATCGTCCTTTTGTCCTACTGCCCATAAGATTGCGGCTTTCAATAGCCTAATTCATCGGCCGACTCAAATACCTTTGAGTCAGGCGGCTTTTCAAAAGGAACTTGTGACTATTAAGCACCTGGCCAGGGTTAATCAAGTTAGAGTGGATGTTGACCTAATGGTCCGGAGGAAGCTCACTGGAAAATGCCTCGATTCCACAACCTCCCTCCCTAGGGACCACCTAGACAGTAGAAAGAGGTGGATTAGAATTCCTTTCCTGGGCAAGTTCTCTTCGAAATTGGGACGTGTCCTCCGCCCTTTTGGATTCCGGCCTGCATTTTATAATCCTAACACGGTTAAAAGTTTATTTGTAAGATTAAAAGACCCCGTTCTTGTGGCCGAGAGGAGTGGAGTTCATAGTGTAGCGTGCAACGATTGCTCGGGTATCTACGTAGGAATGACGGGCCGCCAGCTCCAGATTCGGGTAGCTGAGCATAGAAAGGCTTGGGAGAAGGGTAAATTGGGTGAATCGGCATTCTCCGATCATTTAATCGAGAGTGGCCAGAAGTTTAAGGAAGGTTCTGAGGCCCTCCTCCATAGGATGAATTCGTACTTCAAGCGGTTGGCTTTGGAAAACATGGAAATTATTAGACACCGGAATAATGAAGACATCACTCTTCTAAACAGGTATATTCCTGATGAGGGATCAATTTGATGACTCACTAGTTTAATCATGAATTTCATCTCGTATTCCTCTGTCTTCGTTGATGTTGGGTTCAGTCGCTTCCGTTCACTTACGCTTAGAAGATGGTTAATTAACCGAAAGCGCTCGCAGCTGCTCGTTTTGTGTGGTATCTTTTGTAAAACGCTACTCTCTTGAGTACAACCCTTTTTAATAATATGTTCAACCATAAAATTGAGGAACGAGTTAACTCGAAGGTGTACTAAGTTTGGTAGAAGCATCTCACGGGGGCGCATTGACCGTTCTTATCCTGCTAGACTCTTTCAATATTCGTGATGATAACTGATAATTAATTGCCGCTCATATTCTGTTCATTCAGAGGAAAACTTTGACAGTCTAATCCGAAACGGTGCCTTGAATGGATTCGAGGATAAGATCGTGGATTTCATGAACTGCGATACCAATACTATGGTTAATAGATTAAAAATTTGTGGCGGGCTGAAAGGTCGAGTAAAAACCAAATTGATGAGAATGAGTTTGATATTATTTATAAAGGAAATAAAAAAAGGATTTCGAAGAAATCTGGAGTACCTCAACACCCATCAAAAAGGCGTCAAGAACGATACCGTCATTTTAACGTGAATCGATGGGCTAGGATGGTGGCTTCGGGAATTTTTGAAGATTAGCCATCGGTCAAGAGGCTGCATCGGACGTCCGCTAGCATTTAGGTGAAACGGAATATTTCCCTCAAAACATATTATAAGACGCGCCTTCATGTGCCAACTTTCTCAAAAATTCGTCAAGTTCTTACAACGTGTTCACCTTCTTTCAATTTTAAGATACATCAAAAACATCCAACTTTTGTTCATTTTCCCCTTTTTCCTGAAGGAATCATCCAATGTAGCTACTTTTCTGGGGAAAATTTGTTGACGATGTTTTCGCAAGTCTTGAACGAAGTTTTCAGGAATTTTTTCTGAGGAGACTTTGAGTGCTATAAAGTTGACTTCTCTAATCACTTTTTGGGGGGAAGGAAACAACTCGGCAGCGCTACAAGCTTTTTCAAAAATGAGATACGGGGAAAGGGTTCCGAAGCCCAATAATCGTTGTCTATTATCTTTGATTTTACCCATTTACCTCTCTGTGGAGAGAGAAGCACACGGCGCACATTTATACGCATTGCTTCTCCAGAATCCAAGAGAACGAACTCCTCCCTCACATCGACGTACCCAAAGCTAGACAACTAAAAATTGTGATATTTTTTTAGGATTCATCCTCATAAAATTTTTTTCTTCCTCATTATAAGTTTGTATTATTCACATATTCGTAGCTCTACTGTCTTTTTTAGTAATTTGTTTTGAAGACCGAAACTGGCCAACTGTAACAAATGCTTTATTAAATATAAATTTACAGCATCTTTTTTAAAATTCTCAACGTATAAAAAATTTCAAAAATACCGTGCTCTTAAAATTGAAAATAACAGAGAAAAAAAACAAAAAATCAACTATCAAAGTAAAGCGCCAGCATTCAGAGGGTTTAATCTGGCAAATTTATGTGATTTGATTTTCAAAAAACATTACATTTACAGAAGTGGTGGCCAAAATACATTGGTGAAGAGACTGAACATGCAGTGAAATTACTTGAGCAAAATATAGCACACTGGTCCAGGATGTAATTTGGCAAACGCCCGGCCATTGCCCAAGAGCTGCTCTCTCATAACGTGGTAGTACTTGTATCCTATGTACGCGAAACAAACTTTGAATCCTGCGGATCGGATATAGCGATTAATAATAATTTTATATAGGAATGAGATTGCGAAAAGTTTTCAAGATGATGATGAAGAAGAAGAAGAAAGCACCTCGTGTCTATTTTTCTCACAATATAATAGACCGCGGTGCGGATGTCAATGTCACACGCACGCATTCTCGATTACGTATGCTTACTCGTTCAAAAATACACAAGATCTAAGTAAAATAAGCAAAGTAGAAGAATACCTACGTAATTAAGATATAAAGCCCGTGAATCGAATATAAATTTGCATATATACGAACCTATAATAACAATGAAAATTACTATCACCAGCATTGAAGCCTCCTCCAGCACAACGACCTTGTCTTGAACGCCAAATACATTGATTAGAGCGGTTTCAAATGTTAGAACCACGCTGTTCATGACAGTTCCATAATGAAAGATAAATACAGCGCACAGAAACAGTACGTCCAGTATTTTATAGATCAGGAATGGTATCAATAGACTCGGTCGTCTCTGAAAGTTTTCGATTAAAATGACTCCGAGTATTTGCTATAATATTATACTTCCCGAGTCTTCCACTAACCTTTCCAATGGAATAGAGTCCTGTTATTGCTGTCCAAAGATCACCCACAATGTAACAAAAGAAAATATTCGAGTTCTCTAAAAAGAATAGAGAGAAATCAATTGACTTTGTAATCCGTTGAACAAACTGTACTTGGTTCTCCATTCAAAACTTGAACCGTAGTCTTTTCCTGTATTCCTTATTGGGATTTAAACTTAGAGTTGGGGAGTTGGTAGCCCTGACGATATTCACCCTTTCGTTCAATGCTTTTTAAATGAAGAAATTTCACGCACCATAATTAATAGGATATAGTTTTTCAAAGCAAATACAAGCATAAATTTTGTAGTCTGTATCATCAACATTAAATACAAAAAAAAATTGTAGCAATCAATGATAATTATATTAAAAAAATAACAGTTGATTGAAAATCAATGTATGAACGTACATTAAATTCTCTGATACACCCTTTCAGTAGCGATCTCTAGTGTAGGTTTAAACCCCGATTCTAGGGAGTTCGCCCTACGATGAATGTTAGAAACAGGGCTGCTCAGCCCAGTGTATTGCAGCTGAATGATTTGGCTCAAGTTTTCGGCTTAAACTTAAAACTTTTAAAAATATAGCTTTGGCTTTCAGCTTTTGGCTTTTCAGAAAATAGAGTCAGCTTTTGGCTTTTTTTGCTAGCTTTCAGCTTGCACAATGTAAACGAAGAAAACGAAGGCTTTTCCCGCACACATTTTTAATATTTAAACAACGTTTGTTTAAATATTAAAAATTTGTGCGGGAAAAGCCTTTGTTTGCATAATTATCCTTGCACGTATAAAAATTCCTTTTAGTTTTGCACAATGTAGGTATTGTATTTGTATTGGAGCAAAACCACTTTTTGCCAGAGGTTGAAAGCCAAAGATAAAACTTTAGCTTTTGACTTTGGCTTTCAATTTCAACTTGAAAACTTTTTGGCTTTGTATTTCCCAACAAAAAATATGTTTCAAATTTTGACTTTTGGCTTTTTCTCGTCAAAATTCTCCAGCTTTCGGCTTAAAACTTTCAGCTTTCAGCTAGTTTTCATCTTTTCAACCTCTGCATACACAGTCGAGAAAACAAAAAAAGTAGTTGAAAAGAGAATAGGGGAAAAAAGCAGCAGACGAGAAGTGAAAGAAAAAGCTCAAAACAAGCTACCTCGCAGGCGAGCTAGTACCGCGGTCGGCTTCCTACTTTGACGATAGTTCTCGCTACTTAAAACGCTTCGAACATAGAAATACATGAAACGCGTATTCGCAAATACTTTTCAAAACGCCTCTGGTGGTATTGAGATTTACCCGCATGTGCTCACATCTTGCTCCCTATTTATTTCGATTTCAACATTTCACTGATAACGAGCGTTACACGCATTCTGTGCATGTTCATGTTCAATTAAGATTTGATAAACAAAAATATCAAACGAGCGTTACACGCGAGATTTGTTTGCACGCATTCCGTGCGACCGTGCATCTCTATGTTCAAAGATTTTGAATCTAAAACGCACCCTTTTCAGTGCGTCTAACCATGGCCGTCTCTAGTTACAGGCCGGTAGGCTGAAAAATGACAGCAAAACCAGGGGGCTGACGTTTACATGCACGCTTATGGGAAATACCAGAAAGATTTCAAATACTCGATTTTTTCTCAAATACGGGGCATTCTAAAGAAAAAGTGAAAAGAACTCAAATTAAAGCACGGTATAAGATGAAGAGGTAATGACACAACGCTAAAATCGTGTCCGCAGTTTTGAAGTTGTACGTACAAACTTCCGCTAGGTTTGCAGCGAACACTCGGGCTGTTTCCCTGTTCCTTCTACACCCCACCTGCGCCGAGACGTTACCGTTGGTACCCTAGTATTGATGAAATTTCCAAAGATTATAAAAAATCCAAGAATTTACTTAGAAGGGTGATTCTTTCAAAATTTTATAGAGTAGATTAAATGGTATTTTTATGCCAAATATGAAATGCATCGGCTGATTCCTGATCCTGCAATAAATTTTTGAAAGTAGCGGCGTTCCCATAAGACTCTGTACATTACCCATCACTTTCATCACGAGCGCTGCGCTCGGGATGTTCAGAACTACTTCAAAATCACGGACAGCGTTTACCACAGTCAGAATACGTTCGTGTCACTACCTCTTCATCTTATACCGTGAATTAAAGAGAACATTTTTTTATTTTTTGCTGGTTTTCTCTTTGAAATCCGTTCACTCGTAATCAAACGACAAGCATTTGAAAATGAAATAAAGTCGTGGTAGCGGACAAAGTGCGGTACAACTGTAACACTTTGCCGCACGCCGGCACGCAACCCGAATCGTCTATGTGAGCTGATTGCAGCGTTGACAGATTTAGTCTACCGGCCTGTAACTAGAGACGGCCATGGTCTAACAGAGTACTGATGGCGATACAAAACAACTTGAGGATGAATGAAAATATCGAAGAACGATACAATTAACGTACTCGCACTAGAGCTACTTGTACTAGGCTACTACGTTAATTCCGATCTAGACCTGCAGTGTGCAACTTACACTCAACTAATAACACGACGTAGTAAACGTATTGAAAATTGAAAATGATGAAGAAAGCGTGGAAGTAGTTGTTACAAAAAACAAAAATAAATACAGAGATGGGAACGCACAAAAAAATAACTCATTCTCATCATGATCTGATAATTGCTCTCGTGCTCAAATGAGATAAGGTAACACGTAGTCTAACCTGCAGCGTGCAGCTAACAGTCAAGTGATAACATGACGTATGTAAACAAACTGAAAATTGGAGGAGAAAAAAAAAGTGATTGTAAGGTGGTCTGCCGCAGCTTGCAGCTGTAGGCCGACCACAAAAAGAGCTAAGTGAATGAAACTTTTGGCTGTTTGCTTCCTATCAAAGAAATGTTTTCAACTTTTGACTTTCGGCTTTTTAGAGTCAAAATTTTCCAGCTATCGGCTTAAAACTTTCAGATTTCAGCTAGCTCTTGACCTCTGCATTTTACGCAGTGGGGAAAGGTGTGACGTGTCACGTGTGTATTTTGAATACGCGTGGTTTTGCCGACTATATTCGATACACTTTATTATGTGTCTGTGGACGCTTTTTTTGGTCGTTTTATACACGCTAGGGTATGGCGAGACTCTCTATTCTTTTTCAAAAAATGAAGATTTCATGATGATAACTGGCTATTTGGTTAAGTGAATGTGATGGTTAAATGTTGAAAAGTTGGGTTGAAACTTTTTTTTTTTTTTTTTTTTCTCGGGAAAATACACATTTTCTACAGAAAAATATTTTTCTCCTTGAAAAGCTTTTAACAAGCTGAAAAATATAGCTTTTGGCTGGCTTTCGGATGCTGTAGAAAAAAGCCTAGCTTTTAGCTTCCAGTTTCTTGATAAAAATACGGCTCTTTGTCGGCTATTGGATTTAGCTTTCGGCTAGCTACTCAGCCAATTGTATTGACTGAGAACTTGGCTAAAAGCTAACTCTTCAAATTTATTGGCTTTGGCTATCAGCTAACCTGGTCTTATTGGCTAGCTAACAGCTAGATAATTTTGGGCCAAAATAGAATGGCTACCGGCTGAAAGTAGGGGAGGGGACACTCCAATGCGGATGGATGAGATGTGGGGAAGAAAATATACTAACCGTTAGCAATTCCAATTTGAACCAATTTGAATTGCTAACGGCTAAGCTAATGGCTAACGTGATTTCATTAGCCAGCTAACGGCTAGCTAATTTTGCTCGATAATTGCTCGTCCAACGGTGAACAGCTAATGGCTTCGGCTTAGGTAAGCACCCCTGGTTAGAAATTGATAATTCGTAGGAGAATGATTATGCAATATGGAACACCAGAAAAGCCTTTAGGAGTCGGAGCTCAAGTTTGTTCTTTTCTGATAACATCACGATCTATAAGAAGAACAGAGATACTTCTGAAGAAAAGTGAAATAAATGAGTGAAAGGATTCTTCTAGCGCGAGATATGAAAACGCACTGAGACTGAAATCAGTTTCAGGAAATTTTGTAGATTTTCCAGAACTCCAATGAATACAAATTTAATAAATTCGCTTTCCACCCTTCGAGAATGGCTGATTAGCCGAAAGCGCTCGCTTTCTTCTGTGTTACTCTTTCGAGTATCCTCGTCATTAGTCATTTCCCTTACTTACTCAGTACAGAGAACACATACAACTGCATGTCAAGATATATGTAATAGAGGAATATAAATCTTTCTCTTGAGCTGTTGATATATCTTCAGGAGGGATTGGCAGAAATTCGATTTCGATAAAATCATAGTTGAGCATTATGGACTGAAATTAGAGTTCAAGGGAGGTATGACCAGACCACTCTATTTCATTTCTACTGATTCTTCTGAAATCTTTCCAGAACCACCTTAATGGACGAAAAGACAAATATTCTATTGTAGTGTTGATAATTATCTTCCCTTTTTACCCTCTAAAGGATGAATCTAATACCAGGTTTGTAGCCAAAGGATAGGCCTCTAAAGGTTTCTCCAGCCCTCCTAGCCAAGAAAACAATCGTAATAAAACAAAGTATCACTATTACGCTCGATCCGTCCAACTTCCTTAGAGCTTCATTTACAAACTAATCTAGCCAGGGGCCTGTCGACCACTCACCTCATTCAATAAGTGGTTTATAACACTTAAAATAGCCGGTTGTGTGTTTGTAACTTTCTTAGATTAAGGTAGAGAAGCATCATGAAACAATAAAACATGCACAAATGTCTGCTCTTTCTATTAGGGTTTGAACCCTTGGACCATTAATGGTTCACAAAGCATCCAAATTTTATCTGTCAGTAATTTGGAACAAGTTTTCTCAATTGTAGTACCTGCAGTGGTGTTCCTTCTGAATTCTTCAAAATGTAGCAGTAAATACCCAATGACGGATAAGAATGAAGAAATCTATTCAAAAAGAAAAAGGAAATGATAATAATGATTACTGTAAATAAAGAAAAATAAATTATAATCAATATACTGTGGGGAGCACTGAACTTTAAGCACCGTTTCCTGATGGCAGCGGTAGTACGCTACCTAAGCAGCCCAATGATAAACCTAGGGAAGGCCGAAGGAAGCAAGAAAAAGGCTCATGATGAGTACCGCATTGTCGACCCTCTTCTGTGTGGTGTTCCAGTATGGATCGACTCCGTAAAAATAGCCACAAAAGGAAAGAAATGGAACAGATCCAAAGAAAGGTTGCGCTGAGGTGTCTTAGTGCCTACCACACGATCTTGATGGAGGCTATTTGTGTATTAGAACGTTCATCGTCAATCGAGCTCATCCTTGATGTTCGAAGCAAAGAAAAGGCTTTACGGGTCAAGCAGTATAGGCCAGGCTTCCTTGCTTCAGGAATAGAAAGGAAGGATCGCTCAGGGTGAGTTAGGTATACAGACGACACGTGTGCTAATACGCGACTTTATAATGAATGGATGAAACGAGACCATGGTCAGCTGAACTCTTACTTGACGCGGGTGTGAAGCGGTCATGGCTGCTTCTACAAGTTTCCTCAGGAGAAGTTGAGGAAGTTAAGCTGGCAAAGTGTTCGCATTGCGATCAAGAGTTTCGAATGATGGACCACAGCATACCTTATTTGAGTGCGAGGTGTAGCGGGGCAAGCTTAGTAAGAGCTTGGGATCGATATAAAGAGCTTGAGAGCGGGTAAAATGGACAACCATTTTTTTTGTAACTTACTTTTTAGCTGAAACTCGATGGCGTGGCTAGCGGCTCCGTGTGATTTTTCTATCATAATTGACACCGAGCCACTAGCCGCGCCGTCGAATGTTTACTTACCAAAAATAGAGTCAGTAGAGAAGCCATCAGCTAAAAAGTCAGTCACAAACAAAATTGATGTCTATTTTACCTGCTCTCGAGCTCCCTAATCGATGAAGAACTTACTCCGAGTAGTCTGGTAGCCACCATGCTAGGTTCCAAAGAAGCATGGAATCAGGTGTTAGCATTTGCAGCGACCGTCATGAAGAAGATGATGGGCACGGAAAAGAATAGGCAAATGCAGAGCCACACAATGGACTACTCAACACCAGTGTACCATCAACATACGGGCGACACTCTCCGAGGAGAAGACCTAGTGTAGGGATTTGAACACCGAATAAAGAGAGACTCTGACAGCAAATTAGTGTAAATTATGTCTAGTGAGTGCACTAGAATAGGCAGCTTGGCGGTTGCCAAGAAGAGGAGGTTTTGCTGAGGAGGTTCTTCCAACAATGAAGTTACACTGAAGTGATCGATGCCGGTGTCGGAGGAAAAAAATTAATGCAGACGCAACCCGCACCCACTTCACTATTTGGGCCGAACAGCGCCGGTACCGCGCACTTTGAAACGAGAAAATTAATGACGATGCGAGTGACGGGCGGAAAGTTTCCTTGAATGGATCTGAATCAATTTTTATTACAGAAAATAATTTGTGACCCAGTCTACAGAAACCTGCCTTAGTGTTCAATAACAATCAGGAGAAAAGGAATCTTCCTTCCTCTGTGAAAGATTCTTTTCTCCTGATCGATATTCATCGCTAAGGCGGGTTTCTGTAGACGGGGTCACATTTGTAGAAAATTTTACGCTCTACAAATTTTGTCCCAATTTGTCTCCTAAATTATCTCGTTCCCAAGTTATTTTGAGTTTACTCACTGAACATTTAAAATAGGAGAATCGCCCTACTCCTGTTTATTTCAATTTTACCGATCGCGACGATCCTAGCGGATAGTCGGCCGGAATGAAGGACGGGTGGCTGCACATGTGACCCAAGCGATTAGCGGGGGAAAGGGTAAAGTAAAAATTTGCCTAGCCAAAATTTTCAGTTCACTGATGACGTCATAAGGTAGGCGTGGCCGAAGCTTAAGCTATAGAATTCGTGTCTGGTGTGAATTTAGAAGTAAACAGTGCATTGCGGTATACATGCGAATTTAGGTGAAGGTCTGCACTCAAGTAGCAGAACAAATACTATTCGCCAATCGGTTCAATTTGATCGAAAAAGTAAAGATTTGAGAAAATTTCTCCAAAAAGTGTTAAAGTTGAACACACCTAAAAGATAATTATGAGGCCTACAAATATCAAATAATGATCAGGGCAGCAGAGTAATTTTACTAGTATAACCCCTTGAGGTCAAAAATACCGTATCAACTTTTTAGTCCATTTTACATATCGCCACTAGCACTCCTACTGTACTCTAAAAGTCTAGAGAGCCTCTATAAGCAAACAATCTAGGCCAAGAGTCTGGAGGTTTAGATGATACAAAAGCACAGGCTTGGCTAAAATTCGTAAATTGATTAGGTGATGGGCTAATTTAGTTAGCTTAGTCCTGTTATTAGAATACGCTACCTTACGGAATTTAGTACATCTGCGATGACGTCGTGGGATAGGCAGTTTGTGACGTTATCAGAGAGGTAGGTATGGTCTTGACCTACTGTACTTCAGGGTCTTGTAAATGTTTCGAGTTTTGATCCGAGCTTCATGTATGAGGGGAAGAGAACTTGAAACAACAATATAGATACGAGGCTGGGACTTGGCCGCCTTCATGATCTTCTATTTAGGGCTAAAGCCTCGAAAACTACCTTTCCCTGAATGATAGAAAGTATAATTGCAACTCGACCGCATTTCAGCATGTAATAACTAAGAATTGGATAAATTTTACTTACAAAAGTTAACCAGAGGTAGACGTTTGTAACTTTGTGGAAGGTACACCCTAAAATGGGTACACGACTTTTTTCCTGGGGCAACATTGACTAGGATAATAGATACAGTAGTTTCGAGCAGGTAAATTTGGATTTCGAGATCAGCCGCACTACATGAAAACTTAATCGCGAACAATTTTCAAAAAACGAAATTTTGTTTACTTCCGAAAGATTACGCGTCGCCAGTAATTTTTTTTCTTTTTTTTTTTTACTGCAAACGATTCTTTGCTCCATAGGACTGCTATGAACATGAAACGTAAACGCTATTCACGTTAGTTATAATGTCTCGATTAGGAATGTGAGACTTGTAAATCTAATATTAATATGCCGATGATGACGCTGAAATAATAAAATAACACGCACAGCATGTAGAAGATGAATACAAATAATTCTGTCTGTACCGAGATGCGGCGAAATAAAATTGAAAATTTGAAAAAGTTTTTTATTGTTTGTCATGAGAGCTTATTGTCGATCCTAGGTCTCACGTTTGATTCTGAATGAACACTAGCGGGAATAATTTCATCGCATATTTGAGTTTTACAGTACGCGTATTGTAAGAAAAGTTTATCCGACTATCAAGACTAAGCGACACAGGGTCGAATAATGTCGACTCTATTCCGACTCATTTGTCGTGCTAATTTTAGGCGGTTGCTTCCGAGTCAATATTTCTTGATTTATGATAGATCTGAAATTAACTGCTCTATTGCGTCGCTTGGTCGATTTTGTTTCGACCTCAAATTGATGTCATGAGAATTTTAATACGAAAAAATCAAGAAAAAAAAAAAAAAGGAGGAAAATTGTAGGAAAATATTATTTAATATGGTAAGTTCAAGAAATAATTTTGATGGTACTCACTTTTTACGTCACTCTTAGTAGAATACCTAATACATTTTTTCAAGAAGATTAACTCTCAGGTGGCTGTGGTGTCCTTTTAAACGATAATTTGACATAAATACAATACAAGACCCAATTTGAATGAATGACGTACACTGAAATGTAGTTGCAAGTATGAGTATGAGATAGAAGACAGCAATTGTAA
The DNA here is from genome assembly GCA_035079385.1 of Aspidiotus rigidus. Lineage (NCBI taxonomy): Eukaryota > Metazoa > Arthropoda > Insecta > Hemiptera > Diaspididae > Aspidiotus > Aspidiotus rigidus. The sequence continues at coordinate 2,877,263 of JAVHKY010000026.1, forward strand.
GTATTAATTTTTACTCACCCGTGAGGACGATGAACGCTACGCAGGCTATGGCACCAGAATATATTTCTTGTTCAGAAGGAATACTCTGAAGCATGAACTCCGTCAAACAAATCTGAATCACGAGAAATGTCACAGTTTGGTTGACCAGCAGTCCAAATATCAATGGCGGACAAGGCTACGAATGAGGCCCTATCAATGAGAGTCTAGCCTGAAGAATTTTCACAGAATGGTTGAATTGTACTCACTAAAATTACTCCCAAAAAGGAAGAGACACTCGTTGTCACCGAAGTGAAAGATAGAATCACTGCAGAGTAATATAATTTTTCATTGCGAAATCTTGAAAAAATTGAATCATCATTAGAAATAAAAACTTAAAGGTCGTAACCAATGAGGAACGAAAGATTTTGAAATTTTATTCGAAAATAAGAAAAACGGAAATTATCAAATGAAAAATAAACAACATTTGTATTCATCGTAAAATTTGTGGAAATATTGATACTTTTTTTTTTTTTTTTTTGTAGTCTACATTATCTCACAATCAAGTTGATTTTAGATAAAGCTGAGATTGCAACTTTTAGGTATTCAGCTAATAAGCCTAATTAATTTTATTCTCGCTCAGTAAGTTACATCCGTGACTCATTAAAGGTCCTTGAGCTAGAGTTATGCAGGGCCTAGGTACAACTTTTGAAAAACAAAAAAGTTGAAACTTCGAATCTTCGTTTCAAACATTAATTTGACGATTAAAACTTCCGTACAAAGAATGAAGGACGATTCATGAATAAGAAATCCCAAATACGTAAATGATATGGAAGGAGTTAACTTTTGTTCACGCAATTACTGTTATCACATGGCAAAATCTCTTGATCCTCTCAGGAAGAAAAAAAAAAAAAAAAACTATAGATTGTACTCACAGTTTTTTTGAAATCGTCATTAATAAGTCACTATGAGTTGACCAAATACTTATGCCGAAGATTCCCAAACACTATGGACAAGATAAAAATTAATAAAAAATGAAAAAATAAAAATAAGTCGCCTAAACAGCCCAAAATCTGGGGTAAAAATTGAAATATCAATTATCGCTGGATTAGTGTTTGTGTTTCTGAGTGATAATGTGTATTCATTAACGATAAGTCACTTACAATAAGAGGAAACACTCACCAAATAAAGGATGCATATTTGTATTGCTTTACTTTTGAATTTGCATTTGCAGTAACAGGTATAATTTTCTAATTGAATCATGGTGAAGAAAAATTTCATTTCATGACTGAATTAAGTTTTACGAAAAAGATGCACGTATTCCTATTGATCCATTAAAAAAAACAATTGTTATCTCATTTCAAATATCCAATGAGAGGATTCGAAGTTTACGTTTTCAATTCGAAGCCAATAATTATTTGTTCCGCCAGGTAAGTAAAAAAAAAAAAAAAATCTTGTGTAGGTATTTTTCCTGAACTCGATAAGGCACTAATCAGTGTACGCTTCGTATCGAATTCAACCCTCATTTTTGCTATCCTTACTAAATTGATGATAATAATTTAAATATTATACGTATTGCTAATTCGAGTACTTTATCAAGAATTACTATAGGATTATTTCTTCCAGATTCAGGTAAACGTTTAATTTTTATCTGAAAACGGATCCTGACTTCGTTCGCGTAGGTACTGGATTCCAAAAATAATATTATATTTTCAAAATCGAATAATTCATTGTTACTGACAAAGGAATCTTGGTAGACCTTCATTTTATGAATGAACAATTTTTCAAACTTATTTATAGATTAGTTAGGTAGCCAATTTTATGAAGAAATGAAATACCTATCAATCAATTTGTTTTATTATATTTGCAAATAAATTTCATAATTACGTTTTAATGAAATATTGTAGAAATATAAATAAATAATACAATGAAAGTTATCGATAATCTTCAAATGTCTTCGACAAAAAACTTGATCTTTCATCTTTGCTCAAATTCTTCGTCGTTTTTGTCGTTGACTGATTTTACTATCGATTCTCGTCGAAAATACACAAATATAAAAGCTATCAATCCTGACAGAAGACAAACTGAAAAAAAATTCAAATTTCCAGATGAGAAAGAAAATAAAATAACAGAGTTTTTAATCTGCAGTTAGTCGAGACCCCAGAAAGAAAGACTGAGAAGGAAAAAAATTGATAATTTTTTCAGAGGATACCAAAAAAAAAAAAAGACGACGAATTAAATCTTGTGGTGATAGATGGCAAAAATTTATAGGACAAATTTAGAAGCATCGGAAAACGTGTTTAAAACGACGCTTGAAACTCCAAAAATGTGTCTCAAATCATAATTAAATGATTCAGAACGGTTTTGTATAGTGTTCAAAACATTTAAAACACGTTTTAAATAAGGAATTTAAAACCATCATTCAAAATGTTTTAAACATAAAATCCGTATTAAACTAAAAAAATACTTTTTTTTTTTTTGAAAAACATTGAAATTTATATTTTTTTTCTATTAGGCTTCACTAAAAACGATCTTTGACAATTCTTCCAGGATTGAAAAAATGAGAAAAAAATCTGAACATTGCATTGTTTAAATCGATGTTTAAGACCGATGTTAAAACGTGTTTAAAACGACAGTTGAAACTCCAAAAATGTGTTTCAAACCATACCTAATTAAATAATTTAGAACAGTTTTAAACGATGTTTAAAACATTTAAAACACGTTTTAAATAGGGGATTCAAAACCACCATTCAATACGTATAACTCGTATTAAACTAAAAAAAAACACGTTTTTTTTTTTTTTTTTTTTTTAAAGTAGTGGTTTAATGGTCATTAGTACGACTTTAAAATCAATATTCCTCTCATCACATAATCCAGAATGGCGCAGTGGCGTCCCTCAAGGAGAAGTATAGAGTGTTCCTCTTGTAGTTAACGATATAACTAAATTCATCCACGAACCTCAAATTTTGAAAACGTCAAAATGCTCCTGCAGGAAAATTGTGATATAATTTCTTTGTGAGCCTTGGGGCGAGGCTTTCGTTTCTTGGAAATTGAAACTATCCTAGTAATACTTCGAAAAAGATTTTCACACCCTATATCCTTCCCTTTCCTAATTCCTCAACATTTCAAAATTAATCTCTGTACTTCCTCTAAATTTATCGTCATCCTTGTACTGAATGGCTGTAATCGTAAACTTCTTCTCCACCTATACAAAAACCTGATTCACTCTCAACTGGACTACGGTGCCCCAATATACAGTCAATCTATGTAATAAATCTTGTCTGAAATTATCAGATGCAATTTAATCGTCAGCACTGGTTGGCCTCCTGTGAACTACGTTCTAGTCCTACTCTCAGCTTCTGCACTGAAGTGAGAGAATACCCTCTCAGGTACCGCTTCTAAACCCTCATTGCTAATTTTCTTGTATCGGCAGCCCAATTCATATCACTCAGCTCCAAAGATGTCACATTGAAATCTTTACGCTCTATCATATTTCCTCGTCCACGGTTGACTCTTCGGTCATAGATGTCCGACTCGATCTAGCTACTCTTTCGAAACTCATAACACTATAAACAGACAATTCGTTAAAAATATCATCTCTAACAAATACCTATGCGACTTAACACTGAGTCGGAACCCGAAACTAGGGACGCGCATGCTCAGTCCAAGGTGTCGCAAACAATTACCGATTGAGAAATTCTGCGTGTATTTTCATCGTTGAAGTAAACGCCACATACGCTTGTCTTTCTTATCTCACTCAGCTCAGATTCTTACTGTTAACTGATTCATTGTCATCACTCCTGACTATTTAATTCAACGCCTTAATTTACTTCATCTCTCTGAACACTAGTCTCTCCCCTCTGTATTCCGGATTACATCAACTTCCTGGAACTTGACGCGGTTAACCCACCACTCAGAGCCACCGACCTCCTATCATCAGAAAACCCTTCAATTTTCTCACACATTTTCAAATTTATCTCTGACCTACCTCCTTCCATCAACATTTAAATTCAATTTATTTTTTCCGTTTTTCCTTCGAGGTAAGGCCCAGTAGCCATCCTCTTTCCAACCGCCTTTTTTTTTTTTTTTTTTTTTTTTAATGATTTACTCTCTTTAAATTCTAAAGAGCGATTAAATCAATCTTTTTTAATACAAGAAATCAAACTCGGCTCCATAGTCCTTACAACGGATTGCTATGTCGGAGTACTATTGTTTTCACTTTTTTTTTTTTTCTACATTTATGCATGTGTGTAATTTTTTTTCCCCCTATTCTTTTTTTTTTTTTTTTGTTTTATATTGTTTTGTTTTGTTTTTTTGTTTTTTTTGTGTTTTTCTTTTATAATTTTTCTCTATGGTTGGATGTAATAAAAAAAAAAAAAAAAAAAAAAACCTTTCTCTTACGAAATTACTGACCGTGTATTTACACATAGTCCTGCCTATAACCTCAAAAATCATTATCAATCCCTGATACTTTACTTCTGGCATGAATTTTAGAAACTTAATATCCAAATAGACTTGGTGCAACCAAAAAAAAAAAAAGTCCAGAGCCTTGGACTTCCTCTTATCAAACCACCCGTTATGAAGAAATCAGTCACAAATGTGTTACCCTTTTCTATTTATTTTTCTTAGGTCAATTCTCTCCATCTCTTGCCAATACTGCCAACATATTATATCTATTGAATCGCTTTATTCGTGTCATCTTGTTAAAAATATATATGCCTGTCTCACTCTTGTTCTTCCCATCTTCGATGTACTCTTGCTTATACCAATTCCGATACGGCCACTGACTCTCTTGACTGTCTGCGCTCCCCTTTTTTACCCTCTACTGTAGTCTCAAATCCCTCCATATTTCCGACCCTAATTTTCACAAACTCTCCACAGTCTCCGACCCCGAGCTGACAACGCTTGGAATAGCGGGGAAAGAAAAACGATTTTGATTCCGTGTATTTATTTTGAAGAAATTCTACTCATTTTGAAGGTTTAAAACCTGTACTTGAAAGACATCCAGAAAAGAGCTAAGCAACCTCAAAATAGTCACTGCCTATATAATTACAGGCCACCAATTATATTCTAATGGTACAGTATCTATCAGCCTTCATTCTTTTGTAGGACTCAATAAGACTAGTATATCTTTAAACTGTAAACAATCCACATAAATACCATCACTTCTAGCGCCTACTTCAATACTTTACTTACGAATAAGATATGTTTTTTTCTTCCTCTCTTCAGAAAGATATTCTTTCCATACGGGCCCAATAAGGGGTAAACCACTCATTTTGTGATACAATTTCATGTCCCAGCGACAAACACCTTGACGAAAATACAAACAGATGATTTGAATAATTTCACTCGAAAGTTTTTGGCAAGGAAAGCGATACTAGCAAATCATTCACTTACCTCTTTTGAAACAGTCTGGATCATGAGCGTCGACATCGATTTCTTTTTCAATCATCGTTTCAGGAGAATTTGAACTCAAATCGGTGGCTTCATGTGCTAAATTATACAGACGTACCTAATTATTATTATTATAATATCGATTGGTGGTAAAACGAGAAACCTCGTACATTTTTTGACATTTCTTATTTTGGGTATGATGGCTGATTTAAACAGCTGTCTTACCTTGCAAGAGTTGACTGTATGATGATGTCACTAACAGCCACATTGGCGTCCATTTATAAAAAATCATACTCCGATTTTCAAGATACTTAGATTATCGTGACACCTTCCAGAGGCGATATTTTTCGTCAAATAATGAACGTTATTATTGGGTCATCTTTGAGCAAGTATCATAGAAATTGACCGCATTCTTTAGCGGAATATGCAGCTTGTAGTACTTTTCTCTCTAAACTGGATAACGTATCGATTATTGAGATTTGCTTTATCTTATCTCAATTTTAACAGGGAACCTGTTTTATGGGGGGCTATTTGAGAAATCTGCCGTCCGCCGTCCGCCGTGCGCCGTGCGCCGTCCAGCGAAAAACTTAGAAAAATTTCGACCCTCGAGCCATATATGATAGGAGAGGGACTTAGAAAAATTTCGACTCTCGAGCTATAGATGATAGGAGGGGAACTTAGAAAAATTTCGACTCTCGAGCTATATTATGATAGGAGGGGAACTTAGAAAAATTTCGACTCTCGAGCTATATATGATAGAAGGGGGACTTAGAAAAATTTCGACTCTCGAGCCATATATGATAGGAGAGGGACTTAGAAAAATTTCGACTCTCGAGCTATATATGATAGAAGGGGGACTTAGAAAAATTTCGACTGTCGAGCTATATATGATCTAGGCTTCCTTGAATTTTCAATACCAAATCTCATTCGAATCATAAAACAGGTTCCCTGCGTTCCTCGTTTAACTTCGTTAAGGAAGCCGTAATTTTTTACGTTTTTTGACGCAGTCTCTTCATAGGAAATGTATCACGTTAAGTATGTCCAAATTGAAGCGCTGCGTGGAAAAGGGGCCTCCGTCTAATGTATTTCTTATGGAACGGAGGCCCCTTTTCCACGCAGTGCCAGTGCTTCAATTTTCCAAATCTATCGTTTGAGCTTTTTTTGCATATCGTCTGCACTATTTATTTTCCAGTAAATAAGTATATCAACTAAATCAAAGTACGAAGTTGTGAATTATTGTTGTTCACAGCAAGTAGCAGTGATCATCCTTCAAGCGACCCAGTCCATATCTAAACTGTCACCACTCACTCATCTAAGACTCAAAATGACTGCACGTCTGATATTGCTCATAATTTTTGCCCTGGCCCCCGATCTACATGGACCAAATATTTTGCTTGACTCGGTTTGGTCCGTTACCCTAGCCCGGCCTGCTCAATCTCATCAGACCTATAAATGACAAATTACTGACATAGAGATTTTGCTAGGCTTTTTTCGCTAGAACGCCCGCCAATCGATTTTATTCTCTTCCGTTATTACATGTTTGTTTTTTAGATTTAGCACGTGAGGTATAAATTCGTTCATGTAAAAATCGAGTAGTAAGTCTATATTTTTAGCCCAGGACTCGTCTTTTTCAATTCTGAACGAAATTGCTTCATTTGGCGTCCATATGTACAAGAGACCATATTGCCGACCAGAAAATAATATTTCCCCTTGAACTTGATCGTAGTAAATGTGATTCGGATTTACATGGTAGGTGCCATCGCTCTGGAAAAAAACGGAAGAATTAATCGAATTTTTTCTTATTACAGGTAAATGCGATCTTCTTCTAGAGAAAAGAAACTCGTATGTTGTGTGTCTCATCTTTGCAAAATCAGTCCACCAAAGACCTGCCTCTATCTTGACGAACTTTTTCCGGTTCGACCTTTACAGCATCCGAGGGAAAGTTCAAGTTCCGTCATTTCAATCTCGGAAGAAACATCCAATTGACGTCACTACAACCTCTGCCATTGTCTGTATCCCCCCTTTCTTTGATATAAATTGTGCCAAATACATGTCAAGTTTTTCTCATAGCAGTTGACTTTTTTCATCCCTCTGCTATGTTACAAACAAAGCAATTTCTCTACTTACTCCGCGGATAATTATGTATTTATTTGCCGGAATGAAAGACTCCTCTAAGTTTTCCTCTCTTCGAAAACGGTACGGGCATTTGATTTCGATCACGCACTCGTCGGTTATTGCATCAGGTGAAGCGCCTAGGAGGCCAGATTCATGCAGATACAATCCTGTAAAAATTATTGCAGCCGATAAAATTTTCTGCCAGAGCTAAATAAATAAAGATCATCATAATATATTTTCATGCTTGCTCTTCTCGTTCGTACCCAAGTAACCTCTCTGCATTCCTCCCATCTTTAAGAAGTTCCTTATCAACTCTACTTTATGTGCTCGTTGAAACTTTGACCTATCCAGAATCCATCTGCTTCCATCTCGTGATGTAAACTCTAGAGGTAGTCCCCTTTCTCTTTCCAATTCCTCTTCGCTACCTCGTTAACGTTCAGATTAGGCACTGTAGATCGTGACTGTATTTACAAGTTTTTCAACCGGGGTAGGAAATAATTATAATCGAGGCACTAAAAATGCAGTCACCTATCCTGTCTTCTGGAAAACAGTCATCATTCTCCCCATATTGAAACCTGGCTCGGACCCTCTCCTCCCTGCCTCATATTGCCCCATAGCCCTTTCTAGCGTTCTTGGCAAATTATTTCAAAAAATTCTGAACAAAAGACTCTTGTGGTATCTAGAATCCAATAACATCCTCTCTCCCTTCCAATATGGCTTCAGAAAAGGACGGAACACTATACAACCCCTTTATGATCTCCAATCTCAAATCAACGATGTCACCAATAACAAATCCTCCCTATACTCTATCTTCTTTGATCTCCAAGAGGCCTTTCCCCGGGTATGGAGACACCTCATCTCTACCGAACTTTACGAAATTGGTCTCCGAGGCCACCTCCCTAACATCCTACAAACTTTTCTCAACGACAGAACCCTCCTAGTAAGAATCAATAACATAACCTCCCCTCCCCTTTCGGTCCAAAATGGAGTCCCTCAAGGAGAAGTCTTCAGTGTCTTACTTTTTCTAATAGCAATAAATGATATCACCAAATGTGTAACCCCCCCCTCACCCAGCGTCTTTTCGCTGATGACTATAACATCACTATCCGTTCAGCAAATTCGCAAAGAGCCCACAGACTCCTACAGGATACCCTCAACTCAATCACCACATGGACATCAAAAAGAGGATTTAGATTTTCTTCCTCGAAAACCTACTCAGTTATTTTCAAAAAAAGAAATCCTATCCCCTCCTTACCTCCTCTAATTTTACAAAACTTCCAAATCCCATCTCGTAACTACGGCAAACTTCTCGGCTTACATTTTGACCAAAAACTTACCTGGGCCCCCCACATTAAAACCCTCAAAGCCAAATGCACACGCGCTGTAAACATAATAAAATACATATCTCATCCATCTAAAGGCTGCAACAGAAAGTTACTCCTTCTTCTATACAAAAGTCTTATTCGCTCAAAATTAGATTACGGTTCCCCGATCTACAACACAGCGAAAAAAACCGTCCTTGCCTTACTCGACCCCATCCAGACATCTTCTCTCAGGATTGCCCTGGGAGCTTATCGCACCAGCCCCAAACTTAGCCTGTGTGCAGAAGCCCCAGATCCTCCCCTTCACTTTCGAAGGCTCATACTAACCTCCAACTTTTTATCCTCTGTAGCACAATTCCCACAACTCCCAATCTTTAACCGAATCTTTCACCACTATCACAACCAAGCCTCCACCAAACATATTCGCCTTCAATTCAATCACCTGATCAACAAACCGTTCGTAGCACATCCCCTAGGACCCATATACACAACCTTCCCCCCCCTTGGACCTTTCCTCAACCTAAAATACGCCTAGATCTCACAGAAATCCCAAAATCTGACAAACCTGGTTTTACCCAACATATCAACCAACTACTTCAAGAATACCCTGACCATTCACTTTGCCTCACCGATGGGTCGAAAACATCTACTAAAGCAGCCTACGCATACTCCATCGACGGGGAAATATCTTCTCATCGCATCCGAAATAAAGCCTCTATTTTTACAGCCGAACTAATGGCCATTTTTTCCTGCCTTTCCCACCTCTCTCAACTACCCCCAAACGGTAAATTTATTATTCTCACTGACTCACTTTCTTCACTCCACTCCCTTACAGACGCATACAACTCTAACCCTATAATCCAACGCATCTTTCTCACACTACACACTTTGGAAACAATTAACACTCAAATTATCTTCATATGGATCCCTGGACACACCAATTTCCCCGACCACGACGCAGCCGCTAAACAAGTACCTCCCTCAGTCAAATAACTGATAATTCACCCCTACCAACCCTAGATTACAAAAATTACTATCGTTCTCTCATCACACAATCGTGGAACACTCTTTGGGAAAATCAAACAAATAATAAACTTCTCAGTATCAAAAAAAACCCGGTTCCTTGGGTATCCTCCATTCAAAACACAAGAAGAGAAGAAGTAATTCTCTCTCGTCTCAGAATTGGTCACACAAAAATTACTCACACCCACCTCATCAGTCCCTACATCCTAACCCCTCCCTCATGTCCCTACTGTCAAAAAGACAAATTAACAGTGGAACACTTTTTTTCATGCCCCAGACTTTTACCCCTTCGCTCTTCTTCAAATACCCCCTCTTCACTCACCCAAGCACTCAAAAACAACCAGGAAATCATTTCGAATACCCTACATTACCTAAGACAAACTGACTTTTACGCTCACATCTGAACACATACATCGACTATACCTCTACAACCTTCTACATACACACATTGTAAACTTTTACACACCATTACCTGAAACAGTTACACTCGACATTATATTCCATCCTCTTATCCTTCCTCACTTTTCCTTACTCTACCAACTTCTTTAAAACCTCCCTTTTCTTATGTGTTATTTATAATATTACTTTCATAACTTTTGTAACGCCGAGCCAATAGCCCTCGTGTAGCTCTAGTGCTCGTAAAAAAAAAAATAAATAAATAAATAAAAATGCAGTACCTGCTCGTTTGATATTCCAAGAAGGATGCATCTGTCTTAACGTATCCAGGACCGAAGATTCGTGAAATTTGCCCCATCGTACGGCTTTAATCTACAACAAAAATTTATTTGTATACGTAGTACGAAAACAAGAGCCTGCATATCTGAAAAAGGATTTTTATTCTTGCAGGACAAAACTACCCTCCCATCAATTGTTGTAGGCGAAGATACCTTCTGCAAATCGTAGTTTCCTAGTATTCGCTTGAATAACGATGGCGGATACGAATCACGTCTAATAGCTTTCAAAATATCTCCAAAAATACTGGCCGTCAATCTGTATTTTCTCAATACCAAATAACGAGGATCGTCGAATTGATTGATCGTATCGTCGGCGACTGAGTTGATGAATTCCCAAGAGAAGTTGCAACGTTTCAGCAAAAACTTTTTTTTATTTTTGGATACTTGAAATCTCTTCGATTCCAGAATCGGCTGCAAATCCCCGAGTATTTTCTTGCCGCGAGCAGTCAAAGATGACGAAGAAATTCTCGAAGCGTTTCTCATACTACTACTATTGAAGGAGACCGACAAGTTTTCGGAATCGTTTGCAAAAGATTTATTCGTTTGTAAACTCATCGAAAAGATTCGTTCGATTATTTCGTCAGCATTTCGCATCGTAGGTCGGAATTTGGATAACTGGACGACAGCAATCACTGAAGTACAAGAAACAATACGTTGTTATTTTCCTCCTCCATGTCGATACAAAGTATGAAGGGTTATGCGGGAAAAACGTACGCCATACGCTGTTGCTGCGGCAAACGGTGGTTCCCATGGGCCAAAAGTATCGACCCTCAGAAAATTTTCAAAGGTGGCCGTAACTATCCCAGGAAGAGAAGGGCGACTCTTACCTACTTTAGGGAGTTGTAAAAATTCCTTTCTATATATAATATAAGGACTAAAGGTAAGATGGAGCGGGGGATTCTGACTTATTTTAAAGGCTTGGAAACATTTTCGAACGTAGCTATAGATTTTTGAGGAGAAAACATCGACCTAGTTTGGGCTATTGAAAAATAAGTATCAAGAGGACCTTCGTCGAAAAATTCTCAACTCTTCCCATCATCCGTTCGGAAATGGTGGTTCCAACGGAAGATGAACTCTGATCTGTCTAAGTGTCCGAGAGTCCCGGCGATCTAATTTGGAATCTTGCCGGCTCGGATTTAAGGGACGGTATAAGGGGGATATATCCCCTCCCAAAGCCTCAAAAAAAGGCTGGACCGTATTGTCCGGGTGGTGATGTCTTTAAACTGTGCGCATATCTATTAATATTGATCTATTCTATTTATATTATACGTATTTCAGCCCAATAGACTTGATGAGGCAACCTTTTAGGCACCTCCCACTCTCTTTACAGACTTGTATCAAATTGATTGAGCTGAAATAATGTACATAGGTTTACTTACGATCTTGTTTGTTATTCGGTTTTGTTTTATTGCAATCTTCACTCCCATTACTCATTATGTCTACAGCTAGCGCAATATCTAAGAAATATTTACGTGTACAATAGACGAGTAAAATCAAAATAAAGCAGTCGTCCCTTAGGAAAGACAGGCCCGTATGTATACTTACTGGGCTGTTCCTTCATGGAGGGCTCTTCTAAAGTTACACAATGGAAGATTGAATCTATAAGAAAGAGGAGAATTATGATGATAGGTGACCAAAAAAATCGACAGGGGCTTATTCATGAAGAACCTGAAGTAAAATGAATGTGTGAGTGACTAGGATCTAAGGAGTAGAACGTGTATCAAAGAGTTAATCATTCTACTTGGGCATTAATATGTTTTTTGGCGAGAACTCACGTTCGTGCGTCAGATGAAAATCCCAATTACGCCTTTTTGAAAAAAAATTACGAGAATAAGGAAGTGGGAATCAAAATTTCACAAAATATAAACTTATTGAGGAGGAGAGGAGAGGAGAATTACAAAAATTAAAACAGATTTCCTGTTCGTTTCACCTAGCACTATTAATATAAGACCAAGCCCCAAGAAGCGAAAAAAGTTTTTTTCCCCCATTTTTATACGAGCACTTATCTGGGTACATATACCAGTGGGTATGGATAATACTCACCCGGTGAGAGTAATAAACTGTGAAATATCGCCAACAATATACCCCTGTAAAAAGCCATATCCTCAAGTGTGCCCGAAGAGTTCACTACACATGTTTAAAAAAAAAGTAACGTGAAAAGTCGATTTAAAAAATTTAGTTTCGATACAATTCCAAAAAGAGGGAAAAATATAGTTAGAGATGAAGAAGATTTTTTCTTTTTGCTCCCGTTTCCACTTCAAATTATCATACCGCTTAAGTACTGATAATGGTAGGCAAAAAAGATAATGACCATCCAAAAATGCATTCTTTAGGCGCCGGTACTCGATAAAATAATCGAGTTGCGTCAAAAAAGAAATGCCGTTACAATTGATTTGCGCTACATTTTAGCAAACTTTCTAACACTCCTTCAAATATCAAGAAAATGGTGGTTGTTTCCCGAAAATGTCATTTTAGGGTACACGGATCTGTATACTTTGCTCCACCATCCAATTTGGGAGCCGGATATGACTTCTTTTTAACTTGAGTGTTCGAATGTATATCATGAAAGATTATTACTTACCTCCACTTTTTCATCTCCTGGTTGAAAGCCAGTTATGATCTTGTAGTCAAAATATCCATGCAAAAAGTCAATGTCCTCAGTCCCCCCCCCCCATCTCGGAATTTCAAACAGTTACTAATGTCATAATTTTGTTCACATTTTGTTCAATTTTGTTCACGTACCGTTTTCCCACTTCACAGTGGCGGATCTAGGAATTTTTTTAGGGGGGGGGGTTATGGAATGGAAGGCTTTTAGAATATTTATCTCGTCCATTTTTTCCCTTTTCCTTTTCCTTTCTTTCTTTCTTTCTTTTTTTTACGAGAGGGGAGGGGGGGTTAAACCCCCAAAACCCTCCCTTAAATCCGCCGCTGCCGCTTCATAATTTGAAATAGGGGAAAGGGCTCCCCCAAAATTTCAAATGTATGTAGTGGGAAAACGATAGGTAAACAAAATTTAGGATTTGTTGAACGAAATTGAAAAAATGTAAACGAAGTTATCGCATTAGTTTGAATCCGAAATTTAAAGACAGGGGGAGGGAGGCTGCATTTTATTTCCAGTTCTTCCTCCAATTTCTAATTTAGGTAGCGGGAAAACGATACCTGATCAAAATTTAAAATTTGCTGAAAAAAATGGGACAAACAGTGAATAAAATTATGACATTAGTCGCCGTGCGAAATTCCGTGATGCGAATCAATTTTCTGTTCAAAGTGTTGTAGGAAGTTACAATTTTCTGCACACCTTCAAAAAAAAACTTTACTATGCAGGCGACGGTCATATGTTCGTTGTTCTCACCCATAACTTATTGTACGCTGGGTCCTGCTTCTTGCCTCAGAGCTCGACTTACTTTAGCCATTTGAAAAACTAGGCTGATTGTGGTTTCTAGGAGCCACGGGCGAGGGTAACCTAGTTTCGACCCATGAGTTATGGATACTAGGCTGAGTCCCTAGAAAAGCCAATAAATACTAGAGGCCAAATATGAGGTCTCCCAAGAGAAAAGGAGGCCTTGGCTAATCATAAGTACGTAAAATAGCTATGTCTCCTCGAGTAATAGGAGTGATGTGTAATAAATCGTAGTTGCATTAATTTCGACCTAGAAGCTATACACGTAAGAGGAAGGGAAAGGGAAGACTCGACAAAATTTTGCTTCTAAGAATGAGACTTGAAGAGATTTCGACCATCCAGCTAGAGTGAAAAGACTCGGAAAAATTCGACCTTCGATCTTGAGAAAACTTGTGATCACTGAACTTTGTAGATCATGGAAGGGGGGACCTCGGAATATTTCGATCATCCTGATGGATTATCGAAAATCACCATAAAAATTATGGATATGTCTCGTTTTCATTTCGCTTGGTCTCTATTATTATTCACTTTTATTCACTATCCCATCATCTGGATATGTTATGTCAAGTACTAATATTCATACTGACGTGTTACTCATGAGCACTTTTGTGACTTCACTAACCCGTGCCATCATTCTCCTTAACCTTAGTGAGGTCATCACCCCCACCCTTGGGAGATTTACACTTTTGTGATGTCATCAACCCGTCATATCATCCTCCCTAACCTTAGAGATGTTATCAACCCGAGACATCATCACTTTTAGCCTAGGGACAAGTAGACTTTGGTGACGTCATAAATTTATGACATCATCTTCTCTAACCTTATTGACGTCATCACTACTAACTTTAGCAGATATTCACTTTTGTGACGTCATCAACCCATTAAATCACCATTCCTAACCTTATTGACTTCATCACTCTTAACCCTGAGACATGTACCCTTTTGTGATGTCATCAAGTCGTGATATCCTCTTCCCTAACCTCAGTGACGTCATCACTAGGGCAAGTAAAAATATTTTTCTATCAGTCTGAAATATATTTTTTTTAATCTCAAAATAATTATGTGGAAATATATGCTAATAATTTTTTTTTAAGAAAACGTCATTTTGAGTACAAAAAATTCTAAAAATCAATTAAATAAAAGAAATATTAAAAAAGTACGTCATTTTGAGTACAAAAAATTCTAAAAATGAATTGAATAAATGAAATATTGAAAAAAAGACTTTGATTGCAGTTGATGAACACATGCATGTGCAGGTTGTTGAACAACAAACTTTGCCTATTATCGTTAAAAATGACAATAAGTTGCGAGAAATCGAGTTAAAATTAGCTTTTAGGGAAAACATAGAAAATATGTCTAAATATTTTTTTTTCACAGAATATTATATAAACATATGTGCCATCAAATTTCAATGGGGTACCCAGAGTATGCTGAAACGAATGATTTTCGGACTATTTACGTCATAGCTATAGTAGCGAAAAAATATGTGAAAAATATTTTTACTTGCCCTAGTCATCACCCATAACCTTGGGCCATGTACACCTTTGTGTTGTCATCAATCCGTGACGTCATCGCTCATAATTCTGGGTCGTATACACTCGACTCTTGCGACTTCATCACTGCCCGACGGCTTATTTAAAGAAATGGAACGAGAAACGCAGGGATACCTGTTCTATGGGGGAAATTGGATTTTAATACTCAGAATCGCAAAACAAAATTTTTCCAAGTCCTCCTCCTATCGTACGTAGCTCGAGTCTCCCTTTTATTGTATACAGCTTGAAAGTTGAAATTTTTTTAAGTCTCTCTTGCGAGTTACATAGGGATATTGGACTTGGAAAAATTTTGACCTAAATTTTTCTGAGTCCGGTCCTATCATACATTGTTCAAAAGTTTAAATTTTCCGAATGTGGGGAAAATTTTCAGTGTCCGCCGACGACCAGAGGAGGAGAAAACCTAACCAAACCTAACTATAGGAGGGGCTTGAGAATATCTAGGGAGTTGAAATTTCTTGAATCTAGCTTTGATGAGCTATACAGAGATGTTAGACTTGGAAAAATTTCGACCATGATGAGATTGGAACTTGGAAAAATTTTAACCCTCCATAGAACAGGTTTCATAAAGAAATCGATCATAATCTATTATCAACATCGAAAAATCTGCTAATGAAACAGGTTTCTTGCTCACGTCAATTAACGCTCCTCCCCCATATCTTTGGAACCATTATTACTTTCCATATAAACGACTTAAGAGTCGAAATTTTCTCTAGTCCTCGAACTTTTTGTACGCCTTAGGTCCCGAAATTTCGATTATTATTATTAAGTTTTATATGGATCACGAAGACGGGAAAGAGACTTCCATAAATTTTGTCCATCACAATGGATCATTGAAATTATCAAAACTGAAACTAATGACAATCGATTGTTAACATCGTAAAACCTACCAATAAAACAGATTTATTACTCACGTCAATGAACGCCGCCTCCTTCATCTCACGTTCATATAAATGGCTTAAAAGTTGATTTTTTTCTAGCTTTTAAGCGACCGTGGTTGCTTCAAGAAATCCTTCTTGAGAAGTTGAGAAAAGTTGAGCGGACAACGAGTTTGCACTGTGGTCACAGGCGGGATTATGGACCACGCCTCACCTTATTTGAGTGTAAGGCGTAGAGGTATGAGCGGGGCAATGTTAATAGGTCGCGAGTAGCCTGGTCACCGCCATACTAAGTTCCGAAAAAGTATGAACCAGATAATCTGCATTTGCAGTCACATTCATTGAGAAAAAAATGCACACGGAATAGAATGAGCAAATGCAAAGCCATACTATAGCTGTGTACCATCCGGATGACATTCTGCTGAAAGATGATGAAGTACAGGACATGAAAAAAAAAAGGAACACTTCAATAGCAGCTTAATTTGAGTTTTGTCTGGTGTGTATGTTAAAGTTTGTATGCCTGGAGGTAACTGCAACTTGGGGTTGCCTAGAAGTTTCTTCCAACCCTGAAGTTACATCTGAAAGGTCGACACCGGCATTGATGGAGGAAACAAAATTAATGTATACAAGACCCTCACCCACTCCACGGCAAACGTTTTCCCCCCGAAAAAGGTTCTTTGTAAACACTAGAAAAATTTCCGAGTCAAAATTATTTCGTACTAGCAGTCACGTATTTTTATTCTTAGAAATTTCTCTTTTTTCGAAATTCCTATATATATATATATTTTTTTTTTTTTCATTTAATCTTATGCATTTTTTTATATTTGTATCATCTAAATTTTCAAATATTTTTTCATATTGCCTATCACTTATAACCACGAACAAAACAGAAGTAAGAAATTGTCAACAAATTATTCGTGAAGAAAATTTATATAAGAAAAATAAAAACAGGAATAATTTTTAATAACCTCGGTAAATTATCTAGATATTATGTATTTCTACTCTGGATACAGAAAAAAAAAAAAAAAAAAAAAAAAAAAAAAGTATAGAAATTCTCCAGATAACTTTTCTTTGGACCTGTATACAAAATTTTTATGCAAACACAAAGTACTCATAGTTACTTTTAATTCTGTAATTTAGGAATTTGGGTGAAATACATGAAACGAAGGGAATAACTCTGGGGTTTAATATTATTTGGAATTTCTTAGTTAGATACACTATTTTCTTCTCATAGTTCAATTCAATCTGCTTAATTTTCTTTTTAAACTTTTCTTCTTTCTTAATTTTACTCAATTTTACACTCTTTCATTCTTTACTTGTTCTTCCATACAACCTTTTTTTTTTTCTTTTCTTTATTGTTTCCTAAGTCTTCCGAATTGTTCTCTTCGTCAGTACACACTGTTCCATTTTTCCCTCTACCCATATGGTGATAATTGATTCTACGTGTCATCCTCCTCTAACCTACAAATTAATGGAAGGAAAACGTTTCGATTCTAATATTAGTTCATTCATTTTCCTTTTCCTCTTTCACTGTTTCTCTATAAAAGATTTTTTTTTGAAATTTTGTATGTATTATATGTTGACAGAATAATTTTTTACTACAGTCACTCCAATTTTCAGCAATGATTAGTTCTATGACCTCTCTTTTTTACATGCAAATAAAATAACTCCTCCTATTCTCGAGTTGATTATGTTGAGACTTTGAAAATCGCTTCCTTCATTTAGCTTAATTAGAACAAAATTTCTCAAGGCCCCCAATATATTCCTTCGGGTCCACCCACCTCCAACTAACAGTTATTCTTCACGTCGAGTCCTGATTTTTGTAATTCACTATTCTATAGGGATTCTTCTGTTGAATCTTGATGATGTTAAGAGCATCTCCAGTTTTTTATGATGTCAACTACCTGATCTAAATCGAGGTTTAATGGGAGAAATTTTTGAAAATTTTGGCGTCTCGCCTTTCCCTAGAACGATGGTTGATATTGTTGCAAGTCCTTTTCCTGTCATATATATCTTGGAAGTTGAAATTTATTCGATTTTAGCAATTTTTTAGCTAAATTGTATCAGGCTATCAGGAATGGGGAGTGAAGAGGCGGAATGAATTTTTAGTAATATAAATTCGAACAACTTGTCTCGGTATAGTAAAACTTCCCTTGTGGACACCTCTTAATAACGGACACTTTTTCGTGAACGGGAACATGTCGACGTTGTTTATATGGAAAAGCCTCGATACCGGACACTCTTACAGGACTTTTGGCCACTTTTTCCCGTTTTTATGTTCAATTTTTCGATTCAAATGAATAAATTAGCATGCAGTCATTAAAAAATAATTATAAAAAAAATACTATTGTTTTATTTCTCTCTATTTTTTATACTTTATTTTAAATAATATTTTTGGGATTTATTTGGGTGGTGGAAAAGCGAAATTAAATTAACAAAACATCCTACCACGGAGAAAATCTTTTTATTTTTTCACTTCATTTAATACTGTGATTTTGGTAAAACTATCTCTCTGTAAAACATTCATCATAAGTACAACTTTTTTTTTTTTTTTTTTCTCCTCTTAATACTGGACACCTCTGAATAACGGACAAATTTCAGGTGACTGCGAGTGTCCGCTAGTCAGAGGTTTTACTAGTGCAGTAACTTTCTCGATTTCTGCGCTTTTAGTGAAATTCAATCTGTGTATCGCTCGTAGAAAATTTGTTTCATCGCTACTCTATTTAAGAACGCCGATTTTAAATCAAAATTTTATTCGAAAAAAGAAAATAAAGAGAAAATGACATTACTTAATACCTATCGGTTACGAATAGCTCTCAAGCTAAGTATAATACGAATACACAGGTAAAATCTACAAACATGTTCTTTCTTCTTAAAATATTACTATACGTAAAAACATAAAATGTAAATTTAATAATCCTTTAAAAATATGATATTTCAACGTTCATCACGAAGTATTCGACAAATACGAGAGAATAATTATAATATTAAAATTAGATATAAGGCTTACCATCATCATCAGTGGTGTACACGTACATTTTGATAAATGGCACATTATAATGTAATAAATTTGCGAGTAAAAAAAATCGAAAATATCGACTCGAATGATAAGTAGTATTTCTGTAAACGATTGGCAAAATACTGCACACTATCTCAAATACTGTGTCCTAGTGCGATGTTTGGAAAATTCCGCGGCGAGAATTTACGTCAGATTATAAATTATAAATAAAAAAAAAAAAGAATTACAACAAAATATTATAGAAGAAAGTATCACGAAAAGAAAACAAAGTTTCACGGAAATTAAAAAAAAAAAAAAATTAAAACTAGCTCGTAAGCGATATTAAAAAATACAAATTATAGACACATGAGGATGGATAAAGAAAAAAACAGAAATAATAAGAATAAGAATAAAATAAGAATGTAAACAAGATAATTGATCAACAAAATTTTCAACTAAAAAATTAATAAGTTTTACATGACTTACTTGATAAACAATTAATAATCGCGATTTTATTTACAATATTGTACAATTAAGAATGAAAAAGAAAAAAATATACTCTATTTACAAAATTGTTTTTCTGTACAGCTCCATTATTAAGGTCATATTCTACACATCCGACAAATATAAGCATTTACAATGTGCCTTTCGGCGCATCTCCCCCCCTCTCCTTCCATTCTCTCCTCTCATCTAAAACTATTAGAAAAGCGCCGCCGAATTTGATGAGGGGTTAAGTCTGCGATCAGTGGCAATCGCGCGAATAAGATTCGACAGCATAGCCCGGCTTCGCGCTCGTCTTTTAGTACTGGCCGGGTCGCTTATGACCGGGACCGCTCGATTTTTGCTCGATAATTTCGTCGAGTCTTGAGAAGACACAGCGTTCAAGGATTCGTTGTCTCTTTTGGACACTTCATTCGCAGCTTTATCACTGATTAGTTTGGCGGAAACTGGCGCTAAATTGAGGTCATCTGATCCGCCCATGACTTGTGAAGTTGCGGTAGGAACCACTTCCATACTTTGACTAGACTGGATTGACTCAGCGGGGCTCGTGACGTTATCGGGTTCGCTCACGTTTGTGCTCGCCGAGCTCGTCTCAGGAAGAATATCAGTCGTCGGAAGATTTGCGAGAGGCATGATATCTGGTTTTATATAGCCAGCATCGCTTTCTTTGTCCAGTTTTACTACTCCAGGAACCGGTGAGATCGCGTCGGTGGTTGCCTCGTCGTTTAGCGCCGGGTCCGTCATTTTCTCCGACTGTTTGATTTCAGTTGTAGGCATAATCTCTCGTGTGTCATTATTTACACTTAAGACATCTGTCTTCACGGTACCTAAACTAATTTCTGAGGTTTCTGTCGCATTCTCCACTATAGCGGGGGCACTTGTCAATTCTGTTAATTCGTTGACCACGTTTCCAGGGCTGACCTTTCCGTTTTCGTTGATCAAATCGCTCTTATTTCCTAGAGTCGTGTCAAATATAAGTTGCTCTAATGGTTTTGACGAGCTAATTTCTAAGCTACCTGCTTGACTAGGAGCGCTCTCCATCACGGGGTCGATTGGTTTTTTTGGGTTACCATCTTCTGTTTCAGCCTGATTTGTAGACTCGGAAGGTACAGCTGGTATGTTATCTATGTTAATATCATTTATGGGTAATTCGGGATTGACGGGCGATGAACTAGCTGTAGATGTATCATTTATCAAATTGTCATGCGTGGATTTAGTTATGCGAATAGTCGATTCCTCAGTTTTCATTTCACTTGGGCTATTGTTCAGTTGCGTAGTGATGGAAGATATTTCATGTAATAGTGTTTCAGTTTTCATCTCCGGCGTCGGTGAGGGTTCCTTAGCTTCCTCCGAAGGTGTGGGTTCAGCAGATGCAGAAGAAGTTCCTGAATCTAATTTTAGTTCAGTCGCGGGTAAAGTTGGAGAAAGAGATTTCAAGGTTGTTTCAGAAACAGCAGTTTCGGGTTTGGATGTTTCTTCTGATGTGGAAACAGATTCAGGGGCAGGTTCCGGTTCAGCCAAAGATACAGGTTCATCCGCTACTGGTTTTTCCGGCACTGTAGTTGGTTCGGGTTCAGTTTTTGGTTCCGGTGCGGATGAAGACTCAGACGATTTTGGCTCCAGAGAGGCAGTTGGAGGTTCAGGTTCGGCTTTCGATTCAACCGATGGCACGATTTCAGCGACTACTGTTGTTAAATCGCGTTCAATTTTCGATTCTGTAGACGGAGAAGACTCTTTAGATATTGATGACGATGTTGATTCTGGCTCGGATTTCGGCTCTGATGATGGAGTGGGTTCCGCAGATGCGGGCGTTGGTTCGGATTTTGGTTCTGATGCAGGTGATGGCTCAGCGGAAACAGACGTTGATTCTTGTTCGGATTTTGGTTCTGATGAAGGAGTAGGCTCTGAAGACGCTGATGTTGGTTCAGGTTCAGATTTCGGTTCTGATGAAGTTGTGGGCTCCGAAGACGCGGATGTCGGTTCCGGCTCTGATTTTGGTTCCGATGAAGGAGTAGGCTCAGCAATTGCAGATATTGGTTCAGGCTCTGATTTTGGTTGTGATGAAGAGGTTGCTTCAGGTTCAGCTTTTGTTTCTAGTGAAGGTGAGGTCTCAACCGGTACAGAGGTAGGTTCCGGTTCAGCTTTCGGTTCAGATGACGGAGAGGGTTCTGCAACAATTGAAGGTTCCGACGATGCGGGTGATGATTCGACATCAGCTTTTGTTTCAAACGAAGTGACTGCAGGCTCCGGCTCTGGCTGGGTTGTAGGTTCGGGCTCCGCAGTCGGCTCTGGTTCAGTTTGTGCTACAAAAATAATAACAATGAATAACCTTTTTCCCTTCTTTCCAGCAGCTTGTATTTTGTAGAAAATTGATACATACGAATGAATTCGCATTGGTATTGCGTCTGATCAATTTGTTTTCCATCAGGGCAATGACAGTAGAAATCTAACATGTCCACATAATCGAATGAGCAGTAATCGGAACAATTACCGTTATTTATGCTGCAGTCGTCAACCATATCTGAAATGGAAAATCTTCTCGTGAAGAAAGATCGCAGGATACATTTCTATCGATTAAAAATTAAAATAACTTACTTTTAGAGTATATTTTCGAGCTAGGAACACGGTAGTTGTATAAGAACCCATTCTTGACTCGGATGTACTCCTTTAGACGTTCTTTTAAAGCTAGCACATTTGTAGGATTAGGTGGGTTTGTCGTATCGGAGGGTGCTTTGAAAGTCCATGCCACTCGATACTGAATTACATTTTCAGGCCTAAAAACAAACTCGAATTTACTTGACTGGTAAAAGTTTGAGGTTGACCCCCCATCAAAAAAAGTACTTACGTGAGATTTATGACTTTAATCTTAATATCTGTGGCCCTAAGCGTAGAATGATCGAATAAGGCTTTTTTCAACTGGAAAACGATCAAAAGAAAAGTAATGAATGTAGAACCGGGATAATTTATTTGATACTTGAAAGACAGGTCTATTTACCTCTTCTTCGACAGACGCTGCGATTTCTTTGAATTCCTTTGAATCATGATCTGCCAAACCAGGAGTGAAGGTCAAGTTGTCTATCGTGAATTCACCTTCCAAAGCTCGTTCGACTGCAACGGTCAAATGATAAAATATCAATAATTAAGAGCTTGATGGAGATAAATAAGAGACGTTGAAAGAAACCCTAAAATAGGAAACTTTTCGAACCATCCAGAAAATTGTAAATGGGAAGGGAGGAGGGGGTGGAAGGAAGAGAACAGGGTGTCGAAGAAATTTAGAAGCTATAGATCATTGAATTTCTTAGGTATGAACAAAAATTAGGTTTATTCAATGACTCTTCCCTCTAGATCATACCTTTGCTCCTTAATGGTTCTTGTCTCAGAATTTATTCCTGAAACTTGTAGATGACAATTAGAACTTTTAAATGCAGAGCTAATGAGGAATAGACTCACAAGACTTGGAGAAACCTTTGAGTTTCGAGCTATAGATCCTTGATCTTTGAGTTGTTATGAATGAGAAGGAGGGGAGGAGAAGATTTGAAAAATCTCGTTTTGCTGAGAAGGCAGGTGATAATCGAATATCTTCTGGGAAATTGTGCAAGAATCCTCATTTGATCTATCGTACTTTGAGGACTTGACAAAGTTTCAACTTTAAGCTATAAATACTCATGGTTTCCTTTGAAAATTTGAATTCAAACGGAAAATGCAGGAAAGCTATTGTATCGGGACTAATTTGTGTTCCGTGTTGAATATTGAATTGAAAATGGAATGGCAACATTTCTCAAAATTTACCCCTCTTCTCCTTTAAAACATATACGAGTAGATCGATGATTAGAATTTTCCCAGGTCTCTTCTTCGTCTTATGAATAAATTCCTATTCTGATGTATGTGTCCATACGCAGTCCGAGAGTCAAAATTAGAGTTTCTAATTAGATTGGCTTCCATTCGTAGGTATGGCTACAGGGGGCGGCATGCAGCCAGTGTGTAGTCCGTAACTGTTGCCATGTCAAGTCTAGCTGCTTCCTTGTCGTAGCGAGGAGGTTCACGACCTTGCCTATCCTACCTCGTGTGCTGATTGACACTTGGACGAGTGTGGCTCACAACCAGTGCGTGACAACCACCCGCGACACTATCTAAAAATAAGACCTTTCAACGTAAGGCGCGGATCCCTGTCAAGCTGAAAACAGCAAGGCTTTTGCCGCAGTCTCACCCCTGTTCTCGTGTTTTCTCTATCCAACTTAAGCTTCCCCTCTCACCTCCTCTATTGGAGTGAAATGTCACCACTGTCACTTAAGCCGAAGCTGAAGCAAGACGGTGAACGACCTGCCAGATAACGATGGATGGCAGACAAGTTTTGACCTCCTCCCAAAAAAGAACTGAGCAGGGTTCCTTTGAAACTTCGATTATGAAGCCATGTAAACCAGGGGCTTCGAATTTGCTCTAGGAACTTAAAACAATTTCAATCCTCGTCGGCTCCAAATCGACCCACCAGGGTAGGTAATCGATTTGAGGACGGTAAGGAAATTTGGAAAAGTCGATTCTAAATTGATTTCGAATGGACGTCTATTTGAGGTCGATTCAAAGCCGACCATCGCGTATATATTTCCAGAAAATAAAAATAGACTTCGATTCAAAGTCAACGGAGGGATCGGGAGAATTCGACTCTCGATCGACGTCGATTTGAAATGGATTATTCCCAGAAACCTAAAAAAGCGACGCAACGGAGCATTCGATTTAAAGGCGATAAAAGAATGTGGAGGTGTTGACTCAAAATGGTGTGAAGATATCGACGCCGAATTGAAGTCGACCACAACTCACATTACCAGAGAATTACAAATCGACTTGAAATCGACTCAACAGAGCAATCCAATCAGGTCGATTGACAAAAATTGGAGAATTCGAACCGAAATCGACTGCAAATCGATGTCTTTTTGAAGTCGACCAGCGTACATTACCAGGGACTCCAAATTGACTTGAAATAAGTACGCAACAGAAAAATTTTGAGAAGTAGACTCAAAATCGAAGGTCCGTTCCACCCCTCCTCCACTCCTTTTCAGAATCATGAATTCGAACTTGCCTCAAGGATTTGTGCTCGATTTGTGCTCGATTTGTGCTGAAAAAATTATGTTTTGTGCTTGTTTCCTTCCGAAGATGTACAAATAAGTCTCCAGGGGCGTTGGTAAAACGACAGCCTATTTTTTTGAAATTTTAATTTTTTGGGAGGGGGGAAATGAATTGTGCTCGATTTGTATTGAAATGTGCCGCAAATTTTATGTTTTATGCTTCCCTTATTCTGAAGATATATGAAAAGTATCTTGGGGGGCTCGAGGAAGAGCAAACCCTCCTTCTTTGAAATTTTTAATTTTTAGAGGCGAAATGAATTGTGCCGCAGATTTTACCCTTTATGTTTCCTCCCCTCCTTAGACCCTTCTTTTTTAAAAGCAAGAAAACGCGAATATTGCAGCATGTAATTGAGCCTAAATCGAGCATAATTTATTTAGCCTGTTTTATATTTAAAATTCAGAAACGAGGAGTCGTTGTCATGGAAACTCATCCTGATTATGGAGATGGGGTGAAAACACAAACGTAAAATATGCAGAACAATTCAGTACAAATCGAGGACAATTCATTTTGACAGATAGAAATCCAAAATTTGAAAAAAAAAAAAAAAAGCATCTTTACAGTTTTACAATTTTACCTTAAGACTTTCGTCGATATCCTTAAAATGGGGTGGAAACAAAATTTAATACTTGGAGTACAATTCAGTACAAATCTAGGACAATTCATTAGGTCAGATAAAGATTCTTAGAGGGGGGGTAATTAAGATTGACCCGATTGTGAAGAAGGGCTGGAAGTACGAAACGATAAAAATTTTCAGAACAAAAGAGCAAAAGTCGAGCTCAATTCATTTCACCGGATAATAATTCAAAACTCGGAACAAAAAAAGGAGTTCTCTACAGTTTCACAAGCTCACTCTCTAAGACTTTTGTGGATATCTTGAGTGGGGAGGAGCACAAAACATAATATTTGAACCACAAATCGAGCGCAATTCATAGAGCTCATTTCAAATTTAAAATTTTAAAAAGGGGAGGCTGTCGTTTTAGCAGACCCTTGAGACTTATTTGAGAGCGCAAGCACAAAACGTGAGATCAGCAGCACAATTCAGTACAAATCGAGGACAATTCATTTAGCCAAAAACAAATTCAAATTCCAAAACAGGGGGGCTGATACTTTGCAAAGGGAACCCCATTCCAAAGGAGGGGAGGAAACACAAAACGTAAAATTTACGGCACAATTCAGTACAAATCGAGCACAATTCATTTCGTCCACAAAAATTACAAGTTTCGAAATAAAACGGGGGTTGCCATTTCATTAACCCCCCAAGATACTTTTCAAATATCACCAGAATGAGGGGAAATAAAATTTGCGGTACAATTCAGTACAAATCGAGCACAATTCATTTCGCCCACAATAATTACAAATTTCAAAAAAAAGGGGGGGTCTCCATTTCATTAGCCCCTCCCCCCCCAAGATACTTTTCAAATATCATCAGAGTGAGGAGAAATGAAATTTACGGCACATTCAGCCCAAATAACCGAGCACAATTCATTTCGCCCACAAAAATTACAAATTTCGAAAAAAAAACGGTGGTTGCCATTTCATCAGCCCTTCCCCCCAAGATACTTTTCAAATATCACCAGAATGAGGGGAAATAAAATTTGCGGTACAATTCAGTACAAATCGAGCACAATTAATTTCGCCCACAATAATTACAAATTTCAAAAAAAAGGGGGGGTCTCCATTTCATTAGCCCCTCCCCCCCAAGATACTTTTCAAATATCATCAGAGTGAGGAGAAATGAAATTTACGGCACATTCAGCCCAAATAACCGAGCACAATTCATTTCGCCCACAAAAATTACAAATTTCGAAAAAAAAACGGTGGTTGCCATTTCATCAGCCCTTCCCCCCAAGATACTTTTCAAATATTATCAGAATGAGGGGAAATAAAATTTGCGGCACATTTCAGCACAAATAACCGAGCACAATTCATTTCGCCCACAATAATTACAAATTTCGAAAAAAAAAGGGGGGGGGTTGCCATTTCATTAGCCCCTCCCCCGCAAGATACTTTTCAAATATCATCAGAATGAGGGGAAATAAAATTTACGGCACATTTCAGCCCAAATAACCGAGCACAATTCATTTCGCCCACAAAAATTACAAATTTCGAAAAAAAGGGGGGTTGCCATTTCATTAGCCCCTCCCCCCCAAGATACTTTTCAAATATCATCAGAATGAGGGGAAATAAAATTTACGGCACAATTCAGTACCAATCGAGCACAATTCATTTCGCCCACAAAAATTACAAATTTCGAAAAAAAAGGGGGGGTTGCCATTTCATCAGCCCCTCCCCCCCAAGATACTTCTCAAATATCATCGGAATGAGGGGAAATAAAATTTGCGGCACATTTCAGCACAAATAACCGAGCACAATTCATTTCGCCCACAAAAATTACAAATTTCGAAAAAAAGGGGGTTACCATTTCATTAGCCCCCCTCAAGATACTTCTCAAATATCATCGGAATGAGGGGAAATAAAATTTGCGGCACATTTCAGCACAAATAACCGAGCACAATTCATTTCGTCCACAAAAATTACAAATTTCGAAAAAAAGGGGGTTACCATTTCATTAGCCCCCCCCCCCCCTCAAGATACTTTTCAAATATCATCAGAATGAGGGGAAATAAAATTTGCGGCACATTTCAGCCCAAATAACCGAGCACAATTCATTTCGCCCACAAAAATTACAAATTTCGAAAAAAAGGGGGGTTGCCATTTCATTAGCCCCTCCCCCCAATATACTTTTCAAATATCATCAGAATGAGGGGAAATAAAATTTACGGCATAATTCAGTACAAATCGAGCACAATTCATTTCACCCACAAAAATTACAAATTTCGAAAAAACAGGGGGGGTTGCCATTTCATCAGCCCCTCCCCCCAAGATACTTTTCAAATATCATCAGAATGGGGGGAAATAAAATTTGCGGTATATTTCAGCACAAATAATCGAGCACAATTCATTTCGCAAAAAAAATTAAAAATTTCCCAAAAGGAGGGCTATTGTTTGACCAGCCTCCCCTAGAGACTTTTTTGTGTATCTTCGGAAGGGGGCAAGCACAAAATATAATTTTTTCGGCACAATTCAGCACAAATCGAGCACAAATCCTCGAGGCAAGTACGAACTCAAGATTCTGAAGAGCGGGGGGGCGGTGGTGGTAAAATGGACCTCAACAAGGAGTAGAAATCGACGTATCAAGTGAGTCACGAGAATGGAGTCGACATTTTTCGACCCTATATCAATCTGATATCGACTTCGACGTGATATCGATTTTAGCAGTATATCGACGCAATTTTGATCTAGAGACCTCGAAAAAGTAATTTTTTGATCGATTTGACGGTCGATATGCTTTATTGGCTTTCATGTGGCTAGAGGAACTGCAGGGGGAAATTTTTACGTGTGAGCTGTATTAGGGAAATTAAGAAGATTTTGATCTTCCAGCTTTATTTATTAAGGGGGGGGGGGGATTTGAAGAAATTCTGATCATCAAGCTAAGTGTATACGACATGAAAGGGACTTGAACATATGTTTATAGAAATACTTTCACAATATTTCAGGATATTGAAAGAACAGATAAAGAGGCGCAATACTATTGTGAAAACGTTGTCAACTTTTATCGATGGGTATGCAAAATAACTCACGGAAACTTAACGACGAGGGTTCGGTGATCGATGGATTCACGTGACTATCTATAGGATAATTCGACGATGTAGCAGAAACAGCGCCCAATCCTCCAACTCCGGCGCTTCTTAGACCCTCTTCACCCGGAAATCTTCTTTCATTATTTGGTAAATTATCTTGATTTAATTTAGCTGCGGAAAGAAAAAGGAGAAAAAAAATGTATAAATAAAAAGTGAAAAGAAGCTCGAAACACGATATTCTTCGAGCACGACGTTGGACAACGCGGATGGGAAAATACGTACTGGCAATTAAAACGGCTAAACCTATGGCGATCATTGCGGTAACTAATCCGATTAACCATACACAGCATTTGTTTTTCGAATTTTCTAAATCTCTTTTGCTTTTCGTTACGTATAATTTCTCTCCTCTATTAAACAGACTTTAAAGAGTAAAGATTAATTTTCATCCTGGTGCTAATCAAAATATCATGTGTAATGAGTACTTACCTCATATATTTACGGTGTTCGTTAACTGGTATGAAATATTCATCGTACGGGTTGGACATATTTATCACAGTCGAGTTCGGATTTTTCACCGGAATACCAGCGAGCCCGTTCAGTCCACCGTTCACTCCATTCAGTCCGTTCGCTCCGTTAAATCCGCCGTTCGACAGACTCGCGCTCATATTCATTAATTCTAGATTTACAGCTTCGGCCATCTCCTCGGTCGTTTTATAATCAGAGTCATCTTTTAATTTGTGATTCGCGTCTGATTGGTTCAAATTATTACCGTTGACGGAGACAGCGTGACCCAAACTTTTACCATTTGCTTTTTCATTGTTGTCGGTTTCGAAAGCCGGATTATCCACTCCATCTTTGCTTTTCGTGTCTGAAACATTATAGTTTAAAGTTCAAGATAGATTCGTGAGTCAAAAAGTCAATTGAAGATAAGGTCATCTTCTAAACATTGGAATTCCGGACGTGTATTTCATTTTACCAGTTTTTTTCTCGATCTCAAGAATCAATTCCTATTAATTTTGTCACCTCTCATCTCATCAAGTTGAGCGAATTCTTCGAAACTTATGAATTTTTATAATTCTGTGGATATCACTTTATATGCCCGAGGCACCTACGAAGTATGATGCTTCCTTAATTAGGTTGAACGGCAAGACCCTGACCAAGATACGCGATAATACACATCGTGGGTCTCCCACAAGTTGCGCTCGCATGCACACCTTCACCTCTTCTGCCCTCTAATTGCGAGCCCGTAAAAAACTTGAATATATCGATATCATATTTTAATAATCAAAGAGAGCAGCCCTTCTGTACCGCCTTTCAGTTTTATGGACAAACGTCAACTTCTCCTTAGAGCACATATCTCGTTACACGCTTCCCCGTATTTTTCGTACACGAAATTTATCATCCACCATTGAATTTACTACCCAACAAATGATGATGTTTTTAAATAGGAAGAGAACATGTTATATACGTTAGTCGTAAAAACTCGCCAGGACGTTTCAATCGCCTTAGAATCTCTCGAGTTCATTCTCTCGCCTAAATTATCTGGTCCGATTATCGTTCTAATGTTTTTTAGTGGCAATAAAAAATCGCATCCGAGTTGACTATCAGAGCATCTACAACGACGATCATTATCTATATGCCATGGCGGGGAAAAAAATCTGCCCAACGATGATTATCATACACGTAATACCGAGTTACAGCATTAGATCGAAAATGTGGTACCAACCGTCTTTCGACGCCAGTAATTCCGCTTTGTCGCCAATCTTTAAAGTACCATCAATTTGCATGGCATTTTGGCTGGGGCCATTCGTAGTTGCGGAGCCTGTTTGAAAAAAAAAAAAATATATATATATATATTATACATGCAAAAGGCATTTACTAATATGCAATGACGAACGCATCCGATCAGACTGAGTGGTGTCAAGAATGACACGATGACGAAAATATCAATAAAAAAGATCGAGCAATATCCTACGAACCGTTTCTTATTTCGATGGTGACAGCATTTGGATCGCTGCCTCCAGTTGGTGGTTTCTTCATGATTGGTGTTGTTCTCTTTGTAATTAAAAGAAATTTTTGATTATTCGGCGGTTGTCGGCAGCCTCCTATTTGGTGTTCGGCTCCAGTTTTATTTTCACGTTATAAAAGTGGATTTGGTCTTCGATAACATTGCCCGGTATTCGATACGTCTACGTTGTAATTACCACATCTGTAATCAATGCAAAAATGACAAAAAAAAAGGTTAGAAAATTTCGCTATAAGTGCATAGTGGACCTATTACGAGAGAGAGAGAGTAGTGGGTTGCAATTTTATAAATGATGCAAAATTGAGAGCGCTAAGAAAGAATATGGTCATATTATTGAATACCAAGATACGACTGTTTTTGACATTTCGAGAAGTATGGAACTTTCAATATTAGATAACCCATCATGTAATTCGAAATTCTTAAAATCGATACACAACATATTACTATAATATCAAATTACAAATAGGGTAATAAATGGTATGTGTAGGAGTGCGATTCTAGACCGTCAACTAGCTTTTCGAGTTGCAAAACTATGCACAAATGAACAAGTTCGTTTATCAAAATTTTGCTATACTTATCAACCATGCACTAGGAAGTCTCGTAGTTACCGAGGAAATGAGGAATTAAGAGGAGATAAACACATCCACAGCACACTTTATGTTGAAAAATGCTTTAGAACAGCCGCGAAGCTATAATTTTTTTTGGAAATGTGATAATTATGATTCTTTCTAAACACTGCTAGGATTTTTTGGAATATTGTTATAATTTTTCTGGGATATTCCCATGATCTTTTTG
Source organism: Aspidiotus rigidus (assembly GCA_035079385.1). Taxonomy (NCBI): domain Eukaryota; kingdom Metazoa; phylum Arthropoda; class Insecta; order Hemiptera; family Diaspididae; genus Aspidiotus; species Aspidiotus rigidus. The sequence goes on from JAVHKY010000026.1 coordinate 2,908,737, forward strand.
GAACACTGCCATGGTTTTTTGTAACTGAAACACCGCTTGGATTTTTTTGTGACATTGCTATAATTTTTTTGAAATAATCCCATGATTTTTTTGGAATACTGCCTGGATTTTTTCTGAACATCTGTGGGGTATTTACGGCTAGGATTTTGTTGAAATTTCTTTTTTCGGAACACTGCCATAATGTTTTGAAACTGAAACACTACTGCTTGGGTATTTTGTGAAATTTCTATGATTTTTCTGGATTATTTCCATGATTTTTTTTGGAACACTGCAATGATTTATTTGTAATATTGCTATGATTTTTTTTTGAATGTTTGTATGATATTTTTGGAATTTTGCTATGATTTTTCTTGGAAGATCATTAGGATTTTTTAGGAACATTGTTATGATTTTTTTTTGGGGGGGAGGGGGGAGCGAGGGGATATTCTCATGATTTTTTTGGAATACTGCTTGGATTTTTTAGAAGATCCTTAGGATTTTTTTGGAACATTGCTATGAATTTTGGGAACATTTTTAGGATTTTTTTTTTTGAATTTTGCCATGATTTTTTTTGGAACAGAACATCATTAGGACTTTTTTTGGAGTATAACTACCTATAATTGCTTTAAAACATTAGGATTTTTTTAGAACATTGTTATGATTTTTGGAACATCGTTACGATTTTTTTTTTTTTTTTTGGGGGGGGGGATATTCTCAATTTGTTTTTGGAATATAACTTGAATTTTTTTAAAACATTAGGATCTTTTTGAACATTGCCAGGATTTTTTTTTTTGGAACACCATTAAGACTTTTTTGGAATATGACTATAATTTTTTTGGAATATAGGATTTTTTAGGAACATTGCCATGATTCGTTGGGGGGGGGGATATTCTCATGATTTTTTTTTGGAATATTGCTATGATTTTTCTGGAACACTGTTAAAATTCTTTCCAAACAAAGGGAGAATTCCTTTGTACCTAATATTGTTATGATTTTTTTTGGAATATTCTCGCGATTTTTTCAAGACACTTCTTGGATCTTTTCAGGACATCCTTAGAATTTTTTTGAAACATAGGTGGCTATAATTGTTTTGGAAATGTGATAATTATGATTCTTTCCAAACACTGCTAGGATTTTTTGGAACATTGTTATAATTTTTCTGGGATATTCCAATGATTTTTTTGGAACTTTGCCATGGTTTTTTGTAACTGAAACACCACTTGGATTTTTTTGTGACACTTCTACGATTTTTTTGAAATATTCCTATGATTTTTTTGGAATACTGCTTGGATTTTTTCTGAACATCCGTGGAATATTCACGGCTAGGATTTTGTTGGAATCTCTTTAGGATTTTTTTGGAACACTGCCGTAATGTTTTGTAACTGAAACACTGCTTGGATATTTTGTGAAATTTCTATGATTTTTCTGGATTGTTTCCATGATTTTTTTGGAACATAGAATTTTTTAGGAACATTGCTATGATTTTTTTTTTTGGGGGGTGCGAGGGGATATTCTCATGATTTTTTTGGAATGCTGCTTGGATTTTTTCGAAGATCCTTAGAATTTTTTTGGAACATTGCTATGAATTTTGGGAACATTTTTAGGATTTTTTTTTTCTGAATTTTGCCATGATTTTTTTTTGGAACAGAACATCATTAGGACTTTTTTTGGAATAATAACTACCTATAATTTTTTTAAAACATTAGGATTTTTTTAGAACATTGTTATGATTTTTGGAACATTGTTACGATTTTTTTTTTTTTTTTTTTTGGGGGGGGGATATTCTCAATTTTTTTTTGGAATATAACTTTAATTTTTTTAAAACATTAGGATCTTTTCGAACATTGCCAGGATTTTTTTTTTGGAACGTTATTAAGACTTTTTTGGAATATGACTATAATTTTTTTGGAATATAGGATTTTTTAGGAACATTGCCATGATTCTTTGGGGGGGGGGATATTCTCATGATTTTTTTTGGAATATTGCTATGATTTTTCTGGAACGCCAGTGCCAGTGGAGGATAGATACGTATTCAAGGACATTCAGTGAGTTTAGGCATTTGGCTTCTAAAAGTTTAAAGTGGGTAGTCCAAGGGTATTTGGTATCAAAGGTAATGTCAAGGAATTTAGTGGAGGAATGGAGGCTGATATGGAAATTCTGGAGGAGTTGGGGGGAGTGGGGGACGTAAGTGACTCTTATGGAATATAAGTAAAAGAAAAACGAAATCTACGATCCGAAGCCCTTAAAGGCACCTTATGAAGGGTGAATTGGAGTAGACGTGTGGCTCGTTTTGGGAATTGTAAAAGTGAGAGAGACAATAAAATCATTTTCAAAGAACCATTCAGACAGGAGGAAGGGGACACCGTTCATGGCAATTAGGAAAAGAGTAACATTTCAAACCTTTGCACCCTGGCTGGGACGATCATTTTCGGTGGAGTAGAGGGAAGAGTAGTGGTTATGGATTCCATCAAGATAGGACTAGAGAAGGGAGAATAGGAGGCCAATTTCGAATAGTTCACAGGAGTGTCGCGAAACACAAAAGAATGGAGTCCCTATAGATTAAAGAATAGGGTGTAAAGGGACAGGCTACTCACTTCGGAGGTGGTTCGTATAGAGTGTTTTGATGTTCAAGGAAGTTGTTCAGACAGGGAGATAACGTGGAATAATCTTTTAACAGGGAACGTTTTTTGAGAATTTTGTCGTGCGCCGTACGCCGCGCCGTCCGGCAAAAAACTTGGAAAAATTTCGACCCTCCTGCCATATACGATAGAAGGGGGACTTGGAAAATTTCGACTCTTGCTTCATGTATGAGAAGAGGGGGACTTCGAAAAATTTTGACTCCCGAGCTATATATGATAGGAGGGGGACTTAGATGAATTTCGACCTCCGAGTTATATATGATAGGAGGGGGACTTGAAGAAAATTTTACTCTCGAGCTACATATGATATTTGTGAGCCCTCCCCTCCTATCATATTCCAATTTGACTCACAGAACATGTTCCCTGCGTTCCTCGTTTAACTTCGTTAAGGAAGGCGTGTTTTGTTGAGGATTTTTTGAAAGAGTTTACCCAGATTGGACGTCAGGGCGATGGACGATACAATGAAAGAAGCCAAATATTTGAAAATATCTTCACCCTTCAAAAAAATAATGGAAAACAATGTTGAAAAAATAACATTAAGAAGGTAGAGCTGGTGAGAAGAAACATATTATATAATTGACTCACGAAAAAATTTTGAGGGGGTTTGAAGAGTGGAACACTTACACGCTAGAAATTTCCTCAAATACAAATGTATATAATTTATTTAGCCATTAGACTGGCTCAATCTTCAAATTTTCACATGCTCGTAATGCCTTTAGGCTGGTTTGAAATTTGTAATGAATTTCACCTCCTAGCCCATTTTCTTGATTTGCCTTCTTCCATCCGGGTGTCTAGGTACAATGACCTTGGAATATGGAAAAGTTTTGATCATTCGAGATATTCCAACATTTTACCTCCTGAACTTTTTTCTTTCCTCCATCACTGCTACTACACGCCTACGTTTGCTATATAGCTATCCATACTTACTGGTGAAGGAGAATTCGAGTAACGACTTACCACCGCACTCATTTTATATTATAGGGTTTAGGGCCAATTATGGTGTTGAGTATTGATGGCTTCTATTCTCCGAATCTCAATTTGAGGAACAAAATTATGTTGAAAACTTTCTTCTACGGGAAGAAGTTTGAGGTCTCCAACGATAAATAGTTAATTAATTGTATCATTTCGTTATTATGTGGCGCGCGACTTGATAGTCTCGAATCCGACCCGTAATGGATCTACGATCACATGAAATCACGTATATTGAGTATTACCAACCGCATTCGGAAAGTGATCTCTCTCGTTAATTGTCTTAGAAATGTCTGCGCAAAAGGAATTAGTGTAATACGCTATCCGTGCCTTTTCTTTCTCTACTTCCTAAACGTATACTCTCGAGTAGTGGCTGTCATTCATCACCTTTATTACCCAACATATCCACGTTGTAAATAATACGTTCGTTCTACACAGTAAACCGTATCGTGACAAATTAACGCGCAAGATTTTCAACAACTATCGACTTAGTCGATGGAAAAATTTTTCGCGCCCATATGCACGCTCGAAATCAAAAATTTTTCGTAGATTGAAAAAGTTACGTGATCGACGACAATCAGAAGACGATAGATATGTCATAGAGACGTAGGAACTTTTACTCGCAGTCGCAGATTGTCCAGTGAGAGTTGTTAACGGCCATCATCTTCAGCAGTGACATAACAATTGGATGTACGAGTCGTTTTTGGGAAGGGTTAGGAGAGCTTAATTGATTCCGAACGAAATCGATTGGTATACAGGTAGCACCCAACAGTCTATCTTTGCGACGTCCAATAACCGTGTCGTTAGATTCGCCGGCAATATTACGTGTAGGATCTCCTGTCTCGTAATAAGTTATAGCCGGTCATGTGATTGAGCTCGCGAGAGTGAGAGAGTAGTCAGTATAAATAAAGACGAACGTTTTTCTATTAATTCACATTAACGTTAGCGCGGTAAGGCATGATTTCGCCGAGGACAATGACCTTCTTATTATACGAGTATATACAGTGCAGTATTTGAGAGGAAAAAAAAAAAACACCTATAGGTACTAGATATATATTATAGTCTGTGGTACATGTAAGCAGTGAGAGCTGTACAATAAAAAAAATTTGTATTTAGTCTTTTGAGATCCTGTCTTGTTGTGTAGTTTCCACGTAGGTGCTGAAAAGAAATTCTTTGTAAGCACGTTTCAAAGAAGATATTCGCTCTATCGTCTCACTTTTTCTATCTACTGATCCAGTCTTCTGCACTTTTAATTCGATCATCTTTTCTTTTTCCAGCTACTTTGGAACATTCGTATACCAGCATAGAGTTTTAGGTACATACGCTACGATTGATTGGAGTCATTAATGAACGACGTGATTCTCTATTTTAGGAAGTACCACTCTGAAGTGTCATCGATGAAAAATACGGTGAAATGCGTTCTTCTTTCCATTGTGTGGAATGATTTATTCCGGATTGATTGAAATATTAAAAAAAAATCCTTTTAGTCAAGCGAATTATCGAATAATATATTCCGAGATAATGGAGTTATTTACATAATTTTGACTATAGTTATCAATCTTTGTAGGAAATGAAAATTTTTCTGTGACCTGTACTATCCGGCTGAGTCTCAGTTTTTTTGCATAACTCCGTGAAGAGATCCACCCGTCTCACCGTCGTATAGAATAGGTTCTATAATTCTAAGGGGGTGAACTGGATCGGGTTCGAGATTTCCTCGCTGAGGACATGCACCTGGTGAAAATGCATCAGGCAATGCCCCGTCCATTTGAATCGAGGCTTTTGATATCATTTCAAGGTCGATTCGAAGTTGACCAGTTAACTTTTATAGACCACTAGATATTGACGTTCAGCGATTGATTTTGGAGAGGTGGACTCAAATTCGACTACAGATTAACACCAAGTCAAAATCAGGTCAGTAAATCTGACTCCAAGTTGGCTGGATACCGACTTCGTATCGGTGTGCCGTTGATCATAAGTACGAATTAATCTCGGGTCAATTCAAAATCAACCTGCGTACATTCCGAGAGCACCCGAAATGGACAACTAATCCTTGCAATAGAAGGATTGACTTCAGGTCAATTGAAAATTGGGAGAGTGGGCATAGACTTTAAATGAACGGGGAAAATGAGGTGATAATGTTGTCGTCATAATTTAACCCAATGTCGATCTCCTATCCTCTTATCGATCCCTTTGCCTGCTAGATAACGTGGGAAAACTTCCGGAGAGTCGAGTGACTGCATACCTGCTCAGGATGATGAGCAGCTCTCTTAGCTGCCGAGACCTCCGATCGTACAGTAAATCGCCCAGTTCTTTGAGTGGTGCCTCAGGGGTCGACATTTGTGCAACTTATTTAGAAAAAAAAATTTCTCTCCTATCTTGAAAAAAATGATATCAATTTGGACAAATTTGACAGTGTCCTGAAATGAGCCTGGACGTTTGTGCTCCTTTGAAAAATACTGTACACCTTTTTCTTTACAAAAGACTGTGTCCCATACCTAGGTCAAAGTGATATACCCTTGGTGACACTGATTTCAGTCAAATAAAGTCTAAAATAGTGTTAAAAAGTGTTGACATTTTTTGTGTTTTTAAAAAAGGGTCGAATTTTCAACCTCTCGTGGAGTGTTGAAAAAAGTATCAATAAAGTCTAAAATAAGCTAAATATTGGTAACAAATTATGCCTGGACGTTGCGATCAAGGGCGGGCGGGATGACTGACCACAGCATGACTCTCCGGCGTGGAGACGTGAGTGTGGCAAGCTTAGTCAGTCACTGCAAGAGATTGGAGTCGATGACCCACCAAGAAAAGTTCCAAAGAAGTATGGAAGTAGGTGTTTCTGCATTTGCAGAAGAAGATGGGCACATAATGGAATAGGCAAATGGGGAGTCACTGACGTACTCAACACTCGCGTACCACAAACTCTGCTGGTAAAAAACCGAGCACAGGGACATGAAGAGTACGGATATAAAGTCAGAAAAAGAAAAAAACGACGGCTTCCTCAACGGTTAAACGAGGAACGCAGGGAACCTGTTTTATGAGTCAAATGGGATATGGTATTGAAAATTCAAGGAAGCCTAGACCTAGATAAAGCTAGTATAAAGAAGGCTTCGGCCTACTATAAGCCTAGCGCTATAATATAGTTTGAGAGTCTAAATTTTTCTCAAATCTCCAGCTATATAATATGATAGCTCGAGAGTTGAAAGGCTCTAGCCGGGTAAAGAGGGGAAAATGGCCTTGGTCGGAAAATGTTTCAAATGTCCGTCAAAATGTTGTCCCCAATGAGAAAACTCGAAATCCGAAAAATTGGACCCATCCGTTCACCCACATGGGCTGCAGAGTGATTTTTAGGCCTAAAATCCAAATGGCTGTATCTCAGCCAGTAATGATCGCACAGCAATGAAACTTGAGGATATTTTAGTTGTATGTGAACGTTCATCCATGGTATTTTTTTCAAAAAAAACCATTCATATTTTCCCTAGTTTCTAGCTATACCAAAACTTCAAACTCGAATAAAAAAAAAATTGGGGGTGGGAGGCATCTGGGGAAAATCATTCATTTGAAGCGCCATACCCTCTACTACAACATACATGAGTACCATAGTCCTCGGTGAGGTGCAACATTCCCAAAAAAATCGATATTTAATGAATTTCTGTGATTTTTCCATGAATAGCGGGGTTAACGATGACTGCTACCGCAATAGACCGCGAGAAATCAATGGTCAATGTTGGAGGTGAAAAATACGCACTCCTCCATGAGATAAAATGGGAATGTTGATAGACCAAAAATATATTTTTAGTATTTCGTTTATCGATTTGGTCAATTCTTATGTAAACACGTAACCGATTAGGTGGAGTACGTTGGGTTGAGAAAAATATTTGATAAATTCTCTAGTCGCTGGAACCGTCTGAAAATAGAAAAGAAGTGAGAAAATCCACTTTTTCACCCTGGAGGACCGTGAGTTTTGGTATTTTATTCATCAAATAGGTCAGTTCCCGCGTAAACATGTTCGCCGAGTTTGAAAAAAATGGTCAAAAAATTCTCCAGTCGCTGGAACGTTCTGCAAATGAGAAAAATTAGAGAAAATCCACTTTTTCACCCTGGAGGACCGTGAGTTTTGGTATTTCATTCACCAATTCGTTCAATTCCTAAGTAAACATGAACGCCAAGTTTGAAAAAAATAGTCAAAACATTCTCCAGCCGCTGTAATGGTATGGAAATGACAATAAATCGGGGAAATCCACTTTTTCACCCTGGAAAATCGTGAGTTTTGGTTTTTCATTCCACAATTCGTTCAATTCTCATGTAAACAAGTCCGCTGAGTTTGAAAAAAATAGTCAAAAAATTCTCCAGTTTCTGGGATGCCCTGGAAATAGTAAAAACTCCAGGTAATCCACTTTTCCAACATGGAAAACCGTGATTTTTCATATTCTGTTTATCAACAAGGTCAATTCATATGTAAATACATCCGTCGAGTTGGAAAAAAATAGTCAATAAATTCTCCAGTCGCTGGAACGATCTAGAAATAGTAACAAATCCAGAAAATCAACTTTTTCAACATAGAGAGCCCTAATTTTTGGTATGTTGTTCATCAAAAAGGTCAAATCTTATGTTAACACTTCCGCCGAGTTTGAAAGAAATAGTCCGAAAATTCTTCAGTCGCTGGAATAGTCTCGAAATGAAAAATTGAAAATATCTGCTATTTGAACTTGGAGAATCGTGATTTTTATATTCTATCTATCAATAAGGTCAATTTTTGAGTATAACCACGTCCACCTGATCGGTGGACGTGTTTACATAAGAATTGACCAAATCGATAAACGAAATACTAAAAATATATTTTTGGTCTATCAACATTCTCATTTCATCTCATGGAGGAGTGCGTATTTTTCACCTCGAACATTGACCATTGATTTCTCGCGGTCTATTGCGGTAGCAGTCATAGTGAACCCCGCTATTCATGGAAAAATCATAGAAATTCATTAAATATTGATTTTTTTGGGAATGTTGCACCTCACCGAGGACTATGGTACTCATGTATATTGTAGTAAAGGGTATGGCGCTTCAAATGAATGATTTTCCCCAGGTGCCTCCCACTCCCAATGTTTTTTTATTCGAGTTTGAAGTTTTGTTATAGCTAGAAACTAGGGAAAATATGAATGGTTATTTTTGAAAAAAATACCATGGATGAACGTTCACATATACATACTAAAATGTCCTCAAGTTTCATTGCTGTGCGATCATTACTGGCTGAGATATAGCCATTTGGATTTTGGGCCTAAAAATCACTCTGCAGCCCATGTGGGTGAGCGGATGAGTCCAATTTTTCGGATTTCGAGTTTTCTCATTGGGGACAACATTTTGACGGACATTTGAAACATTTTCCGACCAAGGCCATTTCCCCCCCCCCCTTATCCGGCTAGAGCCTTTTTCCAGGTCCCTTTCATATCATATATAGCTCGAGAGTCGAAATTTTTCCAAGTCCCCTTCCTATCATATATAGCTGTAGAGTCGAAATTTTTCTAAGTCCCCCTCCTATCATATATAGCTCGAGAGTCGAAATTTTTCTAAGCCCCCCTCCTATCATATATAGCTCGAGAGTCGAAATTTTTCTAAGCCCCCCTCCTATCATATATAGCTCGAGAGTCGAAATTTTTCTAAGCCCCCCTCCTATCATATATAGCTCGAGAGTCGAAATTTTTCCAAGTCTCCCTCCTATCATATATAGCTGTAGAGTCGAAATTTTTCTAAGTCCCCCTCCTATCATATATAGCTCGAGAGTCGAAATTTTTCTAAGCCCCCCTCCTATCATATATAGCTCGAGAGTCGAAATTTTTCCAAGTTTTTTGCTTGACGGCGCACGGCAAATTTCTCAAAAAGCCCCCCATAAAACAGGTTACCTGTTAATATTCTAAATGGTTGACCTATTAGTCCCAATCTACAGAAAGGAAGGAGACTTGGGAAGATCTTAAGGGAGTTGGCTGAGTCGTTCGATTTAATACAAAAGCATTCTGTTTCATTGATATTTATAATCTGTTTGCAAATAGAATCAATAAAAATAGATAGACCAAGATAAAGAAGAGCAATTCGCTGATTTGTTCTCCTATTTGCAGAACAAATGCAGGGGTTGAATGTTTGTGAGTACGTAAAAGAGATAGAGAGAAAGGAGAATGAAAAAAACAATGATACGAGTCTGCCATCGGCAACAATAAATTGGATGATGAGAATAACATTATGACATAACAATAATAAAAGTAATAAACAAAATGTGAGCTTATGACAGATTATTATATGAATATATTTTAATACGGTCGTAATTTGCATAATTAGATTATTCTTATCGAAAGTGATGCATGAATTTGGTACAGATCTTATGGATTCAATTGTATGCATGATCGTATTAATGAGTGTGCAGATGAAATATGTAAACCAAACTTAAAAGAATTACGTGCGTAATGCCAGTAAACATTATACTTGTGTGAGTGACACTGTGTATTTATGTAGAGGCTGGAAAATACTTTCACGCGGACGTACGTAACCTTACACCATTATTTAATATGATTCGACGACGACATCGCTTAAATGCTGTATTAATGACTCGAATGGTAACGTGAGATAATTCGAAAATGCGGTCAACGTTGAGTATTTACTCAATTGAATATCGAGTAATCTCAACCGGATCGCTTTCGAATTTTACCTCAGCATAGAAATAATGATCCCGATTGATCTTCCTCGAACTATAACGTAGGGAAAGACGAGTTGAAACCATCATAGATAAAAGCGTTCAAATCTCTTTTTTGTTTTAAATGGCTCTACACTGATTTTTCTGAAGGCCTTCCTTTCGGATGCACGGAGAGCTTGAGTTTTTCTGAGCCTCGAGGGGCAGTGGCCATCGGCTATTTCTTCAAAAAAGTTCTTTACTGAGCTAACATTCGGTATCTTCCACTATCTCATGGAATCATTGTTCACGTTACTGCCCCCTTATCCCGGAACCTCTACATGCAACTTTCCTTTACTCTTCTATTCCCATTTAATGTCTGAACGACCACCATTTTGCTTATCTTCTCTAGTACAGAATCATGTGCATACTTTCATCTTCCTGATATCCATTCTTACCTTTCGATACTTCAGATACTTCTACCCCTCTCTGATCTAACTGTAGGTATATGGAAAGAATGATGTAAAAGTAAACTTTGGAAGAAAGAGAATTCACGAGGATTCCAATGAGACCGAAATTTAGTCGATAATTCACAAGAATTAGTGGTATTTTAAAGTCGTATGTTATTCGATATAGCTTACGTGTACGAAATATGTACAGGTACTGCGAAGAACGTTTGGAATCCGAGTGCTTATATTTTCCATTTACACTCGATTGATTCTTGCTAATATCGCATTTATGAATAACGAACGCGTACACGAAGTTTGTAACAATAACAAAAAGGTACAAAAATTTCAAACAAAAATAATTAAATTCGTGTCCAATTTTCTAGAGAAATGGTGATCGAGAAGGCATCGATATCTACTTTGGTGGATTGTGTAACACACGACTAAGGAACGGCGAGTGCGCGTGCAGCACCGACACCCCATCTGTACCTGACAAGTCCTACGCTCGACTACTTAAGAAAAAAATTTGATTTAACGTTTACCATGTATAGCTCTGCATAGTGGAAATATTATTACAACGGTTCTGCCTCTCTTCGATGGAGTGGACAAACAAAAAGTTTATTCGAGTGTCCACGCGCACGCATACATTCCTCTGCAATATATTGTCCTTTTAATTTTCAGTCTCTTTTGTCCTAATACAAGCTAAACACATGGTACCAGGTGTCGTACGCGCGGTACATAGATTATTTTATTTTCAGGTCGGGGTCCTCTCGCCACAGTTCAAAAAAAAAACGTGTGTAGAGAGGTCCGAGTAGGCGTCGCGTGTTGAATATTCGATCAACTCCGAAATGAACGGCGAATATTAATAACGAACAGATTCTGAACAAAAGTTGCACTACGTCGTCCACAATTATGGAGGAGCCCGGATCATGCCGCCGCCCTGACCGCATGCGTTTGACACGATGTTGAAATATTTCAACCAGATTCATGATAATCGGGCTGACAAAACGTGTGGCGGAAAGATACGTTGGAGTGGATCGCCACGCCGATTGTATGGGTGAGTTGACAAATTTATTAATTTTCGATTTTTTGAATGAGCATCGTCGGCGAATGCGTGCTCCCGCATGCGTTGCACGAAATTTCCGTGTTTCGCGTGGACGAGAGAACCGGGTCTCGAATGCCGACACACGTTGGTGTGAAACGATCGCAACAAATGAAAAACTCTTGGAGGCTTATACTCGAATATATCGCGCTACAACTCATTATCTGTAATTAAATCAATTTCGATGTTGAATAAGAATCGACCTGCTTGCGATGTTAAGTGGGACGTAGGACAACCTCTTGCTTACGATAGCAACTACTCAATGCCAGTAGCAGTGGTCGGTATGTGAAACATCGCTTCTCGTGAACACACCGAAAGCCCAGGAGAATGGTGCATTTTTCTTGTATCAATCGATAGAGTTTATGACTGCTGTTGGGGTGACGGTTGTAGGGGGCCTTTAGATGCATATTAGATTTCATAGCATTGTAAACATTATGTCGTACCTATGGACCTCCTACATTAGCTGGACCTGTCTTCCATGCACTATCAAGAATTATCGACCCCGGGACTAGGGCTCAAAGAGATGGAAGAGGGTGTGAAGTCATCAGTACGTCACGTCATTATGAGATTTTGGTTAGAGCGCAGAGAAGGAGCTACACAGCTAGAAAGTAAGTCCACCTTCGAGTGTTTACCTATCCTGTCATCTACTTTATAGAGGTCGGTCATTAAACAATGTACAGTCTTGGTCGATATATGGTTGAAAGCGACCATATGTCGATGTCTACATAAGGTCGAATCGTCAACCCCTTCATTTCGCTTTACTTGCTACGTCGATTTCGAGTCGACTTCTCCAAACTTTTCTATCGACCTGAAATCGACTGTTCTGTTGGGACGATTTCAACCCGATTTGTAGTTTTCTGATGGTAACGTGCGCCAGTCGATTTTGAATGAACCTTAAATTGATATCGATTTGGAGTCGTTTTTTAGTCGATTTCTCCAAATTCTTCGATTGACCTGAAATCAACTGTTATGTTGAGTCGACTGTAGTTCTCTGGAAATATGCCGTGGTCGACTTTAAATCGACGTCGATCTGGAGTTGGTTTTGAGTCGACTTCTTCCAATTTTTCTATTGACCTGCAATCGACTATTCTGTGGGGTCGATTTATAGTTCTCTGACGATGGTTCCCTAGTCGACTTCGGATCAACATCATATCGGCGTCGATCTGGAGTCGATTTCGAGTCGAAGTCTCCAAATTCTTTTATCAACCTGAAATTGACTGCTCTGTTGAGTCCGTTTCGAGTGGTTTGTAGTTTTCTGGTAAGGGGTCCGGACGTTTCGGCGCGACCATTTCGGTGCCATCTCCTCGGTGCCGGCAGTTTTTCGGCGCGAGATAATCTTAGGACGTTTCGGCACGAAAAAAGATAGAATGAACAACGCTTCACCAGCGCCTTTCCGCATACAAGGTCTGCAAAGTGAGCATCTTTTCGATCGAGATTTATGATTACAACGACAAACTATTTTCCTCTGTTTGACGGGCAAGTAAAGCCCGTATCAACGATAACGCTAGCCTCAATTATCAAGAGAACCGAAAACTGACTGTGGTCTATCTTCTGTTACTCACGCCTTGAGAAGGATATCGATTGAGCTAGTCACAGCTGGTCCCCTAAGGTGGAGGGGAATTGAGGTAAGAGTCGGATACTATTCTGATGTTGGTTATGATTATTCTGAAGTTTAGATTTAGTCAAGACGTTTCGTTAAAGTACGAACTTTTGTCTCAAGTCTCATCCACCTTCGTAGAGCCGTGTCAATTTGTTATGAAGTTTTATGTTTAGGTTCGTGTGTTGCTGCTTGTATGTCTCTACTCTTACCTTGCTATCACATAAAATTAACATTAAACTTTTCTGGCCTTTTCAAATTTCTTTTAAGTCATACTAAAAATAATTTTCCTTTCGCGAAAAAAATCCAGAAAAGTTCTTGTGCCGAAACGACCACGCCGAAACGTCCGTGACCCGTGAGTGGAAGGAAAGTACGTTGGTCCCACCGGGGAAAACGACGGTCTGTTGGCAGCGGATCACTGCGAGCCAAAACATACCTTCTCGAGCTAGTTTGAAAAGGGTAAGTGTATGGATGTGTTCCCACGTTTCTTTGTGAGCCCAAGCGTAATGCCTTCCTAGTTGAAAAAATATGAGTGACTTGGAGGAAAAATTTTCAAACATAATCTCGAGCATGATTTTTTCTGGACGCCATTTTTCTATTCTTTTTCCTTAAAAACGTTATCTTAATTTCAACTACATTATTATTTTTTCCAATAATGTTATTTTAATTTCAACTATGTTAATATTTTTCAAGATCTTGTGAAGACGTGTCTTACTCAAAGTTTTTGTTCATCTTCTTCTTTCTGTGGTTCTTTTTTAGCGGGGAATCCGCTATCCCTTTTTGTTGAGGGTACTTTCAGGAAATTTCCGTCCGCGAGCACGAGTGTGGGCGCGAGCGAGGTTGATGGCGTCACTAGGTTGATGACGTCACGGAGAGGGGAGGAGACTTTGAAAAATTTTGACCTACTAACCATTTATGATAGGAGGGGGACTTGAAAAAATTTCAACCCTCTAGCCATATATGATAGGAAGGAGACTTAGAAAAATTCCGACCTCCGAGATATGTATGATAGGAGGGGGACTTGGAAAAATTTTGACTCTCGAGCTATATATGATAGGAGGAGGACTTTAAAAAAATATATGGCTAGAGGGTCGAAATTTGTCCAAGTCCCCTTGCTATCATATATGGCTACAGCGTACGGCGCACGGCAAACTTCTTAAAAAAACACCCATAAAACAGGTTTGCTGTTCAAATTTTCACTGCTGAGCTATATATGACAGGAGGGGGACTTGAACAAATCGACGGCTTCCTTGAAATTGCAGCGCGTTCAAGTTATCACGTCATTATTTTCGGGACTTGGAAAAACTTCAGGCTCCAAGATTTATATGATAGGAGGGGGATTCAGAACAGCGGGTTCCCCGCTGCCATTGCAGTCCTGCAATGACATCTAATTTTTTGGTCTTCTTTTCTTTTCTTTTCAATGGTTGTTCAGCTTCTTGTAAATCATTTTTTTTCTCATCACTAGAGACCAGATTTTTTGGCAAGAAAACCTGTGAATTTCGGCTCTTAAATTCAAAAATTCGGCAATATTCGGCATTTAAAAAGAAAGAGGGGGAAATACGGGTTTTTCAGTAAATTTATTCACTCTCAATGAATTTCCAACCAAAATTATCTTTCTTTTCACCAGAACTAATCGATTTCGGAAGAAAAAATTTCTCAAAAACTGCCTCAGTTGAGAGTAAATTCTGTTGATTTTTGCCAATCAAAATTTCATGAATTTTATGACAAAAATAGGCCCAAAATTCAGTATTTTTCAAGTAAAATCTACTTGATTTCAGGCAAAATTTGGTAATTTTTAACAAAATATTCACGATTTAGCATGAAATTTCTCCGTTCTATTGCAAACTAAGATTTGTAGTAATTTCGGCATTTTTCGGCAAAATATAATTTTTTTCCTGCGTTCTTCTTATTATGATTCAAACTTCATTTTGATTCTCATTCGTTTCGCCCTTCAGGAGAAAGGGTGCCAAATGCCGAGGAATCCGGTCTCTGCTCATCACCATTAAAAATCATGTTTTTCACAAGTAGGAAGGGATTATGCTTAAGCTCATAAGCAGAGACCGGATTTTTCGGCATTTTTGATGGAGATTTTCGGCACTAAAAATTCTGTTTTCGGCATTATTCGGCAATAACGAAAAAAGTACCATTTTTTTGCATTTTTTGAATCATTTAATGCTAAAAATTATACATTTTCCTTCTAAAATTCGGCAAAAACGACGATTTCGGCATTTATTTTTTACTTTTTCGGCATTTTGCCGAGAAATCCGGTCTCTGCTCATAAGGAAACGCGGGAACACACCCATACTGTCTTACCCTCCTCAAGCTAGCGCGAGAAGGTACGTTTTTTTCATATTTTGGACGGCAGTGCCGGACATATTCGACTCTCTATTTATTAGAAGATAACAATTTCTTCAAATTGTGGATAGAATCTAATCCAGGAGTTAATGAAGGAGTATCATTAAGTTCTTCTTCTTCTTGATCTTCACCATTGTCTTCATTTTTGTCATCTCCAAGCTCGTAATGTCGTCTATATTTCTCAGTTCACAGGTTACAACATCATCGTCTATACATTCTCAACCCGGAAAATGGTTTAGTTCATCATCAACTTCCTCTTGTTCTTCTTCTCCCACATTGTTTGTAGGACCTTCAAAAAATTTAGCTTTTTGGAAACAGTTTGCAATGACTTCAGGTTTTACATCATCCCAGGCTGAGAGAAGTAAAGATTTTTATTCTGAAGTGCAGACCCCTAGAAACACAAGATCGCTAACTCGCCATCTACACTGTGTTGAATTTTTGTACCCTGAAATCGTTTTCATAGTTTATCCCACCAGATGTCGCAAAGTCGCACTCAATGTTTCTTATGGGAGGAAAAAATTTCACGGATTCGCTCGAAGTTAGGCGTGTATGAAAGGAAATTTTATGCAGAATAAATTCACATCTCTTCATTTCTTTGAAAAACTGAATATTTGTGGAGGAAAATGAGTTTTAGTGTCAACTCTTCATAAGAGCCTGTGTTAAAGTGCTGAAGGTTGACTGCAGCGATTTTTGTACGCGTGGCAGAACCAACGAACTATTGAAGTTAGCGATCTTGTGTTTTTAGAGGTCTATATTCTGAAGGCATGTTCTGACGTGATATCTTGTTTGAAAAAGAGCGTTTTACCCGGAGATACAAGAGCGTTTAGACGTGATATTTCACATGTAAAATGACTTGAAAATCAAGGGTCCGAGCAAAAAACGCGTATTAAGCGGGAAGTCGTATTAAACGGGAGCGTTTTAAGTGGATTTTACTGTAGTTCGATCAAGCAACTATAAAAAGATATTAAAAATTATCTTGATTTATTTGACTCCACCAAAACATTTTTTTTTTTTTCATTCGCATGAGGACACAACTGTAGGTGCGCTAGAGTCGTGCCCGAAAAGGGGATTCGGCAAAAATTGCCATAAACCTGTATGAAACTAAAACGGGCTGTATCTTTGTCAATATTGAAAAATAAAAAAAAGTAGTAAGAGCATTTTTTTATTATTTTCATTCATAGAATAACCTAAAAGAAGAAAAAATTAAGATTTCAACAATTTTCTGTAACATCCCCTTTTCAGGCAGCTTCCAAAAATGGCCACCACAGTTTTCATAGAGGGCGCCTACTTTGTGTCCTCATGCGAATACGGAAGAGCGAGACTTGTCTATAGATAAAGAAAAGGCAGCCAGTTTAGAATCTTTGAAGTCCTGGTTGTGAGAGGAAAAATAATCAAGAATAATGTTTTTAATGGATATCTGGAGTCGACGTACAGTCACCCTCTGGTACCATGCTGTATGTTTGGAAATCTACTCGTAGCTTAGGTCAAAAATCATAATTCGATGTGTCTGACTTGTGCAGCAATGGTCGATTCGACGACCGAAAAATACCATCAAATCGACGGTTGACATTCAAGTACATCAAGGAGTGGGAGATTCACTGTGTAACTAGAATCGAGTAATAATCATTGATGAGGTAGAGTGGGATGAAGTAATATACTATCATATGAAAGTTTGTGTCAAGGACATCCTAGAACATCTCTACAATCGATAGTAATACCCGATTGGGAGTTTGCTACTCCATCCAATCATGCTGGATATGATCTGGATCGCGTTCGTCAGAAGATTGCTCAAAAACACTGTTGCATATTCGGACTTCCAACACCAAAGCATACCTACATATTGACGAAGCGATAATTATTATTGACTCTATCGATTTTATACAGACTCCGTCACACGTCAGTTCATTGACAACTCCATACCGCATGATACTCGCCTTGCTATACCTTTGTTTATCCGCGATTGATAAAATATTTACAGCGGTCCATGTAAAAAGTGTGCGGAACGTGATAGCGCGTAACTCGCTCAACTGAATCGTGAAAAAGCAAACGAGAGGGAAAGTATTCCGCTGGGTCGATTTTTTCAAATACACGTGCACATATTATACACAGGTACCTAGTATCCCTAGCTTACCTTAAATACTTTTTATGGAGAACGTGTACATCGTAATCGGCCCGCTATATCGGTAAACGAACAAATCATTACGTTTACCCATCTGTCCATAATGTACTGACTACGACCTTGAACCCGGTTCGCTGGAAACGTTTTTGGTCAATTGTGCTGATCGCTCAATGGATATCGTGCGCGCATACACGCGAATGACGACGCTAACGACGCCGACGCGACCAAATCGCGAAGGAAAAGAAAAGCGGTGAAAACGAATTCATGATTCGTTTCTTCGTTTCTCACGATTAAAATTAATACACGCTAATACTAATCGATCGGTTCGAGATTTGCATTCTCTTCCTTCACGAGGACTCGTGAAGATGCGAGGCGTCCCGCCCGATGAAAAGAGAATAATGAGCGCGGACATCATTAATAATGATAATTTTTCTTTACACTCTCGTCCATCTCACTGCATATCGCCTAACAACGTGTAAACGATCCTTATTAACTTGTACACATCGTAATGTTTGCATTTCTCGGAATTGAATAGAAAATAAGTTTTCAGCGCGTTTGATAAATCTTTCGAAACGAATCAACATTTTGACTCGCGAAAGCAATTATTATTTGTCCTGTAATTAGTTTCGCGGTTGAGGCTTCTCACCTACGTGAATAGCTTGTTAGATTCTATCTATTCATCGATGGCTCTGCACATATCGTGGGGATGGATATTGAGAATAATATCACGCGTCGCACTCATCCCACCAATATAATACTATTTAACACGCATCAACGATGATCTTTTAAGGTCCTAATCCCAAGGACGAGTCACTCGTACGTACATTCGTTGAACTTCTTAGTCGCAGTGAAGGACGACATTATTTTGTAATGAGCCTATAGGTACTTCCAAGAAAGTTTACAACCTACTCCAAACAAGCGCTGATGATGGTATTATCGTGAATTTATGTTTCAAATTTTTAATTCATCATCTGTAAATCTGCCTCCTCTTTTTCTTCGCCGAAATTTTTTAAACTTCAGGTCTTTTCATCTAATTGCATACTTGTTGAACCTACGAGTAGGTACACGAATTACCTAGAACCAAGAATTATATGTGAATGATGTTGTATGCTGCTAGGATGAATACCATCGACGAATCTAAGAATACTATATTTAATTCGTCACGGAGAAGATAAACCTCAAAGTAAGTTCACCGGCAGGTCGCTTAGCGTCCTTTCTAGGGAAATGGAAACAAATTTAATCACGGCTGACCCGCTCATATTCTCGTGGATACAAGGTTACAGGATTCCTTTCGCTTCTACCCCCAAAAATCGGTTTTTTAAGCATTTTTCTCGAACTGAGCGCAAAAGTCCACTTGAAAATCGAATTGAAATTTGAAAGTTTGAACGATTTTCCAATTTGGAAAAATTTTGTTTTTTTTGGGCCCATTAACCACTTTTTGGTGCTTCGAAGGGTTTTTTAAGCGTTTTTTTCGGACTCAGCGCAAAAGTCCACTTGAAATTAAAATTTGAAAGTTTGAACAATTTTCCAATTTGGGAAAATGTTGGCCCTTTTTGGGCCCATTAACCCCTTTCGGTGTTTCAAGGAACAGTTCAAGCATTTTTTTCGGACTCAGCGCAAAATTCCACTTGAAAATCGAATTAAAATTTGAAAGTTTGAACAATTTTCCAATTTGGGGGAATTTTGGCCTTCTTTAGGCCCATTAACCCATTTTAGTGCTTCTTAGGATTTTGTTACCATTTGTCTCGTTTTCCCCGTCCAAATTCACTTAAGAAACAATAATTTGATTGTTAAAATTTTCGAAATTCAGTTCAATAATGTAAATTATTTAATTTTCAAACCCTATTTTGGGAACGAACCTTGGCGATTTGGTGAATTTTCGGCTTATTTTGATCCATAACTCAGCTCAGAAAAGTCGTAGAAACTTCAAATATGGCTCAAATTAAAGATAAAATTGAGATACAAATTTCGTAGGTTCGAAGTATACACCTAACGTTTCGCGTTTTTACGCTAGAACAGATTTAGTGCAAACTCCCATTTAACTGGTAACATCTTTCTGGTCCACCCTGTATACTCTGTTCGATAATGTTGACTCAGAAGATTAAGGATATTAAGTTATTAATTATTTGTTCCTTTATTTTATTGATAATAAAAATTAATTTACATTCAATGAATATTTAAATCATTAATATTCAGAAAAATATTAAGTCTTGAAATATATTTATTTATTTAAATTTAATTTATAAAATTCCTACATTAATTATTTAAAAAAATATTATTTATGATTATTAACAATCCTCCTCCAAATTCTGAATTGATGTAGCGCCCCCCCAACCACTTCTCACTATGTCAACTTTCTACCGGCGTTCCTCAGCGTAACTTAGGCGAGCTCAGAACTCTTTGAAATTGAAATAATTTTTCTTTTGTTTTCATTAAAAAAGTGAATTACGAATCTAAACTAGGGAAAAGACGCAAAAAAGTTAACTTAAGAATACTGTAGATTATTTCGATTAAGCCAAGCAATGAAAGATCGGGGCAAAAAATTTTTCACGGTAGATACTTCAAAAATTATGATTAAAGTGTGTCGACCCGGCACTAAGAATCGTTAATTGACTGAGAGCTGTTCCATTATTGATCCTTAATTGACGGGTACCTATCTTTCGATCGATCGCGTGTGCACGAGAAAATTTCAACGAAAACGAACGCTATGCGACTGAATAACTCAATATTATATATTATAGAGCCGTGATCGTTTTCTAGTTCCATATTTTGAGATGCAATCATATACTCGATACTCGATACTCTCAAAATTTCGCTTCGCTCTTACTTTACATCCGTCCGGATGTAGAGACGTATATATGATCTATTTTCGCTTTCTATACACTATCGTATGTCTTCTTTACAGTTCAATCATTCGACATGAAAATTTCATAATCTGCAGAACGGTGATGAGATGCTGATGCAGATTTCGATTCTACCCGCTGGAAAATAACTTTCATAACCTTTTATACTTCGAACGTGTAGCGTATAGGATGTACGTCTCCTGAGTATTATTATGAAAGAGCTCTTCGCAAATTATTCGGCGAAGGGATCTGATTACGTAGTCAATAGAGTCTGAAGAGATTCAGATTTGCGGATGAGATTGGTAACGTTTCAATTCTCTTCCTTTCGCTTCGATTTCACCTTCACGTACCGAAAGATGACCGTTCGCGATTTCGTGGTAGCGCTTTGTCTTAGCGAGCTTTGCAAAATTTTCTCTTCCTTGGATAAAATCAGTAAACTACAGAAATGTTGACTTAGGTTTAGGCGACGTCCTCTTTAATAAGCTAATCTAATTTTAAACGTTTGTTGTTTTTTTTTTTTTTTTCTCCTTGCAAACCATAGTAAAACATAGACCGCACTACCTATATCAAGGTTTAAAGCGACTACCGCATTACTTTTTCATTAGTCAACATCCGATAGTTTCATTGTTTTAAATAAATGAGCAAAATACAGGTAGTCCTGTAACTGCGTGAGATTTTTGCAATAATCGAGAACAAACGCGCGAGCCGACATGCAGTAGGTCTCGATCAATCATTAATGGATTCCAGTACCAGAATACGGAACTAGTATAAAGCGAACATGTCTTGAGTTCGATTTTAGAATAATATAGCCTACAAATTTTTTTTTGATGGTACGCGATCGATACTCCTGACGAATTCCATTTAGATACCCTGCCTAGATTACAATGTTATTCTAATTTACACGAATAACCTCAACGTACCGATTTGTGTGGAAGGAGCACACGCGGAACTAATGCGGTCTCATTTTTTGGGACATCATTAGAGAAGAAGATATACAAATTACGGACTACGAGAAAGATCGCGCTAATTGTTAACAATAATAGTCGTCGTACGAAAGTAATCATCTTTTCTTTTATAGTTTTTGTTGTACAAGCTCGCACCAATTCGTATATATAGAATGAGACCGAAGTCAATGGCGCGTGTTTGCAATTTTACAAGGTTTTCGAGATTGGTTTCGATAAAATTGTGACGTTTTGCTTAACACACGCGTAGTTGAGAGTAAATACAAAGCTACCTCATAAAAGAGGGGGAGAGTGTATAATCCGAATTATAAATTAAAAATATTCTGATGAAGCCAAATAAATTAATGTCTTTTTATAGTTGCTCGATTCAGCCACCAGTTAAGACAAAACGACGGAAATTCCTTGACGAAGTTAAACGAAAACGCAGGGAACCTGTTCCATGGGTCAAATTGGATTTGGTATTATAGGAATTGAGTTCGGCTCCAAGAGTCTAGATAATGCAAGCGCCTCTCCCATCATAAGTATATTGTGGCTCGAAAGACTCTCGTCCCCCTTCTGTCACATATTAGTCGAAAATTTTTCTGCTTCCCTTCTACTTGTGTCTTCGATAACTTCCCTATACTCTGCGCTACAATCTCGAGGAAGCCGTCGTTTTTCCAAGTCCCCCCCCCTCCATGACTTCAATAACCTCGGGCCACTCGCTCTCGCGGACGAAAATTTCCTGAAAGTACCCCAACAAAAGAGATAGCGGGTTCCCCGCTAAAAAAAAAAATACAAAATGGCTTCCTGTACTTCGACCACTTCATATCTTCCTTCAGAACAGACCTGCGACTTGACCTCAGGTCGCAAAATTCAGATAGATCCGTTTTCAAGATTTTTGGGAAGAGATAAGCCCTTAGATGCTGTTTACCGTGTTGAAGGTATGTCAGAAATCTGTTTTGGATATGGAGCCTTTGCCTCTTCTCAACAGATTAACGTGGGGGGGTGTTGAAGTAAGAACATGTCAAACCCATCCTGAAAGATGACCTTCGGTTGACCGTTGTTATTCTAATTTATCCAAATTCGACAAAATTTTTCGTGTTTACTCTTTTTCCACCATCTGTAATATCTCGCCAAGCGAATAAAAATAAAACGAATAATTTTTTCAACGACGATATTTTGAGAGAGTGACATCGTCTATGACATCAGCACGGATTCTTCTTAGTTTTTGTTGGCCACATTGAATATTACTGAAAACTGGTGGCCAATTTTCTCCTTTCTTGCACTTGGAAAAAAACAAACAGAAGGCCACCAAGATGAAAGACAAATTCATGCATTTTGTCGGTACAGTCTCTTAATTCATGAATTATTTCTCGATATCAAGGCAACGCCTGATTATAAAATTGTGAAAGTCACTATTTGACACAGTGTTGACGACATACTCGTAGGTCACTCGATGTAAATAAGTATTACGAAGATGCTGCTGCACCTTCCATTTTTCATCTATTTAAG
The DNA here is from genome assembly GCA_035079385.1 of Aspidiotus rigidus. Taxonomy (NCBI): domain Eukaryota; kingdom Metazoa; phylum Arthropoda; class Insecta; order Hemiptera; family Diaspididae; genus Aspidiotus; species Aspidiotus rigidus. The sequence goes on from JAVHKY010000026.1 coordinate 2,931,891, forward strand.
GGCGTGAAAAAATACAAAATATTTTGCTTATTAAAATAGGTACGTAAGAATTTTGTTTGGTTTTCGACATCTTGTCGAATTTCCTCTTTTCGCTACCCTATTGACAAAATCAGGCTATTTTATGTGTCGTTATGGAGCTGATTTGAGATTTTTCTGGTGCGGACTCTCATTTATGGTACTGAATGATACAGAAAAATTAAAAAGCTGTCGTTATTGTTTGGTGCTGAGTGTGAAATATGCTACGTTCCTGAGCCGAAAGTTTTTTTCTTTCAGGTACATAACTAACCAAATTTCAAAAATAGGGCCACAAAGCACCTGAATTTAGTCAGTGACAGGTCGTGTAGCTCTACAGTTTGGTCCATTTTGCCACAGAAAATTGTATTTTGTATCAGGTACTAAAGCAGGTGGCTTTAAAAACAGGGGAATTATGCACCAGAATTTAAATGAAACCATTCATGTTTCAGGCACGTATTGAGCTCTAGTGAAAGATCAGGTTGTAGAAGTGCCTGAAATTACCATGCTACAGATAGTGTAGGAACCAGAAAAGTAGAGTTCTGCCACAGAAAATTATACTAAGTATCAGCCACAAAATGATTTAGTTTTTCAAACAGGCACTGAATGCACCAGAAGTTCTTTCGGCCTAAGTAAAGCGTAAGCAGCATCATGCTGCAGAAAGTCATATATCAGTATCGGCTACTGAATGCGATACTGTCACACTATTTGAAACAAGCGCAGAGCGCAACTGAATTTCAGTACGCTCCGGATTGTGGATAGGAAGTACGCACCATAATGGACCAGAATAGTCAGACTAGGAATTCTGTACTGTATGAAATACTAAAAATATGCAACATTAACAATAGGCGCCGTTAAGGCGCCGCTAAAGAACGTGCTCTTTTTTGTTGTGGTAGAATTTGATTACTGTGTTTGTATGTAGTGCAGTCAAATATATGTTATTTTCTGAATCTTGTGGAGTTCGTTAAATGACGAGGATTATTTTTTACGTAACCGGATGCTGACTTCAGTTTGCGCGTGCGAAGTTTTCAATTTGCGCGTGCGAAGTGCAGAGATTGTTTTTCCTCTTGTGGGTACAGAACGAGAAGTAAAATATCGGTAAGTGATAATTTCTTACCTACTATTTTAAAAATAAGTAACTAAAATTTTATTTTTAGAAATATTTTTATGTACCACGTTTTCTATGTGTATATCATGATACCAGGCTAATGTTCGTGAAATAAGTACGAATACATCGTAGGTTTTAAGAAGGATGTCCTAATGATAGGGTACGTAGGTTGAAATATTAGAGTATGTACTAAAGTAATCGAAACTTCCCAAGGATATAATTCACCATTAAGTTCTTTGGACTCAAAAAATGAAAAGAGAACATCTATCTACAAGTACGGTACATAGGTACTCTCTGTTGATATAATTTTTCTAGAAAGGGAAATGAACGCCATGAGTAATGAGATTACCGTCGTAACAGTTTTTCAATTTCAATTTTTTTGCATTCTATCCACACTGCATAAAAAATTATGTACGCACATATTATTCACGTGAGTGAAAGTGATAACCTTGTAACATGGGTGATGATTCACTTTGACTCGACTCAGTACTTTATACGTATTTAGGTATATTCATTCAGGAGAATCCAATTGAGTGTATGGCAGGCCTGATCATAGTTCAGGACGAATGATGTGTAAAATTTGAAAAGAGGGTTATTCTGATTCCTAATCACAATAAAATGAGAAACAAGGAAAGTCACAGTGAAGTAGAAAATGAAACGTGCGTGATCACTGCCTGCAATTTCGTAAGGCTTGCAAGGACGCTCCCTCTGACGGCGTGTTCCCCAATTTGCAATGCTTTAATAAAAAAATATCAAGAATACTCTTTTTCAGCGAATTTGATATAAATTATTTTTGTATTAAAACATTTGTATAGTAGGTTATAAAGTTTGCGAGAAAAATTGAAAAAACCCATTTTCGTTGAATGTTTTGTCCGCTGTGAGAGTAGTCTGCCTCGTTGTAGGCGGAAGTCCATTAGGGATTGCTAAGGAAACCAATTTCAACAAGTTTGCCGAAAGAAACTTTTTTTTTAATAATTTAATTTACACGCTACTAGCAGCCTGCCTTCAGGGCTATGAGCTCGGCGAGATTGTGTGATTATATGCGTGAGAGGAAGTTGGCTTGTTGTAAGAAGTTGAATATGTTGGAGGTGGAGGGGAAGTCGTCTGAAAGTGCCTCTTTATGGTTGTGAGGGATGGATAAGGAATTGCGGAGTTTGGTCAAGTTGGTGCAGCAGAAGATGTGTTGAACGAATAGGGGGGTTCAGATTCGCAATGAGAGCATGAGAGAGGCATAAGATGAGAGATGAGATGGGTGTGAGTGAGTGAGTCTGGTGTGGCCGATTCTGAGACAGGTGATGACTATTTCTTCTCTTCGTGTTGGCAGATTTGAAGAGTCCCATGGGGTGGGAATATTTTTAATTTGGGCTAGTTTGTTTGTGTGTGATTTGAGATCAGACCAATGAGTGAACCATGCTCGTATCATGAATTTGTTGATGTGTTTGGAGAGATCTGAGCGTGAGGGGAGGAAAGAGTGGTTGACTAATGGGTTATGGGTTGCTAGTTTGGCTGCTTCGTCGACATTTTCTTTCCTGGGATACATGGGAATGCCTTATGCAACAACTTAGAAACAGTTACTAGGTAACTCTCTGTAATACTTACACTCTACCTACTACTTTCCTCTTCTCTAGCAACTTACAATACCTTTTCGCGAGCTGATATGACCCATAGAGTAGTCAATTAGCTCAAAAATAAAATAAAAAAATAATAAAAATAGATTTTTAATTTTTCAAAGATTATCGTTGAAATTGAAAATCTATACAAGCAGCTCTCATAAAACAGGTTCCCTCTTTGCCTCAATTAAAGCAGTTAACAAAAGCAGCTCAAAGCAATCCAGGGCAGCCAACAATATGGGCTGCGAGTTTTTTCTTTTCTTCCAAAATTTTCAAAGGTAGGACACCGCAATCGTCACATTTTGACCCTCTTTATACATTATAATCTTCAGATTTACCCATTTACTTCAATGTCCCTTACCTTTTTCAGAGGCAATTTCTTCCAGGAATGCTTTTAGTATTTTCTCATGTCAATCGTTCTAATAAAAGACTAGTATTTCTTTATTTCTTCATTTTTATTACGCTAACCGAGTTCTATAATATGACAATTGTGAAAATTCGTAATCGCAATGTTTAACAAGGATGGCCCGTCCATATACATCAGTTCCCATCTTTCCTTGATGTATTGCTGATTTGATACACAAATGTGTACTTTTGTCCAACAAAATATGTGAATAAAAAATTTATTTTTCGTTTTGTTACACATGCAGGAAATTCTCAAGTGAATTCACAAGATTTATCACAACGGGTGCCTGACGCTATTCCATCCACTCCAGCAAACGAGCAAACCCCTACTTACATGAATTTGTAGTGGTTGTTATAAAATCCTAATTCTGTAAATTTACTGTACATTTAGAGAATTAGAGTTTTGATTATTTATGATAATTATATTTATTTAAATAATAATTATTATTCATATTTAATTATAATATTTGTTTTTATTATAATTATGTTAATTTCTAGATTAAATTTAATAATAATAACATGAAACAATTTTACAATAATTTTTACGTCCGATTGATTTTCATATTGTCTTTACATTTTCCTTATTAGTATTATTTCATTCTTTCTTTTATAAATTTTATAAATCTTCTTTTACTTACTTTGGTTCTTTTGTTTAATCCATAATATTATTATTATGATTGAAAGACAATGTAATTTGAAAAGTGAAATTTTTTGTAAATATTTTGAGTGTGATATTATACCTACTGGTTTGAAACGTTACCAAAATTTGTTCCTGGTGCATAATGCACTGTAACTAGTATACGTAGCCGAAACAGAATAAATTGTTCATCTTTCTGTGTCAGTCTGGTGCGTGCTAGGATTTTCATACGGACAGGTACAGAACGCCACCGAAATTTGATTCTGGCGCGTAACGCGCTGTAAAATGTATCCGCGACAGAAGGAATTATTTATTTTCGGTATCAGTCTGGTGCATACTCCAGACTTCATAGTATGACGCAGAGTGGCACCGAAATTCTGTTCTGGTGCGCAACGCACAGTAACTCGTATCCGCGACAGAAGGAATTATCATGATTTCTGTATCAATCAGGTGCATACATGAGACACTATAGCTAGTTACAGAGTGCTACCGAAATCTGTTTCTGGTGCATAATGCATCGTAACTCATATCCGCGAATAAAGTCTTTTTTCTCTTTTCTGTATCATTCTGGTGCGTACTTTACTTTCAGTACCTGATACTGACAAAATTATGTCGGTAGCAGATGAAACCTGAAAGCTTGAATGTTCATCTGTGTCATTACGCGTCGCGAAAAAAGTGCCATTCTGGTTCAAACAATTCTGGTGCAGAATTGTTGAAGCAGAATTCTTCGATTTTTGTCAATAGGGTAATGTTTGCTGGCTTTCTTGACTGCCAAATTAAGTTTTCAACTATTAATTAGAATCGGATTTTGCAAGTCTGGGCAATATAGAGAATGATGATGCGTGAATAAAATATTTCAAAAGAAACGAGTGCATATCTAAAAATTCCTTGATGCTCCAGAACTAATCGAATCCTGAGTTGTAGTTTTTACGATTCACATCATTTTTACGAGGGCACGATCGTTTCTCGAAAATTCAACGCGTGTGGTGCAATAAATTTTCTTTGTCGGCTCGCTGAAAACCGCAAGTTATGAATTGCAGCTACTGTTGAATTTCCTTCGGTGACTGGTCGTGTCAGGGCAAATATTTAGTAGTCGCTTCGAGATGCGATCGACTAAAAAAGAAAAATATCTTTGTCAATCTGTGTAGAGGATACAGGAAGTAAAAATCAGTTAAAAAGACATTCTCAGATATTGGAGTTAGAACAATATTCTGAATCTCATTCTGAAGAATATACGACTTGAGATTCTCGATTTTTTCTTCGTGTTTCTTCAAACGACCACGTAATTTCGTCGTGTTCGAATTCCCTACCATAAAATACGATTTTTGTCGTCCGCATAATTTCATTTCATAGTAGAAATGAGACCAGCCCAATAAAACAGGATTTGATAAGGGTATTTTCCAAAAAAACATCACCATAATTTTCGTGCGCTATTTAAAGTCTACTGATCCATTCATTATCGTGAAAACAACAAGATTTTTTCATCAACGAAGGTGATTGAATAAATTTTCCCTTGTGAAGTTTCTTAGATGAATGATCGTCTAATATTTTCGTGTCTCTATCAGCTAATGAGTTCACGTACTTTAAAAATTTGAAGTGAGTGAATGATTGACCCTGAGAGGGGTGTTACAAAGGTACCTACAATAAATTCGAGTGTTTGGGACATGTATGTAAGATTAATTGATCGTGAGAAAGTGGAGTAAAATGAGTAAGTCGGTCATGGTTCACGCTGAGAGAGAAATGATGTATTGAATATGTCTCGCTAATGTGAAGTCGTTCAGTGATTTGTCCTAGCTGCTATTGATTAAAATGTAGGGGAAAAGGGTCTTTTTTCTTTTAAACTTGTTCTGGAGAAGGTTAAGTACGTCCTATGTCAGCTTTGAAAATGGATGCGGTTCCTCGTATCGCACATCAATAATCTTTTGGAATGGACAGAAGCGTATATACTCGTACTTCTTTTTTCTTTTCTTTTCCTTGGAATGGAGTCAGTTTAAAATGAGAGAGATCAAGGAGATTCTTAAGGTCAGTCTGTTCTTGTCACTGTCGTCCTCATGACCTAAGGTTGATAAAAAAAACAAGGACTCATGACAGTTTTTGCATTTCAGTGCCGCTCTATTGATGCCTCTCGGGCTTCTTCAACCAGACAATCGACCGGTGCTATTTGTTCAACAATGAAGGCAGGTCCTCAAATACATCTCAGTTTGGTTCTTTTCTCAATGTTGAGCGATCTCAGAAGTTAGCCAAGGCAAGGCGTTGGGATTGCCCAGGCCGGGGAGGGTGAGTAGATAGGCAGAAAAGGCTTAAATTGGAGATGGTAGTTTAGACAAAATTTTGATGAAAGAAGTGGTGAGTTTAGGAAGCGAGGAGAGGAGAGAAAGATAGGAAGTTGGGGAAACTGCACCAGGAACGCAAGAAAGTTGGGGTAAGTGATAATGAGGAGGAATACAAGCCTCAGCTGTGCGCAGAGCAGACGCACATGGCACCACGACTAAACGTACGACGACAGATTGTGTTGCTTCCAGGGATTTCGATAAGAATTTTGTAGCCTGTCTGTAGCGAGGGGACCCGAAGTACGTTGAGAATTGAGAACGGATAAGAGAATTGAAGGAGGAGCTTGCGAGTGTGAAATAGATAATCAAGTACATTGAGTGAGTGGAAGCATTTGCCTCGCAAAAGTTTACCTGGCGGAATACGAGAGTATTTGGAATTGCAGGTATGCCCAAGGACCTTACTGGATGATTAAATACTGGTCTGGAAATTCTGAAGGAGGAGTTGGTGGGAGAGAGGGAAGACGTGAAGGTTTCTTTTATACACGATCCAATGCCCACAAGGAGACCTTATCAAAAGTGAGCTGGAGTCGACGTGCGGCTCGTTTGGGATTTGTAGAGGCGAGGAAGATACTGAAATCATCTACGTAAATTCGTTGACAGAAGGGGAAGGGGACACAGTTTATTAAATCATTTCAATTAGGATACAAGGACCACTCCAAACCTCTCCTGAGATACACCATTTTGGATGGAGTGGAGGGAAGAATAGAGGTTATGAATTGGGACTGATATGGACCTGTCACGAAGAAAGGACTGCAGAAGGATGGGTTAAATTACTATGAAGGCCTATTCCAAATAATTTAAAGGAAATGTATTGTCGCCAAACATAAGAGAACGCTTCCTGTAGATCAGAAAATATGATGTCAAGGAAAGAGTTATGGCGGAGTGAGTCTTCAATTCGGAGCTTAGGGTCGGAGATGGCTTGTGAAGTGCTTGTGTTGGTAGATAGATAGATGTCGTTGGACTCGAGAAATTAGAATAAACTTACTTAGAATGGAAGTTAGACGATAGGATGAGGGAAGGAAAAGATCTGATTCTTTCCGCTCCTATTTTTGCACATGTCTCATAATTTTCTGAAGCTTTTGTCAATGATTTTCGAAAAGTTTCAGTTCTTTCCAAGTCCTCGAATATCTATTGGCAATCTTCAAAGATTTTTTCAGAGTCCCTCACGTAAGTTACATCATCCGCCCCCTCTGAAACTAGATGACGAATGACGGATATTTTTCCAATAAAACCCTATAGTACTTCTCTCCAAGAAACCGATATAATCATTTGTGAAAAGTCTCCGACTTATTCGGTTCATAGAGCCTGTGCGCAAAGACTATCACAGCATCTCATTTTGCAGTGAGACATTGAACGAGCATTGTTAAACACCCTCATATTTGTCAACCATGTCCTGGGTTGGTAAAACGCATCACCGCTTCCTTATTCGAGGTTTACCTTTTCCAAAATATTTTACGAAAACGTATTCTAGGCTCCATTGATGTCATTGATTAGAGGATTTATGATACCTACGTGCGATTTTCAGATGTATTGAGCAGTACGATGCAATATTTTTATACTTTATTTACGTAAGTAAAATACTATGGAAATTAGGATGTATCATCAGAAAAATATGGAATTTAACGCAGTATACAACAATCGTTCCAAAATGTGAAGGTCGACTTGATCGGGATGCTTTCATTGGGTCAAATTATAGCGTAGATATGCAGATTGAGAGACTGTGAGTTGCGTCGACATGCGCTCACAAAGAATTATCGCATTTGTGATTTATTGTAAAATAAAAAAAAACTATTTGCGCAAATTTTATGCAGTAAGAAATATAGAAAAATAATAATTTGCTTCAACAGTTAAGCACTAAACCCTCTTAGAAACCCACATTGCGGTATTTTTATGAATATTTCATAGGGAACAGGAGTAATTTCTCGTACGAGCAGAAAAAGCTGTTCCAAAAAAGAATGATAATATTTTACTATCGAGTCAAACATCGTACACCGTGATCAAGTTTTAGAATACCGGGACCATGAAAATATATTTGGTCCATTCACTGTAGTGACACAAGGACAGTGGTCAAGAATCCGCACCTCATATTCTTCTACTTTCATGCATCTCTTGTCAATTTCTATAGATTTTCTAGATAGCCCGTCGCTCTACTTCTACTCGTGCACTTCGAATGTCACAAAATTGTACCTACAAATGGTGTCTATGGCCAGGTTTCGAAAGAAAATAAGAGTGATTGGGATGAGGAGGCGAACTTCGAGGGTTTGTTGGTAGGCTATTCCGTACATTAGTGATTAAGAAGGACGGGCATCTCCTTTGGTAATTTTCACAGCAACATTGTTTTTTTTATAAGATGAAAGACAGAACGTTCATTGGTAACCAGTCGAAATTCGTACATCAGTGATATAAGAGGGGAATTCATAGCTATTGAAAGATGGTCTCTTTCAAACCAAATCCAGCAAAACCAGCGGTTTATCACTTCACATTCTGGACTCAGGTTATTTTTTAATTTCGGTACTGGGTTTATCTTAGACTACATGAATCGAACATGAAGAAGAGAACAACTTTGAAAATGATTCATGATCAACGACTCGCACAATGTCAACTTCAATCCATGTACGTAATCGCATGCATGACAAGCTTGACCTGTTTCTACTTGTAAGTATTTTTTTTTTTCTCCCATACTCTTCTCACAAAATATTTTTTTATTGTTTTTTAAAAAAGCTTTTGTTTCAGAGGGGAGGGTGTTCTGTACCACAGGAGGATCATAATACCACTGATATATATTGGGAATTCAAGTATCTGCTTTTTTTACACTCTCATTTTCAAGTCTCCTTTTTATATCAAGCCACTGCATCTACGAAAAGACAGAGTTTGAATACATCCTACTCAAGGAGACTTAGATTCGGTCGAGAGGTCCATCAAAATATTTCGACTTGCATGTCACGACAAGAGAGATTTAGAGTGTAAAACTCCCGCACTTTCATCTAATAGCTACTTATAGAATAAATTATTTTTCAAATAAGTATTCGTACCTTGTATTCGCCGTGTCTTCAGCCGTGCCCCGAAATACTCGCTCCACAGCTACCTGTTCATTATTTCAATCTTTCTTTACGCAGAAGTTTATATAGAGTTGACAATTATAATTATTTAGGAATGTTTAGATAATGCTATTCGGAGATTAACACGAGCTCTAAAACGCGTGAAATATTTCAAAATATAAAGGTGATATAAATTAATGGTCGCGAGAACGTTTTAAAAGTTTCATTACACTTATACACAGTTCATCGAGATCACGTCGACTAGGAGTTAAAAGAAAGAAAAATCCGCTCGTTTTCGTAATTAAATAACTAATTTGAATATTTCGGTGCTCGCTCCGTGCACACTTAACGATTTTACAAGTAGAGTACGCACAATAAACGAAGCCGGCAATGTGAACTGATATCACTCGAACACACGTTTCGACAATTTTTGTTCAACAATTTATCGGATAGACGGTCACGTCGAAGTGCAACAGCTTGCAGTTTTCGACGTTTCCTGGAACGTGCGAGTGTGCGTCCAATATACAGTACGGCACCAGGTACACGTGGGAAAAGAAAATTAAAAGCAATTTTTCGACTCATTTTCCTATCGAGTATACGTACGTACAGGCAATGACTATTTACATTTTGCTTGTAAGAAATGGTACTGATACTTTATGATTTTGGGCCGATTCAAGGACGAGCGTTGGTTTAATTTTAGCTTATCGCCGCATCTAATTGTACAGTCACATACTCTCGCATAGGTCTTCCATTCGGGTAACCAAGCACAAGCGATTTCAGAAAAGAAAAAAGTAATAATTATCAAATCACGCAACGATTCGACAAAATTTTAATTCGTAGGTAGTTAATTTTCCTTATCTCTTGCACAAGTTGGATTGTTGGGGAAATCGTTTTTTTTTTCTCTTCAATAAGGCGCACCCTTCTTGATTGCATTTGAAATTATAATGGCTGTTTGTTTTTATTAATAAAAGGGCGTGCATAAATTACGCGAGACATTTAGGAAGGGGAATCAGAATTTCATCAAATATCATTTAGGTAAAGTAGAAATCTCAGGAAAAATCCTGTAAAGTTTTTCCACAAGAACATCGTCTTAAATGTTGTAAACTGGGTTCTTTTAACAGGGAACCTGTTTTATGGGGGGCTTTTTGAGAAATTTGCCGTGCGCCGTCCAGCAAGAAACTTGGAAAAATGTCGACTCTCGAGCTTTATATGAGAGGGGGGGGGGGATTTAGAAAATTAGATGCCATTGTAGGACTGCAATGGCAGCGGGGAATCCGCTGTCTCGAGTCCCCTAAAGCCTGAAGTTTTTCCGAGTCCTGAAAATCATGACATGACAACTTGAACGCGCTGCAATTTTAAGGAAGCCGTCGTCTTTCCAAGTCCCCCTCCTATCATATATAGCTCAGAGGTAGGAATTTTTCTAAGTCCCCTTCCTATCATATATGGCTAGAGGGTCGACCTTTTTTCAAGTCCGCCTCCTACCATATATAGCTCGGAGGCAGGAATTTTTCTAAGTCCCCCTCCTATCATATACTGCTCCGAAGTAGGTATTTTTCCAAGTCCCCCTCCCCTCGCCGGGCCTCGCTCGCGCTCGCGGACGAAAATTTCTTGGAAGTACCCCCCAACAAAAAGAATAGCGGGTTCCCCGCTAGAAAAAAATTCGCCTCTCGAGCCATTATATGATAGGAGGGGGACTTGGAAAAATTTCGACTATCGCGCTGTATATAATAGGAGGGGGACTTGGAAAAATGTTGACTCTCAAGCCATATATGATAGGAGGGGGACTTGGAAAAATGTTGACTCTCGATCTATTATGTGATGGGAGGGCGACTTGGAAAAATTTGGAATTTCGAGCTATTTATGATAGGAGAAGGACTTAGAAAAATGTCGACCCTCAGCTATACAATTATGATAGGAGGGGGATTTACAAAAAGTTCGACTATCGAGCTATATATGAGATGAGAGGGACTTAAAAAAATTCGAGAAAAATGTAGACTCTCAAACTATATTATACTAGGCTTATAGTAGGTCTAGGCCTTCTTTATACTTGCTTCATCTAGGTCTAGGCTTGCTTGAATTTTTAATACCAAATCCCATTTGACTCATAAAACAGGTTCCCTACGTTCCTCGTTTAACTTCGTTGAAGAAGCCGTCGTTTTTCAAGTAGAACATGTTCCTCTATCAAAATAATGGTGGCAAAGTCTAACGCGATCAAGCACAGATTATTGTAATTACAACAGAAATAAGTATTTTCAAGCAAAGAAGGGGAGGGGGTCTAAAAATCGGAAGAATCTTTTACGTATAGGTAGTTTATCGGCCCGCGAAAATAAAAGAAAATCACGGGAAAATTGTAGGGATTTTCAGGGAAGAAAAATTTTTGCACGACTTCATTAATGTAAGACGAAAAAAAAGATGAGTACACAAGAAAAATATAAGATGCACGACTTGTAATTAAAACCAAACGGAAGATTAAAAAATCAGCGGTATAATATTATTAATGAACGTAAAACTTATTACAAATATGAATCAAAACATTAGATTTAGATTATTAGAAAGTTATTGGGCTAGTAACGCCTTCCTAGCCTAGCATGGACGACCACGTTTTCGCTTTCTTCCTAGAGGTATTTGTTTAGCCTCTTCTGGCACTTGCACCAACTTCAACCTAATTTTCAAGCCTAAGGAGTGCTTGCATTCGCCTTCCTTGAAGAAGTGTGGATATGAGCAAGTAGGCTCTCCTATCCGAGTAGAGTGTATATAAATGACCCAAAGGCCGTAGTTGAATGTTTTGAAGGAGTTGAACGTTCTCCACTTCCCTTGCAAACCTTCATACTTCTTGAGCAGTTTTGTAGTTAAAGGCTGTTCTATAGTTGAGGAGCAAACAAAACATAATGTTCCTCCCTGTAGTCTCTTTGGAGAACCGGATGGTTGGATGTAGCCCATTGAAATACAGCTGTCCATGTTTTTAGAGGTACGGACGGAGTTTCAACAAAGGTGACACAATTTGTTGATGTTGGATCGCGTCGTTGTGACCAGTCTTCTACCAGTTTTTTGGTGAAGTCGAGATACAAGGATAAAACAAGTGCGGGTGAATCATGTGGATAAAATTACCTTTTTTCTTATCGTGTACAGCTGATATTACTTTCGTCACGACTTCAACAGAAGAGCATCGCGACGTTTGAAATGTAGGTGCATGAAATAAAAATTTTCATTTTCTCGTTCTGACCAGTTGAAGAGTCGTGCTCAGTAATGGCGGGAATTTCAATTAACATCACGCCCTCTTCAATTATTTTCCCACCCTCGTCCTTCCCGTTCAATATTATTTTAGTCGCGTGCACTTTAATATTTCCCGTTTATAAACGTCTTTCTTCAAAATGAGCACCAATACGATTGAAACTCTTCCTGGTAATAACTCCAGTTATGAGCGTTCCAAAGGTAAAACCAAGCACCAACATGATCGAGTCAAGGTTTTAATTTCAACAAAGTAACGAGTCTTCTCCGCTGGCTACTTCGTTATTCTCCTACGCCCCAAAACATTTCAACGAAATCTTGACTCCTCCCCAATTTCCTCCCTTTTCGTTTCCTATAAAATTCGGATAAAATTTCTTAGCCTTATTTTCGACCATAAACTTTCCGCGACTCGTCACCCTTTGTTTTTCAAAATTAAAGCACCTTACCGTACTTCCCGATCAATCATAACAAACGAGAATTTAATTTTTTTAAAGTCAGCTTCTTGGTAGAAATTGCATCAACATATCGTTGAAATCGACCTCACGTCAACTTCGGATCGATAGAAAAATTTGGAGAAATCGACTCCATTTCGACTCATTAGCCACGTCGATTTCAGGTCGATTTCGAGTCAACGTCTCCAAATTTTTTCATTGACTTCAAAACGACTACTCTGTTGCGTTGATTTGAGGTTCTCTGGTAATACGAGCTGGTCGACTACAAATCGACGTCGATCTGAAGTCGATTTCGAGTCGACTTCTCCCAATTTCTCAATCGATTCCCATGCAATTGACGTTCGTCTGGAATCTATTTCGAGTCGACTTCCCCAAATTTTTTGTCGACCTAAAATCGACAGCTCTATTGCAATAATTTCAATTCGATTTGTAGTTTCATGCTGGTCGACTTTAAATCCACCTTAAATTGACCCGGTGAAGCATGTCGATGGTTGATTTGACGTCGATTTTTGTCCATAACGTAAATTGACTGCTCAAAATCGATTCCGCCCTAATTTGGATTGCAAATGGCCCGGAAGTCAACTCATTGTCGACGTCGAAATTGAGTCGACTCCCGATATTAGATTGATATCGACTAAAAATCGATGTTAATCTGTTCTCGATTTTGAGTCATGCCTTCCAAAATTTCGAATGTAATCTGAATTCTTACACCGATAAATGCTGGTCGATATTCAGCGCTCGTGAACTACAAGCTGGTTGACTTTGAATCGATTTGAAGTCGACTAGAAAACTACAAATTGACTTCAAATCGACGCAATAGTGCAGTCGATTTGACAATCCCTCCGTTCTTTCTAGCTGTGCGAAAGTTTTTCTCAGCTAGGTTCACGTATTTCTCCATGATACTTTATCGTCGATGAGAGCATCACCAAAGCACGATGCGTTTGATCACATTGGCCAAAATTTACAAAAATTTCTTAATAAATTCTTGACCTACCTCTGTATACGACTTCATCCCGCAACAAACTCCGATTATTCGGAAAGAAACTTCTTATCCTTTCAACACGACCACATTCACCTCACCTACCTCCGTATTCTTCTGTCTGTCTGTCTGTCTGTTTGTCTCCTGTCCCTCTCTCTCTCTCTCTCTCTCTCTCTCTCTTTCTCTCTCCCCCTCTCTCTCTCTCGCCACTGTAGACTCTTTCTAGTGTCTTCTTCTTCAAAATCTCCATCACTTCCACTTCGTTTCCTCAACGATCACCTTGGTGCCCTGCAATGACTTCAAAACAAGCACCAAGTTTTTCAACTGTGTGCAACCCACCTGCTTGGCTGGAATCCTCCTTTTTTTTGCTCCGTATCTGTGAACTGATTTTAACCAGTATTTTTCGGACCATTTTCTAAACTCCACATGGGTATGTTTTTCGTCTGGACGTTAGTCAGAAATCTATAAGATGCGATCCATGAAAAAAGAATTTTCATGACGCTTGACCCTGACCTATTTTCCAACCTTCGCTAAAATTTAAAACTTGTATCCTTATCGTAATATAACGCCTCAAACTTGGTCATTAGGAGCTAGCTTTTGACATGTTACATGTCTTAGCTGGACCCCACCCTTAAAAGGCGTGGAGTGTGATTATCTTTTTTGGAACACTACCGTGACCGTTTTAATGAATCAATTAATTTTATATCAATTTTTACGATTTCATGAACAAGGTGAGAACGTTTTGAGAAGAATGGACTGGTTTAAGATTTGAATCTATCTTGATAATGCTTATCGAAAGAGGATTGGTTCTGGAAACGAGTAAAAGTAGGTGCTTTAATCGCACTTATAATTATTATCGTTCAAAGGAGTTTTTTCTGATATTCATTCATGATTAACTTTGGAAGAGCCTTTACTACCGATTACGGACAATAGCTTCTAAAAATATTCTTTATTTACCATTTACACCTACAAGAGTCCTGAACGAAAATGAGAATGAATCGTTTCATATTATTTTTGTTGTATTTAGCCGGAAACTCGATCGTTTGCGACGAAAATTTTCTAGTCGTGTCCTCACTAGAAAGTATACAAGATTTTAATTTGATACGACATATATTAAGTAAGTCTTGATTTCATTTCAGGGAAAGAATATAGAATAGAAATCATCGCTCATTAAATTTTTTGTTGCAGATCACACTCGTACTATTCCAGAAGAAGAGGAAATTTCGGTAAAAGAGGAAATTTGTCGAAATATCGTAGAAAGCAAATATATTCGTGACATTTTCCGAGTTCGCCCAATTGATCCTCTTTCGCCAAAAACTTTTGAGTCTTACTCGAACCGAATAGACAAAATTATTGGCCCATACACTCGATATGAGATCGTCGTTAACGGACAGATTTTTCATGACTTTGTTTTTTCGTGTTTATCTTGGGATTACCACTCCAAGAAACTGGTCCATCTTTACATCTCACGACAATTCACTTCGAAATGTCTGAAGGATACACCCTTTGTTCCTTTTCGGTTGGTGTCGAAGGAGAGCAACAATGGAGTCGTTACTGCGCACGCAATAGCAGAGAAACCTACTGAAGTTCATTGGGAATCATTCTACTGGGAACCAAAAGCAAATGGTATGAAAATCTCATAAGCTCATTCAACTTCTTATTCCATGGTCCGGGTGACGTTTTATATTTTCTGAGCAGGGGTTGAATTGTTGGAAGGGAGTAGCAACATTTGTAATCTGTCGTCGGCTGTGAAAGTGCGACTTTGCACAATAATACTCGGCTCCACAAAATTTAGGACAGAAATATCATCTTTAAGTTCAAATAATAACGAGCCGCAGTGTAAGAGAAAAGATATTTGGTACAACAACTTTGGAAGAGAACGTATAATTACCGTATGGACATTACAGTGCAAAGCAGCAACAAAGAGCCAAAGAATTGGTATCGGTATGCCAACAGCTGTTTATATCTTTGAAGATTTCGACAAAGAACCTCATTCATTTCGTATCGCGCGATGGATCGAGTCAAAAATTCGGATCGTAGGTCATACTTCTATTTGATAATTTTCCTTTCTTTCTATTTGAAATCATTCTAGGAACACTGGAATTCACATGTCATCGGAAAAGTATTACAACTTGTTCTCGAAAATTATGATGTTAATTTTGGTCGCACGGAGTCTCTTTCATCGAGGCGAACAGATCCCGTCCGTTTGATGATTTCGCGCGCAGGGTTCATGCTACTGCGGCATATCGTATAGACTGAATTTTTCAGCCTAATCTCAGTATTGACGATGTACTGGGATCGGTCTCAGTTTTTTCTACTAGCATAAAGAGCACCGTTTTTGGGTAACCAAATTATGAGAACGTTTGCTTTTTTCCAAGTGTAGTGTTGGATATTGAGCGGTCGGGGTCTGAGTGCGTCTATAGGCGGCCAGTCTCGATTCGGGCCCCTCCTTGGTAATTCCTCTAGATGAAGATCGTTCAAATGGGCAACATATCGCAAGCTGACTTCTGTGCTGCGTCTTTGCCTTGAGATATTGCAAAGTAAGTTTTAACCAGTTTTAGAACAATCATCAACTCAGATAGACAGACACGAAAATACGAAAATAATATCAACGAAGATGAATGGGGAGAAAGGAAAGTGTGGATGACCATACCTCAGATTTGGTACATGAGCAATCTCAATAAGTTAGGGAAATTTTAATCGGGAAGCAAGTCTTTATTCCCTTTGCAGTAAGTATGTATGCAGACGAATGAAGCTATCCTTCAATTTAAGAGGATTCCCAAAAGCTCTAGGGCGTAATTAGCATAGTTATTTTTAATAGCGTCAATCAGAAGAGGAAAACATGATTCGGAGTGAGGTGTCCGTGATTACAAACAAACGATAGCCTATAAAACATTCACATATGGATTGATGATAAGGCCAATCTATATCAAAAATTCGATTCTTGTGTAATCTAAACACAGGCCACGGAGAAAAGTTTGGTTCTCAAGATTTACGAGTAACTCATCGTGATTGGAATTATTATCGCTAAAAGACGCGTAATTATTCTAAAATCGAAGGAGGTTTCAAATAAGAACTTCACGATTCGATTTTGAAAAGTCTAATGCAAAGAAATGGACATGAAGATTTTGTTTACATTCGATCTCGTTCCTCGCTAACAAAAAATTCTCAATCGTTTCCCCGTTGGACAGTATAGAAGATTGGGGTTCGTTGCAACAATATTTGAGTATGAGAGTGATTGCATTTCATAGCACAGTGTTCTTCAACCTTTCTTACATCGCGGCACAATTCTTATGGAACAGCATTTCCAGAACTCCAAATTGAATTGAAAATTTTTCAGGGTTTCAACATTTTTCATGTTTTTATTGATTTCCTCCCCCTAATGTCAGGATTTGTGATCGAGTAAGATATCAGCCCCCTTTCTCTATATTGTGGTTCTGCCAAATGGAAGCTTTCACCTTCTGCCGGGACTCGAGAAAATTTCAAGCTCTGTCGCCAACATAATTATAGGCAAAAATGTCTCGATGTTTCTTGTATCTACTGGAGAACCGTTTGGACTCTCCGAATTCTGATTTTTGTGGGGAAACATGAAATATGATCTATATTTTTGGCTACATCGAAGAAAGTTTTTGATTTTTATCATTATGACATTCAGGGCAGATTTAGACTCAAGTTTAAGAAGTCATCAAAAGTTGAAATACATCGGTCAGATGATGCTGATGATTAACTTTCTTACAGCCGACGGGAGATCATTGTTAACGGAAATATTTTTCATAATTTTGTCTTTCCGTGTTCATCTTGGCATTACGATGAGAAATTAGTAGAATTTTTCATTTCGCATCCGTTCCCTCGTCACGATTTTCTGGAAAAAAATCATGGTCCTTTTCGTCCTCTGTTCAAGCAAGATGAAAACAACTGACTTATTGGGAACGCCATAGTTGAAGACCCTGATGCCGAACGGGAGGAGATTTTCACGAATCCATTTTATGGTGATGAAATGGGCAGTAAAACATATATTTCCTCATGAGAGAGAACACCTATTTTGAATTCGAGTAACATTGGAGCTGTATATAATTGGAGAGGAACTTAAATACAGACTAAAGTTTTCTTTTGGCATTTATATATAAGTTTTTCTTTTGGTATTTCCTAAATTTTAATGTTATTAAAGTACAGCCATAAAACCTAGACGAATGAATTTGGTCTCGTTCTTACTGATGTGTTATTGCTGCTTCTCGTTGTATTTATTGAAAATTCACTTGAATTCATTATAAATTAATGGTGAAGTATAAATTTGTGTCCGTGACGCATCAGTTTTAAGAATGATCAATTACTTAAAGGCAAGCATTTATACAGTACAAGTAAAAAGGTGTGCAAAGAGAAGAGGATACGTGGGCGCAATTTTACAGAAACAATTGAAGCTACTCTGTATCCTAATCATTCTGGAATCAGAAATGATGGTCAGCATTATTTTCAATTAGAATTCCATAGCGGGCTATAAAACAGCTTAAGTCCCATCATTACGCGTACGCGCGCGTTTGCGAGAAATACGGAAGGAATATATAAATAATATGAAGGGGATAAAGATCACATAGGGCTACAGAACAATCAAGAATTTCTCAGTCAAAAAGGTTACGAATTTCCAGGAATTCCTACAAGTCTTAGCGATAAGAGTCAAGAAGATCACCAATTTCCCCAAATCCCATAAACGGTCAAAGAGGAACAAGGAATTTTTCTAACTCCCATAGAAGACGATATAGAGGAGCCAGGAATTTTCTCAAGTGCCATAGACGGGTATAGAGGAGACAGGAATTTTTCCAAGTGGCAGCGTTGCGTATTCGCGAAAATTTTTTCAAGTCCCACAGATGACTATACAGGAGCCGCGAAAATTCTTCGAAGTCGCATAAAAGAACTCGAAATTTTTCTAAGTCACTATACTAGCCAATAGAAGGGTATAGAAGGGCTCGGACAAGAATTCCCAGCGTTACGCCCCCCAGCGTTATGCGTACGCGGAAAGAATTCCTCTGAAGGCCCCCAGTAACTAAACGGATGGCGGGTCTCCCGCCAAAAAACTCGCGGCTTCTTTAACGGAGATGAACGAGAAGTGGCAGGGAACCTGTTTTATGGGGCACGTGAGATCTGAAATATGGCGCACGTAAGATCTGAAAAATGTAGATTATGATAGGAAGTAGAATGACAGAATACTCAAAGAGTAGAGTAAACGAAAAACCAATTACAAAGACCGCAGATATAAAGGAGAAGATGCGAGATCTTTCGGTTAACAAACCATCATCGGGCAAAGTTAGAACGCCACTGACCCAGATACGACTCATAAAACAGAATACCAACGAGATCAGGATTGAACGAGCGAGCCCTCGCGAGGTGACTCAGACTCGTAGACCAATTCAACTAATTAACCTCCGTCGGGAAAATACCTGTTCAGTACGGTGACATCGTCACTGTTCAGATGACGCACTATTTCGATATTTTCCAAAGCAACGCGCTTGAAGTAAGAATTCTCCTTGTGGAGGAGGGTAGCCGAACCTTCCTTGAAACTATGACCACTGGAGATAAGGTGGTCCGCAAAGGCCGAATCACCCAAATTACCTTTCTTCCAGGCTTTAAGGTGCTCCTCTACTCGAATTCAAAGATGGCGACCCGTCTCGCCTATGTATACGCCGTTACAATCCTTGCACTCCAATTTGTACACCCCGCTCCTCTCCCCCCGCGGGATGGGGTCCTTTAGCCTAACAAACAAACCCTTCACAGTAGTGAGGTTATAAAAAGCAGGCCTGAAGCCAAAGGGGCGGAGGACACGAGTCAGCTTGGATGAAAACTCGCCCGAAAACGGGAGCCTGATCCAACGTAATCTCTTATTATTATTACCACTCAGATCGCGGGGGAGGGAGGTGGTTGAATCAAGGCCCTTCCTCGTAAGTTTTTTACGGACCATACGGTCAATGTCCAAGTTGACCTCATTCACAGTGGCCAAGTGCTTAATGGTCGCAAGCTCCTTTTGGAAAGCTGGTTGACTTAGCGGAATGCTAGTCAGTCGATGAATATAACTATTGAAGGCAGCGATCTTATAAGAGAAAATGGACAGAAGGACGATCCGTGGACAACTGTATCGGTCGAAGTATCCTTCCTGAATATCGCAAATTCATGGTCCCCATCTCTATCAGAGATAGTGAGATCCAGAAAGTTTATAGAAGAACCTCCAATTTCTGTAGTAAATTTTATGGAGGGATACATTTTATTCAGATACTGAAGAAACTTACCAAGGAGCTCCTGAGGACCGGTCCACGCACATAATATGTCGTCCACATATCGGTGCCAGTAGTGGATGTGACTCAGTAGCACTTGGCCAGAGGAAAACAAGTCAACCTCAAATCTGGATATAAATATCTCCGAAACGAGAGAGCCCAAAGGAGAGCCGATGGGGATTCCTATCTCCTCAGGAAACTCGAAAATTTCCCATTGAACTTACAGAAGTTAGGGGACCAGCACGTATTAAGGAGGCCAAAAAATTCCTGTATCTCTTTATGAGGAATGTTGAACTTTACAAGTAGGTCACCCATATACTGCATAGTATGGGCCTTTGGTATGTTGGGAAAGAGGCCGGCTACATCAAATGAGCAGAGGCTAGTACCCGGAGGCAAGGTAACATTTTTGAGCCTCTCGGCCAGAGAAACCGAATTTTTAACGGAGTAGGGGGACTCGTACTCGATTCGAGACTTGAACCAACGATCCAAGAACTTGGCCAGAAAATAGGCAGGGGAGGAGACGTAGGAGACGACAGGCCGCATAGGAGTATTCGTCTTGTGAACTTTTGGCAACCCATAGAGGAGGGGAGGAACAGGGTTAGGTACAAGCAGGGCTTTTTTGAGCGAAGAACTTTTTATTCTCCAGTGGTCATAGTTTCAAGGAAGGTTCGGCTACCCTTCTCCACAAGGAGAATTCTTACTTCAAGCGCGTTGCGGTGGAAAATATCGAAATAGTGCGTCATCTGAACAGTGACGATATTACCGTACTCAACAGGTATTTTCCCGACGGAGGTTTAGTTGAATTGGTCTACGAGTCTGAGTCACCTCGCGAGGGCTCGCTCGTTCAATCCTGATCTCGTTGATATTCTGTTTTATGAGTCGAATCTGGGTCAGTGGCGTTCTAACTTTGCCCGATGATGATTTGTTAACCGAAAGATCTCGCATCTTCTCCTTTATATCTGCGGTCTTTGTAATTGGTTTTTCGTTTACTCTACTCTTTGAGTATTCTGTCATTATGTCGAGCCGTAACGTTTCGGACCGTGTCAATTCTATAGGAAGTAGACTTGGGAAAAGAAGTTTTATCCTTGAGCTATATATGATAGGAGGGGGACTTGGAAAATTTCCGAGCTCTGATTTTTGCCGGCCGGCGGACGTTTTTTCTGAAATACCCCCCCGAGAAAACAGGTTCCCTGTAAAAAACTGATCTATGACGTCACAAGGCTGACCTATGACGTCATCAAACTGTCACGTCTTTGGTACTGCTACCCGATCGATAATGTATGATAGGAGGGAATTTAGAAAATAAACTGATTTATGACCGTCACGGGCCTCGCCCCCAAGCTATATATGATGGGAAGGAATTTGAAAAAATTTCCACTCTCTAGATATATATGATAGGAGTTGGGACTTACAAACATTTTGACCTCCAAGATATATATGACAGGCAAGAGACTTGGAAAATTTTCGAGCTTTGCCGGCCGGGCGGACGGCGTACGTCCTTTGCGAAAAACTCCCCGATAAAGCAGGTTCGCAGTTAAAAACATCCGATTGGACTAGCGGCCATACGTCGAACAAATGGGGGAGGGCAGGTCATCGAAGTTGGTACCAAAATATACGGTTGAGAGGAAGACCAAGGAGGAAACTGACCGATACTTGCGAATCTTCTGGAAACTCGCCTCCATCTACATAGCAGACCGCAAAGAAAAGAGATGATGATTTTGAAACCCTTTGATGACGTCATACGATAGGCGTAAAAACTTCGAAAAATTTAAAATTCTGAGCTAATTAATAACTTAGTACTCTTCAATAGTATATTTTCACGTGAAATGCGCCCGATTCATTTTCATTTCGTTCAGTTTTCATTGGATCACACGAGTAAACAGTTTTAACTTCTTTAATGTAGAATAATTACTTCATAATAATATGTAGACCTACGACATACCCGACAAAAAATTCACGGTACATTGACAGAAAAGATTGTTCGTTGGCGTCGCCAATTAGTCTTACCGCAGATTATATTAACACGAAATCTGTATAAGGTAGTTATAAATTTTGTCAAACAATATTTACACGATTGATTTTTCCTTAAAAAGAGACCGCTTGCATCAGGCCACGCATTATCTTTCATAATTTTTTTCCCTGCTTCAATATCATGCACGATACATAGTCATTGTCATCATTGTAGCCTACTTTTAAAAATGAACTTATTATACTTCTAGACCGAAACGAGCGAAGAGCTATTTTTTTTTTTGCGTATACGCGCCATAATTTTCGCTCCTCCGAGAGTCATCGAACCTGAAGAGTGTGCGGGTATATGTGTATGAGATTACGATGCTCTACAAAATCTCATTCATTTTCATTAGATTGAACTAATTTTTTCACTTCCAACGTACGAACTCAACCCTTTTTCCGAACTTATGTAACCGCCAACCTCTATACACCATTAAATAATCAGATGCAGTAACGTTAGCCAAGTTATTGGCATAATATAGGACATCCAGCACTACCTGTGCTCGCGCGCCCGCGAACATAGAGATAAAAAATGGGAACATTATTGAGTTTGCTCTTAAACCGATACATACCCGTACACTTTTTACAAGAAATTCATACACCGATATTAAAATACTCGTATTTGTGTGCGATTGAAAATTCTTGTTCGAATGGTAGGGAGAATTTAAATAGACATAACGTGCTGTTAGTCCTTGTACGTCGACATGAAGAGGCAGAAAGCAGCCGGCTACATATGAGTATACGATCAGCCTTTAATAAGAGAAATAAAAAAAAGTTCCTACGTTCCAAACTTGTTACTCAACCTGTTCCCCGTTCGATCATAATTAGTGATCGTTGGATCGCTGCGCGTAAGTACGTACGAGGTACCCGGTACTGTACGTATACTAAAGACGCATAAGAATTGAGTTAGGCAAAACTTTTACAATCCTATCTAAAAATGATGTAATTGACGTTTAATTATTTGTAAACGGATAATGAGCATTTGGTACGAGTTGATATCTATCAAGAATTGCTACCGGTATGACTCTTTGCGTCCGTGCTGAAAACAAGAGATTCCGGAAGAGGGAGTGAAAGAACATCACAATTATAGAAATCAACTTGCCGGCAATTTTAAGAATTATAATTCTAAACTAGTTTGAAGAGGTATAACTTCATTAAAAGGGAAATTTCAGAGGATACTATTTGCATTTCTATACATGGCTCTAAAATAATATGATTGTGGGAAATTTGGGTTATTTATTAGCATATGAAGTTAAGAGCTGGAAACTAAATTTTATCTTATTGTATCAAATTTAGAGGCCAGTGGCAGCGAGGAACTTGCAAGCCTTTCGGCCCTGTGGAAAACAGGTTGTCTTATTTTTGTTTTCTTTATGTTCAAATGAGTAGACCTGTTAGGTCTCTTGAGATGTCCGAAACCGATTGAAATTGTTTTGTGAAGTCTTGGTGGAAGGAGAACCCTGAGTTTATACTTTGAAAAACAATATCGAATCGCCATGCGCCTCAGTATTTGAGTCTCTTTGTTTCTTTTTCCTCATTGACTGTTACGTGACGGAAATTCATTTTTCAATTTTTTTTTTTCAAAAGATCTGGAGCTTCTTTTTTTACCCAAATGTAAAGCTAAAAAAATCTAGATTTTTTCTGGAAACCAAGAGATCCGCATCTTTGTTCCACTCAGATCTGTGACCTGACAGACTTAATGCATACGGTAGATATAATTAATATTACCATTATTAAAATATCAAGAAGAAGAAACTTTTCCGAAGACTGAACAAAAATTTGAAAAATGCTATGCAAAAATAAAACTCGCCAAGATTGTAGAGAAATTTGAAAAATGCTATGCAAAAATAAAATCATAGGTGACACAGAATATGTAATACGTGCAGTATTAATCAAACAATATACATTATCATCAATATTGATGTTCACAGACTATCTTGGTCACTCTTGACGAAGACTGTACAAGAAATAAAATTTTCCAGGCAAAAATAAAATGTTAGGGAACAGAGAATGTATATCTCGAGTGACGTCACAACATATTTTTCTGGTCAGAATTTTTTTTTTTTTTGCGATTGCATAAGGGAACGTTCCCGAACTACGTGATCCATTTTTACCGACTTTTTACCCCTTGTCGTGACCATCGTTAGTATTATACCGGACCTCCCCCCACACCAATTTTTACGTTGTGTTTTTTTTTTCTTTTTTTCAACATATTGCCCTATTATAATTTTAAATCACTAGAAAATTTCTATTCGTGTGATGTTGGTTGAAAGTTGAAAAAGTCAATTTTGGATATATCTACAGATTTTGAAGACTCGATTCAGGAAAAAATGCGTTTTTTATTTACAAGATTTTAAAGAAATTTAATTTTGCAGCTCTGAAAATTCCAAATTTCCAGACAATTAAACCACGTGACCAAACCCTAAAACCTCTTTTCCCTCTGGCGCAGTATTTTGACAACCCCCCTAAAATGGTCACGTAGTTTGGGTACGTTCCCTAAGGGTTTTTGCCTTGCGAGAGACGAGACTGTAAGGAAGGCTTTTAGTCGTGTGAGAGTGAATATTGATATTATGCTTAGCAATCTGTATTATCTGTACTATACCTCAGTACATACAGTGAAACATTTCTCGTGTACAATAATAGGGAACAAAGAATATCTCCTCAATCTTCTCTCTGAACTTGATCTAGCTTAGAAAAATTCCTATAATATCAAGTCTAGACAAATTCTTGTAACCTAGGTTGATGACGTCTCCTCATATACATATAAGAATAGCTCGATGGTTGAAAATATTTTAAGTCTTTGAATATTTCCCCAAAAATGATGACATCACAAAAGTTGGATAGCTTAAGAGTTGAAATTTTTGAAGTTCTTTTGGTCTAAAGTTAGATGCCAATGGGTTCGCACTTGTCCTATCACCATAAACAGCCCATAGGTCAACATTTTTTCAAGTTCCCCTCCTATTGTGTATGGTAAAAAGGTTGAAAATTTCCAAATCAAAGCTTAAGAGTTGAAATTTTTCAAGTTCACCTCTTATCTTATAGCTGGAGAGATAAAATTTTTCAAAGTCCCTTTAACTTGACCTACATAACGTCATCAAAGCCGGACCCGCTTGTGGAAATTTCCTTAGAATGACCCTCAACAAAACTTGTAATATGAAAAACAAGGGTGGAGAAAAAACAGCTTCCAACTAAGCACTATACAATATGAACAAAAATCTACTGAAATAAGGATTAAGTTTGTTTAAACAGAAGAAGTTGTGGGGGAGAGGGTCATTTGCTCAGGTGAGCGCGAGAAAAGATTTGAAAATGTGAGTTAAAGTGTAAGTGGTAGAAGCTGGAGAAGAAATTGCTATTCTAATTTCCTGTTGAACACAACTCTCATCAAGTTTCCACAATGTCACTTGGGTGTTGTCGGGTTTCTTTAGTTCCCATACAAATGTAATGGAAGTATACAGCGCTCACTGTGAAACCGACTCACAGTACCCGAGTTGAATAGATCTTTTTGGTAGAAGTAAGAAAAATAAAAAAATTTAAATTACAAAAAAAAAAAAACGCTAAAATGAACCAGAGATGCGTCTGTTGTTGTGGAAATGTGAGATTAAAAGAAAAAAAATTAGAGTACAAAAACTCGATTTTTCTTTATTTTTTGTACATTGTTTTCTTAGATCACCATAGTTCAAATGCAATCACTGTGTGCTAGCGATCCGATGACGAGAGCAAGCAAAAAAAAATGGCTGTTTCTTTGTTCAAAACACAAAACTTCTAATACTTAAGAAAAACATGTCAAGATATCAGTCGACGGGGTTTCCGCAAAATAACTTTCCCTTTTCCATCATTCTCGGCATTGAGGGCAATAAAAAAAAACATAGGGACAGTTTTCAACAGGATAAAATTTTCCAGTGTTGCGACCCATCATTCATCATTCTGACATTTCCTATCTGCCTTTATGATTCAGACTTCTGACTGGTCGAGAGTTCCGATAACAGAACTGTATCCCTTTGGAATTTCCTAATTTGGGCTTATCTTTCATGGTTCATTACCGGTGCCTTTGTCATGACTAGTGATTCATCAGTTATTGTTGTTGTTGTAAAAGCGCCGAACTCAGGTAGGCAGGAAAACTCGATCAGGGACTTCAGTTTGTGCGTTGCTGTCATCAGTGATGGCTGTTCGTGAGTGTCGTTGGAATCCGAGATTTTAGTGCTCGTAATCCGTGTTTGCTACCGTGATCGTGTCTTTATTTCATAATTAACGTAAACTTATTTCATATTTTAACGTAACGTACCTGTAATTTCGATGAAATTTTCTCAAAAATTGCTTTCAGAGCAAATATTTTCATTTTCGCTCCGTATTCTTTCCTGTGTAATTTTTTTCCGAGAAATCCGTTTTACGAGTCCGTTTGTGTTGTGTCAGTGAAATAAGTTTTATTCAAAATCATCTCATTTTCATACGGAGCTGGTTATCATTCAGCATTTGCTTTATAATTGTGTTTGTTTTTTTGTAATGGTGTATGTTGTGCTGCAGTATATGGATATATGGAGGACAACTGATGATGATGTTCTAGTATCAGGTAAGGTTATTTTTTCACTTGTGTATCTTTAGAAAATTGAATTACAATCTATAATATTCAATAACTTTCAATTGCAAAGATGTGAGTCACTTGTAGATTCTTCTGCCAACCAAGATATTTAAAAAAGGAATGTAAAGAAGGCAAAATTGTTAGTAAAATCATCCTTGTTTACAAAGATCTTGGAAAGTCCCACCGTACACCCACATTGTACTTCAATATTGTCTTGTTTTTGTTGTACACAACACTAGCGCTCATTGTTACAGATCAAATATTGTTTGACACTGGTGATGCAGTCCATCTTTTCTGACTGCAAAAAATTACGCTTTACTTACACGTGTCCAGTAACATTTATTTTTTCCAATTTCCAACATGGCTTGTAACATACTTGTAATTCTTGATGAAGTTAATTTTCAAAATTCTATTTTGTATAAATGCTACAAAATGACTTAAAAGAATTGAGCCATTTATCGGCTGAAATTCCTACAATCAGGAAAAAGCAACTCGCATAAGAATCATTCTGAAGTCATTTAAAACAGAGCTATTTTACAAACTGAACAAAATCTGTAGTGATTGCGTTCCATTGCTTTTTTTTTTTTCAATATCCACAATTTTTTTGCCAAATTATCAATGATTTTGAGCGAGACAAGAGCAATTTGAGAAAATGTGCGTAAAATTTCGACATCCAAGCTATAGGGGAGGGGGGGAGAGGGGCTGGAAAAATTTTTTATTATCGAGCTTTGTCAGACTTGAAATAATTTTGACCGTAACCTACATTGAGAACTTGGCTACCTATGTAAGATCGTTTAACTTTAAGTATAGGTATAGCTAATTGATATTCCTTAAATTTTCTTCTATTTCCAGGTTTGAAGTGTTCCGGTCGGTGAGTGATTCAAAACCTTTTATTGTGAGACAAAGGTAATAGAGCGATGAATCAATGTGAGAAATTGATTGAAAACAAATAATTCTATTTCATATTATGTTCTATATGAGTTCAAGTTTAATGTTCATGTTCAAGTTTAAAAGTTGTATTGTGAATTGGTGATCGTAGCGTTTATTTTCAAATATTAAGCATTGAATGTATTGCGTTTGTGAGATGTGCTTGCGTCCAAATAAGTTTGGGAGAGAGAAATTGATATATCGATGAAAGAGTTTGGAAGATAAGAGAGAGGAAGAATACAGTTTCAAGAGATGCGCACATCTTTATTACGCCCTTGTGCAGTGGTTTATATACTTTATGTTAATATTTATTGTGTTCGCCAATGAAGAAAATGATATTAAGAGCTACCTGCCTTATAAGTACTTGAAATTTAATTAGTGAGTTGAATCTTTCCAGTAAGTACCATTTTGATACTTTACTGTTTGATATACATGAATTGTTCATTGTTTTCAGCAATTATCTGAGTAAGTGATCTATTTCCCTAATCCTAGTTAAAAATTTATTTTGTTCAAGCTTTTCCTTTTTTCATGAACTTCTGACTCCTAAATCTGATTCTATAGGTGTATTATTGATAATAGGCTACTTGAATTTGGAACTTTTTACTTCAATTTGTGTGTAGCGTTCATTTAGAGAAAGTGGAGCATATTTGCCTTTGATTGAAGATTGGAAAAGAAAGGAAGGTGGAATTTGGGATTTTTTATGTATATATATTTGGAGGGGGACTGCATCAGGCTATGCCCAGATTATTTAGATGTATAATAAGAAATGTATCAGATACGCTTTGTAAGAAGGGAGTCAACGGGGGAAACTGGAATATTTACTAACGATTTAGCATATTATATTAGGATGAGCTTTATATGGTGGAAGGCAATATTGGACTTGGAATTTTGACACCCGGCTTTGTATAGACCTAGTTATGTCATCAACATATTTTTCAGGATGAGTTTTATATGACGGACGGTAAAGTGGGACTTGGAATTTTCACAGATGGCTCAGTATAGAACTAGTTACATGTTATTAATAATATCTAGCCTATTAATATTATATTCATGCTGATTACGGGGGTACGTGTCTTTTTCAGGATGAGTTTTATACATATGCTGGAAGGTAGAGTGGGACTTAAAACATTTACAGATGGCTCAGTATAGACCTAGTGATACGTTATCAATAATATTATATTCAAGAAAATGAGGGTACATGTATTTTTCAGGATGAGTTTCAGATGCTGGAAAACCAATTTTTACAGGTGGCTTAGAGGGTTTCATATGTTAGGTAAAGTGAGACTTTAATTTTTACAGATGGCTCAGTATGTTATCAATATATACCCTATTATTATTATATTCATGGTCATGGGGATACGTGTATTTTTCAGGATGAGCTTTATGTTAGAGCGTAAAGTGGAACAAGGGAATTTTTACAGGTGGCTCAGTATACTCTTAGTTATTTGATCAATATCTAGCCTATTAATATTATATTCATAATCAAGGGGGTACCTGTATTTTTCGGGATGAATTTTATATGCTGGAAAGAAATGGGAACTTGTAATTTTTACAGATAGCTCAGTATAGACCTAGTGATATGATATCAACAACACCTAGCCTATAATTATTAGAATTTTTACAGATGGCTGAGTCTAGACATAGTTATATGTTATCAATGATATATAGCCTATTAATATTATATTCACGATGATGGGGATATGTGTATTTTTCAGGATGAGTTTTATATGTTGAAGGGTAAAGTGGGACAAGGGAATTTTTACAGATGGCTCAGTATACACTTAGTTATATGATCAATATCTAGCCTATCAATATTATATTCATGATCAGGGGGGTACCTGTATTTTTCGGGATGAGTTTTATATGCTGGAAAGCAATGGGAACTTGTAATTTTTACAGATGGCTCAGTGTAGACTTAGTGATATGATATCAATAATATCTAGCCTATTAATATTATATTCATGATGATGGGGATATATGTGTATTTTTTAGGATGAGTTTTATATGTTGGAGGGTAAAGTGGAACAAGAAAATTTTTACAGATGACTCAGTATACACTTAGTTATATGATCAATATCTATCCTATTTATATTATATTCATGATGATGGGGATATGTGTATTTTTCAGGATGAGTTTTATATGTTGGAGGGTAAAGTGGGACAAGGGAATTTTTACAGATGGCTCAGTGTAGACATGGTTATATGTTATCAATAATATCTAGCCTATTAATATTATATTATTCGTGATCATAGGGGTACCTGTATTTTTTCACGATGAGTTTTAAATATGTTGGGTAAAGTGAGACTATGAATTTTTACGGATGGCTCAGTATATACACTTAGTTATGTTATCAATGTCTAGCCTATTAATATTATATTCATGATCACAGGAGTGCCTGTATTTTTCAGGATGAGTTTTAGATGCTGGAGGGTAATGTGGGACTTGTAATTTTTACTGGTGGCTTAGTATAGACATACTTATAATGTTATCAATGTCTACCCTATTAGTCTAATATATCCAAGATCAGGGAGTACGTGACTTTTTCAGGATGTCTTATAATTATGCTTCAGAGTAAAGTGGGCCTTAGAATTCTTACAGATGGCTCGGTATAGACCTAGTTATATGTTATCAACAATATCTAGCCTATTAATGTTATATTATTGATGATCACTGGAGTACCTGCATTTTTCAGGATATTTTAAATATGATACGTAAAGTGAGACTTGGAAATTTTACGGATGGCTCAGTATACACTTAGTTATTATGTGTATTTTTCGGATAAGTGTGAAGGGGGACTTGAAAGTTTTACAGATGGTTCAGTATAGACTTTCTAGCCTAATAATATTATATTATGATCACGGGAGTACCTACCTGTATTTTTCAGGATGAGTTTTATATGCTGGAGCGCAATGGGGTACTTGAAATTTTTACAGGTTGCTTAGTATATCCCTAGTTATGTTATCAACATCTAGCCTATTAATATATTCATGATCACGGGGGTACGTGTATTTTTCAGGATGAGTTTTATATGCTGGAGCGCAATGTGATACTTGGGAATTTTTGCAGATTGCTTAGTATAGCGATATATGGCAATATTTGTATATCTATAATCATGTGGGTATTTGCCGGGGAAATGGGACTTCAAAGTTTGATAAATGGCTGTGTAGGAACCTAATTATGTTACCTGTATAGTAAGTAGGGAAACCTAATACTTTCAATCACAGGTATATATCCATAAGGATTGGACTAAGAAAATTATTGACATTTTTTTTTTTTTTTTTTTTTCATAAGGGTGCGTGGTGACCCGGTCTACGGAAACCCGGCTTAGCCAAAGGAGGGCTAAGCCGGGTTTCCGTAGACCGGGTCAACTTTTTGATGCACGATTTTCAGTTTTTGTGGTTGGGTAAATTTTCGGAGTAATATGTGCATGAATGTGATGGGGTCAAGAGTATGTACTTGAAATTTTGACAGATATGGATCTAATTACGTATGTTACCTGTATAGAAATTATCGACTGTTCATTTTTTTCCTAACTATGCATAATTTTTAGTTCTTGATGCATGATTTTCAGTTTTTGGGGTTGGTTGAATTTTTGTTGTATTAATTTGCATGTTATTGTTTCTTTGTCGTTCTTGTCATTCTTGTCGATGTCCTCGGTGTTGTTAGTGTCGTTGTTGTTTCTGTCCTTCTTCTGGTCATTGTTCTTCTTCTCGCTTTGTTATCATTGTTCTTGTTGTCGTTGTTGTTGACTGTTCGTCTTTCTTTTTGTCGGAGTTTGGAGTTCTTCTCGGTCTGTTCTTTTTGTTGTTTAAGTAGTAGTTCTTGTAGTCCTTCGTATTACAGTAGGTCTTTGGTGACTTTATTGTGGTTGAGGGCTTAGATGAATTGGATTCATTTCTCGGTTTTCTGAATGATCTTCTTTACAATATCTTTTTAGGTGTGTAATTGCTGGTCTCTCAATTAAATGTTGGATGTTCATTTTTACTAACAATATTAAATAATTAATGTTCATTTTTTTCCTAACAATGCATGATTTTCAATTTTGGAGGCTAAATAAATGTGTGTTGTACTGATAAGGCAATTTTTATTTCTGAATTATCGGCTTACTGTTATAATTGTGACCCGGTCTACGGAAACTCGGCTTAGCCAAAGGTGGGCTAAGCCGGGTTTCCGTAGACCGGGTCACATGTATAATTTTTTTCTTAATAATCCATGTTTTCAAAATCAAGCCCGCACAGGTGTCTCTTTTTTTTCATTTTTTGTAGGCGCTTCGCAGGATATTCGAGTCTTCTTGTCTTTATTCAATCATTAGTAACAGATTTTTTCATTATTTTTTTCTTCTTTCATTTTTGATAGGTATTTATTTGATTTTTTATTGCATCTTTTTTTCATTTTTTTCCAAAATAGTTAGATAACTGGCTTTGGCTTTTCCAGTTTAGGTCTACAGGGCGGGAAGCTCGAGCTACCTCCACGTGGTGCTTCCCGGGCAACAGCGGCAGTGCACGAAAAAATATCTGCCCATTGTGCAAAGCATATTGAGAAATTGTTTAGTCAACCGGCCGCAACCCGTTTCAAAATATTCTAACAGGGAATTTGTTTCGTAGAAAGAGAAATTATTCGGAAGAAAATTGCGTTGCTCGTTGGGGTTTCGTGGTTCTGAGAGGAAAGTGAGCTCTTGAGAGAATTCGCAAGGGCGATTCAATTTATCTTTGGGATTTTGAAAAAATCGAACTTTCAAGCTATTTATGTGCGAGGGAGGAAAGAGAGATTACGAAAAATTTCGTCCTTGGGATTGTATGTTTATTAGAAGAGGGAGTCTATCAATCCTTGCTATTGAACTATATGTAAGGGAAGGAAGGGAGGAAACTTTGATAAATTCCGACCATCAAGTCATTGTGGATTAGGAGCGATACTTCGAGAAATTTTGAGAGGAGGCCTTGAAAAAAAATTTGATCATTGAGTCCTTATAATGGAGGGGGAGGGGTGCTTGAAGAGATTTCGACGAATAAATTTCGAATTTACCATAATAACCTCATGCGGGGTTCAGATATATGGCAAAACTATAAGGTTGAAATTCTTCGAAGACTTTTGCACAGTGGGATTTTGAATATTTTCTGGCACATGGCTGATGGCTGACGCTCCGCAGGGACAGGTGAAAAGCCTGGGTTTTCGCAAGACTCTTTAAAAAGAAACTTATTCAATATTTTTATTTATTCTTATTTATAAAGTTTCTATCGTACAACAAAACTAGCTTCCGCTCCATATAAATTACGTTAGCTTTGAGATAGTTCTGTTGTGGGGTAGTGAAATATTCGCCGTCCACCTTGTGTAAGATAGCTGAACTTGGAAGAAAACAAACGGATTACTGTGTACCAATTATCAAGCTTAAGAACGAACAATGATCTACGAGTATATTCAAAAGTGTGAGTAGATGATTTCTCAGAGAAATTAGCCAAATATAGTTTTCATATGAATATTAATGTCGAAAATGTATTTTTGTTATTTTAAGTATTTTTCAGACGATTGCAAAAAAGAAGGCAGTTTAACATCGATTCTTGAGTTTGGTACCTAAATAAGGAATGACTTTGGTGTCGGCATAGAGACCCTTCAGACGAAACTGCGCAGGATTTGTGAAGTACGTATCTTTCCATTTTAATATTATTAATGTAAAGAATTACAAAAGTATGACGTGGTTCATGTCATGATTTTCCAACGTTTTTCACCCTGTAGGGTTGTGTGAAATAAAATAAGTCTATGTCCATCTTCAGAATTGGAAAATCAGTGAATAGGGACAGGGGGACAGGGAGATAGTTGATCAAAACACTAAAAGCTATGCCACGATCTAATTTCGGTACATAGAAATTCAGGAATACCAGGATCTAAGTAATTTCAAATTTAGAGAGTCGTTGCCCTCCCCTTCAAACTTATGGTTTATATAATAATTAGGGAAAAAACTTCTAAAAAATAATAGGCTTTGCGGCAACCTCCTAGATTCCTCTAGACCGAAAGAGACGGAAAGGGCGTCCGTTTACTGAGTGAGTAGACAAAATTATTTAAACGGTTAGGCCACAATGGATGAGTATATCGCGGGATGGGAACAAGTATCCGAGGCTTGCCATTCGGATTAAGCAATGATGACCCTCTAATCAGAATTAAATGAATTGCAAAAATTGCAATTTTTCGAAATCTGTACGGACGCCGGACTACGAATCAAGGCAATACTCCTGAAAATAAAGCTGAGATTAGAAAACAAGGTAAATTGTAGAGCCAGCCTAAACCCGTTGAACCATGTCGACTGCAAATCGACGTCGATCTGACGTCAAATCGACGTCATTTCGACCCATTTTTTTAATAAGTAATCGACCCAAATTCGACGTCGATTTCGAGTCGAAATAGTTCCGGGGTATGTCGACCGTAAATCGACGGCAAACGACTGGATTTCGACGTCGATATCGAGTCGATTTAAGGTGAGCGGTGGCCTTCGACCCAAAATCGACGTCGTTATGAAGTCTCGCAATAATTATTAATAATAATAATAATTATTATTATTAATATTATTATCATCATTATTACGCAATATTCACTAAAGAAAAGAGAACAAAAAAATAAAAAAAAAACCTATCGATGAGAATCTTTCTATCATTATCACCGGGGCTCGAACTGCGCATCACAATTCCTGACCTATCCTGCGCGAACGAACCTAGCCTAACACCTACGGGAACCTATCGATGGTAGAGGTATAATTCCAGTATAGATTTTCGCGATTGAAAATTCGCGCTTGCAATTGAATAATTCCCCTCGCGATTAAAAATTCGCGCAATTGTGATTGAAATTTCATAAATTTGATATTAAAAAGTTAAAGTAATGATAAGATGCACAATTCACAAGACAAAAAGTTACCATCAGAGTCGTAATTCATAAATTTTTTTTATTAAAAAGCGAGCGCTTTCGGATAAAAATCCATCGAAAGTCATTGAATCTGTCAAAATTATTATTTATTACTGACTTGACCCTGTTATAAATTGTTTTATTCCTCACTTCCCTCTTCCAGTTCAGCTGAGGATACTTTGAATGATGGTATTTGTGACGAAGATTCTAAACAGGTATTCATGGAAATTGTTGAATTTCTTTCATTTTTGGTACTGTACCATTGTGCTGCCACGAGATAAGGGACCCATCTTTTATGAAATACTTCTGGAGAAAGAGGTTTCGTGCACAGGTGCATGAGACTCATTTCTCCAAAAGTATTTTGTGAAACATGGGTCCCTTATTTTGTGACAGGTAGGCTATTATATTCACCAAATGATTTGTCATTCATTGTTCATCAACTCGATTTTAAGTCGATTCCCTGTCAACAATTGTGGTATTGTGATCGATCAAAAATCGACCGTATATTGACGTCGATTTTGAGTCGATTTCCAGTCGACAATTGTCGTGTTGTGATCGACCAAAAATCGACCGTACATCGACGTCGATTTTGAGTCGATTTCCAGTCGACAATTGTGGTATTGTGATCGACCAAAAATCGACCATATATCGACGTCGATTTTGAGTCGATTTCCAGTCGACA
This sequence comes from Aspidiotus rigidus, assembly GCA_035079385.1. Classification (NCBI taxonomy): domain Eukaryota; kingdom Metazoa; phylum Arthropoda; class Insecta; order Hemiptera; family Diaspididae; genus Aspidiotus; species Aspidiotus rigidus. The sequence continues at coordinate 2,967,031 of JAVHKY010000026.1, forward strand.
ATTGTCGTGTTGTGATCGACCAAAAATCGATCGTACATCGACGTCGATTTTGAGTCGATTTCCAGTCGACAATTGTGGTATTGTGATCGACCAAAAATCGACTCAAAATCGACGTCGTTATACGGTCGACATGATATTGGACAAGATGCTTTCTAAGTCGACGATATTTCGACTCCAAATCGACGTCGTTAGGCAGTCGATTTACCTTCAAAATCGACTGTAATTTTATGGACTTCAATAAAGACGTCGATTTGACGTCGAATTTCAGTCGATTTCGAGTCGACATTGCCGTCGACTCAAAATCGACCCTAAATCGACGGTCGACATGGTTCAACGGGCAAAAAACATGATTAGAAGGCTTAATCTTGTCTATCGGACGAGAGGAGGGATTTTTGGCGTACTCTTGGCTTGAAACTTGGATCAGGTTTTCGAATTCCTGGGATAAGCTGAACGACTTGGACAAATTTGTATATCGATATGAAGAGTAAGGACATGGAAACCGCGGTCACAAATTTATGTGCTTTTTTCTCAATTTTTTAATATTAATTTCGAGTGGATCTCGTAACTGCATAAAATAAAATATTATTATGTTTTACCCCAGGGGCAAAAGACGCAGGGCAAAATTAATGAAAAAACTGATAGGGACACTCTCTAAGCTTCGGGAGGGGGCTAAATTGTTAAAATTGTCTTCTTCGTGCGCTCCCTCTCTCTCTCTCAATAAGGTATGTTTGCCCGATAATAAAGGGGTTCACTCTTACGAAGTTGGACAGGGTGGGTGGGGGCTCATGGGGACAGGCAACGCAATATTATTATTATTTTTTTTGTTTTTGTTTTTTTTCCTATTATTACTATTATTATTATTATTACTTTTTTTTTTTTTTTTTTTTTTTTTTTTTTTTTTTTGTCACCTGTGATTGATCCGTGCACTGTTGGTGGCACCACTATAAAATAAACTATAAAATAAAATAAATTAATAAAAATAAATTAATTTAATAGATAAAAAGACTCTGACCTCGTTCTTGAATACAATATAACGAACTATGTATTGAAATAAAAAAAATCGACTATTAAAATAATATGAAAATCGATAGAGTCGATTCTCTCATGTGGATGATGCTACTGTTTTCTTCATCATGACCTTTCGAGATTTCCTTCACTATACGAGACGTACTAACGGTGAAATTGAGAAAATTGCAGTAGCTCGTAAAATTTAAATTTTTTTGACGACTATACTGCAAACTTTTCGATTTTACCGCTTTCGAGATATCTTTTGGTTGTTAAGTGGAGAAAGGGTACTGAAGTATTATTGGTTAGCGTGATAATAATTTAAAATGCGGAGAAATTGCTATAAAGTTGATCTTTAAAGTAAACGTAGACAAAAGTTTGAAAATATTTGTACGCCCTGATTCGTACCAGATTCTCGCCTTTCTCGGTCAACTTTATCAAGGAAGCTACTGTTTTTTTTTGAGTGTGTAATTTCTTAAAATTTACTCATTCGCATTCTATAGTTCTTCTAACTAAAAACGTCTTCTATTCACCTTCGCGCCCTCCACCACTGTTGACGCTGAATGAGTGCTTCTCAATTTATCTCGAAAATTTTCACAGCTTCAAATCTCAGACAGTCCTCTTAAATTCCCTCTTTTTGTAGTCAAAATTTCCCTTTTTACGTAAATTTTAACCCCACCTTTCCATCTAAATAACCTATGTAAATTTGAATTTAGAATTCAATTTAACGACCATTTTCTGGAAAAAGTAACTCGATCTTCAATTACGAATTTGTTTAAAATGAGGAAAATTTCCTATTTTGACTTCTTTCTAGCCTGTATATTATAGAGATTTCAACTCGCGAGATTATTACGTGAACGTGCATCTTAAAGAATTCATCGGTAAAAAGTTCCAAGTCGTTCTTTTTTTTTTTTTCTTGCAAGCGTTATCGGCGCTTTTATAAATGATGCACGCATGTAATCATAGAGAAAAGTATTAAACTTTGAAGACCTTTCGCCTTTGTACATTTTTACGATTTTAGTACGTATTCAAAATATGAGTAGTTTCCGCTACATTCACGATCGAGCGTTTAACCTATCGAGTTCCCTGACTGCGAGAAGCGAATGTCGTAAATACGGTATTATAAATCAAGGCCCATTATATGGAAGAGTGGATAGTAATTTTGATTTTATAACTAACTGAACATGCTACATAACTGCCCCTTGTGGTAACCCTCTCGGGCTGGACATCACACGTGCGACCCTCAATCAAATGTAACATTCTTCGTATTTACGTGACTAGGAAATGTTTGAAAGTGATGCGAGACCATGAATGCGAACGGCTAGACCGCATACGGTGATGAGTTTGTTATACACGATCCCACGGTACGGTTCAACATCCACCATGCACACGGTAGCGGTGGCATTCGCATACCGCGAGCTTAACCTGCGCGCAGAGTGGGTGATATCGACGGCGGCGAGTGAGTCTGCGGTTTTTCGCCACTCTCGGATAAGGTCTCTCTTTCTCTCTCTCCGTACTAATAATAATGTTTTGACATAGCCAACGCTGCTTACCATGTAGTATACGAATTGGCCCTTTATGAAATGTGTAACTCGTTCGCTTTGAATTCCGTTGCACCAGCGCGTCACCGGAGAGTTTTTCCCTGTGGCGAATTTCGCATTTCAAGGTTCGGCCCGCAATCAACGGCGAAGTGATTAATATTTTCAATGCACACGACAAACACGTTTGTTTTTCTTTCGCACCGAGCGACAATCGACAATGCCCGTGATGTCTTTCGGCGTCGAGCATCATCAATCTGCGAGTTGAACTTTTTGACGGACTCGATCGTCGTTGACAGACCGGGATTTCGGGAAAGGGTCTTTCGCTAACGAGTCATCGGGGCGTCGACGACGAGCTGCGCGAAGAATTCGATTCTCGTATGCACGTGACACGAGAGATGAAACTAACGTGTACGCGTATTTTTGAACGTCTGATGCCGACATACTCCACTCAGGTCGTACTGCATAATAAACTTTAATGAACTCGCTATTTTACTCGGTACGACATACCTTGTGCGGTACTGGTACATATTATATTGTGAGACGCGATGCATTTAGTAGAAAACTAAAATAATTCATGCAAATAAGAAGGAAGCCGACAAGCCGCGGAACTCGAGTATACATGCAAATAAACGGATACAGAGAACAGAGTCTTAACAACAAAGGATACGTACACGACTGAAACAAATTTCTGAATGTAATTTTAAAATTCTGACACTTTCTCATCTATTATTGTATTAGGCGGGTGGATACGCGTTCAGTGCGCGAGCAAATGTAAAAGAGAAAAAATTCCATGTCTTTCACCGCGTTCGATTGCATCGTTTGTTTTCGAAGTACCTATTACCTACTTTGTGCGAGTATAAACGTTTTCTAGGTAGGGCAATCCACTGACAAAACTAGGTAAAAATCTCAGACCAACCACGTTATAGCTTCAAACGTTGTAGACAGTGGAAAGAAAGTCATCACCTCAAATCTGATAATTCGATAGATTTCACAAAGTTTGAATCCCTCTCTCTCCTCTAATCTAGAGTTCTCTTTTATCCATAATATAGCTTGGAAATTGAATTTTTTGAATGAAAAATTTTTGACGCGTAAAAGTGGAAAATTTTGAATTAGAATTTATTTGGGCACCGTCTTCCACAACAAAATTTGACCAACGCTCCAAGTGTTTGATTTTTTATATGGTACGTCACGTTTCTCTTTCGGGACGCTGTTTACGTGATTTACTTCGGAGACTTGGAAAAATTTTGGCTCTTGAGCTCTATTGAAGGAAAAGGTCAGCTCTGAGCCAAATAAGCTTGAAAATTTCGGCCACTGTAAAGGGAGGGGTGCTTTGGAGCTAAATATAAGAATATGAGACTTGTGGTGGGGTCAAGGGTACAGTCTGATCGATTCAATCAAGGGACTGGAAAAATTCCACCTGTACCTTTGTATATAGGGGCCCTCTGAGAGCTAAATATATAAACATCATGTTTCATATAGATTACGTCATCTATATTTTGTCCATATAGGAAGACTTGTGACGTCATCAGCATGTTGAGGTCGGTATTTATTCGCCTACTGTACCGCGTACATATGAGGCTGACTAAGTGTTGGGTAAGAAACAGCTTACTCGTTTGGCCTTTTTTACTGTATGTTAGGCTAGAGAGGTAGGTCTGTGTTAAGAGGCTGACGAGTAACAAACGAGGTGTAGTAAATTGTATCTTTCGCTAACGAGCTCACCCTGTTTATTGTCAGTAATCCGCCCTTTTCATCTTTCATCTTGGTATGGCTGATCAGCTGATGGGATCACCTTCTCAGCGAAGTATACTGAATCCAATGCAGGCAGATAATCAGGATAGGGAGGAAAAGCTAGTAATCTCCTCCAGGAAGCTCTGCGTACGCAAATTTTGGAATTAGGGGTGAAGCTGAGGTCGACATTTTTCCGAGTTCCAAGGTCAAGTACACACAAACGCGCACTCAAATTTTGAAATTAGGGGATAACCTAGGGTGAAGTCAAAGAAGCCACATTGTAATGGAGATGGGCCTCCACGCTAAATCTAGGATTAGAAAATTGCGAGAGGCTGGGTGACATTGATTTATCCTAGGAACTTCGAAGAGCTCGCCGCGACCTCTACCTGTACGATTCGGAGAGGGGTTGAGTTGAGCTAGGCTCCATCACCTCTATCGAGCTTAATGTCCTCGAAAACTTTTACGTGTAGCGAAAAGCTATCATGAAGAAAGACTTTAGGATGGAGAAGAGCTTTCGAGTTAGGAACAAAAATAGGGAGCCTAAAGTCGGAAAAATAGGGTGCTTAGGAGGAGGCCGGAGCAACAATGACCTTCACATTCTTCGAGAACTTAAAGAACTACGGCTTCCTTAACGAAGTTGTGGGAACCCGTTCTATGAGTCAAATTGCATTTCGTATTGAAAATTCAAAAAGCCTAGACCTACTATAAGCCTAGTATAATATAGTTCGAGAGTCTAAATTTTTTTTGACTCGAGCTATATATAATTATATGATGATGGAAGAGAAACGGAAAAATTTTGACTCCCGAACTATATATATATGATAGGACGAGGACTTAGAAATAGGACGTCATCAGTGACCTGGACCTATATTTTAGGGACTTCGAAATATTACCTAAAAGTCGAGAGTCAACATTTTTCCAAGTCCCCCTTCCATCATATATAGCTCGAGTCGAAATTTTTCTAAATCCCCCTCATATCATATGTAGCTCGAAGGTCGAAATTTTTCCAATTTTTTTCGCGCACGGCGATTTTTTCAAATACCCCCTATAAAACAGGTTTCCTGTTTAAAATTTGAACTTGGAGTACGAAGCAGGTATACCTTGAAAGGATGTTCATAACTCTAAAGGTAAGCACGAGGGGGAGGGGTTCTACAGTTCTTACTGAAGGAGGGAGTCAAGCTATGAATGGTATATAACCTTCAAAATTTTACCGATGCTCCAGAGAAAATACAGTACTCTATTTTTTCGTGACTAAATTTTTCAGCCCGACGTCAGAAGAACTTGAAAAAATTCTGAGATCTGATATGTATCTTACGTAGTAAATGGAGCGGGATAGTCTAGTACGTAAAAACTATGCTAGCTTAAGAAAAAATATATTAGGCCAGTGTTTCTCAACCTTTCTTATATCGCGGCACATTTTTCCATGAGATGATATTACTGCGGCACAGCATTTCCAGAACTCCAAATTGTATATCGAAAATTTTTGTACGTTTTGACATTTTCATGTCTCTACAGATTTCCTCCTCCTAATTTCAGAATTTGTGGTCTGCAAGATGGCTATATAAGGCCTCATCCTTCTTTCTCTGTACTACGGTCACAAGAAACAAGAGCTTTGATCTTCCACCGGGACTCAAAAAAAACTTTTCTACCAATATACGCAAAAAAGTCTGGATGCTTCCCGTATTTACTGGAAACCGGCCGGGCTCTTCTAATTCCGAAATTTATGAAAAAATATGAAATATAATCTGTATTTCTGGCCAAGTCGCAGGAAGTTCTTGATTTTTATGACAGTGACTGCAGGTTTGGACTCAAGTTTAAGTAATTATAACTGGAACTGACATCATTCAAAAATTGGGACACATCGGTCAGATAGGGCTTATGATTACTTTTCCAAGTAATTTCAGCAATAAAATATTCAATTTAAATTTTAAAAATTAAAATTATCAATTTAATAAAATTTTTTTAAAAAATAATTTAATAAAATTAATGAATTAATATAAAAGAAAATTAATAGTTAATATTTTGATTATAATTAAAATTAAATATTTTGATTGTAATTAAAATTAAAATAATTATAATTAAATAAATTATGAATTTAATTTATAATAATTAAATTAAATAGAAAATACACAATTAATTAATTTTATTTCAATTTGTATTCATGTATAATTCGAATGAATATTTCAATTTATTTTTTAATAAAATATTTTATTCAATTTTATTTAAATTGGGTCTTTTTGATATCATTAATAAATCTAATTATTTCATTATCTTCAAGTATTACTTTCATAATTCTTATATTATAAAGAATATTAATTTTTAAATTTGAAATTCAATTTTTAAATTCTTTTGAAAAGTTTGATTTTTAAATTTATTATGAGTTTAATAGCGATCAGCTTTATTTTCAATTTCTATTTTTAATTAATTTCGAATATTAATTATTATTAAAAATTTAATTTATTCAATTTATTTAATATTTTATTTTTTAAATATGAAATTATTTTTAAATTATATTATATTATTAATGGAATTTTTTATTTTATGATTTATTGTTAATAAATTATTTCGAAATAAAATAAAATCAGAGAAAATAATATATCGTCGGGGTATTCTATATATAATTCATTCATGAATATTACCATCAATAAATATTAAAATAGATTGTATCCCCAATCAATTGAATAGAATTACAGATTGAATTATATAAATTCTTTTGATATAATTCTAATAATTCAACATCGAGGTAACAAATTAAAAATTTTATTTAATCATTCTATTATCCCTAAAGATATTAATATTGTAATTATTTAAATTTATTTTCTTAGTTAAATTAATAAATTAAATTAAAAAATTTTAATTTGTATTAAGAATCAAAATTATTATTATTATTGTATACGATTTTTTAATTGGAAATTAAATATATTTATTTATGTTAATAAAATGTTTTCAATTTATTTAGTTAAAGTAATAACATTAATTCGTCAAGTTATTAAAAAAAAAAAATGACAATTCTTTTTTAGTTTATGTTGATTTATGTTTTCGATAAAATTTTTGCGGCACACTGATGTGCCGCGGCACACCGGTTGAGAAACACTGTATTAGGCCTAGTGTGTGATAGTCTTCAAGCTAGGCTAATATTCCAATCCGCTGATGACGTCATAGAGTAGACTACATTGGAGTTTGGAAGGAATTCGAGATCTGAGAATATATTTCTAACAGTGGCGTTTTTTGAGCATTCACCGAGCGCCGTCCGGCGAAAAACATATAAAAATATCGACTCCTGAGCTACATGTGATAGGAAGGAGATTTTGAATAATTTCGACATTCGAGCTATATGTGCAATAAGAGGGGGTACTTAGAGAAACTTCGACTCTCGAGCTATATTTTTCGAAATTCCTAAGGTAGATCCAGGAGGAGGTCTAGGCTCTTTTATACTAGCTTTATACTTCTTAGTCTATAGATTTAATATAGTATAATTATATTACCGTAAACTAGACTACGAAGTGGGCATGAACGAATTAGTATACTTGAATTAGTAGAGGGGTGAACGAGCGAGGGAGCTTATAGCGTATACTATGGGGAAGAATATTATAGTCTCCCACCAAAATAGCCTAAGCTGTAAGCACAAACTCTAAGGTAGGTTTGGCCCTGCCCTATTTTAAGCACTAGGCATTCAACGAAGTTAAATGAAGAACGCAGGGAACCTGCTTTATGAGTCATGCGGGATATGGTATTGAGAATTCAAAGAAGCCTTAGGTAAAGCTAGTATAAAGAAGGCGTAGACCTACTATAAGCCTAGTATAATATAGTTTGAGTCTAAATTTTTCTCGAATCTCGACCTATATATGATAGGAGGGGGATTTGAAAAAATGTTGACTCGAGCTATATATTATATATATATAATAAAAGGGGGACTCCTATCATATATGGCTCAAGAGTCGAAAGTTTTGCAAGTCCCTCTCCTATCATATATTATGGCTCGATAGTCGAAATTTCTCCAAGTTTTTTGTTGGACAGCGGACGGCGCACGGCAAATGTCTCAAAAAGCCCCCCATAGAACAGGTTCCTTGTGAAAATTAGGAGTTCTGAGCCAATCCACTAATCAACATTTGTGACCTGCGATGAGAAAAGGATGCTCATTGCCCACTGACAGGAACCCCATTTCTCTCTGATTAGATGTCCAATCAGTTAGAAATGGTGTTCCTGCACCAATGGGCAATGAGCATCCTTTTCTCATCGCAGGTCACATTTAATGATCTTTGATTCATGGTTGGACGCCTACAAATATTTCAGCCAACTTTAATATCGATTACGAATCCTGATTCGGCGAAGGACTTTCTTTCAAGCACTCAAGCCCAATCATGGTCCACCCGGATCTGTTCGAAACCACTTGCATTCCATTTTTTTCATTGTATTGTTATATTAAAATACAGTTCCCTCCCCTCTCTCCCGGTTTACATGGTCTAAATTATGCCTGTAAGTTACTGTGGGTTTTGAAATCCAAATCCTACTCTATTTCCTCGATTTGCGTCCACATGTAAGGGTACCCGTTCCGCCGTGACTTTGAGACTGATCACAGTTGATTGTAATACTTTGATAAAAGCCAGGCTAATATAGGAGGGTGGAGCTGTATGAGCAAATGCGCTAATATTCATACATAAACCCAAAGGTCCCTACGACTATGATCTTATGACATGGAAAAACGCCGACGTTCGAGGTGGAACTTGATCTGAATACGAAAGAAGGAGGGGTTAGAAAACTTGCGAAAGCACTCCAATGACATGCCTCTGACTCGAATGACGTTAGATTTTCGACCATGAAGAAGGGTCTGGGTGATGTACGTGTAGAAGAATTTTATTTTTACTCCTCTACTCTACATAGCTCAGAGTTCGTAATTTTTCTCCTCTGCTCTTCAACCATAATTTTTTCATGACCCTCATACAATAGAGATACTCACCAAGATTTGGACGAAGCAAATGGTTCGGAATGTAGCCACCTGTAACAGACAATAAAATCAAAATTTCGATTAGACTCGATACGAATTAATTATAAGCCACCACGCATGAAAAAAGTTGGAACGAAGTTATTCAACTTCTTTACAAAATTGCAAGAACAAATGTAAACCCGTTTGGAGTTGGTGCTTTGTATAAGAAATTAAAGCGAAATGTTCTAATATAATAATAATATGCTGACAGAATCGCAGATTTACGACCGTTTTCCCACGAAAAATAACTTCGAGTCTAACTTTTCAATGTCAAATTAGCGTCCGAGTTAGCCAAGTGCCACTGGTTTTTTTAGTTGCGTCGGTCGTTAATCGAGTTCAAATCAACGCGACCGTCACCTTTAGAATAGTCGAGTCTATAATCTAATGCTTAATATAGGAAAATAGAAATGTTGTATTCGAATGATAATGACATCATTGAAAATTAACAAGCAGAAGTACAAAAATTTTGCGAGACTATATGGAACTGACGCCACGAAGGAATTACGTCTTCACAAGAGGTATTCCCACATCAGTTTCTATTTTTGTTTTGAAGTACCTACGTAAGATGTGCATCTAACAGATATCGAAGATATTGTAAAAACGCACTTTGTATACGTGCGCGAGTCGCACCTTGGATAAAAAATTATGTGAGAAAGTTCGCGCTTGAAATATGATCGCTCGGTTGTCATTGATATTGCCAGTTAAAATGTAGACGCGATAGGTTATTAAGACTTTATCGAAAGTTGTTCGATTAATCAAGCTAACAAGAGAAAAATTATAAGCTAATTTCTGATATACAATGGTGCTAGTACACATCCACCATAGGGCTTAAGCTACCGGTTGGCTATTTCACTCGCGTGTACCGCGTGAATTTGAAAATTCTAATGAACATTATGAAGAGCAAGACCGGAAAGTATGATCTCCTGCCCGACAATTAATGGTGTAATGACGTTCACTTTATTTAGCACATTTTCCCTTTCTCTGATTTGTCATCTAATGAGGAAGAGATAGGATGGAAGAAATCAAAATACTGTACTGACAAGTGTTTCCAGTCATTTTCATTCTTAATTTCTCGCGTAAGAACCATTAATGAATTCGTATATACTTTTTAGTACGTCATTTGACGAAGAAAATGAATAATACACGTAGATTTTGCCGAGTCATGGTAGAGCATTCGCTTCGTGAAGAGAATGCTGTCTAAGCAATGTTACAGTGGCAGTAATTGTAAACAAAATTAAGTAAGTTTTCAAATGACGACTTCATGAGTATTTGACAATCTATATATATGAAGACGAGCCTGCGGGAAAAGAGGAGGAAGAAGAGAATTTCGAATCATGAATTTCTATTTTCGGTGTCGATATCGACTTCTAACCATCCTAAATCGATTCTCCCAAGGATATTTGATAGGTAGTATACCGTGCCAGTCTCAATCTTCTGTTTTTAACGGGGCAGAAAATTTTCGTCAGCGAGCGCGAGCAGCCCGAGGGCGATGATGTCACGGAGAGGGGGGGGGGACTTGGAAAAATTTCGATTCTCGAGCTAGGGACTCGGAAAAATTTCCAATGTTGTGAGCTATATATGACAGGCGGGAGATTTAGAAAAACGAAGGCTTCCTCGAAATTGCAGCCAACCGGCAGTCATTGCAGTCCTGCTATGGCATCTTAATTTTTTTATGGCTTTAAGCCTAACATAAGCCTATATAGTCTAATATAGCCCAATGTAGCCTAATCTTCTTACGTATACAGCTTGATGGTGGAAAATATTCTAGTCTCCTTCCTATCGATAGAGCTCAAAAAACTGACAATTTTTTCAAGTAGGACAATGTGACTCATGACGTCATCAACATATGACTTGATTTTATGAAAATTTGACAGGCTATAAGGTTTGCGAACAAGGACTAAGAAAATTTCCTGGATGGGGAGGAAGATAGCAGAATTTCGAACCATGAACTCCTTATTAATATCGATATATCGGCTTTTGACCATCTTAAATCGGCTCCACCAAGCAAATCACTTCTTCGTGAATCTATCGATCGTTTTGCGGCGCTGGTATATGGCCTAGTATAGCGTACCCTAATAGTTCAGTCTTATTTCTTCCCTACCCTACCTCCTTCTTAGCCTAACCTTTATGCGTAGCTTCATGGTAGAAAATAGAGGCATCCTCGTATCCCCTTTAAGGCGATTTCGCAATGCAGACTCTAAAATGTCCCCATGTCTTGATCCATTTCACACAAAAAAAAATACCCGCTGACCCGAGTCCCTTTTCCCCGATGCCCCGAATCCCCTAGAGCCTGAAATTTTTCCAAGTCCTGAAAATCATTACGTGACACCTTGAAAGCCGTCGTTTTTCCAAGTCCCTCTCCTATCATATGTAGCTCGGAGGTAGGAATTTTTCTAATTCCCCTTCTTATCATATATGGCTGGAGCATCGAAATTTTTCCAAGTCTCCCTCCTATCATATATAGCTCGAGAGTCGAAATTTTTCCAAGTCCCCCTCCTAGCATTAGTTCGGGGGTAGGAATTTTCCAAGTCCTTCTCCCATCAGATATAGCTCGGAGGTCGGAATTCGTCAAAGTCCCCTTCCTATCATATGAGGATCGAAATTTTTCCAAGTCCCCCTCCTAGCATAAGCTCGGAGGTAGGAATTTGTCCAACCTTCCTATCATATATGGCTAGAGGGTCGAAATTATTCCAAATCCCCCTCCTAGCATTAGCTCGGAGGTAGGAATTTTTCAAGTCCCCCTCCTATCATATATAGCTCGGAGGTCGAAATTTGTCAAAGTCCTCTTTCTATCATATATGGCTAGAGGATCGAAATTTTTCCAAGTCCCCTTCCTAGCATTAGCTCGGAGGTAGGAATTTTTCAAACTCCCCTTCCTATCATATATGGCTACAGGGTCGTCGTTTTTCCAAGTCCCTCTCCTAGCATTAGCTCGGAGGTAGGAATTTTCTAAGTCCCCCTCCTATCATACATAGCTCGGAGGACGGAATTTTTCCAAGTCCCCTTCCTATCATATATGGCTAGAGGATCGAAATTTTTCCGAGTCCCCCTCCTAGCATTAGCTCGGAGGTAGGAATTTTCCAAGTCCCCCTCCTATCATACATATCTCGGAGGACGGAATTTTTCCAAGTCCCCCTCCCCTCTCCGTGACGTTATCAAACTGGTGACGTCATCAACCTCGCTCGCGCGCGCGGACGAAAATTTCCTGGAAGTACCCTCAACAAAGGAGATAGCGGGTTCTCCGCTAAAAAAAGGAAAAAAGACTTGAACCTTACTACAAAGAAATTCGAATAGTTGATCATGAAGTATTGTATCACAGTGAGCAAAATACCGTTTATTTTTTTCTCACTGAAAATTTCTAAAGGAGACCCTCAGCTTCCCCTTCGATAACTAATATTTTTATCGTAAGGATATTCGGTTCAGTTATCCGGGCCGTTATATATTCGATTGTGACGTCATCAGGGACTATGCTTGTACTTACTTTCAGGAGCTGCGACAAACAACTATGAAAAGAAGACTTGAAAAATGTCGATCGTCGAGCTGTGACCATGATGAGAGTACCAGGAGGAATTCAAACTTTCAATCTGGATAAGTGAGAAGGGAAGACTTGGAAATATTCTAACCTCAAAGCAATAGATGAACAAATTTTGAGAGTCAAGCTATAGATATGAGCAGGTGGGCTTAGAAGAGTCACGCACCAGGCGAGTTCGAGGGGCAGCCATAGAAGATGTTCTTGGAGAAATTTTGTAGTAAAGGAGGGGTGAGAATTTCGAAAATCTTAGCTGTGACATCATCAGGCGCGATGCTTCTACCTACTTTACGGAGCTTCGACCAATAGATATAAAAAAGGAACTCGGAAAATTTCGATCGCCGAGCTGTAGTTATGACGAGGGGTACGAGAAGAAATTCGAAACTTATATCTAGATGAAAGAGGAGGAAGACTTGTAGAAATTTCAAGTGTCGCTTGTGTAGATAGAAACAGGAAGGCCTTTTGAGCTGATAAGCGTGTCAGGGTCCAGGCTAGGGAAAATTTCGAACTCTACCCCCCCCCTTCCTGGAGAAATTTTGTGCTCTTAAACCCAATGGAGGAGGGATTCCATTTTGTGCTTTGAACCCCCTAACTAACCTACGTTCAATATAAATTAATTTGGACTTAGTTAAAGTAGCGAAATCACATTAAGTACGATTTGTGCGTGTTCATTGTTATAATTGCGAAATTATCCTCCCAGGTCGATGGTCCACATTCATCCGCATCCGTATTTCACTATCGCTATAATTTCTTTCTATTCCAGAACGAAATAAGTAACAAAGTCAAGGACTTCTGCGAAAAACGAGAAAATTACGTATTCCCACTGACGGTTTCCATTTCACATCATTAATTTCGGCCGGTTTAATGAAACCTATATTCGCCGTATTCGATTTCAAGATAAGAATCTAGTCTGACGACACGCGCTAGGTAATGAGAATGTCTTTTCAATCATGAATGAACGCTCGGTTGAGAGATTTTCTCACGAAAATGTGCATGCTTACCATCTTTCTTACAACATGCTCGACTGTGAACATTGGAATCGGTACTGTGTCACCGTATCATGGTAAGAAAAAAGGAAAAAAAAAAACACAAGCGCGGATGTTCTTTCATTATTCTAATTTCTCCATTCGCAACACAGTAGGTACAGCCTTGACTTTACTGTCCACGCGGAATAGCGTGACGTAACAGCTGGAGAAGTAGAAAACTATGCCAATTCGAGTAGACCTCTATAAAGATGTCGTATACGAACGTAAGATAAAATTCCACCAAATCTAAAGCGATCTAGGCCTACACATACGAAAATATATTGGTATATCTCTATTAAAAGATGTTTTGAATAATGTGGAACGAAATGCGGTGGCGTAAAATTGAAATATCGATACAATACGCGATCTTAGGTATAAAATGACGAGTGCCAATTGAAAATATTGTAGATAAGTTATAGAGTAGGTACAGTCGTCTCGAGTATTAATATAATTTGTAGCTTTTCATAAAGCATTACCATCATCATTGTTGCTTTAACGTCTTTCACAACTGTCTACGCCGTTGTAATCTATATATCTCCATTATTCACCTCAAAAGTACCAATGCCAATAAAATTGGTCAGTTATGGCGTTTGTCGGCTAAGAAAGAGTATAAGTTATTACGTTGTCTCGCGAAGAAGAAGAATAAAATATCCTTGAAATTCATGCTGTGTTGCGGAGATCGCTCTCTTCTTCCTTTTTGATGTATATGTCTTAAATCCATTGTTACCGGAATTGAAGTACATTATAGATTCTATTGTTTCGTATTCGAAGATTCAATATATGTGTATCAGTTTCCACATACCGGTAGATATCGAACTACCTATATCAATGCGTTCATCATATGATGTAATACATTTGGAGGTAGCTTATTTATCCCCTATGACGGGACGTCCAGTCATAGTCAATAATTTATAAACCAACTACGACAAAGATAGTAACGATTACGCGATGCGGAGACACTTGAATAACTTGCATCCAGCTAATCTTCGGAGTTTTCTGGCTTTATGAGAGGAGGTAATTATATCTCATTCTTGTAGCGATAACGTTCTCTCGTGAACTCGTCCTTCACTTCACCTTAAGAATTTGTTTACATTTGTAGTCGTACAACACTATGATTTGTAGAGGGCACTCCAGTAAGAGCGCTTCTTTTCTGAGTTACTCTTAGACTCTTCATGGTAAACTTCTCGCTGAATGTCCTCGAGTCGCACTAATTGCAGTCACAAGGAACTTCTTTACAATTTTCTAATCCTCTCTCAATTGTACTGCGGGTTTCTAATCTACAGACAGGGGCAAAGAAAGAGTCGAGGAAGTCATTAAAGCAGCCGCGTATTTATCTCCGAATTCACTCGGACTAGATCCAACCTCCAATTTTTCATTCTACATCAATCCCTTCTAGAGATACTCCGCTGTTCACCGATCATCTTCGGTTTTCGAAAAAATTCAGAGCTGATCTCACAAGGGAGGATTTCTTTTTTCAATCTACCCATAGTGTTCGAAATACTTGACTTCAAATGACTCCAGAAGCGCATAGAGATCTTCTCTGCCTAATCGGGGAACGATCTAATAAACTTGTGTCTCCTTCCTCTTCTCTAAACGACACTGAACAGATGATCTCAGGGTGTTTCTCGCTTCTAAAATTCCCAAACGAGCCGCATGTCTACTCCAACTCACCCTCAAAGAGATCTCATCGTGGACCTTGAGTCGTAGATTTGGTTTTTATAACCAAAGAAAAACTTTCTGGCGGAGCAGGCGCTGATCCAGACGATCACTTTGGGAGGGGAAATAACCCAAAAAAATTCTGAAGGTCGTTTTTTAGCGGGGAACCCGGTATTCATTTTGTTAGGAGATTACATCCTCAGAAAACGTCCGCGTCCGCGAAGTTAGTAACCTAAGGTTAGGTTAATTTCGAGTCTCGAGCTATATATGATAGGAGGGGAACTTGGAAGAATTTCGAGTCTCGAGCTATATATGAAAGGAGGGGGACTTGGAAGAATTTCGAGTCTCGAGCTATATATATATGATAGGAGGGGAACTTAGAAGAATTTCGAGTCTTGAGCTATATATATGATAGAAGGGGGACTCAGAAGAATTTTAAGTCTTGAGATATATATGATAGGAGGGGGAGAGGGACTTAGAAGAATTTCGAGTCTCGAGCTATATATGATAGGAGGGGGACTTGGAAGAAATGATAGGAGGGGGACTTAGAAGAATTTCGAGTCTTGAGCTATATATGATAGAAGGGGGACTTAGAAGAATTTCAAGCCTTGAGATATATATGATAGGAGGGGGACTTGGAAGAATCGTGACTTTCGAGCTATATAATATGATAGGAGGGGTACTTAGAAGAATTTCGAGTCTCGTGCTATATATGATAGGAGGGGGACTTGGAAGAATTTCGAGTCTCGAGCTATATATATGATAGGAGGGGGACTTAGAAGAATTTCGAGTCTTGAGCTATATATGATAGAAGGGGGACTCAGAAGAATTTTAAGTCTTGAGATATATATGATAGGAGGGGGACTTAGAAGAATTTCGAGTCTCGAGCTATATATGATAGGAGGGGGACTTAGAAGAAATGATAGGAGGGAGACTTAGAAGAATTTCGAGTCTTGAGCTATATATGATAGAAGGGGGACTTAGAAGAATTTCAAGTCTTGAGATATATATGATAGGAGGGGGACTTGGAAGAATCGTGACTTTCGAGCTATATAATATGATAGGAGGGGTACTTAGAAGAATTTCGAGCCTCGAACTATATATGATAGGAGGGGGACTTGGAAGAATTGTGACTTCCGAGCTATATATGATAGAAGCGGGACTTAGAAGAATTTCGACTCTCGAGCTATTTATGATAGGAGGGAATGTAGAATGATAATTTCGATTTGAATTATATGACAAGATTATCAATTCAGTTCCACACCACCTGAGAGGTCGAGTTAAGGAATTGGTGGTTCCCCGCTGCCATTGCAACGTCTGCAATGGCTTCTAATTTTTTTTACATTTTCTTCAATACTACAGATTTTTTTTTGTTTTTTTGGTGTTTTTTTTTGGGGGGGGGAGGGAAGGGGGATTTCTCCGATCCCCCCTCCCCCGTGGATCCGGGCCTAGCAGAGTTAAATAAATACAGATCATTTTCAATGTCTCTTTATATGTTAGAACCGGGCCAACTCGAACTCGGACAGTACGAAGAAGGGGGGGGGGGCAGTTGTCGGTAAAGACGGAATTTCTTACCTAGTATGATATATGCTGAGCCATACTATATTCTGGACCTACCAAAAAAGCGTTCAACTTATATTCCATGAAAGTCATTAAAATTTTTCCTCTGCACCACCAATTCCTCCTCCGAAACTTCCAGATCAGCCTCCAATCTTCGACTAAATTCTTTGGGGTTACTTTCGCTTCCAAATACTCAGACTACTGGCAGGCTAACAAATCCAGCTGAAAATCACTATCATGCAATACAATCTGCTGCTCCACACTTGGCCTTTGATGCTCTGTGCATCAGACCCACGCTCAGCCTATATGCTGAGACTGGCACTCTTCCTGTACAATTCCAACTTTCTAGCATCTACGGTCCTGTTTCTCCAACTCCCCATATTTCTCCCCTTCCTCTGCTTTCAAAATTCACTACTTCTTTCATCAGAATCCCATCTAGACTACAACCTAATTTAAGCTCCTTTGGACTATCCACTCGCCCCTGGGCATCCCCGACGGTTCGCATTCGCATCAATCTGGCTAACGTACCGAAGTCGCCCAACATAATCCACATTAAACACATCAAAGCCATTATATTGCTGTTGAATTTTCCTCCCACAACGGTTCCAAAACTGGCTACATCTCTCCCGTATCAAAATTCGGCCTCCATATATTCTGCCATCTATTATTGTCATACTCACCTTTCTCCTCTCTCCCCTCTTTGTTAATCCTTACCGCTTTCCGACTATCTTTCCTCTCTCCAAACCATACGAGATTCTATACTCTTCGAACCCTTTCCGTCAGCACATCTTTTTTCTTCAGTTGCCTTCCTCTGGACCCCTGGTCACATCGACCCCTCGGAATTGGACGCAGTGGACCTAGCAGCCAAAATAAGCTCTGCTCTTGTCACTCTATTTCTCCGATCTAGACTTGAAATCATCCTCATCATGGTACCACAAATAAACTTCGTATAAATAAAAAATCCCTGATCTCCTGGTCCTTGTGGATTCGCTCCTTACAAAATAGTCGAAGCACGACTATAGGAATTAGTCACACCCACCTCCTTCTCCATAGCCTTTCCGCTCCACCCTCACCTAATACTGTCTTGCTGAGGAATTATCGGTTTCTTAATTTTTTCTCCTATCCATACTTCCTAAACCTCAAAAAATCGTTTTCTGTTACCACTCAAGTGTAACTCAATAACACTCGAAACTTCCTCCCGTCCTCACACTATCACAAATACATACATTCAACTCCAACGCTGCTGACTAGCTCGGAAGGAAAATCGTCTCGTGAAGAAGATTCTTGAGAAATTTTCCAAGTCTTTGAGAAACATACAGTTTCTTCCGGTGGCGCTAGTTAGATTCATTCTGAGGACCATTTCACTGAAGAAGAGATCAGCAATTGGTAGATGATTTCACATCCTTCAGTTATACTCGGAAAACCACTTCTCTTGGAATCTCTTTGATTGACAATCTCCTTCATAGTATGCACGCATTCGATTTTGGACTTATCGAGACGAAAATCTCCGCTGGATAATTACGCGAATTATCTTATGCAGGCATTGTTAAAATTGTTCCATTCAAACCAGATATGTTTGGGTTAATAAGTTTCCTTATTGAATGAACCTCGGAATTTTATAATTTCGGGAAAAGGGGTTAACAGTACGCGGCCGACGTTGTGATCACCGACCGGAAAATTTCGTCACTCAACCTGATCACGATGATCATCAAAGCGCAAATAAGTCCACACTCACACGTATTATGTAATGTCACCTTAAACTCACCCAACGTTGTATAAGAACAGCCAAGTCACATAATGTCATTACTCTCTCAACATACCGTGCATACGACGTACTGAATAATCGTCTTTAAAGTCGGTCTAGTAAATCTGTGTCGAAAGTGAGTGATTAACGCCTAACACAAATTTTGTTCATCCTCTTTGAATATACATACCTATGCCGCGATGGAATACCAGACAGACATGAATTTTGCTGTACGGGGACGACCACTTTCATAGGGCACGAAAGGGTAGTAAAATAAAATGGCGTTTAAAAAATTGATCATTAATTTCGTCTGACACCTCATCCGATCTCCTAATTTGATAGCCTTATCGGTGCTCTCTGCATTCGCCTTCGACAACAATTTGCCATGCTATAAGACTGATCTGCTGGTAAAAATATGACAAACCACGCAGGTTCCACTTCGGTGTTATGCGGCGAATACTAACGATGATGATTCAAAGCGATACAATCAACGATTGATCGCGATAAAATTCAATCCTCATTTAATGAAGCGCGCATTCGTATTTTAATTAAGCTCCTAAATCCAGTTATTTATACAACCATCAATGAGGTACAAAATCATACGCCCTCACTGAATCCATCATCATCGACGCACGTTACATTTTTATTCAGGACATATATTGACCTTTTTTTCGATGAACGTTCTTCATCACTTCTTCGAAGCATCCGAATAGTTTAAATTGTGTTGCTTACTATTGTGGATTACGTAAGCAAGTTCTTCACCTTCGTAAAAATTACCATACTTCACCTGGTATATGAATATCGATGTAGGGAGAAAACTAGTTTCATAGTTGAAGAACAGATTGAAAGAAACGAAAGGAATTCACGGTTGTAGTGAGTGTTTCATTAACTGAATTAATCGAGGAACGCGGGGATACAATTTTAGGTATGCGATTACAGAGAAAATGATTAGGTCGAAGATTTCAGAGTCAGGAGTAGTTTCAGCTCGATCTATAAGAGTTCTTTCCTGGGACCACCCACGTATTTTTATTTGAATCTCTGGTTAGTCTACGTATGTTCGTTTTGAAAAGTTTTTCTATGAACGCTTGTACCCGACAACCCCGCGGAGCACCAGCTTTAGTAGACTTGAAACTCAACATTTTTCTGAAATTTTATTTCGTACAGAAGTGTAGCGCACAAGACTGATGTGACAGACGAAATTTCTAAACATAAATTTATAAATATGAGGGGAGAGGGACATGGAAAAAGTCCGATTTATAAGATATTTTGACTAGTGAAGTCTGTATATCTGAAGGGGAACATCGAAATTTTTACTCTTAAGGTGTACATGAAAGAGGAGGGCGATTCTTGAATGTAGACGGAGAGGAGGTCGAAAAAATTCGATCTTCAAACTCGGAAAACGACTTGAAAAATTTTAACGACCGAAGCACTTACACGAATCCGTTCCTTTAAGTTACGGCTATCCATACTAAACATCGTTCGGTCCTGTTGCTCACAAGATGGCTGCTTTTCATAGCCTAGTTCACAGACTGACTCGTATTCCTTTGAGTCAGTCTGCCTTCAAGAAAGAGTTAATCACAATAAAACACCTGGCCAGAGTGAATGGGGTCAATGTTGATGTTGACGTGATGGTTCGGAGGAAAGTTACGAGGGGCCTCCTGGATTCCACCACCTCCCTCCCCCGAGACACGATCCGTGATCGCCGTTTGCGTTGGATCAGTCTCCCTTTCTTGGGGAAGTTCTCCCAGCAATTGGGTTGGGCCCTTCGCCCGCTTGGCTTCAGACCCGCGTTTTACAACCCTACCACAGTCAAGAGGTTGTTTGTGAGACTGAAGGACCCCATACCTGTGGATGAGAGGAGTGGTGTGTATAAGTTGGAGTGTGAGGATTGTGGAGGCTTTTATATTGGTGAGACCAGCCGCCAAATGAAAGTTCGAGTAGCTGAGCACCTGAAGTCTTGGAAGAAGGGACACTTGGGGGAGTCAGCTTTCGCCGATCACTTAATAAACAGTGGCCACAGCTTCCGTGAGGGATCCGAAAAGCTCCTCCATAAGGAGAATTCCTACCGTAAGCGTATCGCCCTCGAGAATATAGAGATAATTCGTCATCTCAACACTGACGGTATCACTGTTCTTAATTCGTATATTCCGGAAGATGGCCTGATCGAACTTGTTTATGACTCACACCGTGATTTCTCGTTTGGACGATCTTAGTACCTCGTTCTTCTCTTTTGTTCGTCAGTTGCTTTCATTTCAGGCTCGAAGATGGTTGTTTAACCGAAAGCGCTCGTCGTATTTTCATTTTTTCTGCGGTTTGCATTTTTTACTCCACGTCGGAGTATTCCTCTTTATTGTTTAGACCGAAGCACTCTTGAAATTGTTGCTTTGAGACTGGGACTCCAAAATGGGTTTGAAAGGAATTCCTTAAAGGGTGTGACAGTTTTTTGTCATCTTTGGCCACCGTCCACGAAATAGTTAATGAAAAAAGTTCACCAAGATAAAATAAATGAAGCTGTAGACTTACACTGGAACGTTGGTCGCCTTCGAAAATAAAGTCAAGTTTTTGTAAAATTGTAACGGAAGTGCTTTTTAAGGTATTTTTGTTTAAAAATCAATATTTACTGAGATAACCGTGATAAACAGCTAAGGGAGGCAGTTATTCTTTTGCAGAGGTGTGGGGGTGTTGAAAACTGAGGAAAATTTTGATGCCGAGCTGTATATATTGGAAGTGAAATTTTCGAGAAATTTCTTGCGTGGACATAATATTGAACCAAATCGGTCAAGAATCTACTTCCTTAATCAAAGTCTTGGTCGAAATCGAATCGATAATATTGATGAAGTCGACCTCACGCGTTCACATTGGTATCAGGTCGGTTTGAAATCGACAGATGTTTACTCTATTTTAACCTATTGACCAAGTCGGTGTTAAATAGACTAAGAGTCGACTTCCTCAAATTTTCTTATTTACCTTGAATCGCCTGCTCCGTCGATGAATCGATTTCAAACCGATTTGTTGTTCTCTGGTAATGTACGCTGATGGTCGACCTCAAATTGACCTCAAATCAACGTCGATCTTGAATCGATTTCAAGTCGTCTTCTCCAAATTGACTATCGACCCGAAATCGACAGCTCTGTTGGGACGATTTCAAATTGACCTGTAGTCTTGAAATTGAGTCGATTTCGAGTCGACTCTTTAAATTTTTTTCATCGATCTGAAGTTAATTGCTGTGTTGGGTCCATTTCTAGTTGAGTAGTTGAAGGAAGTCATAAAATCGACCCCAAATCAAAGTCGACCCTTAGTCGATAACGATTTGACTTCTCCAAATTTTTAATGCTCTCTTGGATTTATTTCAAAAGGATTTGTTGAAG
The DNA here is from genome assembly GCA_035079385.1 of Aspidiotus rigidus. NCBI lineage: Eukaryota > Metazoa > Arthropoda > Insecta > Hemiptera > Diaspididae > Aspidiotus > Aspidiotus rigidus. The sequence continues at coordinate 2,989,171 of JAVHKY010000026.1, forward strand.
ACGGGAAATCGACCTCGAATCAGCATCGATCTTGAATCGATTTCAAGTCGTCTTCTCCAAATTTGACTATCGACCCGAAATCGACAGCTCTGTTGGGACGATTTCAAATTGACCTGTAGTCTTGAAATTGAGTCGATTTTTAGTCGACTCTTTAAATTTTTCTTATCGATCTGAGGTTAATTGCTCTGTTGGGCCCATTTCTAGTCGAATAGTTAAAGGAAGTCATAAAATCTACCTCAAATCAAATTCGACCTTGAGTCGACATCGACTCGACTTCTCCAAATTTTTTTAAAATATCAACATGAAATCGAATACTCTCTTCTGAAATCGAATGCTCTCTTGGATCCATTTCAAGTGGATTTGTTGAAGACGTGAAATCGACCTCAAATCAACATCGATCTGAAGTTTTAATTGCTCTGCTGGGTCTATTTCTAATCGAGTAGTTGGAAGGAGTCATAAAATCGACCTTAGTCGACATTGATTCGACTTCTCCAAATTTTTCTTATATCAACATGAAATCGAATGTTATCTTGGATCCATTCCAAGTGGATTTTTTGAAGATGTGAAATCGACCTCAAATTAACATCGATTTTGAGTCGACTTCTCCAAATTTTTTTTATCGATCTGAAGTTAATTGCTTTGCTGGGTTCATTTCTAGTCGAGTAGTTGAAGGAAGTCATCAAAGTCGACCCTTAGTCGATATCGATTTGACTTCTCCAAATTTTTCCTATATCAACATGAAATCTAATACTCTCTCCTGAAATCGAATGCTCTCAAGGATCCATTTCAACTGGATTTGTTGAAGTCGTGAAATTGACCTCAAATCAACATCGATCTTTCAACATCGATCTTGAATCGATTGTGAGTCGACTTCTCCAAATTATTTTTAACAACCTGAAGTTCTTTTCATCGAGCTGAAATCGACTGGTTTCCTGAGTCGATATTGAGTCGTCTTCTACAAATGTTTCTTATCGACCCGAAATCGAATGCTTGGCTGGGTCGATTTGAAGTCGATTGTTGAATTCATGAAATCGATCTCAAATCAACGTCGATCTTGAGTTGATTTTGTATCGGCTTGACTCGACTTCTCCAACGTTTTTTTTATCGACTTAAAATTGACTGCGCTCCGCTGAGTCGACTTCAAGTCGATTTGTATAGCCTTCATATCGACTTTAAGACGACGTTGATCTCGGGTCGATTAGAAGCCGTCTTCTCCAAATTTGTCTATCGAACTTAAGTCGACTGCTTTGCTGGGTCCATTTCCAGTTAATTTGTTAACATACCATAGACTTTGAATCAACGTAGATCTCGAGTCTAGGTCGACAATTCCAATTTTTTCTCATCAACCTGAAATTGAATGCTCCACTCCAAGTCGACTTCTTGAAGCCATGACATCGACCTTCAATCAACATCAATCTTGAGTCGATTTGGAGTCGACTTCTCCGAATTTTTCTTATCGACCTGAAGTTGACTGCTGTGCTGGGTCGATTTCAAATCAATTTGTAGTCTTCAAATCGACGTCGATATTGAGTCGACGTCTAGGTGACTCCTCCAAATATTTTTATTAACCTGAATTCCACCCTTTGTGCTGTGTCGGATAATGTATGCTGGTCGACTTCGAAACACACTTCAAATCGACGTTGATCTGTAGTCGATTTCAGGTCGACTTCTCCAAACTTTTTTATCGACCTCAAATTGTACATTATAGGTCTGTAACGTCGATTAACAATCGATTTTGAGTTTTAGTTTTGTGGGAATGTATACTTTTCGACTCTGAATCGATCTCTTATGTCGACTCATTTTTGACCTCGATACTGAAACCCTATTTAATTGTGCACATAAAATCTACAAAACTTTGTCGTCGATTGTAAATTCTTTTGCCCATAAGTGACTTATAATCAACCCAAAACTAAAGTCGATTTTCAGTAGATTTCAATCCTTCATACGAGGAATCGACTCAATTTCGAAGTCGATGGTAGGTCGATGGTGAAATTTATTTATTTATTTATTTATATTGTTTATTTTTTGGGGTGGTGCCGACAACAGCCTGGGGGCCAATTACCGCCAACACCACCCTTAAGAGATCGATCCATGAGTCTTAATTTGCCTCTAATTACAAGAAAAAAAAAAAAAAATTAAAAAAAAAAAAAAAAAATAATAATAATAATAATAATAATAATAATAATAATAATAATAATAATAAAAATAAATAATAAATAATAATAATAAAAATAAATAATAAATAATAATAATAAATAATAATAATAATAATAATAATAATAAATAATAATAATAAATAATAATAATAAATAATAATAATAATAAATAATAAATAATAATAATAAATAATAATAAGATAAAGTAAAATAAATAAAGTGAAACAAAAAATAATATAAAATACAAATAAAATGGAAAGTAGCCGCGCACACACACACTTACACACACACACGCACACAAGCATGACCAGTCGTCTCAACGACCCAACGCCGATTGAGATTCGGTACCACAGAAGTGCAACCGCAGAAGCATGACTGCGTATTCTTTCACAAAAATAGAATGTCCCGGCATGCCAATCGAAAATCATTGTCTGCCTGGGAGAGGATATCCAATTCAACCTTCTGTGCCTTTCTCTCTAAATCGTTGTAAAGGGTACAAGCTCTTATCAGATACGAATGCCTTAAGGGCCCTTTGTGTCGACTGTTTACATAAAAAGTCTCCACAAGTCTTGCATTTGACCGTGGCACTTGCAAGCCATTCTCCCGGAGCAATGCAGAATCCTTGTTCCCATACAGTATATCATGCAAATGGGTCAGCATTATGAGTTTGCGTCGATTTTCCAAAGACTGCGGTGAATAGGAGTCGTCAATTTTGAGTCGACCTCCAGTAATTTTTGGTCGACTTGGGGTCGACATTGGACTCGCCTAAATGTACGCAGTTGATGGAAGACGCATTGCAAAACTCCTTGAACAACAAAGACTCGATCTGTTAATATCTCATTGTAGCATAGTATTGATTGTCATCTTTATTCTAACTCCTCACCCTGTTAAAGGGATTTGACAGTACACTTGCATAAATCTCGCGTATGAGTTTATTCGTGTTTGATTTTGTTAAGAACGATTTGATTATTTCAAGTCAAGCAGAAAAATATGTTTTACTTATTTCAACAATTTTTTTGGGAATATTTTACAGTTTCTCGTGGGGAATATATCTTGTGATGTGCGGCTGAAACTTTCCGAAATTTGATGGGCTTCCTTTTCCCCTAAACACTCCACGCTTTAAATGGACACCCCCTCTCCATCGAAATGAAACTAAAACTTGGACGGTGAATAATTGTAAATATCCGTCCTTCCATACTCAACTTATGGGGTGTAACGTCGAAAAACGACCAGCCCATAGGTTACGAAGTCTATACTTATTAGAATCCAAACGATAAAACGATAAGATCTTTCATTTCAAGGGCCGTGTAGGAAATCAAGACTCCGAAATTGAAGTAGTAGGTAGACCCAGACCCTTTTAAAATAGCTCTAAAAATCTAACAACCGTTAGAGTCGGGACAACCTCCTCGTTTTCGTTTAATTACTACCGTAGTTTTCGTTATATACAACTCCTTCCGTAAAACCAATCGTGTCCGCTCCACGCATCGTAGCTTGGTAAATTGATAGCTTAGATACTCCTCTGCACCTCTCGCCATCGAAAAGTTATTAAAAATCAAATTTTCATAACAAATTCTTTAAATTCATTCCCACTTGATAATGAAACATCGTCGAGTAATATACCGTAAATGAAAAACGGTATACATACATACTATTAAATCCAACTTTATTTTCTCATTGACGAAGAAAAAAAGTAATGCCATCGTACAAATATTCGAGTATACGATGGAAGAGGGACTTTTGTATTAGCATTCGCGCGCTGCATAAGAGCAAAATGTACCGCCGACCCCTGCTATTTTTATTGTTTTTCATTTATTTTTATTCGTTTCGCTTTAGACAGCTCGCAAAGGTATCGGCCATAAACAATGACCTTCACAAAAATCACTGATAGCGTACCGGTAATCAATTAGATCGAGCTCGAGCAAAACAAATGTTCGTTCTGTATGAATTATTTTCAAGCAGCCCGCCGCCACCATCGAATGTTTTTCTATCCAATCTACATTGTGAGTTGGCATCGGTCGCCGCATCGAACAAATAGAGGATCACAGGAACTAAGCTAATAAATATCCATAAAATTGCTATCCTACGTTAGCAATATCAACGATTACGAGTTAAAAAAAAAAATAATAATTTAAAGATAGACCTTAACGATTACAAGCCAATATGTATGCAAAATTCAACAATGAACGATCGCCTCGAGGCTGAACATAAAACCTCTTGCTGTGCCCTGAATGTGAAGCCTTTCAAGCCCCTCTAGACGACATTTTTAGAAAGTTGCGAGTCCTTGTCCACTTGGACTTATGACATCATATCACCAGAACAAATCTCGCGAATCAGCTTAATTATTGTTCGCTTATTAATTCGCCAACGTACCGAATTTTGCTGATTTGCCACTCTAAATCCAGTATGATATTTTAACGTAATCGTTGGACACATAATAACTATAGAACATAGAAGGGAAAAAAAAAAAACTAAATCGTATGCTTAACGAGTATATAGTGTTTATGCATATTATTAAGAACGAAGAAATCTTCTAACGTATATCCCACATGGTCATGGACTTCTCGGAGACAAAATATAATTCATGCGTGCATTTACGTGATCATTGAATATTATGAAAGGAAAGCAAGAGCAGCATATTTATAACGTGTTGACTTCTATTCGTTGATTAATACCTTCAGGTGACACTTCAAGACTACACAGGATAGTTCGTGTGTTTTGGTTTTTTCGTACAGCGCACTGACTGGCTGTGCATCTCTTGAGTTCCACCAAGTGCATTCACATTCGCGGACGAATTCTAATGAATAGCTCATAGACGCTTACTGGATAAGTGGGCAGCTGAATATATACAAAAAACCTACGTGCACTTCAGAAATAATTTTCAGAACCGATCGCAGCAAATGGAGAAAGACTGAAACGCGGGCTAGTGAAGAAGGAAAGGCGTCAAGAAATTACGTAAATTGAATTCGAATCGAAAATTATGACAATCCCTTCCGGATATATGATAAAGCGAAGCATTCAATTTCCACTTGGCGGATATGACGTCATGCACGTCAAATTTTAGACAAACTATCGTACTTTTAGTCAATTTTAATCAATGTATGATGGCTGCATAAAAAATACCACCAATCTAAGCGTGAGGGCGGGCAACCATTTTCAAAATTTTCACAATCATAATACTCGTACCTAGGTACTTCAGCGATGGATTTTATAATAACTTGAGCCGCTGAATAATTATGTAATTACATAATGGTGGCAAAGAACATTCATCAATGCGTATAATTTGGATAATGGTCAAATATTGCGACTTGATCACATGACAAGAAAAAAATTGCGCTCTCTCCTCCTTTGTTAAAATTGAAGTACTGTAGATAGTCGATGAAGTGAAATAGCTAAAGAATCAAAGATTCTGATTCGCAGTAGCGGATCCGAGGATTGGGATAATCTAACGAAACTCATTGACTTCAATATCTTTATCGTTTTTTTAGTCCTTTCTTTGAAAATCTTATATTTCTATAATTATAAAGTACCAGAAATTGAGAAGGGAGGGAGCAAGAAAATCCTTAATCCGCCGCTGCTCACTTCTTAATTTCTCAATTTACTCTTTTAAAAGATGGAAGAGTTTGGCCCTTTACCCCCAGGTTTCAATTTGAATATCGACACCGAAATTAGTGGAGTCTTTGATTTCAGCTCACAAATTGTTTATCATATGGGCTCTTTTCTTATACCATATTGCATACTCGTTTGCCCGATTCTTATCGTAATGGTACTGGTTTACAATGGTCTTATGGCAGGGGAATGGGTATATGTTACGATTGCATATTCAGTTCCCCTGACATAAGATCGGTATAAACCAAGTACCATTATGACAAGAATCGCAAACGAGGGTGTGATACGATGTAAGGGAAGAGCCCTATAGGTCCGAAATACAGTCTCGTAAGCATCCTTTCGGGCATTCTGACTGCAGTATTCCGATGAAATTTGTCTCAAAAGTGTTCCACCGTTCCAACTTCTCATTCGAGGGCGCCTTGAGATCATTTGAAATACTTGAATAGCTAACTAGCATAGTATGAATGGTTTCATTTTATCGAGCCTCATCACCCATATTTCTCATTTTCAATTTCCTAAATGATATTTTTTTCAGGTTTTATTACATTTTTTGAAAGTGTGGTCACTTTCGATGACCTATTCTCAGGGAACTTCATCGATCAGCCTCTCAAAATATACAATGGTCACGAACGATAGATAGAAGGAAAACTTCTTAGTGATTATTTTCATAACCCAGCTGAATAAATCATATTTTATATTCGACTAGCGGTTGGCGACGCGCCTCCGGCGCGCCTGACCGCTAGCTGTGTGTTGAGTAGATATCTGTGTTTTATAGGTATCTGTATCTTATAGGTATGTGTGTTTTGTAGGTATCTTGGAATTCAGATGAATTTTTAAAAAAGAAACAGTGGAAAGAGTTTTGCAAAATTCACAACTATTCAGTTCAAAAATAAGAAAATAGACACCAAAAACTGCGACTGTACTTATAAAATATCAAAGTTCCGAGTCGCACAAAAATAAAATCACCAAATTAAATTTTTTACACACTAATTCACTTGAGAGCTGACTTAACGCGTGAAGCCTGTATTCATCGCAGCAGAATACAGACAAATCCATTGACATTTTGCCAGTCCCTAAGAAAACACACGGACAACAGGTAAAAAAAAGGGTCATCTCCGCTAGCCCATACGCAGTGCGCACCGTGTCTAGACATTGGTTCTTATATGAGATACCGGATGTAAAATCCTTTATGTAGGTGTTTTTAAAACTGTGAATAAAATAACTTGCTTAGTATGGAAGTACAGCGAATACTGTAGTCACAAAATTTCCTCCTAAAAATCTGGAACCGGGCTCATTCGAAAGGAAATTACAGGGGCTACAATTTTTGTTCTCTTCAATTTTTCATAAAAATGAGTTATACTCGAGTTATCACAATAATTCAATTCTCGAAACTGCGCCACTCAAGGCGCGTAGGTCTGTAGGTCTAACGTACATGGCAAGCTACACCACCACGGTTTTTTATATTGAAAAAAGTCATTGTTTTCGCCCTTTTTTGAAATTACTCAGCACCTCCCCGTCAAATTTTTATTTTTATGAGTCTATGTGCTGCTCTGGGATGAGGACAATATATCCTGAAAGTTTGAAAGCGATCGGCCCAGTAGTTCTCGAGTTATAAACGGACAGGACGACAGACGGACAAACTTTCTGCTTTATATATTAGAAGATTATACCCAGTGGAAGTCAAAGATTTTCCCAAATTTCCTGCCCATGATTCGAGTTTAGGGCTCAAAACTTGAAAATTTAATTTTTCAAGGGTCTGGTGCACGACTGTCGATTTGGCGTCCAATTTCGGCCAACACCTGCCGTCGACCTCAACTTGATCGAGAATTTTCTTCTACCAAAGTCTAGGTCGAAATTGCGCCCGTATAAATCGTTGACGTCAACCTCGTCAGGGACGAAAGTGGCGTTTCCCTTTCGACTTATTTTCCTCGACGATTTCGAGTCGAATTCTCCAAATTTTTTGACTTTGATCTGGTGTCGATTTCGAATCGACTTCTTCCCAATTTTTCTACCGACCTGAAATCGACTGCTCTCTTATTGGGTCGATTTCAAGTCAATTTGTAGTGCTCTGGCAATGTACACTCGTCGACTTCAAGTGGACCTCAAATCAACGTCACTCCTACAAATTTTTATCAACCTGAAATCGACTGATGTATGCTGATCGACTTTAAGTCGACGTCGAATCAACGTGGCACTAAAATCAATCACAAGTTACCTTGTGCCAACTTTTCTCCGAGGGTACATCCGCAGAAACTTTCGCAATCATTGTCCACATTTGCAGACAGAAAAAGCCTTTCTGTTCTCTAACCTAGACACATTTGGATATTAGTGGAGAGAGGAGCAGACTTGGAAAAATTCCGACTTCTGAGCTACATCACATATAAGAGGAAAGGGTCTCGAAAAAATTAGGAATTTTATAAGCTATAATCAGAGACCGGATTTCTCGGCAAAATGCCGAAAAAGTAAAAAATAAATGCCGAAATCGTCGTTTTTGCCGAATTTTAGAAGGAAAATGTATAATTTTTAGCATTAAATGACTCAAAAAATGCAAAAAAATGGTACTTTTTTCGTTACTGCCGAATAATGCCGAAAACTGAATTTTTAGTGCCGAAAATCTCCATCAAAAATGCCGAAAAATCCGGTCTCTGGCTATAATCAAGTAGAAAGAAGGTCAACTTTGAAAAATTTTGTTTTTTAGGCAGTGTAAGAGGGAGAGGACTGGAGAAAGAGGCGTTTTAAATAAGCGATGTTTGGTGGAGAGGGGTGATATCCAACTTGAGAGATGGCTAATCTTTTGAGGAATAGTGATTCCCAGCTGCTGTTACGAAAGATGCAATGACTTTAGTCGTTTTTTTATTTCTGTCTCGAGCAGATTTTGCGGGGTCCAAGGGAAACCATATTTTGTGGCAGATTTCTCGATTCAGATTTTAATGAGTGATTAGGATCTAATTTATTTTATAACTCGAAAATTCAATCTCGCCCACGTCAAAAAAGATAAAATAAAACAATCTTCTCCTCTTGTATATGGCTTGAAACGCCAAATTTTGTTTAGTCCCCCCCCCCCCTCCTTCTGAAGTGAGAAATTTTTCCAAACTTCTCTCCTAATCTTTACAGCTCAATGATCAACATTTTTCTATAACCGCTCCCAATTGTATACAGTTCGAAAATTGAAACTTTTCCATGTGCCTTCTCTTCCCGCCCACCTCAGTAGCTGGACGGTTGAAATTTTCGTTGCGGTTGGTATCCTCGCAGGTCTATAAAGCTTGATTATCGGAACTCTCCCAAGTCTACCTCTTCTCATATACTGCTCGAAAGTCTAAATTTTTTCAAACGTCCAACAGACTCAATAAGCCATATATCGACCTAGAGTTAACTTCCTTCAAAGTCTTACTCGATATCAAGTCGATATGGAGTCACCACTGATTTTCTACGTCGATTTTTTTATCGACCTGCGGAAGCTCTGTTGCGTCGATTAACAGTCGATTTTTCGTTTTCTCAAAATGTACGCTGGCCGATGTCAAATTGACCTCAAACCAACTACGATCAGGAATCGATTCCAAATCGACATCCTTATTTTTATCGACCTGAAATCGATTGCTCTTCTGGGTTGATTTCAAGTCCATTTGTACGTACGTAGTTCTCCAACGATGTACGCTGGTCGACTTCAAATCGACATTGATCTAGAGTCAATTTGAAGTCTACTTCTTTAAATTTTCTTGTCGACCTCAAATCAACGTTGATCTATAAAGTCACTACCTTGTAATACTCAGTTGATAAGGTGACTTCGCCACTCGCAGATCGGAAGATGTAGTCCTAATCATATGATTAGGGCCATCGAAAATCTCATTTAGGCCGGAGCAGTGCAGTAAGGGTTGAAACGACGTAATTTCGACGTCGATTTTCGGTCGGCATTAAAATCTGATTTCAGAAGTCGACTCATTTTTGCCCTCGATTCTAAAACCCTATCTGGTTGTGCACTCAAAATAGACGCAGTGTTGACGCATCGATCACAAATCTTTTACTGGTGCATGACGCACAATCTACCCAAAATGGACGGCGATTTTCAATCGACATCAATCCTTAAAAATTCCGCGGATCGTAAACGTCGAGAGGCTATTGTGGCTAAGAGAGGGCGATCCCGCGAATGCTTTTACCTGACCAGGTAACTACATATGTTTTAGCGGGTGAGGCGTACTATTTGGACGATATTCAAGAATTCAAAACATGACCGTAATCCAGAAGAAAGAGAATTAGAATGCACGATGGAGTACTCAACGTATAAGCATATATGTTGTGTATTACATCATGTTCAAGAATAAGAGAAGAAAAAAAAAAAGTGCGTTCAGAGTGAACGCATGTATTCCGATCTTATACTTATTTCTTCAATATCGCGTACCCAGGAAATAATAATAACTTATGATACTTGCGATTGTTTGTTCTAGGTTACGAATAATTTCATAATTCAGAATAGTCTGAATAAATACAGCGAATTCGCAGGAAATCGTTCATTATACGAGAACTGAACGTTTTCTGTTCATATACGAGACGGTCAAATATATCAAAGACGTTCACTTCTACTGAGTCTATATGAGAATTTTCTACAGATAACTTCCAAAAACACATCATGTATCTGACGAGATGACGAAATTGTGGAAACATCCTCTTCGCCTTCCAAAAAATTGGAAAAGTGGACAATCATCTCGAAGTTGCTTTCATCATCCACAGTAAATATATCGTTTCAAATAGCCCAACTTGTTAAAAGCAATAATATGCAGTAGTTCTACTTACATAATGCATAGGTACGTGAAAGAACTTACGTAAATTGCATTCGATACATACAATGTTTATATGCGTCCCTCTAAGTAAACGACTGCACAGTTTGGTGTATAAATATGATGTTATAGAGTAAATTATTGTCAGGTTTTAAGATTGCTCAAGAACACCGATTGAACATTTCAGTTATCGGGGTGATGCTCGTAAAATAGCCGGCATCGTAATAATGCTTGCCGCGTTAAGCCCGCATTAAAAAACTGCTGAATGGAAGTTCTCGTTTAGAACAGATAATTCGCACTCATAGTGATGAAAAATCAGTAGCCTAGGTACATCTGCGCCACCATCAATAACGGAAATTCGTACAATGAAGGTGAAATCCTGGCTTTCAGATGGCGGTTGCGAAAATCATTTGTTTTATTTTGCGCGCGGTTAATGGATTGCTCAAAGAGGAAAGAGAGAAGAGAAAAAGCAAAATCATGTAAGAGTATGATGGAAATTCTGTATGACAGTGATACTTATTAAGCGATTTCGTGGCAAAAATATATTTCGTATGATAAGCAACTTGTGAACATCATCAGAATCCCACTAATTACGAAATATCAATTGTCCCAATTTGTCTATTTTAGGTCATGCAGTAAGGTTGGATGAAGACTCGACCACCTCACGCGCGAAAGGTCCCAGGTTCAAACTCCCCTTGAAAGGAGTAGAGCTTTTTGTATTTTTTATTGTTTCATAATCTTCGAGCTCTTTCTCAACACGGAGTCTGAAAAGTCACCGTGGCTGGTCTCCTGAATAGGTCTCGAAGATCGAAATTTTCTCGAATTTGATTTGAAACTCTAGACTCGCTTAATCATTAGAAGCTCCAGTAGGGTTCATATAGACATTTCGGCGCGGGTGTTTTGGGTGCAGATGACATTCCGTTGCCCAGGAGACTTACCGGTCTTCCGCAGATTCGGAAAAACTTTGTCATGATTGTAAGCAACATAAATTTTGAAGAGTTGTTCACTTCTCTCGACTTCGTTGTAAAGCAAGTCCTTTTTACGATTTTTTCGACTAGTCAATGAAAGTCCAGAGCGTTGGATGTAAATATCCCTGTTCGGTGTAAAATAGGTGATGGATCCTCTCCACTGCGTTGTTTGCTCTGGCATCACCCGGGGGAGGATGGACTTTTTTCACAAAATACAAAATTGTGCTTCAAAAAACGAGGTCATAGGAGGATTCATCATAAATAGAATGTTTTCTTCCTAACTACGAGCCATTAGTAATTAAATAAATGAAGAACACGCACGTAACAGTTTCTTCTTTAATCGAATACAAATTAAAATCACAAATTTTTTTAAAAACAAATTTTGATAGTAAAGGGAGGTCCCTAGTCCCTTCCCTCTTTCGGCTACACTTCTTGTCGAGGCAAACAACGTAACTTCGGAATTGTTGGAACTCGACTGTTTGTGGGTTGAGGAACACGAAAAATATAGACTTCCAAGCCATAATAAGATTGAAGAGTAGGAAATCTTCTACTTTTACCAGTTACAAAGCTTCGAAACATGTTGATTGTGGAGTTCTACGAAAATAGTTTGGTCTCTAAAAGAATGTCGAAACTTTTGATTCTATAGCAGTACATGGAATTCGAGTTAAACCTAGAGCTTTACAGGAAGAAAAAATATTCACAAATATTCAACCTTTTAACAAGCTTAAAATTAACAGTGTGTCAATCGATTCGTTGTCGACGATTAAAAAGTTCTAGACTGCGAGCTGAACATGATAAGTATAGGATTTGGATGATAAAGGAAGCTGAGCCCGACGCGTTCCCTCTAAGTCCCGAGCTTCAGGGGGGATTCACGGGCGGGGACATAGGGGAGATGCCCCCCCCCCAAAAAAAAACAACAATAACAACAAAAGTCTGTAGTTTCGAAGAAAATGTAAAAAAAAAAGTCCTTCAGAGTTTTTTTGGATTATGCCCCCCCCCCCCCAAAGTGATCTTCTGGATCTGCGCCTGGAGCTTTCTACGAAACTTGATTAGATTTGACTTGGGAGCTATATAAGAGATAAACTTCAAAGAGTTTTCACTATATCCAGGAAAATCTGGTGATGACGTCATCGACGTAGCGAATCCATAATCCAGATGGCGTAACTGGGTTCTATCATAGTAAATTGTGTTCCTCAAAGTTTCGACTATGAAGGAGGTTTTCTACGTAGTTGATTCAACGTATCCCACTCTGAGAACCGCAACTATAGTGGGTTGCCCGGGCAAGATAACCACCGTCCGTCCGTCAAATAGTAGAAGCTCTGACCACTATAGAGACATGGACAATTCTTCACTATCTAGCTATATGTATGAACGTATCATGCGGAGGATAGGAAAATTCCAAGCGAGAGGATGAAGAAGACTCTGGTCAATGAGCTAGAAGACTTGAAGAAATGTTAATCATCGAGCTAAAGAGGAGGCGTTGGAGAGAGTTTGACCATCTAGCTATATGCGGGACGAAGGGGAAAAAAGGTCAACTTCTAATCTGTAATTATATCTTAAAATCATTTGAGGAATTTCGGGATCTAGGTGTCCTCTTTGATCTCAGAATAAACTTTGATTGCCACTTACACAAGGTGCTAAATAGCGCAAAACGCAATCTGGGAATCTTTATGAGACAAATCAAATCTTTTGTCAACATGTCTGTTCTCCGCTTGCTGTATCTGGTGCTTGTACGATCGCATCTGGATAGTGCAAGTGTAATATGGGGTCCAGTAAGTAAGGGGAAGTTGAAAAAAATTGAACGTATTCAAAAATGTTCACAAGATATCTTTATTTTAGATGGATATTACGATACCTCAATTACTTATTCAGAATTGGTCCTGAGTTACGAATTAACTACTCTAAAAGTGGGAAGGGAACTTAGTTTAAAATTGATATTGAGGGATATCCTGTGTGGAAAAACTGAATCGTCGTTCTTACTAAATAAGATAAATTTCCTGGCTCCATCCAGAACGAGTAGGTGTAGAGATATTTTTCAGATTCCTCAGCACAGAACGCAGCCGTTTGCTTCTGCTCCATTGCTTCGTGGCCTGTCTCTCTTGAACCGTCTTATTAAAGAAGACCGCACAATTGATATATTTTTTGACAGTAGAAAAATGTTAGGTAGCAAGGTGACGACAGTCCTCATGAACTTGGAAACAAATTGATAATGCTTGCCCATACCTTATTTTTGTTCATTATTCATCTTTCTTTTTTTTTTTTTTTTTTTTCATATCATAAATCTTTTAGTCTGATCTTGTCCGCACCCCTATGATCAAATGGCCTCCATATATCTGATCTATTTATTTATTTATTTATTTATTTATTTATTTTATTTATTTTATTTATTTTATTTATTTTATTTATTTTATTTATTTTATTTATTTTATTTATTTATTTTATTTATTTTTATTTTTTTGTTTATTCATCGAAATGATTGGTTTGTGGAATGGGTTGGGGGATGGTACATGGGACATGGGACCAGGGTTGGGATGGCTAGTGAAGGACATATTATCATTATCATTACTTTTTATTTTTTTCCATTTTGAATTTTGTTTGTTTATTATCCGTATTTTTCTATTGTTTTTATTTTTTATCTTTTTATCTTTTTTGTTTATAGTGCCCTCCTGTCATTGGCCGATTGGCTGTTGGAGGGCACTCTAATAATATAAATAAATAAATAAATAAAATGGGATGGTTAAATTACAATCATCAAGAGGAGGACGTGAAAAAATGCTGACATGAAAAAATGGGGAAAGTAACTTGTAAAAATTTCAATCTTCGAGCTATATAGATCAAGAGGGAAACTAGGAAAATTCTGACCATCAGAGGACAGGGCTAAAAAATGGCGACTACCAATCTATACGTAACAGTGGGGGGGGGGGGGGTCCGAGGAAATTTCGACCATCAAAATATAACGGGACTTGCACAAATTACCACCGCCGAGCTATTATATACAGACCAAGAAGAGGAACTAGGAAAATTTCGAAAATACAGCCATGTATATATAGGGCGGAAAAATTTACCAGAAAAATTCCAAACCCGTGATGTGTAAATTAAGAGCGGGACTGTGCAAAATTCCAACCATTGAGCTAGGCTATGTATGTAAGATTCAGATGATCGTTTACCATTTTTCCTGCGAATTCAACTGAAGAAAGTTCGTTGTAGGTCCTTTGTCTATGTAAAGTGACCTTACCTAGTGATCTAGGTGTAGCGAACACGACTTGTTTCTTACATATATATATGAAGGTGGAGAATTGAAGAATTTCAAAAAAGTATGCTATCTATTTGAGAGGTAGGTAATAGACTTGAAGAATCCCAGTTATTGAGCTGTATTGATTAATAGAAGGACTTGGAAAAATGTCGACCCTTAAGCTTTGGGAAATTTAGACCAAATAATCAATCATTTTCAATTAAGGTAGTCACTGAAGGAAACAGGGAACCTGTTTTACCGAAGCGGAGAGGAAAATTGAAGAAAAATGACAGGCGTCGGGTAATGTATGACAAAATGTGAGACTTAAATTTCGACCTCGGAAGTATAGGTGATGGGAAGGGGATTTATAAAAATGTTGACTTTCAAACTATATGATGGAAAAGGGATTTGGAAAAAATTCGAATATTAAGTTGTATCTGATCGGGGGAACTTGGAAAAACATGGACTTTTGAGCTTAAACTCCCGAAAAAGTATAAACAAAGAAACCCCCATAAAACATGTCCCCCGATTAATACAGTTGATGAAGGCAATCGCGCAGGGGTGGATCATGACTCTTGGTGCCCCTGGGCACTTCTTCGCCTGTTGACCCGGCACTTCTCTTTTTTTCCAAAACTTGACGCCCCCGGGCACGTGCCCCGCGTGCCTGTACGTCGTACGGACCTACAATCGCGACCAGCTGACGAAGTAGGCTACGAGTTTTTTTAGTACTTCGAAGACGAAAATTTACATAAAGCACCACGAAAACAACATCTTCGTTCAATGTGTTTCACTTCGACTATATAATTTGTTCACACTAAATTATCAAGCTCATGTTCCGAGACCATAACGCTCAGCATCTGTTCTAATCTTAAACGTTTTACAGTAAATAAATAGTATTCGAGAGCATATTAGATACTTTCCAATCCTTTTGAGACCTCTCGCTGTGACCATCCACTGTCACTTTCGTCGAGCATCAACGGATTCTTTCATGTTACAGGTACATTACGTAAATATATGTATAACACTAAAATGTATTTTATATAATTCAATTTAGTTTCTAGTGTACTTGATGATATTCTGGTGTGATTCATATTTTACTTCAAAGTCTGCTCGATCGTCAATCAAGCCACTAGGTACTGCGTGTAATTGAAAAAGGATTCAAGAATGCCGCGTGATAAATCAAACGTTTCGTGCTCTATACTTCGATATATTATCATCATTCATTCTGATGAACATTGGTTCTGTACTTGTGCAGCTCTCATTCACAAAAGATCGTCTCTTCATTCAGAATTTCGGCGGCGTCGTCATTGCGACAGTCGTGAGCTACCGTGCACGTATACCATATTATACTCTTTAGAGATTTCGAAAAACGATACATACGTGTACGAGTACATCATATCTACGAAAGGAAATTACGAAAAAAGATCTATCTAAAGAATCTACACCGTACTCAGCAAGAATCTTAAGTTGAGAGTGGACATGGACGACCGCGACGGACGGATCCACATCATTAATGGATCAGCAGACGTCGGTCTCGTCTAGATTCACATGTGCGATAGTACGAGTAAGTGCAGTCCTTTTTTTTCTCTCTTCACCTGTTTTTTATTCCCTCTCTCTGGACGAACAGGTTACGCTACGATACACCTTTCAAATGAGAAAAGAAACCAACTCGACACAATGTCGCGATTTTTTCATCACCGCCAGCTCATAATGTATTTTTTCGTATTTGAGAGCGAAATCTAATTCACATTGAAATGACGAGCTATAGGCAGGTACAAAGTCGTATTAATTAAAACGTGATGCGTAACAGTGCCGCGACTGTACGCTGCGAGCCATTTCCGTTACCATATCAGTTTTGAAAATTGTGAGCACATCGCGCTGCTCCTTGAAAAGAATCAGATAAGTGATTCAGAAGCAGGGACGCGATTGTAAATCACCGATCAGGCGCCAAGTGATTGACTGTCTTTTTCAACGTGAGATTAATGACTGCTTCTTCAACCCGATCAATTAGGGAACGGATATCTAATTCCTCTTAACCATCTCGTTTCCTGGATAGCTAGTTTTTGGTTCGACACCGGATTACTTTCTAAATCTGATAGCGAAGAACAAAGTATCTCGGAGCAGTTACAAAAGTTTCCACTTTCATTTGGTGAAATAGTGGTCGAACACAGTCTGGTGTACATCCACATAGGAGTATTCGACCATATATCATGTTTATATCATTCTGAAAAATGTCCACAAATGACCACTTTCAATTTTCGGAAGTTTCAAAATGCTAATGCTCGATAATTATGTATTGCTACTTTGTTTTCATTGGCCATCAAAATCATTCGACAAGATATCAAGAAATACCTAATTGCATAATTTTTTGATCGAAATTCCTCAATTTCTCGCAAATTAAATTAGAGAATGAACGTTAGCTATTCTTCCACCCTGAACAGAGGGTTCGACGCAAAACTTGAGCCGAAGTTACAAATGAAAACAACTAGATATAAGAATGAGCCAATGAGAAGCGCTTGTCAATAATGAATTATTCTCTTTTGGAACAGGAACTATTTCAGATCTCCTCTGTTTCACTTCAATCAAACTATTCTATTTTGAGGTAAAAGCCTAACTATGAGGATGACTGGATGTATGATTTTTTTTTTACCACGCCATTGCTTCTGGTTGTTACAAAATTCTGTAATAGAAGATTGAAATCTTTCGTGCCTTTTTTGACTTTGCTGTCCTTCTCTAAAGTAGGAAATACCCGTCCACATATGATTTGGAAAGACTTCTGATGCCCCTTCCCCTCGACGTCCCCTAAATCTTAGAGGCTGGTCGTTCGCCTTAGAATCTAGCATACTACTACGGTAGTTCACGCTGAGCTAGCAGTCAACCCAAGAATCAAGAAGGAAAACAATATGACTTTAAATGACCTTTTTTCCGTTTACGTGTTCCTCCACTCACCACTTATTTTCCGGCCTCGAAAGCCCACTTAATAAGTCAGTGTTCTTCAAGTAATTAATACGCTTGTTTGCATTCACGAGGAAACCATTAAATGTATCAACAGGCCAGTACCCAAGTCTTCACGTTCAAGTGCTATCATCCCTCGTAATTCACCCCTTCTGTCACTTCCATCCCATCTAGGCTCTCATCTCAAACTTGGGCTCTTACTCCCATTTCTAAATCCACTTTCCCTTAGTCAATTCCTGAAAAGCAATCCCTGTTTTCACCTTCCATAATTTATTCCTCCCCCTAGTATGATCGCAAATCCTATCACTGGTCTCATATCCTCTCCTCCTGACATGATTTCTGGTCCTTCTTAATCTCCAATATAGGCTCCAATCTATTAAAAACTCTCAAATTCCTTGTTCAAGTAGAACAAGGAATTTGACAGTTTTTAATTAGTTGTGGGAAGTATCAACGTTTCTTAAGTATCGATTGTACTCGATACTTTCAGCCGAAGTATCAATAGTATTGATATTTTCTCACCCCTACCTGGAACGGCTGCAAACGACTTCGGAACGGCTTAACCCTCTCCAAAAGAGCTCCGGAACGGCTCTGGTAGAAGTATTGATAGGTACCAGACTTTGGATGTCGATACTTTTGATGCCGTGGAAGTATTGATAATATTGATACTGATATTGATATTTTCCCACCACTAGTAATTATTTTCGCACTCTGCAGGGAAGAGTGGGAATTAGTGGTGGGAAGTATCATCGTTTTCAAAGTATTGATTCTATTCGATACTTTCAGCCAAAGTATCGATACAGTATCGATATTTTCCCACCATTATCTAGAACAGCTCCAAACGACTTCGGAACGGCTCTAATCCGCTCTGAAACGGCTTAACCCTTTCTAAAAGAGCTCCGGAACGGCTCCGGTAGAAGTATTGATACCAGACTTCGGATATCGATACTTCTGATACCGTGGCAGTATAAATAATATTGATACTGATATTGATATTTTCCCACCATTAGTAATTTTTCTCGCACTCTGCAGGGAAGAGTGGGAACTAGTGGTGGAAAGTATAAACGTTTTCAAAGTATTGATTCTATTCGATACTTTTAGCCAAAGTATCGATACAGTATCGATATTTTCCCACGACTACCTGGAACGGCTCCAAACGACTTCAATACGACTCTAATCCGCTCTGGACCGACTCCACCCTCTCCGAAACAGCTCCGGAACGGCTCCGGTAAAAGTATCGATACCAGACTTCGGATATCGATACTTTTGATACCGTGGAAGTATCGATAGTATTGATACTGATATTTTTCACCACCAGCAATTATTCCCGCACTCTGCAGGGAAGAGGAGAAACTAGTGGGGGGAAGTATCGACGTTTTTAAAGTATCGATTCTACTCGATACTTTTAGCCAAAGTATCGATACGGTATTGATATTTTCTCATCACTACCCATAAAGGCTCCTAACGACTTCATAACGGATCTAATCCACTCTGGAACGACTTAAACCTTCTCCAAAACAGCTCCGGCACGGTTCTCGGTAAAGGTATTGATACCAGACTTTGGATATCGATATTTTCGATACCTTAGAAGTATTAATAGTATTGATACTGATATCGATATTTTCCCACCACTAGCAATTATTCCTGCCTTCTGCAGGGAAGAGAGGAAACTCAGAATGGGCCATAGCCATCTCACTTAGGTACTTCATCTCCTTCATGCTTATACTGCAATGCTGACGACCTATCCGTTTAACACTTCTTTTATTGTCCAGCTATCAAAAATATCCGGATTCACCATTTTGTCCCTCTCTGCATTCTAAACTCCCTCTCAAACAATCATGACTCATTAGCACTATGAACTTCCCTCGATCCACCTTTTTCTACATCATCATCTCATTCATATTCATGTTTACTGTGCCCATCATTCTACCAAAGACCTTTGATGTCACAGACTAGATCTCAAACGACCTGTGATAACTGCGATAATTATAATGCGAGGCCACTCGTAGTAAGCCTAATTTATTTTATTTTTATTTATTTATTTATTTTTTATTTTATAGTTCATTTTATAGTGGTGCCACCAACAGTCCACGGACTAATTACAGGTGACACCACTTATGATTACATACCTATAATATTAATATTAATAAACATACCTAATAATTAAAAAAAAAATAAAAAAATAAAATAATAATAATAATAATAATAATAATAATAATAATAATAATAATAATAATAATAATAATAATATTGCGTTGCCTGTCCCCATGAGCCCCCACCCACCCTGTCCAACTTCCTAAGAGTGAACCCCTATATTATCGGACAAACATACTTTATTGAGTGAGAAAGAGAGAGAGAGAGAGAGAGAGAGAGAGAGAGAGAGAGAGAGAGAGAGAGAGAGCGCACGAAGGAGAAAATTTTAACAATTTAGCAATTTAGCCCCCTTCCCGAAGCTTAGAAAGTGTCCCTTTCAGTTTTTTCCTTAATTTTGCCCTACTATCAAAAAATATGTCAAT
Source organism: Aspidiotus rigidus (assembly GCA_035079385.1). Classification (NCBI taxonomy): domain Eukaryota; kingdom Metazoa; phylum Arthropoda; class Insecta; order Hemiptera; family Diaspididae; genus Aspidiotus; species Aspidiotus rigidus. The sequence goes on from JAVHKY010000026.1 coordinate 3,009,373, forward strand.
AGTCATAGCTAACCTTTGTCTGAAGTTCTCTGAACTTACGCCTCTAATCCCTAATGACCTTGATTTTCTTTGAAAATTTTAAAAAATTACTACTTTAGAATTTGCAGTTTATGTAGAGTGAGAGAAGAGAGACTAATACCCTTGATCTGAGTTAGGAATGTGAAAAAATGATTCCACGCATAGAAAGACAAGACACATGACCATATTTTTGGACGTATTTTTATCAGATGGAGCTGTACCTATATAAGCGAAGTATGTATGGCTTAAAAAAATTTGAATTGAAAGCCTTGAAAAAAAAAAAAAATCGAAATAAGTCAACGAGTAGAAATTTTAAACTTCATAAGAGACGTGGGACTTCAAAACATATGCAATCTTGATCTCTGTTGGTTTTGTCCCACGAACTGGAATGAATATTGGAAAAAATTATTCAACCTTGATGATTTACACTCCCGTATCAAACTTCGTGACATCACAATTTTCAAAACGAAATGAAAATAATTATCCTTTGGACTGGATTTCTTTGGATTTCCAGGCGAATTTTGAAGAGATATCCTTCTCAAAACTGCTTTTTTCATTAGTGTCAAATTTTTGCAATATCAACAACATAATCTGCTCGACTATTGAGTCAGCTGACGGTTCATATTTTCCGCTTAAATCTTCTGATAAACCGTGACTCAATCTATTTGCGTCCACAGTTTTCGCGTTGCATTTTCTTCGTTGCACACTTTGCATGACCGCATCTTGGTAGATACGTATTTGTAATAAATCCATGCACTCGCATATCGTTCCAGGAAAAGTCTACCCAACGACATCAGTTGCCTCCGCGAATATAACGTAATGTTTTTTTCCAACTTGAAAAACCGTTAAACTAGAATGTATTCGCGTCAATATATATTATAAATTTTACCTACCTATCTTCTATTAAAATCCACGCGCGTGATCATTACGTAAACAATGAATTACCGAGTTCTCATTAAAGAACGAGAAAGGTAAAATTGTGTAGGCTCGGGTCCTTCAAATATCGAAATTTGAAAAAGTAGCGAAGAGTATATCGAACAAAAGTACATTATTTTGTTCAATTTTCTGCGGTTCTACCGGTTTCAGTACAATGCAGAGGCGGCCGCGTTCGCTGGCCATCCATAGGATAGCCTTGGAACGTGAATAGAGTAATCTTCTACAAAAAAAAGTATGTGCAAATACTGATATTTTGTTCGACCAGAAGTTCCAACAAAAACGATGGGAATACAATGAAAATTGATAGAAAAAAATAAATGAAAGACGTAGACATTATTGAAATATTGGAAGTGTATGTCTGGACACAATTCTTCGGACATTGAATAGATATTTTGCTGTAGAAAGAAGTTACACCTACACCGAGAATAGATTATTGTACGTACCAAGATTTTTAATACCAACAGGGAAGGAAAAAATTTATAAGGTATCGTGGCTTATAAAATTAAAAACATCCCATCTTAAGGGGTGAATTTGGACACCGATGGGCTTTGTCAAAATCTTCTCGAATGTTTCATCATCAGCTTTTGAAAGACACGATTGCATCCACCCACATTTTATATCATTTCCTAATCGATGTAGTTAACCTATGAACTTTTCAACACATTGTATACCAATTTGTAATCGTAAGTACGGACGTATCTGCATAAACATGACTTCTTTTTTACCAGTAGTGAGTATTTTGCTGATGAATTTCCTGTGAAGAAGAACACGAGCTATATCAAATCCCACTCAAGTATAATCGCGAAACGTGATCAACTCGTAGGCCGTTTACCGTAGAAACCTTGGCTTATATATTTATCCTAGTCTAGAATCAGCATATGAGTTATACAATGTAACAAGAATTGGATTGTACGAAAAGAAATAAGCTATACGATAACCTAGATTTATCAACTTGTATTCATCCAACGACGAACACGATGTCATTGTCGACGAGAGGTGAAAAAGTAAAAACTCGATTTTGAGGTAGTGAATTTGAGAAAAAATTCAACAATCCAAAGAATCTGACCTAATTCGAATTTTCAATATTACAAAGACCCTATTTGATGAGAAAAAGATTTCGGCCGTCCAACGCTTTACGTCAATGCCTGCAGATGACTTCATCGCGAGATTGCTTCCAAATTTCTTCTCTTTTTCACTACTCAGTTGAAAATTGATTGAAATTGACTCTACGCTGCTGTAGAAGATGCTTGAAACTAGATAAAGTGAAATTCATTCGAAGTTTCTCTCCTCACTCTTACAGCTCTGAGTCATAAAATTATTTTAGGCCATACAATTTTTGTCGTCGTATCTCTCCTGTGTCTCATCTATCTGCCGTGGTTACTTTTTTATGACTCATCAGGAATCCGGAAGATAATTGAAGATAATTTGTTAGACAGAGTTAGTGTTTTTTTTTCCTAGGAAAATCTTACTAACGCTCAGCAAAAGAACATCAATCATGCTACACACACTATCTGTGAGTAACGATTATACGTAACTCAGAGATTCAACTTAGATTTCAAACTCTGATTAAAATTATCGCCTTGTGACATTCAGTGCATATATTGAAGCGACTCTATGATAGGTACATGATACTTCAACTCTTCTATAGGTAGAGGTGACTTGGGCCAACTGGATGGTCTAAACTTTATATAACTCGTTGACCTAATTTTTTCAACGTCTTCTCCGAAATATAGACTATAGTTGGGAATCAAAATTGTTTTAATTCCAATCTCTCCTCTCCCCCTTGTATGAGAAGCTGGATGATGAAAAATTTTTGAGTGCGCCTCCTGATATATTATACAGCTCGGTGGTCGGGATTATTACAAGTCCCACCCTTGAAACCACAATTTGGACCCAACAGAGCATTCTATTGTGGGTCGATAAAAAAATTTGGAGAAGTCGACTCTAAATCGATTCCAGATCGACGTTGATTCGAATTCGACCATGGCATCTCACCAGCGGAATTTATCATACAGAACAGATCATTTTATGGCGATTGAATTCTACTTGAAGTCGATTCCAGACGGACGTCAATTCGAGGTCGATTTGATGTCGACCAAAGTACTTTACCAGAGAACTATTTGTACAAATCGATTCAAAATCGACCTAACGAGGTATTCGACTTCCGGTTGATAGAAAAATTTGGAGAACTCGACTAGAAATCGATTTCAAATGGACGTCAATTTGATGTCTATTTGAAGTCGGCCAACGCACATCACCAAAGGACTACAAATCAACTGAAACTCCACGATTTTTAGACGATAGAAGAATTTGAAGACGTCGACTCGAAATCGACTCTCTGTCGTTGTCATTTGAAGGTCGATTGAAAGTTGACCAGCGTACATCACTAGAGACCCACATGTACCGGCTCAAAACTAGCCTAACAAAGAATTCGATTGTTGGTACTCGATAAAAATTTTGGTGAAGTCGACCCAAAATCGTCTCCAGATCGATGTCGGTTTGAAGTTGACCATGGCCAGCACCAGAGGCATACACAAATCATTTCGAAATTGACCATATAGAGCTGTTGAGTTTAAGGTGGTCGAGGATTTGGAGAAATCGATTGATGGACATCAATTTGAGGGCGATTTGAAATCGATAGATAAATTGGAAGAAATTCGACTCCGGGTCGACGTGAATTTGAGGTGGACATGAAGTCAGCCAACGCATATCACCAAAGGACTACTAATCAACTAAAAATTTACCCTACAGAGCAGTCAATTTTAAGACGATAGAAGAATTTGAAGAAGTCGACTTGAAATCGACTCTATATCGATGTCATTTTGAGATCAATTGGGAGTCGATTACCATACATTACCAGAGAACAACATATCGACTCGAAGCTGACCCAACAGCTGGAGAATGTGATTGTAGGTCAATAATAAATTTGGTGAAGTCGACCCAAAATCGATTCCAGGTCAATTTGAAGTCGTTAGAGAAATTGGGAGAAGTCGATTCAAAATCGACTCCAGGTGGACGTCGACTTGAGGTGGATTTAAAGTCAAGCAGCACACATCGCCGATGGACTAGAAATCAACTCAAAATTGACTATACAGAGCATTCGATTTTAGGATTTGGAGAAGTCGACTCAAAATCAACTCTATATCGATTTCGTTTTGGAGTCGATTTGAAGTAAATCACCAGAGAACCACAAATCGACTCGAAATCAACCCAACAAAGTATTCGACTTTAGATCGATAGAAAAATTTAGAGAAGTCGACTCGAAATCCATCCCTGATGGACGTTGATTCAAGATCGCTTTGAAGTCGATAGATTAAATGGGAGAAGTCGACTCGAAATAGACTCCAGGCCAACGTTGATTGAAAGTCGATTTAAAGTCGACCAGCGCATATAACCAGATGACTACAAATCAACTGGAAATTAACCATACGGAGCAGCCGATTTCAAGGCAGTAGATGAATTTGGAGAAATTGACTCTATATCGATGTCGGTTTGAGGTCGATTTCATCACCAGAGAATTACAAATCCATTCGAAATCAACTCAACGGAGCATTTGGCTTCAGGTTGATCGAAAAATTTGGAGATGTCGACTCACATTGACATTAACGCGATTTCGACCAAGTCGATTGATTGGATGGTCAACCGATTTGATCCATCGGGTATTGAGAGTTCGAAGATTACGTTTTGAAGGTTTGAAAAATGTTTGAACACCGAACTATAGATCAGGAGAAGTCCTTAAAAAATGTATGCAGTCGATTTATTTACGTTTGAAGGGGAGAGGCGTGGTTTGAAAACTTTCAAACACAGTGTGGGACACGAAGAAGTTTCAACTTTTTGATCGTAAGAGGGGGAGGGGGAGTACTTGGACGAATACCGAACATCAAGCTATACTGTCGTGCATACATAATAAATACCAAGGGGAGAATGAGAATTATTAAAAAGGGTTGTACTCACGAGAGTAGCGTTTTACAAAAGATACCACACAAAACAAACAGCCGCGAGCGCTTTCGGTCAATTAACCATCTTCTAAGCGTAAACGAACGGAAGCGACTGAACCCAACATCAACGAAGACAGAGGAACACGAGATGAAATTCATGATTGAACTAGCGAGTCATCAAATTGTGAATCATTTTCATACACTAATTCAATCAATCCCTCATCAGGAATGTACCTGTTTAGAACAGTGATGTCTTCATTATTACGGTGTCTAATAATTTCTATATTTTCCAAAGCCAACCGCTTGAAGTACGATGGCCAGGTGTTCTTGAGTCACGTCCACTACTGGCATAGGTACGTGGACGACTTATTATGTGCGTGGACCGGTACTGTGGAACTCCTGAGTGAGTTCCTCAATTATTTAAATAGCCAATACCCTTCCATAAAATTCACATTGGAAGTCGGTGGCTTATCAATAAACTTTTTGGATTTGTCCATCTCTATTAATGATGGTATCCATGAGTTCGGTATTTTTAGAAAGCAAACGTCGACCGATATCGTTATCCACGGTTCGTCCTTTTGTCCTACTGCCCATAAGATTGCGGCTTTCAATAGCCTAATTCATCGACTGACTCAAATACCTTTGAGTCAGGCGACTTTTCAAAAGGAACTTGTGACTATGAAGCACCTGGCCAGGGTTGATCAAGTTAGAGTGGATGTTGACCTAATGGTCCGGAGGAAGCTCACTAGAAAATGCCTCGATTCCACAACCTCCCTCCCTAGGGACCACCTAGACAGTAGAAAGAGGTGGATTAGAATTCCTTCCCTGGGCAAGTTCTCTTTGAAATTGGGACGAGTCCTCCGCCCCTTTGGATCGGACAGCATTTTATAATCCTAACACGGTTAAAAGTTTACTTGTAAGATTAAAAGACCCCGTTCCTGTGGCCGAGAGGAGTGGAGTTTATAGTGTAGCGTGCAACGATTGCTCGGGTATCTACGTAGGCATGACAGGCCGCCAGCTCCAGATTCGGGTAACTGAGCATAAAAAGGCTTGGGAGAAGGGTAAATTGGGTGAATCGGCATTCTCCGATCATTTAATTGAGAGTGGCCATAAGTTTAAGGAAGGTTCTGAGGCCCTCCTCCATAGGGAGAATTCGTACTTCAAGCGGTTGGCTTTGGAAAATATAGAAATTATTAGACACCGGAATAATGAAGACATCACTGTTCTAAACAGGTACATTCCTGATGAGGGATTGATTGAATTAGTGTATGAGAATGATTCACAATTTGATGACTCGCTAGTTCAATCATGAATTTCATCTCGTGTTCCTCTGTCTTCGTTGATGTTGGGTTCAGTCGCTTCCGTTCACTTACACTTAGAAGATGGTTAATTAACCGAAAGCGCTCGCGGCTGTTTGTTTTGTGTGGTATCTTTTGTAAAACGCTACTCTCGTGAGTACAACCCTTTTTAACAATATGTTCAACCATAAAATTGAGGAACGAGTCAACTCGGAGAATGAGAAGTTACGACCATCAAGTTATCACCTGAGGGAAGGGACTATAGGAGCGTTTTGACCTTCGAGCTATATGAAAGAAGGGAAGAGTGACTTAAAAGAATTACGATCATCCAGCTACACATATGAGGGGGGAGGGCGGGGAACTTGAAAATATTGACTCAATAATCGACTCCCACCCCCTTACGTAGTACAAAATTCTTTTTCAGACGTTGCAAGCGAAAGAGACCTCGCGCAACGAACACGTAAGCTGCTGTTGCCTGGAACCTCCTTCTGTTTTGAGTGATTTTCCACACAAAAAATTTCTCCAGGACAGAAGTTTTAGTGAAGTGAGATGGTGATTACAAGTGACCACAAAATCTTAACGAATGAAAATTGAATAATATTCAATCCTCGACCAATGGAGGTTTGACAATGTACGTATATGTTTTCGAGAAAACTTTCCACACAGCTTAAACGGCCAATACCACGACATAAAGACAAGACCTGTTGATTGGAGGCAGATTTTATCAGACAAATTCTGATTTCGATTTCTTTCATTGCTTATTGTGTTCGATGATAAGCGATATTGATTTTTTATTTCTTCATTTTCAACAATGCACTTCAGAAGTCCGGACGCCTTGATCTATTTCGTGACCTACGTCATTGTATTATAATAAAACGACTTTATCGATTATGATTACATATTTAGGCTATTTATAATTTCATGTATTACAACATAATAGAACGTTTTAAATGTAAGTATCAATAGGAGAAGTAGAGCCAAGAAAAGTGCTATTACAGGTAATATGAATAGTGTCCGTGTTCCACGATGCAGTAATGAACAATATCGCCTGAACACTACTACAATTCGACCAGCAACGAGAGTATTGAATTAAATTTTATAGAAAGCAAAAAGCGAATCAGAAAACTATGCCAGACGTCCAGCCAACGTTGACGGGAGATGAGAGAAAACATGAGAACCCTATTAAAATTGCAATATCTTTTTCAACTCTCGATAAAATGTAAACGTTTTGCGACGTACAGTAGTTTTTTTTTTTTATTCCTACCTCGTTCGTATTCTTTGCTCTACATAAAAATCCTGTAAGGTAGATCACAACCGCATTTATACAGAATGAATCTGTCGGTAGTGTCGGGTTTGTAATTTTTTTAATCGTATCAGATTAAAACGTTTAAGATAAGTTGAACCTATATTTTTCTATCGATCATAACGAAGTGTAGTATAATTTCTCTATTTTCTTTTCAACATTCTTATGGCTATATCAAAAGTTGATTCCTCCTTTGACGCACAGACTACTTGCATTTTCATTTTCTCTTCCTCCTCCGTTTCTATCATCCGCAGAACGGGTGCCGTATTTGCGACAAGGCCGTTGGCTTAGGAAACTGGTTTAATGACTTATTTTGAAATTACATCATTGGAATACGCTATTTTTAGTATACTTTTCTTTCGTTTTTCGTGAATACCACAAACTATGCGTCGTAGAAAAGTGCACTTCATTTTTTTTTTTTTTTTCGGTTGACTACATTTCATATGTACGGTACATCGATTGGGCCATTTTTGCTGCAGGCCTACATTGCTGTTGAATAAATAAAGTACTTCTGAATAATATAATTTTTTTACAATCACATAACGAGCGCCTTAAAGAAACTGGATTGCAGAATAAAAATGCAATCTTCGAACCATTTTGAAACGTGCATTCAACTAGATTAGATTGTGACAGCAAGAGAAAGATAGTGCACTGTGCTAACAAGAACTTGCTTGCGAAATCGAAAAGCATAGATGAATTAATGACGATAAACATTTTCTTCGTGTCCGCGACAAAGATGAGAAAATGTAATTACTTTATTATAGGCTTGCGATGAAATATAAACAGTGAAATCCTACCTCGATTTTAAGCTTTTTTTGAACACGTCTTTCGTAAAAAGTTTCTTTATACTTTTAGGTGACCAAACAACTCACCTTCCGAGTATGACTGCAAGTGACTCGTAAACATTGTATGACTTAATCGGTATATGAGGAAAATGATTTCAACTGACTGAACCAAATTTGTGATGAATATGAGCCTCGCTCAGCCCAAAGGCAATACGTGTACCGGTTTATGTCCACGAGCTCGACTCTTCATAGATTCTTCACTCAGACTAGTAGGCCTAGTTACAAGGCCAAATTACAGTACAAATTCGTCGTACAAGGATTAGAGGGTATTTTTAACGACCAACCATTAGATGTCATTGTCACGGACATCATTATTGATAACGATGTAAAATAAAAGGTGACGAAAAGAAAACAGAAAGAAGGTCGCTTAAAAATATTATACGAATAACTGACATTGCACCGTGTCTACATATTTTCACAAATTATTCGAGTCCGGACTATTATTCTCCATTTCCTACTTGAGGAAGCGAGAGACAATAAAATTATTTATGCAGGAATAAACATCATTAAAACGCAGCTTGATCGCGAATATTTCACATTTCGTTTTCTTCTTTCTGCGAACGTTCCAGTCAATCAATTCCTGGTAAACTTAGGCGCTTCTCAGCACACCAAATATCTTCAGATAATTATGTTGCATATAGTCGATTATTATTACGATGAATACATCAAGGTCAGATGTACGAAAAACGGTACGTATCGTTAGCCAGAAAGATAAATGACCTCTTTTACGCTGATGTGCTCCTGGATATCGCGAACTCGAGTTTATCCGAATATTTTTTGACCCGTAACGTTATGAATATAATATTTTCGAGTATCGAGAGGTTTTTTGCTGATTGAGAGGAAGTAGGACAAACCTAGATTCGAGGTAAGACTTGTATATGTTTTCGTGATTATGCAGTTGTTTCGTCTTCATTTTCAATCAGCGGATGGGCATTCTTTTCGAGGAGGTGAAGGAAGGCTAATTTTTCTTATCTCTTTTACGTACAACCATTCAGGGAGACACAAAGGGCGTCAAATTCAGCTGAATGCTAAAAAATTCCCTTTAGTATACACGTGTTTGTATCATCAGAATAGGAGAAGAAGGCGATTTATCAAGCTAGCCTGAGAGGCTACGCCTCTCCTCTCAGGTTTATTTGATAGATATCTAAGTAAGATACACTAGGAGGAAGAAAACTTTCAACTTTTAAGCTAAGACTTGGAAGAATATTCAGTCTCTCAAGCTTATTATTCGCGGTCGTGACTAGAGAGGTTTGAAGAAATATCAATTTCTGAACTATCTAGAAAAAATACGGAAAATTACGAGCTGCGAGCTTTACAGGTGGGAAGATATTCAAATATCGGAAGCTGGAGAAGATTTTGACACCATCAGGAGATGATTTTCAGCTTCAATTCCTCTGAAAGAAGGTCCAAAACAGAACAATTGACGTCGTCAAAGTATGATGTTATCAATGACCTTTACCTGATTCAGGGACTTGGTAGAAAGTTATTCCAAGATATGACGTCATCGACAGGATTAAGAAAAATGTGTATTGATCAGTTGAGAGAAAGGGGGAGGAGGGGGGGCGATCTATCCTGAGGGACCTGAAAGAAGTTTCTTTCCTAGCAATAAAGAGAAAGGTACTTTTGAGAATCCGAACTCAAGAACAGCCCCACGGTGTGACGTCATTAACAGAATTTTAAAAAATGTGACCGAGGATGAGCAAAGGGACCTTAGTGGGCAAAAAATCAATTTTCCTGTTTACGATAGTTCTTTACATAATTTTTCACGCTCTCTCACATGGTGTGATGAGGAAAAATCAATTTTTTTGCCCACTAAGGTCCCTTTTCTCATCCTCGGTCACAAATGTAGAGGATGATCGAATGTTTGTCCATGAAGTGGAGAAATTCATTTAAACTTTTTCCATCACTTACAGCAGTCCTTCTTATGCGTGAAACTATATTAATTTCGACTCTTGACAGAATAAGTCAATCCTTTTTATTTTAAATTTCGAGAAGAAAGTTTTGTTCTGACTACTGTAGCAAGAACTAAGGATAGACCTGCATTTTTTATACTTGAACATTTATTACTCTTACAACCGCGCAATAAATGACGGCCATACTCGAATTTTCAAGTTGTTTTAATAACCTTTTAAGGTAGATAGAACTTGAAAAAAAAAAAAAAAAATAGTGCAAACGTCTTTCTCAAATCGTTCAATTTATCTTGAATTTTATATATATGTAATTTAATTAATAAATATAATTATTTTATGCATTTTAGTTTTATAAATTTTTATTTTATATCAACTTTAATATTTTTAGTTCAATTTTAAATTGATTTAAAAAGTTATTAATAATATTATTAAAAAAAAAATAAAGATCTTCATTTTAGTTACAGTTGGGGTATATTTTATTTTTCAATATTTAAATTTTTGGAATTTATAATGAATTGAAAATTAGATTTCATTATTATAGAATATTAATATTATTCATTTCTGATATAAAAAAATTGATAGCTTTATCAACAATAAATAATTCAAGTATTAAACAAATTAAATGAAATATGAGTTTTATTTAGTTTTAATTTTTTAAATATTTTTCTTGAGGGGCGTCCATAAATTATGTGAGGCATTTTTTGGAGGGAAGAGGGGGTCCACCCAAGTCTCACCAAAACTCACGTGAGAGGTAGGGGGTGACGACAAATTTCAGGTAATTTTTTTCTTACACAAATATATTCTAAAATATTGCTAAACTGGCTTAAATTTAATAAAAAGTAGTCCTTTTCGAATAGGTATAAAATGTGGTCGAGAAAATTACGTTTTTTTAATAGATAAACGTGATTAAGCACAGATAAACGTATTTAAAGAAAAAATACACATTTCGGGAAATCTCACGCGAGATAAGAGGGATGGAGGGGGTTAAGGCAAATTTTACGATATCTCACCAAGAGGGGGGTGTCGAAAAATCACAAAAATCGCCTCACGTAATTTATTGACGCCCCCGTATTAATTTTATGCAATGAATAAAATAATAATAATATTGCAAATAAATCAATTATCTGGTTTATTGCGATGGTGTATATGGCTCAGATGTATTGTTGAAAACGACCCCACCTCGACGTCGATGTGCAGGCGACAAGTATCAACTCCATGCCTACTCATTTGCTATCGATTTCCAGTCGACTTCTCCAAATTTTTCGTCGACCTGAAATCGACTGCTCTAATGGGGCAATTCCATGTAGATTCTCTGATCGACTTTCAATCGACCTCAGATCGATGTCGGTCTGGCGTCGTTTTTGAGTCAACTTCTCTAAATTTTTCTATTGACCTGAAGTCGACCGCTGTGTTGCCTCGCGATTAACACTCGATTTCTAGGAATGAATGCTGGTCGACTTTGCATCAACCTCGAATCGATTCACTTTTAACATTCAGTCTATATGTGATTTCGCTACACGCAGATTGGAAGGTACAGTCAATTAAATGCAGCAATGTTTGAATTGACGCGACGGAAAGACGACGTTGATTTTCAGTCGACATTAATATGCATGGGTGGCGGAATAAGGAGCAGTGGGAGAAACTTGCCCCCTGAATAAAAAGTAGGGGGCAATGCTCCCCTCATAAAAGATTGGAGAAGATGAAAAGATGTTTGATTTAGCAATAGGATGAAAAAATTAGATGGCAGCGGGGAACCCGCTGTCCCGAGTCCCCTAGAGCCTGAAGTTTTTCCAAGTCCTGAAAATCATGACGTGACAACTTGAACGCGCTGCAATTTCAAGGAAGCCGTCGACTTTCCAAGTCCCGCTCCTATCATATATAGCTCGGAGGTCTGAATTTTTCTAAGTCCCGTTCCTATCATATATAGCTCGGAAGTAGGAATTTTTCCAAGTCCCCCCCCCCGCCTATCATATATAGCTCGGAGGTAGGAATTTTTCCAAGTCCCTCTCTCTCCGTGACGTCATCAACCTCGCTCGCGCACGATAATTTCCTATGGAGGCACCCTCAACAAAAGGGATAGCGGGTTCCCCGCTAATAAAAAATTTACAATCAACAAAACAATTTTTTGCTTTCCTCCCCCCTGAGAAGAATTCATTTCGCAACCTATGTTAATATGTAAAACCAAGTGTCGCTACTGATTTGGACTTTGATTCTAAAACCGTATCAAATTCTGCACCCAAAATCTACGAAATTTCGGACGTCGATTGCTAGTGTTTTGCCGACGAGTCGCCTGAAATCGACCAAAATCCGTCGCGACGACATCAATCTATAATATCGAAAGTCGATTCAATTTCGACGTCGAAGATGAGTCGATGCTGGTGAAAACAAGTAATCGATTCAGAGTTGACTCCCAGTAATTTCGAGTAGATATTGGTCGGAATTAAATCGACTCTAGTTGACTTTCGGTCGAAGTAATAATAAGTCAGTTTGGAGTCGAGGCTTTCTTAGGAGCACCACTGTCCACACTAAACTTGAAGGTGATCCTCACTACTTAAATTATGAATTAATTTTTGAAGATGAGATTATACAAAAATTGAAGCAGAGTCTCAAACTCTTCTAAATAACTTTCCATTTGAATTTTAGGAGAAAAATAAAATATGTCGTGACATGAATATGGTCATTATCACACATTATCGCCTTTAATTACAAGCTTCGGAGAAATTCCTCATAGTAGCGCACACTCCGCCTTCATTGGCGAATGTGGTTCATCGAGATCAGGAGAAGAGACGACTTTGCAAAGTTTTGTTTGTACAATATTTTTTTATTTTTTTGAGTTCAACGTGTGCTTAATCGTATGCAGAATTGATCAGAATTCTAGAACGTTTGTTCACCAGATCGAAACGAAAAACGACATGCCGGAAAAGGCCGCAACATGAGAACAACAAACGAGAAGTCAACACAAGTACGAAATTCTTTACATTTTTCAGCTACACGAAGCAGGCAGTTACATTTTCGCATACATTTAAAAAATTATCAACATCTCTCGAGCGAAACTCTCCATTTTCGACAGGATCATCTATTTAAGTGAATATAGCATTTCTTGAAGGTTTAAAACCTCGTTTACTGATGCTGGGAAATGATAATGATGTTGTCTAGTTCAACATCGACGCCAAACCAAGAAATAAAAAATAGACATTGAATAACTACGTGGTCTGATACCAAATCGGATATTGCTGCAACTTTTTTGAAATACGTGGGTGTAAGACAGGATATGTACCTACACTGTCACAAACGGACATTTCAGACACAGAAACTACCCTCGTACGGTTTCACAGCGTGTGCTTGTCGCACCGACGATGCGGGAGTCACATCGCTCAAGAAGGTCTCTTTTTATCTCAGATAGTGATGTTCTTAAATTGTGCATGAAGTACAATCAAAGAGCCTCTTCTAGAATACTACTAGCGTGTATACGTGTCCTCATGATCACCTCTCTTTTACTGACGAGTAATAGACTCGTATCTATTTATGAAGATTATTGTCCTATACGTAGACGGCGATAAGAAAATACGAGTATATCTTGGTCTGCGATTTCTAATACGGGCTTTGTACTAAAATACGTCCGCGAGAGTTAACACATGCACGTAGTACGCAGTTGATTGCTGCAAAAAATAATGCATCTTCGACGTTTCATTTTTCACACGTACGGACTATGTGGGTGCACTATAAATGCAGTCTAGAACATAGAGGAAGATCGCATCTTCGTGAAATTGGTCACGAGTTGAAAGACCGACGCGCGACGCGACAGCGACACATTATTCGGACCGATCTCATCATCGCTGTTATTTATACCTTTTGTAGGTACCGTAAGCATAATTTAGTTGCTGTAGGTGAGCGCATCATTTTGATATAAATAAAAATACAAAAGTATAACGAAGTCCGACGTGAAATTCACTTAAAAGCGTGTTTTTCTTGCGGTACCTAATGTAGAATTCACCTTGAGATGAGGCGCGCAGCACGTACGAGAGAGCCGGAGCACGAATATAGACAGACGTAACGCTTGAGCAAAGAAGACGAAGACAATTACGGTCGTGGTGAATACATTCGGTACGGAAGTTATTGGTGAGTGAAAAAGGCACATAAATTTCATTATAATATTTCTGCATAATACGTATACCTATATTCGATCAAATTGACGGTGGATGGCCAAGAAAATTCGTATCAAACGTTAGGTTAAGTTGGGAAAACCTGAATTTTATGACCTTGATGACGTGCTCGTGATTACGAGAAAAGTACTGTAAATCGCTGAGAAAAACCTTGATTAAGCTCATTAGTGTGTATGCGGATCAATTACCCATATATCTCAATTGGCTAAGACATTTCACACCAGTTGCTTACTTACTGTACTGAGACATGCATGACATATTGAGGGGAGGAATCGAGGACATGGATTTCCACCTCTGCAAGAGCACCCCAATTCCAGCTATTTGTCGGGCGAGTCAGGTCGTCACATTTTTCACCTATCCTTTGATGATGTAACGAGCGATGTTTCCATTCAAGTAATGAAGGCAGCCTAGTTCTGTGATGCGCCCGAAAGGGTCAGTGTTTAAGATATACCATGCGTACTTAATAATAATTATATGCATAAGATCTTGATCAACGAATTTGACGCTCGACTATGTAAAACGCGAGCATCCTCGCTTCGGTATCCCTCCTTCATGTACTCGTTAGAAATTTCATTCATACGCGGCACTTTTTCCCACGTCATGAAAAATCGTGATTGGAGTTAAGAAGTACGGTACGAATACGACCGAGAGTTGAGAAAGACACAGTATCGCGCACCTACTACAGGTAGCGAGTAACTGCTTCGGAACCACCTCTCGCTCTTGATGAAAGCGAGAATACGAAATACTGGTATGACACTCGAAACTCGCCTCGCCTTGACGCGTAAGCGCGAGGTCAATATCAGATAGCCGATTCTTCACTCGAACAGAACTTGCTACACTTCGACCAAGAAACAAGGGAAACTACTGACACGTATTTCTGCACTTGGATTCAAAATGCGCGAGATATTATGTCAATGTGTGCATTCTTGAATCTACTGCAATAATTTTGGAGTCGGAGATACCAATTTTATGATCTTTATGATCGCTGATTAAATTCTTGGAACCTATTATTTGTGCAGAACTTTCATTCTAGTTTTACGATCAAACATTGGACCAACCAGGAGGTAGACGATCTAATGTCAACCGAAACCATTGACTGGGGAAAACCGAGGCTAAGGGAGAATAATTAGAGGGAGTTCGGAGATGTGTAATAAACGGCCAAGTTGTTGGATTTGTTACACAGATTGGAGAATATGTGGCCAATCCGTCGTATAAAGCGATTCTAGGGGAATAAATCGGCACAGAGAAAGGTTTTATGAATATATTGAGACATAATTCAGGAGTCATTTCTTCACGCTATTTCATCATTTTTTTATTTGAGCTCATCAATTATGGTTATCATAGGATTCAGCTTCATCTGAAAGTGAGACGGAAGAATTGTGTTAAGCATTCCATTGGTAAGGCCAGGGTCAAATTTAGTATTTTTGTCCGAGGGTTGACAAATGGTGAAGTTATTTTTGGTGCGCAGTTGATGCAGACTGCTGGTCGTTGTACTGCTCTTGCCCTCTTCGATGACATATAGGAAAAAAGATTGTCCGGCAACCGTCCACCATTCTACAAATTCGATTTCTTATGAGGGTAAAGCCCGTGACCTAGTTAAGGACTTGAAAAAATTTCGTGTAGGTTGGTGGAGGAAGAGCGGATGACGAACTAGGAAAATCTGGTTATTGAACTATATTACATCGCAGCATTTTCAATTACCAGACCCGACTTCCGAAACCTGAAGACAAGAGTGTAATAGAAATATCCACTGCCCAGCAATCTTATAACAACTGTTCAATCTCTAAGTGTAAATCGCATCTCCAATTCATTAGGCTGTATAATTGCGAAGAATGAACACCTCGTAAAAACACCTTAACCGCAAGACTGAAATTATACAAATATATTATATCAGGAGCTTCATCAGGAGAGGGCTTTGGAAAAATTATGATCATCCCGCTGTTCAAGTATACAGAATATTAGTTGTTTGAAATACCTTACACGGGACGTTGCTGTGCTACTCGCAGACAAAGAGATGTGACTGACTACAGGAAGTTACAGACGTTTGTTGACTCCAAATTGATTCGCTATTCTTACGAAGAATTCGACCCATCGACGCTGATTTTCCGCCCAATGTTGACCACCTGCAAGTCAACTCAGAACTATCGACTCATCGTCGATATCAAAAATGAGTCGACCTGGGTATAATAGATTAATGTCTACTCAGTGCACAGTCCCTCTAGGGTCGAAAATTAATCGATTTCTGGTGTCAGACTTCATTTCGTTGACTCAACCATTGCTGTATTGCTCCATAATAGAGATGGCCTTCATTGAATAATTAAGACTGCAGATTCTGTCTGCGAGTAGCGGAGTGATCAGACAGACACATGCTACTACGGGATGACAAAACTCACGGGTCTTTTAACGGAGTTAAACGAGGGGTAGCAGGGAACCTGTTTCATGGGGCACATGGGATCTGAAAAATATAGATTGTGACGTCACAAAGCTGACCTATGGCTTCGTCAAATTGTGACGTCACAGACCCGGATTTTGAAGCCATATACGAGGATAATAGAAGGGGAACTTGAAAAACTGATCGTGATTTCACCGCAGATTGTGACTTCGCAAGGCTGACCTATGACTTTATCAAACTGTGACGTCATGGGCCCCGCCCGCCAAGCTATATATCGTCGTTGGATCGGAAAAACCTCCTATGTGCCATTTTTTGAGAAATGCGATTTTTTATATGGTTGGACGCGGAATTTTAAGGCGCATCGATTGGAAAAATCCCCTATGTGCTAAGTTCAAAATTACGCCGGTAGGAGCGGTTTTGAATACCTCCTATGTGCACCATCCAGAAAACGTGGTCTCGAATACCTCCTATGTGCAGAGCAAACCTCTTATGTGCAATATTTAGGGCCAGGAATTCCTCCTGTGTGCATTTATCGCCCAATACCGCCGTATTTTAGAGAATTTTTAAAATTTTTTGTTACTACTGTACCAAAGAAGCTTTTCCACATTTAATGAGACGTTTCCGAAGTATTTTGGCCATCTTTTCACAAAATAATCAATTTTTTGCTTCTCCTGTAAAATTTTACTTTTGCTACATAGGAGTTTTTTTCCGATCCAACGACGATATGGTAGGAGGGGGCTTGGAAGAATTTCGAACTCCGAGCTTTGCTTGTCGGACGGCGGACGTTTTTTCGGAAGAACCAACGTTTAAAACAAGTTTTCTGTTGAGGTTTTTTCCGATCCAACGACAATATGATAGGAGGGGGCTTGGAAAAATTTCGAACCCCGAGCTTTGCCGGTCGGACGGCGGCGTTTTTTCCGAAGAACCCAAGGTTAAAACAGGTTTCCAGTTAAAACTAAAGTCAACTGTTCAGTCGGTTTTAGGTCGATAAGAAATTAATTGAAGAAGTTGACTTAAACTCGGCTTCAGATTGATATCGATTTGAAAGTCAACCAGCTTACCTTACCATAGAACTACAAATCGATTAGAAATCGGCGCAACAGGGTAGTCGATTTCAGGTCGATAAACAATTTGGAGAAGTCAATATGGAATAGATCTTTGAATCGACGTGCCAGGTGAGTGCAAATTGTTGTTGTCGACTCTACATCGAACTGATGTCGACGTGAGGTCGATTTTAACAATATATCCACCTATTTTAACCAAGGCTTCAGAAAAAGTAGATTCTCGGTCAATTGGACGTCGATTTGAGGTCGACCAGCGTGCTTTGCCACCGGAGAATTACAAATCCACTTAAAATCGACCCAACATAGCGGTCGATTTTAAGTCAACAACCCCTGTTTCAACTTATGTACCACGTCGATGTCAGGTCTATTTCGAGACGGCCTCACCAAATTGTTCATCTACTTTATATCGACCTGATATCGATTTCGGCGTGAGGTTGATTTCAACAATATATCGACCTGATTTCGACCAAGACTTCGAAAGGAGTAGATCCTCGGCCGTTTCGAGGTCGATTTGAAGCCAACCGGCGTACATCACTAGAGAACTATGAATCGATTCAACATGGCAGTCGATTGTAGTTCGATAAAGTTAATTCGAAGTCGACCTGAAGTCGATATGGCAAATGAGTCGAAATGGAGTCGACATTTTTCGATCCCATATTGACCTCTTATCGACATCTACGTGGGGTCGAAGCCGCAATGCATCTTTCGCAATGGCAGCCAAAAGATCAGTCATCAATCGAGTTTAGTTTCTCTGTCCCCTCCGTCTTTCTCTAAATCCTCTCCCTCTTATACAACCTATTACTTACAATCATAGCTTAAGACTCCAAATTTTCCTCAGTCCCTCTCTCATCCTATACGTACCAGACAGTCCAAATTTTTTGGAGTCTCTCCTCACCTCCCCCTAATATCAAAATTGGTCTTAACCGGAGAATGGAAAGGCTTTTCTCGCTGCAAACATGGAAATAGATACGACTGCGAAAGTTTCTGAGAATGTACCTCCCTTTGATGAAGTAGCTGGTTTCTTCCTAGAAAGTTCTTCAGTTCATGGAAGTCGAAGCACCTCCGCGAACAATTGACCTCCGATTTTCTTTGGTGTATTTACGTCTTCACAAGAGTCAATAAATATAATTTTCGTCCGATTCCCCAGGTCGAATAGAATAGATTTCTTCCTGTATTTGATGTCGCCATTTCCTCACCCAACGGGTTCCATGATGAGAAATAAAAACTCCATAACAGGTACAGGATTTACGCAATTAATCTTCCCTTCGCTTAGTCTGAGAGTATATAGATATATAAGTTTTGTATGCAGAAGAGCATGATTCATTGTACTCTTCGACAAAGGTACTTATCCGGTATTTATATGTACGTATAGTTTACTGTAAATATGCACACCCTGTCCTACGCGAATGCAACGAAGATTTTTCAACGCGTATACCTCACTACAAAGACCATCTATCTATTGTTTCGAGAACTTCATACACTTCCAACTTTTTTCATAACGCACGCCGATTCTAAACGTGATTAGGATTCGAACACGATTCCAATGTAATGATAATTCAGTACAAATATTAATGCGAATTTAATTGAGGTGCTTCTCGGTACTTACCTACACGCGGACGGGAGGAGACGAACTTGAGAAAATAATGTTATATGCTGCGAACGTCTGGACCAATCTGCGGACAAGAACAAAAGATAGAATGAAAATGAGAATTGCGCACTCTGTATACTTTACACTAATATTGTACCATAGTTGTGACCGACGAATTTTGGTTCCTGCTTCAATACGGCTGTACGTGTTTAGAAAGTCTATATTCAAACGTGTAACTATCTTCTTATCGAGTAGAGAAGATCGATGAGACTTAAACAAATACCTACCTACACTCATCACATCGTTCTCTCAGATTTTATGGTATTAAAACTTTTTCTGCTTCAGGAGAGAAGATCATCAAGAATTTTGCTATACGAGTAATTGATCTGGAAGGAGTGAAGCAGGCCCGTAACCGAAGTTCATCAGGGGGCTGAGAGTAGTAATGATTCTTCGTTTTACTGGGTTTGTATTTCTGGGTATGGGGGCCAACGATATGTTTAGGGGGGCTCAGGCCCCTCTTGGTTACGGCCTGTAATGAAGGCAATATAGAGAGGCTGAAGAGAGGACAGTAAAATATTAGTGATTTCATGGATATGTCATGAATAGAGTGTTCTTATGCACATAAGTTACAAAATCTAAAGTAGAAACAAAATTAGAAAGATGAGTGAAGGAGCAAGATAAAATGGAGATAATCCCAATTGAGATAACTTGGATCAACATTTTAAAAAAAGGTTAAAAGATGGAGGAATCCGTATTAGTGTAATTATTATTGTGAGAAATCGTTACGAGGTCCAAAGAAAGCTTGTCTCTCGACAAAATTACCAGTTCTAGTTCCACGTTCGTACTTCAATCATTATCACTCATTATACCAGTCGAGTAATAGGCAGGTATCCAAAGTTCACCTGTGGGTCTGCTTTAAATACTCGTCACTCAAGGAATGTAACGTAGGTAGTATATGTATAGTTTTTCTGAAATCCGCGTCTCTAATTACAAAAGAAAGGAATGCAAAACAGGCACACCTATTTGTCAAATTCTATCGACAGCGAAAGACTTGAGTTCCTACACGAATTCTGACCAAGAAAACTTCCTAGTTTTCTTGCTGACGTAGCACCCCTACTAAATCATGTACATCTTCAAAATTTGGGACTGAAATTAGAGAATTGTACTTAATTGCAATATGTCTAGGTCATAATTATCTCTCTCGTACAAATGGTTACAAAAAAAAATTCAATAATGATATCTTCAGAAAATTTCAAATTACGTATGCAAGCAAGGCCAAATTGAGCAACGTAAACAACAGAATTAGAAGTTCATACAAGCAGTTTCGTTTTAAAATGAAAGATGAACTTCAATTCAATAGCAGATATACTTTCCTGTCAACTCGTACGAATTTATTGTTACAGAAATTCTTTCCAGCCGAATCTGAGCTCTAATCGGATACATTTGACAAAGGTCGAGGTGAATAAGGCCATTCTTAGGTAAATAAAGGCGAGTACCTCCGTGGACATAATTTTCATGTTTTTTGAGATACATACGGAGAACTTGGAAGAGCAAATTTCAGTAGGCAGGCTATACCTTGTAGCATAATTGCATGACCTCAAGCCCTTAGGAACAAACTTTCTTCTTCCAATATCCTTCCGTAGAGCGGAGGAAGAGCTTATGGTGTAATATAAGGAAAACCATAGGTATGAATTAGAAAATCAAGCTATAGACCTCTCTTCCTTCATGCAAGTATTGCACTTGTTGAAACCTCTTGCCCAATGCGTGCGTACAGAATGTCCCAACAATTTTCTTCGTACGTTTAGTCACGTTTATATAATCTTCACAAATTAACAGGAGTGGTTCTAGCCCCTCCTAATAAATCGTCGTGGATGCTATATTTGACGATAAAAAAAAAAAAAAATTCAACGTAGATAGTACGAAACGAGAAAGAAAAAAGGAAATGATACTTTTTGCTACATCAATTTGTTTTTAAACATTTTTATACTTAATAACCAGTAAGAACTGTAAGTTACGCTCATTAATCTCGTTAAACGATGTTTGCGAATTCCTACATAGCATACCACGTTATTCAATGAATATGACTTGAATTACCCATATAGGAGCCAAAGATACCTACGAATGAAGGCGGGCGGGCTAGAGAAAGACATCTGTCACGTATTGTAATACGCAGGTACATGTTATCTAACGTTGAAACTTCCCCGGAAGTATTTGACCTACACGTATTTGTAGCTAATGAAGTTGCAAAAGGTATCTCCTACCCATCAATTTGATGCAAATAAGCTAACTTTATTTTTTGAAGAGTTTCTAATTTTGTACAAATATCAAATTAATTAACTTTTTGAAGAGATTCGTAGTAATGTAGGCAGACTATATTATTCTCCTATGCGTATTCAAACACCCAGACAGAAATATTTTATCCATATTAAGGTAGACTGATGACTGTAAATTATTAATTACTTCACACGGTTACGACTCACTCTTTTTATCGAAACATTCACTTCAAGTTTTCTTCCGAATAACGATCGTCTGTTTACAAAGGTACCGTAATTGGAAAATAATTTTTAGACGGCCTTGCCGAAAACCAATTAAATTTTGAAGAAATTGCCGACTAATTGGAATAGGGAATTGAACTATTTTTCACTTTAAAATTCACGCGCCTTGAATGAATCCAGGGACCGCTGTTAATGAGTCCTTGATCAAGAATTTTAATGCCATTCGAAAATATGTTGTAATGTACAATGCAGTCAATCCGCATTAGCGAAAGCACTCCTAGAGCCCTTAAGGTAAGCGACTTTACAAAATCTTGGTCAAAAATAGGTCGATGTGGTTGACTCCACGCCAATTTCAGATCCATTTCAAGTCGACTTTTCCAAATTCATCTATAATCTTGAAATCGACTTTTCTGTGAGATCGATTTCGAGTCGATACGTAGTTCTCTAGTAACGTAGGCTGGTCGACTTCAAATAGACCTAAAATCAACGTCGATTCTGGAATCGATTTAGAATTCGTTTCTCCTACTTTTTTTATGGACCTGAAATTGATGCTCTGTTGCGTCAAATATACCCTGATCAATTTTAAAACGACTTCAAATCGATTTTGTGACTTTGAATCGAAATCAAGTCTACTTTGATCTAGTCGGAGATCCAATGGTTCTGTCGACCTGAAATCAACTGTTCTTTCGCGTTGATTTCTAGTGGTTTGGTTGTGACTTCAAATCAATCTTAAATCGATTTCGATCTGGAGTCGATTTCGACTTCTCCTAATTTTCCTATCGACCTATCGAGTTGTGACTTTGTATCAGCTTCAAAGTGACTTCGATCTGGAGTTGCGATTTTGAGTTGACTTCTCATTTTTCTATCGACCTGAAATCAACTGCTCTGTTGCGTCAATTTTGAGGTCGATTTACCACAAATTGAGTCCTACTTCTACTAATTTTTCTACGCACCTGAGATTGACCACTCTGTTGTGTCGAATATGAGCTGGTCGAATTTAAATCGACCTCAAATCGACTTCAATCTGGAGTCGACTTCGCCCAATTCGTGTGTGGCCCTCAAATTGACCGCTGGACCGCTCTGTTGGGTCAAATATACGTTGGTCGACTTCAAAACGACCTCAAATCGATTTCGGTCTGGATTCGATTTTCAGTCGACTTCTCATACTTTTTCTATTGACAAGAAATTGACTACTCTGTTACGTCAATTTAAATTAGTCGATTTGTGATTTTAAATTGACCTTAAGTCTACTTTGATCTGGAGTCGATTTCAAGTCGCTTTCTCCCAATGTTTCTATCAACCTGAAACTTTTGCGTTGATTTCCAGTGGTTTTGTGACTTCAAATCAACCTCAAATCGATTTCGGTCTGGAGTTGATTTCGACTTCTCCTCATTTTCCTATCAACCTATCGATTTGTGAAATTCAGCTTACAGCGACTTTGATCTGCAGTTGCGATTTCGAGTCGACTTCTCTTAATTTTTCTAGTTGGAAATAAAATTGACAGCTTTGTTGCGTGAAAATAAGGTGGTCGAATTTGAATCGACCTTGGAGTCTATTTCCCCCAATTTCTGTACGGACCTGAAATTGACCATTCGGTTGCGCAAAATATAGACTGGTCGACTTTCAAACGACCTCAAATAGGACTTCGATCTGGAAATCAACCTCAAATCGACTTCAATCTAGAGTCAATTTCTAGTCGATTTCTCTTAATTTTTCTGTCGACTTTAAATCAGCTTCAAAGCGACTTTGATCTACAGTCGACTTCTTTCAATTTTTTCATATCGATCTAGAATCAAGCGCTATGTTGTGTCGATATCAAGTCATTTATGACTGTAAATCGACCTCGATATCGAGTCGGTTCGTGACCCCAAAGCGACATCGATTTACAGTTGATTTGGAGTCGACTGAAATTGATCGCTCGGTTGCGTAGAATATAGGCTGGTCGACTTTAAAACGACTTCAAATTGACTTCGACCAACCTGGAAACCAACCTCAAATCGACTTCAATCTAGAGTCGATTTCTCTTAATTTTTCAGTCGACTTTAGATCAGCTTCAAACCGACTTTGATTTAGAGCCGACTTCTTTCAATTTTTTCATATCGACCTAAAATCATAAATCAAGTGTTATGTTGTGTCGATATCAAGTCGTTTATGACTGTAAGTCGACCTTGCTATTGAGTCGGTTTGTGACCCCAAATCGACTCCAATGCGACATCGATTTATAGTTGATTTTGAGTCGACCGAAATTAGCCGCTCGGTCGCGTAAAATATAGGCTGGTCGACTTTCAAACGACCTCAAATAGGACTTCAATCTGGAAACCAACCTCAAATCGACTTAATCTAAAGTCGATTTCTAGTCGATTTCTCTTAATTTTTCTGTCGATTTTAAATCAGCTTCAAAGCGACTTTGATCTAGAGTCGACTTCTTTCAATTTTTTCTTATCGACCTAAAATCAAATGCTATGTTGTGTCGATATCAAGTCATTTATGACTGTAAATCGACCTTGAATCGACCTCGATATCGAGTCGGTTTGTGACCCCAAATCTACTCCAATACGACATCGATTTATAGTTGATTTTGAGTCGACCAAAATTGGCCGCTTTGTTGCGTAAAATATAGGCTGGCCGACTTTAAAACAATCTCAAATAGGACTTCGATTTGGAGTCGACTTTGAGTCGACTTTCCCTATAGTTCTTCTATCAACTTAAAATTAACTGCTCTCTTACGTCATTTTCAATTAGTGGATTTGTGACTTTGAATCGACCCCATGTCGAATTTGATCTAGAGTAGATTTCGAGTTGGCCTCTCCCAGTTTTTCTATCGACCTGAAATCAACTGATCTCCAGTCGTTTTTTGACTTGAAATCAACCTCAATCCAGAGTCAATTTCCAGTCGACTTCTCTTAATTTTTCTGTTGACTTTAAATCAGCTTCAAAGCGACTTTGATGTAGAGTCTACTTCTTCCAATTTCTTTATATGGACCTAAAATCGAGTGCTACCGATATCAAGTCTGTTTATGACTGTAAATCGACTTCAATATGGAGTCAATATCAAGTCAATTTATGACTCTAAATCGATTCCAATACGACATCGATTTATAGTCGATTCTGAGTCGACTGAAATTGGCCGCTCTGTTGCGTCGAGTGACTTTGCCCCTCGACTTTAAATCGACCTCAAATAAGACTGGAGTTGATTCGTAGTCAACTTCTGTACTCGAAAAATTGATTACGCAAATTTTCATGATTCATGATCAAGTCATCATGAGAATAAAAAGTAAAAAGGTAGCCACATATACCTCGGCGCACATGTGTCCAAATATTGGTTCAGATAATTCAGGTTTTTAGGGGGGAGGGGTGTGGAGGTGTGTAAGCGTTATCAACAACGACTGAACAAGTGAGGCTAAGATAAGAGAAAATGAATTTAGTTAGTGAATTAGCGCTCGACTCTAAAGATACGATAAAAGAAGCATAAATGAACCATATGAGCCAGATACGAGTATGATAGAATTTTATATTTCTTGTACCTACTATTGAGAAAATCATCGACAAGTTTATAATTTGGAGTGAGTTCTTGTAGACGCAAAAGAAAATCACTGAAACCATGCAAATGTACGTTGAGTTATATAGCGGCCGTAGATATTAATTGCCATTATACTTTCATTATTTCTCAGAGATCTCGAGGAATATTTTATAGAGAGAAAGTTCGTCAGTTATAAAGCTCATTCTATTTGATGTATAGTCTACACGAAGTGAGAAACGTATTGTTTCACAAAACCAATTATAAAATATTGTCAACTTTTAAAGAACGCTACATTACGTACGAATGCATTAAAACGCCTGAAAAATAGTTTTAAAATTTTGAAATATATCGAGAAAAAGAATGCGTGCGTAGTATCCAACGAATTGAATAAACTAATTACGACCCACTCAGACCTAATTTTATTTATCGATATGTATTTCTTAAGCACCAGTTTTATACTTCTCAGTGCTTTTTAGAATGTTTCTAATTGTTAGATCAGTATCATTGTTACAACAGGCAGCAAAAAGAAAGTACATATCATGGTCAAACTAGTCTCGAAGGTGCTAAAAAAAATTTCGTGTTCTGCACACTCACACACCCATTGCGATATACGCCGTGCTGAATATAATTTAAACTACGACAAAAATGACGAACATGAACTATAAGGTATTGATAATTGGTACCGGTATCCCTTAATTCCACCAGAAGAATAATATTTCCAGTAATTTAATAGTTTTTTGTCCAGATGAAGCGTTCTCTAGATGTAGGTATAATAATATATGTACCTTGGTACAGCGCACGGTGATGTCAATGGCACTCACACCGCGATCTCGCTAAAAAGTATTACAGTTATCAGCGCACGAGGAAACTGGTTTGAAATCAATAACTACCATAGGTACCTATAAGACACGCCGTGTTTCGTATGCAGCATACTGACGCTAACTATTTGTTTTTTTGTTCATCTCTCTCGCTCCTATTCAAAGTCTTCTATCGCACATACGCCCGCTAATTCGAAGACCGTACCAATTTCAAGCGAGAAGATCGGTGTTCTCTTCTCCATTCTTGCAGTATATATACGATGCGATTCAAATGATTTTTCTTTGAATACGCCTTACCGTCATCATAAACTTTGCCCGCTCTCCTGCCATAGAAAGCGAACTGGATCCATGCATGGCAAAAAAGATAAAAGATGGATGCTCTTCACTCGTTCGCAAAGCCATCGCAATATTCGTACATCGATGCACGTAAGGTATAATCGCGGGGCATAAAATTATGTAACAGGTTCAGTCTGTATAACGCAGACTCGTTGGGTCGTTCGGTGAGTTAGGTCACCGGATGGCGGACCGATGTGGACAAGTTCGGTTGACTCGTTTGGGCTTGCATATAGGCAGCTATCGAATCGGCTTATGACGAAGAATTTAACCTTGTAATTTGTTGCCACTTTACGTGGTTTAACTGTTCTGCACATTATGCGCAGGGTACACACTCGTAAATGAATGTTTCTCCATTGCTCATTGTCTGCAATCTCATAAACAAATGAAACGATTTATAATGTAAGACTTCTTGTTTTATGCGACACATTCAGTGGTTCATTGCCAGCATAACTGCATAGACCACCTAATCCTCAAAATCATAGAAATGTCCTCAAATTCTTTTAGCGTTTGTACCTTGTTTTAAGAGTTTGGCTTGAAGTGTATACAGGTATGAAGGCGCATTATGCAACCGTATAAAAAACACGATAGCGTCAAGCCTCTAGCGAGGGTGCTGGCTATAACTCGTTTGCGCAATTTCTTGATTCGCGAACGGTTGCACAAATGCCCATGCAGTACATGTAGACTGTACGTACGTTTTCCTTCTCATAAAAGTGGGCAAGGACTGCTTCTTATCTGAACAATGTAGGTTAGACACTTCTCCGTGAAATAGGATTATTTTCGAGACACAAATGTGCCACGATTCTTCCCATCTCAGAAGGGGCATTCACCCTGGTAAAAGAGGTCGACGCAAAGCAAAGGGTGGTAATTTTTTTGGTCGAAATACTCCTTATTATTATGGCGCTAATCTTTATCGAATACACGCAAGTGTCCATCTTCGTCCTTAGTGCATTACTTAGAAGAGTAACGAACGGCCACGTTACTCATAGTTTCTACGGTGCAGCAGCCCAGAATAACAGGTAGAACTGTTTCCGGCCCTGGGCAGGTGTCGACGTCGAGTACTAGAGGAACCTACGAAGATTGTTCTCCCTTCTCTCTTTTTTCGTCCGTCTTGTCTAGAATAAACAACCACACGCGTTATAGGGTGTCTAAATAGAGAATTCGTGTATTAAAAAAAGAAGAAACAGGTTTTTCGTATTCACTTGCTTTTAGCGTAATATCTAGTATTAAAAGCAATAATGACTGTAATGGTTTGTTTGTTGTATAATACTCTTCGTAAAAAAAAAAAAAGAAGAATTTTTCTTTTTCATATTTTTTTACGATAATAGAATGTGTCTTACGCGCGTATTTATGATTTCGATTTATTCTTTTTTGTCATTTCGATTTTACAGCGCGCGTTTCGTTCTTTTTTTATTCTCCTTTGTGCCGCTCTCCCGGTCGCTGGACGATCGTTTAATATTAATTTGTTCTGGAATGCGCGCGAGTATGGATGGACTTCCATTATTTTTTGAGTTACACTTTTTGAAAGGTTCATTAATGTGAATCTTCGAGCCTTCGAGGGGTAGACATGATTCACTTCGACAATGATGAGACGAGAATTCTGTGAAAGAGAATATTATTATTCGAAAACTGCGCGACCTATCTTGATACATCTGTCACAGACTTTAAATAAAGCAAGTGGTCGTGGCGCAGCCAGTTCTGACAGTGAAATTATTGAATGAAATTTCACTAAGAATCAGAGGACTGTTTCAATGAGTCAAAATTTCGACCTGATGAACGCAATCATGTATTTGTGAAAAAAACCTCCCATATGATTTTTTAAATACCATCCCAGCCAATCGAAATTAATTCCACACGTAAAACGATACAGAGGAAAGTGGGGGCTAAATTTACCAACGTAAGATTGAATCGAAGAAATTTAGTCGACCTAAACGGAATTAGTCTGAATTAAGGGCTATCGACGGTAATTATTTTTGTAGATAACTCTTTTTCGGTTGGAAATTGTAGAAGTCATGACGTCAAACAATAAACGGTTCAACCTAAGATTTGACTAAATTACAGGAGCTATTAGGTAATTTAGACCTACTTCTTGTTTCGTTTCTGTCAATTTTACTGTCGATTGGAAATTGCTTCAATTGTGGGTCTACCTATTTATCCGGTGTCCTCTCTAGATACGTGGTTCAATCTGTTTATTTTTGTCCAAGGACTTTTTTGTATCCTGTTCCACAAATTTTCTTTCCCTATTCGGTTGCGTAAATTCGACACTCTTTTGAACACAAAATTGGTTCGTAACATTTTTTCAGGAAATATTCTTTAAAAAATCGTAATTCCAATCTTAATTTCAATTTTGAAGACGAAAATTTGTTTGGAAATTTTTTTTTAAATTCAATGAGCTTTCCAACTGCATGATCAAAATATTCGTCAGTTTTCTTCATCACTTTCTTTTTCAAATCGAGTTTATTTGAATTTCATTCATGAAACATGAAAAATTTGAGCACAAACTCGATTAGAGAAACAAGTCAAGAGCAGATACGACTTGTGCCTACTGTATGCGAATCCAGAGAAACGCACGATACAAACACGTAGAGAAAATCCGGGAAATGTTACTGCCTTCGACTGGCAACAGCTTCTATTATCGTGGACCTGAAGAGATACTCTCAGAAGACCTCGTGGAAGGAAGGCTACTCCTAAGCAAGGAAGTAAACTGATGTATTAAATGGTCAATGCTTGGATGCAGTGACCACAAGAATGAAGTAGTCACCATTTAGCCTTCAGCATAAGAGATCCATTAGCCTTAAGTATAAATGTATCAATAGTTTCTGAACATTTAATAGTCATCCCCTCCTCCAGAAAAGCAATAGCCACCTGAAATATAAGAGAACCCACAGCTCCCTGTTTGATAAACCTTCGCTACATTGGTGGGGGGCTGATTGTAATAACTATAAGACCACGTCTCCGTCCGTGACGGATAATAGGCAATAAACTTGCTTGGAAACAAAAAATCAAAATCTGCGGTTGTAGGACAATTCAAAAAACGGCTACTGCCTTAACGAAGTTGAACGAGGAACGCAGGAAACCTGCTCTATGAATCAAATTGGTTTTGGTATTGAGAATTCAAGGAAGCCTAGACTTAGTATTAGCCTAGTACAAAATAGGACGTCATCAGTGACCTGGACCTATTTTAGGAACTTTGAAATATATAGCTCAAGAGAAGAAATTTTTCTAATCCCCTTTCCCTATCATAAATAGCTCGTGAGTGGAAATTTTTCTGAGCCCCCTCCTATTGTGTATTGCTCATTTCAACAGAGAACCTATTTTATCGAGAGGTTTATCAGAAAAAACGTCCGCCATCCACAAAGCTCGGAGCTCGAAAATTTTTCAAGTCCTATCATCTAAAACTTGGGGCGGGGCCTGTGACGTCACTGTTTATAACGTCATACATAGGTCGCATTGTGACGTCACAGTTCTGATGACGCCATAGATCAGTTGTTTTTCCCAAGTCCCCCTACTATCGTATATAGCTTGAGGGGCGGGCCCTGTGACGTCACAATCTACATTTTTCAGATCCCATGTGCTCCATAAAACAGGTTTCCTGCCACCCCTTGTTTAACTCCGTTGAAGAAAGTATGAATTTTTTCAGCGGGGAACCCGCTCTCCCTTTTGTTGGGGGGTACTTCCAGAAAATTTTTGTCCGCGAGCGCGAGCGAGGTTGATGACATCACGGAGAGGGGAGGAGGACGTGGAGAAACTTCGACCCTTTAGCCATATATGACAGGAAGGAGACTTGGAAAAATTCCAACCTTCGAGCTATATATATGATAGGAGGGGGACTTGGAAAAATGTCGACCCTCTAGCCATATATGATAGGAAGGGTACTTAGAAAAATTCCTACCTCCGAGCTACATATGACAGGGGGGGCTTAGAAAAATTCCTACCTCCGAGCTATATATGATAGGGGGGGGGGGGGCTTGGAAAAAATTCCTACCACCGAGCTACATATGATGGGGGGGGGGCGGCTTAGAAAAATTCCTACCTCCGAGCCATATATGATTGGGGGGGGGGGGGCTTAGAAAAATTCCTGCCTCTGAGCTATGTATGGTAGGAGGAGGACTTAGAAAAACGACGGCTTCCTTAACGGATGAAGCTAGTAGAAAGAAGACCTAGACCTACTATAAGCCTAATATAGTATAGTTTGAGATTCTAAATTTTTCTCGAATCTCCAGCTATATATGATAGCTCGAGAGTCGAAATTCTCCTCAGTCCCCTCCTATCATATATGGCTCGAGAGTCGTAATTTTTCCAAGTCCCTCTCCTATCATATATGGCTCGAGAGTCGAAATTTTTCCAAGTTTTTTGCTGGACGGCGCACAGCAAATTTTTCAAAAAGCCCCCATAAAACAGGTTCCCTGTTAAAATTTCGACCCTCTAGCTATGTTTGATAGGAGGGGGACTTGGAAAAATTCCTACCTCCGAGCTATATATGACAGGAGGGAGACCTAGAAAAATTCTTACCTCCGAGCTACGTATGATAGGGGGGGGGGGGGTTAGAAAAATTCCTGCCTCTGAGCTATATATGGTAGGAGGGGGACTTAGAAAAATTTCGATCCTTTAGCCATATATGATAGGAGGGGGACTTAGAAAAATATCGGCCCTCCGAGCTACATATGATGGGGGGGGGGGCTTAGAAAAATTCCTGTCTCTGAGCTATATATGGTAAGAGGGGGACTTGGAAAAATTTCGACCCTCTAGTCATATATGATAGGAAGGGGACTTAGAAAAATATCGGTCCTCCAGCCATATATGATAGGAGGGGGATTTGGAAAGACGGCTTCCTTAAAATTGCAGCGCATTCAAGTTGTCACGTCACGATTTTCAGGACTTGGAAAAACTTCAGGCGCAAGGGGACTCGGGACAGCGGGGAACCCGCTGCCATTGCAGTCCTGCAATGCCATCTGATTTTTCTGAGCCCCTCTTCTATCGCAAATAGGTCGAGAGTGGAAATTTTTCCAAGTTTCCCCAGACGGTGCACGGCGAATTTCTCAAAAACAAAAAAAAAAAAAAAAGAAACATAGAACAGGTCCCTGTTAAAAATTTATTGCGGCGCAAAAAATGAAGCTCTTTTTCTCCTGTCTGTCTCACCTCTCTGCCTTCATAGGGGTGAACATGGAAGTGGACCTAAATTTGTAGATTAGGGTAGGGGTTCAGAAAAGACATAAAGTATATAAAAGGAAATAAAGAAAATTGAAGAATATTTGGATCGTCTAGACTCTAGAGCGACCTTATAATAGGAAGGGGCTGAGGGGGGGGGGGGATGAGGATGATAAGTAATGCTCGACATTGAAATAGGTGGATCAGAGGCAGTTCATGTTGCTAATGATTTTTTCGTTATTGTTTTAGGGGAAGCTTGTGCTGCAGGGAGAGTTACAGGGTGAACAGGCTCTAGAGACAACGACGCTTTAGATCAAGTCGACCAAACTAGAACTTTCAGTAGGAACGACGAAGGCTACGACCTTATTGAGTGGATGAACCTTGACCATGCTCAGCTGAATTTTCACTTGACGTAGATGATAAGGGGCCATATAGCTGCTTCGACGCGGGATGTTGACGTCGATTTGGAGTTGATGGTAATAAAAAGCGGTCGATTTTGAATCGACTTCCGGTCATTCTGGGATTATTTGCTGTCATCACTGGGCGGACTGACTTTGAGTCTACTTTTGGTCGAAATACCGATTTGATCTAAAGACGTCTATTCGGAGCTGACATTGTTCATCAGGAATGCGCATTGGACAGCAATTACGTCTACCCTCTCTTATCACAACTTCTTATTAACAAAAAGAGGCTTCATCTAGGTTGCACATGAGACTCATCCTCAGGCATTCGGAAAGAAACCATTTATCGCATTCCTCGTGAAAACGCGGGGCAAAGCGTGAATTCGATTCTGATTTTTTCCACCTTCCATTTGCACATATTTTTGCTCGTTACTTGAGAAAATTTTTTACCGATCTTCAATCATTCGGTCATTACTCTTTTGATTCGAAAATTCTTGCAAAGTTTTCTCTATACATCGCGTTGCTCCGTCTCATCACAACTTAATGTTTTCGTTCCTAATTATACCGTAACGGTCGCAAACACGAGATAGTTTACATTGTGTTGTTTTTCTTCTCTGTTCATTAACACATACGCAATACTCCCATTAAAGGCGAAAATTGGCGCATCTTTACATCTACATGCCTCAACCATCAGAAATATATCGTCTTCACATAAATTTTCGCGCGAATCGCGCCAATTATACGCAGCGCCTAGCGCACTGCTCGGGAATTCTATGCATATTTCGTTACTTACGCATCATCGTGCTGCGCGAATAGTGGATATCATTATTGATAACGAGACACAACTAATGTCAGAGAGCAATAGCTCATGCGCTCAGCTGTTGACGCTTGTTTATAACAATAATACTAAGAGGCGGAGAGGCGGGCAGAATGCATAAGATGAGTTGAATGAAACATGATGATGGGGCCTGGAAGTGACGGTATCGAACACTACGTGCAGTACCTTTGTATCCTACCATGCCATATATGAGTGATGTACTGTACCTAATACTTCATACGCGCTTGGAGACTGATACGCTAGGTTGCAACCTAGTCGAAATGGTCAAATTCGAAAAGCTGAAGCATCGACGTTCATTGTGCTTGTTTGGTATTGTTTGTACAAATACGTTCACAATTTTCGAGGCACATGCGGCAACGCTGAACTAACGCATTAATTCGTGTCCAATCCGTTAGATCATCGGCGTGCGTACGATTGTATTATTTACGTTGATGGCTGATGGAAGCTTGATAATTCAATCAAACCGATGAACTAGCAAGCTAGCTAATGACGAGGAACAACGTTATATCGACCGTGGTTGTTTTATTCAAGTTCACAAGATCATTGAAAAGATTACTATGCGTACGTCAACTATTTGCGACTCTTGTGTCATTTACGAGTGTAGATTTGTAGATCGTTTTTTTCCGTATGATGGAATCTACACGTGTCACACTCATCTACGCACAGCGTAGCGAAATCACATCGAAATTGGCCTCAGAAATAGTTCACGTGAATGAAGTCAACGAGTTCGTACGCATGGTATAGAAGAATGTAAATTGGTTGCAAATGGCTTAGGTATGGTATTGACGACAGGTATAAAATCATTTGATCTGGAAAGATTTCCATCGGAGGTTTGTTGCAGCTAAATATAGAATTGGAGCTTTGGAGCATGAAAAAAAAACTTTGCTCCATACAAAATTTCTCTCAAGATGAACTCCCAGACTAGTACCTCGGATTTGGAATTTGAGTTCAAAATCTTTAATGAGACTTAAATTTTCACAGAATTTCTCCTTGCATCTCAGAGAAGTTCCGTGACAGGTTAGGTTCCAATTTAATTAATTGAACGTCTGATTTTGGTGACTTGAGCTCCGTTTAGCACTGTAGCCAAGGTTGATAAATTGGGCCACAGTTGAAAGCCTACAGAATTTGAACAAAAGATACTTCAAAATTCTACTGTAAATATTCGGTATATCTTTACGTTGATAAAACCAAAACTCACACGGAGGTGCCTCAATCTTGCTTTAATTCTAATCTGGGGAAATAATATTCAGGAGTTCATCAGTTTATATATTATGGTAAAATATAATCGTAGGTGGTTGGAGCGCACGTGGACAGCCACTCAAAGTAGTCTGGTTTTCCGTTTCAGACCCTCTTAAATTCTGGATGTTTTCCGCGAAATTATTGTGTATCAAAAAGAAAAGGATCTTCATTTCAGATAGATGACTTACCCCTCCCCGTTTGGACAAAGCTCCAAAATTTATTGTAGCGTAAAAAGTGAAGATCATTTTTCATGTCCGTCTCACTTCTCTAGCCTTATAGAGATGAACATGAAGTGGTCGCAAATATAGAGGGGAAGGGAAAGCAGAGACGCAGAGCTCATTAATATCCATTATTACTTTTGTTTTACGGCAAGTAACGGTTTATTATTGATAAAGGGATGAAGGAGCCTAGTATGACTCTAGTCTTCTTACACTGAATAGCTCTCGGAGCTCACTCGCTCCCATCATTCGCTTATTATACGTCTAGTATACTGTATATTCTTCGACGGTACAAATTGTCCAAGTCTCAAGGTCATGGTCGTCCGAGCGTTTGGGGTGGGGGTTCAGAAAAGACTTGCTTTCATTTTCCGGCTTCAATGCCTCGTCTATGACGTAACTGAATCGAAGGAGGGATAAGAAAAACTGACATTCTGGTCAAGAAGTGTACCAATTTTGAGCCCATAAGACGCAGAAGTTCAAACATTTTCAAGGACAAAAATTGTACTGGGTCGAAAAAAAAACCTCTATTAGCATTAGTTGGAAATTTCGTCTGATGTCCTCTTGGACGCGTCACTGCTGGATAATTAATCAATACCTATTACTTGAGAGAGTCGAAATCGAGAATCTTCCAACAGGGATTCTGTTTTATGGAGAGTTATTTGGGAAAACTTCCTGGAAAATTAAGGTTTTGATGAGGAAGACTGCGATCCTTTTTTACTTAAGGGACTTGAAATATTTCAACGTTCGAGAGGAGGACCTGAGAAATTCCGACCAAATAATCAATTCTGTTTAGCCATATTATAATATTTCTTCAGCCTGTCCCTCCAATCACCACATCCGGGCTGGCCATAGGTGAGGTTCTCCGTAGTTGCCCTTCTCATAATACTTAGTTTAGAAGTCAATATCTTTCCAAGACTCGTAACTAGGTCTTATTCCTTCCTTTCTCGAGTATCTCTTTCAAAAATTCTCAACATTTTCACAGGACCGTAACTAGCGATTTTTCTAGGAGGGAGGGGGGGGCAAGAATGAAATGATATACTTGGGAGTGCCGAGTCTTCAGTGATATCAAAATTTCTAGAATCGTTGTGTAGTGTGTATTGAGGTATGAGGTTGAGAATAAAGAAACTGATATTTTTCTTGGAGGGGGGGGGGGGGGAAACAAAAAACTCGCGGGTTCTTTAGTGGAGTCGAACGAAGGGTGGCAGGGAACCTTTTCTATGGGGGTTCTATGACGTCATCAGATTGTAACGTCACAAGATTGACCTATGACGTCATCAAATTCTGAAGTCACAGATCCGGACTTTGGAGCTACATGTGATGGAAAAGGGGGCTTGTAAAAATTGCGACTTCAAAGCTATATAATATGATGAGAGGTTTTAAAAAATTGGTATATAAAGCATCGCATATCTAGTTACTCGAGGGGGCTACACTGAGAGAAGAGTATAGTCTTGTTGACTAGAAAAAGTGTCAACTTAAGGCAGCCCCCTTTTTTCCTGGCAATTCGATCAGTTTTTCCAGTTACTTTAACTGTAAAATCTAGTCATAGTGAATAAAAATAGGTGATATGTCTTAAGTTAACACTCTTTTTCTAGTCACCAAGACTATTCTCTTCTCTCAGTGTATATTTCTGGCTGTGTACACCGACCGCTGAGCTATATACATGATATGCCGGCCTGCCAGACGGTGGATGGCAGACTTTTTTCGCCCCCCCCGATAAAATAGGTGACACTTAGAAGAAATTTCGTCCGGCGAGTGGTCGACCTCTAAACGACCCTAAGGTCGCCGCCAGGCTGGACGGCGGACTTTTTCTCCAAAAAACCCTCCGACAAAACAGGTTCCCTGTTAAAAAGTTTTAGGGGATATTGCCCCCATTTCTTCCTCCCTGGTAGTAATGGCCCACTCCACCCCCTCTTCCCTCACGGTTCGATGCTCAAAATTTCTCGATATTTTATTAACAGGGAACCTGTTTTATGGGGTGCTTTTTGAGAAATTTGCCGTCCGCCGTCCAACAAAAAACTTGGAAAAATTTCGACTATCGAGCTATATATGATAGAAGGGGGGGGGGACTTAAGAAAATGTCGACTATCGAGCTAAATATGATAAGAGGGGGGGGAGACTTAGGAAAATGTCGACTATCGAGCTAAATATGATAGGAGGGGGACTTGGAAAAATTTCGACTCTCCAGCCATGTATGATAGGAATTTTTCCAAGTACCCCTTCTATCATAAAGCTCGAGAGTCAACATTTTTCCAAGTCCCCCTCCCATCATATATAGCTCGAGATTTGAGAAAAATTTAGACTCTCAAACTATATTATACTAGGCTTATAATAGGTCTAGGCCTTCTTTATACTAGCTTTATCTAGGTCTAGGATTCCTTGAATTCTCAAGACCAAATCTCATATGACTCATAAAAGAGGTTCCCTGCGTTCCTCGTTTAACTTCGTTATAAGGAAGCCGTCGTTTTTCTGATGTAGGCATATAGCTCGATGATCGAAATTTTTGTAAGTATTTTTTTCATCTGAGTTGAAATAAAAGTCTTCAGGAGATCCCTGAGTCCCCCCGACTCAGGGATATCCTCCAACAAAAAAAAATTCGTCAATTTCCCTTCCTATAATCATCTTTTCAATTCGCCTCTGAGTTTTCCTCCTGACGTGTGTCGCTTGATAAAGTTGGGAGGAACCACAATTTGCTAGAAGGAAAACAGATGGATAATTTTCTTCTAAACCATGATCTCCGTGTTGAGATTTTTTATTTCATTTCTCGTAACTTGCTTGCTGAAGTCGCGATAACATCGAAAATTTTTCATCGCTTGGATCATAATTTGTTTGAATTCTTCTTTAGCAATACTAACTTCGGAAACTGTAAGACGTTTCCACTCTTCCAGATTCATATCGTCTGAATTTCTCACACATTATCAGTACTTCTTTCATCTCGGCACAGAGGTGCGGTAACAGCGTGTCTATCGAAAATGCTAACCCTAAAACTGGTTTCCTATTGAAGTACAGAATGAACAGTGGCAATGTCATGTACGGTCTTGTTCGAGTAGACCCCGCATGAATTACCAACTTGTAATCCGAATTACGCAGGGTCGGTGTGGATTTAAAAAATAAAAACTCGTACTCGGAAGATCGGGAACAATAATTTCAAACTTAGGAGGGCTCGTACGGATAATTACGAAGAAAAGTTAATCCGGTTTCGAATTCTCTTTTTTCTTGACTAGGTACAACTCACACAAATTCAAGTTGGCATGTACGAATATATTGTGAACCTATTAAGTCCACGTGATTCGACTTACCACTCCTTTAACCTTGCTATAAATTTGAATTTATTAGATAGAGTATACCTTACATCCTACACCCTCCGACTGGTATTTTATAATAATTTTTTTAGTTACCGAGCCACGTGAATATCCTACGTACAAACGAGTGGACATCCCACATGTTCGTAATTACAGTTTGGCGTTTTGGAAAAATCAGCAGAGACGCCATCGCTTCTTCCTAGGCTTGGTCGAGGGAAGCCCATCTCTTAGGAAATTCCCCTGTTTTTGCGAATGTTGAGAATTAGCCAGGTTGAATTTGCTCTCGGGGCAGTGGAGGTGTTCAAGAGAGAGAATACGAATTGATGATGATTCATATTTTTCGTAATGTAACAAAGTTAGCACGCCAAAAACTAAATATCGTGATCGAGCTCTTGACTTACGCTCGGATTCTTAGGCATCATTCTTGTGTTTCAGTCTGCCGAATATACAATCATAATAAAATAATTTCCGCGTGTCCTCATCATTATAGAGAGGGTCTGTGTGCCGTACTTATACATCAAGAACGTTCTGCTATATTGCGTGCACTTGCTCAGGTATACGTTGGAAATAACGAAATGAAAACAAATAACCGGAGCTTTCGCGCTGAATAAACGACCTCGAAAGTGCATATAGCATAATTTTCCAACATTACCTTAGGTTTTTTCTAACATTATTTCACTCGAACAAATACGATATAAATAAATTATGAATGCGTTTTATGTATCATAGTAGGTATGTATAAATTCTCATGGTAGTTCATTGTACCGAGACAAGAAAGAATACCATAACCAAGAATTTTTCCTGCTTAATGTAAAACTGCTGATCGAAGGTCTTCGTCTTTTTGTCATTTTCAAAATTTCCTATATCCTATCTATGGATACACGTGCCCAAGTTCTAAGGTTGATTAAGTTGTTTTCCTTCGGTTGGTGACTTTTACGTTATCGGTATGCCTAAAATTATATAACGATTATAATGTGTAAACGCGTCTTTCGATGGTAGGTTGTGGGATTTTTGTCTGTTATCCGTTTATGATTATAGTCTACCGTTGCATTTTTTCCCTTTACTTTCGAGATAACTCGGTATGTGTGCGGTGCCATTATCTGGAAGCAAAGTTTGGGCGTGGTTGCGTGTTATTTCGAATAAACTGCGACGAACTCTCAACTAATACCGTTGAGGGCAAAGATTTTCCTCCGAGTAATATTTTGGTACCCACATAATATATCGTCTATCTGACCACGTAATATGAAAATACTTGTCTGTATTCTACAGAATACGGGTATATACCTTTAAAACGGTATTTTGAGTATAAATAATGGTCACGTCGAGGAGCGTTAATACGTACATAGTTTGATCCGAAATATGTGGAATTTTCAAAGGTGGTGCCGTACTCGTACGCGGTTGTCGATTCCTATCCGCTCTTGATGAAGAAATGAGAATAATTTATACAATTTTGGTAATTGTTGTACTTCATTGCGTGAGGGAGAAATATATGCTCTCGAATAGAGAATATTTTAGTGATTTGGCCGTCGGATAACGAGACGGTTAGGGAAAATTCGTTTTCCGTGTCTTCCTTTTAACCGTCTGAATAATGTTGAGAAATTTCCGGAAATTAGACGTCTAGAACGAACTCAAAAAAGCCGCTCACGGCTCGGATAACATTCACGCCTACATGCTCGAAAACCTCCACCCCAAATCGAATTCATCTGATTTTCTGAATTACGGTTAAAGATATCGAGGGAAGGGTACTCCAATGAGTAACTTTGAGTTGCAGATATTTCAGAAAAAAACTTTCGGTTCAAAAAACCATCTTCTAGCAAGATATGTTTCAAAAACTTGCTTTCATGTCTTGGTCTTTGAATCGAAAGCGCTCGCAATTAGCTCAATCATTTTTTTCTGCGGTATCGGCAACTTAAAGGTATCCTAACCTCCCCTCGTTACCGTCTCTCTTTCTTCAACACCATCTCAATCCAAGGCTCATACCCTTTCGCCTAGGAACGGCCATCTTCTGCCCAATTCTACCCCCCCCCCCCTCTTCGCCCTATCACCACAACTATTGTTCCAGGTGAAATCTATAAAAAAATCTGCCACACATGATTATCCTGGTTTCTCGAATCTAGACCGACATCCTATTTCCCACTCAATATAGCTTCCTAAATGTCGTAATACTGTACAAGCTATTTCAGAATCATTCTGTAATAATTCGCCTCTTAACACCATTTTTCTTGATCTACAGGAAGCGTTCCCTTTTTTCGACGATACTGCATTTCCTCTGAAGAATTTTAAATAGGCTTCCGCGGGCATTTGTCTTTCGCTCTTCCCTCCTCCAGTCAATTGCGATAACTTACCTATAAAAAAATTCTGCATTCAAGGTTCAATGACCTTTTTCATTATCAGGCCACCAGAGAGAGCTCAAGTTCAATAGATATGTCTGAGAAAGTCGCGCGGATGCAAGAAATTGATTTCAGTGCTCTTAGAGGTCTGGCTGACTGAAATCATCGTCCAAACTTAAATTAAATATGTACCACTATTCTGATAAATCCGCAGGTCACGAAATACGTACTGACTGTTTGCTGCATTCTGCAAGTGGGAAACTTGACAGCTAAAATGGATTGCCAGCAACGTATTTCAAAAAAACTAGGGGCAAATTGATTCTTGTCCTTATCGTCTAGCTTTGCGTTGTACTATGCGAGAGTGATTTTCTTCCCGGCTTCTTCAATAGACTTTCTTCAGGACATCTCATCATGAAGTACGTAAACAGCTGCCTCTATGACCCGTGTTTCAAGATCTTTCCTCGATATGGGGTTCAGTAAAAAAGCTGTTGAAGGAGCCGGGTTGCCCCTTTGTCACTTCTTACAGTTTAAAGGATGACAAGCTTAGGTTTTATCTAGACCTTTAACCAGAGTCCATTTGTAGGAGGAGCTTAAGAAAAATTAGGGCGGCCGAGCGTAGAATGATTCTTTGTTTTATTAGTGGGCAAGTTGAGGAGGCATCCTCAGAAAACGAACGCATACGCGTTCGACTATTATGACGTCATCATTCTCGAAAAATGTCCTCGATGATGATGATTTAGGAGAGGCACTTGTGGAAAAATTTCGACCTGTAAGCTATATATATATGATAGGAGGAGCATTTAGAAGAATTTCGACCTTTCTTGGAATTAGACTATTTTTACCGCGGGAACTTGGAGAGGTGTTGGAGACTTAGACCACTTTTTCTAATTTGGATTTACACCACACGGCGCACGTTGTACGGCAAATTTTTCGAAATACCCCCTCCTTTTATGGAATATGTTTCTTGTTAAAACCGAGCTAAGGAATGACCCGTGACGTCATAATCGCGACATCATAGGGACTTCTCTATGATGTCATCGGATTGCAATTTGGAAGATATTTAGGTATTTTTGTCGAACTTTCAAATCAAGTAAAATGGGGAAATTTAAACTATTTTTAATTTTTGAGAATTTTGGGAAATTGATCAATTTTTGGCATATTTTGGTCTACAACTCGGCTCAAAAAAGTCATCGTAGGTTGGATAGGAGCGCTAATTGAAGATAAAATTGAGATACAAATTGCATATATTTGAAATATACGTCTGTTTCGCGTTCTCACGCTAGAGCCGATTTATTGCGAACTCCCATTTAACTGGTAAAATCATTTTGATGTCCCCCCCCCTACTATATGGTGAAAGGGAGCTATAAATGATAAGCGAGAAACTTGGAAAAATTTCGACTTTCGAGCTATATAATGATGATGAGGAGCCATATACGAGTATGAAAGGAGAGGGGATTGAAAACTGTCTAACTCTCGATCAGACTTGATGCGTCCACTCATAGGACTCTCCGTTTCCCACGGAACTGCGAAGCTTGCGGGTTCCCCGGAAGCGAGTGCTTTTGGCTACGGGGGCTCTTGACTTGTCTAGGGGGCAGAACCTCCTTTGGCTCCTTCCCGTTCGTCACGAACCTGGTTTCATCCGAATTTAAAGTCTTGAATAATCCTGAGCGAAGCCCAACATAAGCTAAAACAAATTTTATCTTTTTCATTCAACAACTCATTTTCAATTGTTTTGTATTTCATTTTATTATTTTCGACCAAAATTGTCTTCATTTTATTCAATTTTTTATTTTTCACTTATTTACTTGTTCATTTTTACATATTCCGACTCTCGGTTTGTATTCTGTGAATAAAACTGACTGTCTGAGACTAAAAGATCTTTGTTACGAGCCTGTGTGCCAACCTCCTTTTTCAACTAATATGGCACGTAGTTTTGACGATTCAATTGCTCTCAACATAGGCTAAACGTTTGTTACCCTTCAAATTTAAGTCTTTTTCAAAGAAAACTTATTTTTTCTCCTCATTTCTTGAAAATAGACACACGCATCACCAATACTGGAGCTGCATCATGCAACAAATAGGTACAAAAGAATCTTCCATTATCTGAGAAAAAATGTTTGTTTATCTCATCATTCTCGTTTGAGTTGGTCTCGAAGCTCGACATTTGCGCACCGGAGTAAAGTTATGGATTTTATTTCTCAAGTTTTACTTTAGATCTAAAGAGAATTTAACCTCACCTCAACTAATGAAATCAAACACTTGAAGCTTAAACTTCTGAAATTGAAGTTAGAGCTTCAAGTTGAAAAATTGTTCAGTTTACCACCGTTGTGCACCTTAGCTTATGGTTGTTGCAAAATATGTAGGTATCGCGAAAGAAATACTGCTCATTATTTCAGATACTCAATTGTTCTACAATGGCTTACAAAAATTCTTAGAAGAGAGATTTGAAAACGAAACCAAGAAGTGCAAGGAAAATTACATAATGAAGCATTGTGTTGGTCGAGGTTTTTGAGTGAAGGCTAAGCAGTTGATTTCGAATTAATTTTGATCGATCGCAGTAATTTTAGTTGTTAAAAAATTTTAATGAGTTGTCGAATTCAGCACGAAGCTCAAATTTTTCCATAGGATCCCACTTAGTCAATAGATATACTCGTGAAGTATTCTCAAGTTTATTTTTTGAGCGAGTTCAGAATTTATAAGAGCCTCAATCTCGTTCACCGTTCTGAACTGGCGCATCTCAAACTCGATGACAACTTTGACCTTTTCTAATGCAAAACCATTGACTACGTTGTCGTAATTCGCTGTGCACCTTGAGCTTCCTCACTAATTACCTAATGAAAATGCTTTCAAAAGATTCAGGAAAATAGTCTCAGGTGAAGAGAAATTGGGAGGAGTTTCCAAGATCTTATAGGTTCTTATAAAGTGAAGAAAAAATGATGATGATAATACTGTTGAAATAATGAAATAAACGTCGATCA
Source organism: Aspidiotus rigidus (assembly GCA_035079385.1). Classification (NCBI taxonomy): domain Eukaryota; kingdom Metazoa; phylum Arthropoda; class Insecta; order Hemiptera; family Diaspididae; genus Aspidiotus; species Aspidiotus rigidus. The sequence goes on from JAVHKY010000026.1 coordinate 3,052,445, forward strand.
AATTCGAAACAGGTGAATAGATCTTATAACCCGACCATAATCGTCGAATGTTTCATCCGCGTGACGGATGAACGGATGAGAAAAAAATTAGCGTAATCGAAAATGAGACATTGACGAACGGGCGTTGAAGAAAAACCACTTTTTCTCAGTCAGTGACTCGACTGGGTTCGCTCTATTATTGCGATGGTCAAGAATCGTTCCGGGTAAGAGTGCCATCTGTTGTTTTTCTTCCCCTCGCTCACGAATTTTTCTATTCGCGTCTAACTACATCCTCACATCTATTTCTTTTTTAACATTTTTTCAAACTGCAATATACTCGGACCATAAAGTGACACACTTTCGGCGTTAAAATCAAGAAAAGTTAAGAGCGTGAAATGAATAACGAATGAGTTTTTGGTAACATATCGAAATCAGTGAATTTGCGAAAAAGTTGCACGTCCACATCGCCATTCGTTACGGTCGATATTCCGTCGAGACCAACAGCAGTTAGTCATTCCGTAACTCATCACAATCACCTGAAAATTTACGAAGTCCTTACACACGTTTTTGCGAAATTGGAAACCAGCCAGTAATTCTTTGGTTTCAAAATCATTTTCGCAATACGTATAATTTTAACACGGCTAAAGTCAATGTCGCATTCACTTCTTTGTGTGTTCGTTGAACTACCCTTGAACCACTCCCTAAATAAGAGTCTAATGGGTCTCTTGGTCAATTTTACGATTCTCGAATAGTTCAGTTTTTCAAGATCATTACGTATTTGAATTACCCTTGGAGCATTCCCTAATGAGACTCTGACCAAATTACTCCGTGTGAGAGGTTTCAGATATTTCTTTAAGATCAAAACGTACACTAGCGAGTACAATTCCTCAACATTCGAGGTATCCTCACTTTAAATCCTCCTTCAGAACTATCACCGTCATTATTCGCAAACGTCCTACAGTTCATAGTGCTACAATCGACCACGATGTTCACTATATAGACTTACCGTGAAAGGAAAATGAGGAGGGAAGAAAGGAGCCGACGTGTCACGGAATACCATTTTCCTACACAAAACACGTTTTTGTTCTCGTCGTAAAAAATCTCGTATGCATGTATTCCAGACTATATTTCGAATAATTTCGTTAATTACATTCTGCATAATATATACGTGAACTCCCTCGTTAGAAAAGTATTTCTAAGGCCGGAAGCGATGTAATTACTACGCGACGACCTCAGCCTCATCATTAACATTTTGAACGAGTCAGATATAGCGGGCAACGCGACGGAACTGGAAAAAGACACACTGGAGTTTGCCGAGGAAAATGATGCTAATTTCATTACTTGCGTGGGACAAATTTTTCTAGACGACTTCTCGCACAAGAAAAAAAAAAAACGAGAGCGAAAACAAATTCCGAATACACTATACCAATATACTCACCAATCCACAAATTAATAATTATTCTCCCTGAAGGATTTTGACCACCCTCGACGTTTCACGTTATAAGAGAACGTTCGTCAGTCACTCGCGAACCAGAGAAAAAACGCGCACAAATTCAACCTTTCAGAACGAATTTATCGAACTCGCAGAAAAAATCGCGAACTACAGGTGCCAGAGAGGTATACGCGCCAAATTAATTTCGATAAGTTTTTTTCTAATTTACCCCAACACATACACATTCACGAGAACGCACGCAACAAAAGTACACGCGGGACGTATATTGCACTCACCTAAAATACGTTGATGAATGTAGAAGAACGTGGATGCGCTCGTCGTCGCGATCGCTATACTCAAACTGGTTCGCTTGAGTAGACACGCACAGTGCTACCACTTAACAGAAATGTTAGTTCGTCGAGGGTGGTGCTGCTGCGAAAATTTTTCCATTCTTTTCTCAGCGTGATTTCACGAAGCTCGAAATTATTGTCATTGATGAAGGCTATTATAATGTGAAAAAAAAAGAAACGCAGTGAGAGTTGAAAAAAAAAAATTCGATATCCTTCCTCATAATTCTCACGTATCAGGTGAAACTAACAATAATATTTTCGTTTATGTATGGTTCGCTCATTGTAATTGCCAACGGTTCAGAATGTGCCATGGGGATTGAAATCTTGTCACGAGATTCTTTTTCAATGTTTTGCAGGATCAAATATTGAATATTTTAATAAATATTCAATATCGTGTATTCGCTTAATGTCGGTGGGTCTTAAAACCCAAGACTTTCTCCTTAACAGGTATCTTAAGAGTTTCTCCTTAGCAGGTATCTTCTAGTTCGACCCTTATAACGATCCATATGTGAATGTTTACAGTTCTGAAGCTGACTCATTTGTCGAGGAATGTAGTGAGATGGGTGAATTACAAAGGACGTGAAATGCTTTCACCACTCAATTTGGTATGACTAACCATGTAGATCTAAACTGACTTTCTTTTTTACACGGATGTGTCTTAAGGATAGGAATTTGCACCACGGAATAGACATCACGAACTGATGACGTCATCAGTGACATTAATATACTTTAAGGGCTTGAGAAATGTTTCAAAGTCTTGAGCTATATCAATGAAAGCGACACTTCAAATATATCGAGGACGTAGGGGACTGCTGAATTTTTAGCATTAAAATAACGAATGACTACCGTCGATTTGTGAGTCTTTCAAGCAAGAGACATCCTTCTCAGTGAGTCTCGTTTTCATCGTCTCTTGCAACATTTCGTGTGTGAATGCAGGGGTGTCGTGAGGCCATTTTCATGAAGATGATTTTTCGTATTCGTTTTAGGGGGGTACAAACAATTTTTTTTTTTTTTTTTGCTATTAGAAATTAAAGTTTAAGGGGGGGTTTCTTCATTGGACAAGGGAAATTACGGCACCCCTGGAATAGTGCTGACTAATTTAGTACAGTCAGGTTTGAAATCATTCTGAGACGAAATTGCGAGACAAAAATAACATTACAAACTGATGACGTCCCTTGATTTACTTTAGAGGCTTGAAAGGAAATTCAAGGTGTATATCAGTAAGAGAACTTGAAATAATATTTTCTATCATCGAACAATGTATGATATTGGGGGACTAAACTATATTAGGCTCTACTGCAGTGTTTCTCAAACTTTTCTTACATCGCGGCACATTTTTGACATGTTTCATGTCTTTGCTCTACCCTACCCTGATTTCGAAATTTGCGTGCGTCCGTGCAAATGACTTTGGGACTTGGAAAAATGTCGAAATCCTGATCCCTACCCTGATTTTGAAATTTGCGTGCGTCCGTCACTGATTTCGAAATTATGGGCCGTCCGTCCGTGCAAATGACCTTGGGACTTGGAAAAAACGACGGCTCCCTTAACGAAGTTAAACGAGGAACACACGGAACTTGTTTTATGAGTCAAATGGGATTCGGTATTGAAAATTCAAGGAAGCCTAGACCTAGATAAAGCTAGTATGAAGAAGGCCTATACCTAGTCTAAGCCAAAGTATAATATAGCTTGAGAGTCTAAATTTTTCTCGAATCTCGAGCTATCTATGATAGCTCGAGAATTGAAATTTTTTCAAGTCCCTTTCATATCATATATGGCTTGAGAATCGAAAATTTTCTAAGTCCCCCTCCTATCATATATGGCTCGACAGTTGAAATTTTTTCCAAGTCCCCTCCTATCATATATATAGCTAGAGAGTCCAAATTTTTTCCAAGTCCCCCTCCTATCATATATAGCTAGAGAGTCCAAATTTTTCCAAGTCCCCTTCCTATCATATATAGCTCGAGAGTCGAAATTTTTTCTGTCCCCCTCCTATCACATATAGCTCGAGAGTCGACATTTTTCCAAGTCCCCCTCCTATCATATATGGCTCCAGGGTCGAAATTTTTTCGAATTCACCCTCCCATCATATATGGCTCCAGAGTCCAAATTTTTCCAAGTCCCCCTCCTATCATATATAGCTCGAGAGTCGAAATTTTTTCCAAGTCCCCCTCCTATCATATATATCTCAAGAGTCCAAATTTTTCCAAGTCCCCCTCCCGTCATATATGACTCGACAGTTGAAATTTTTTCCATGTCCCCCTCCTAAAAATATAGCTCGAGAATCGACATTTTTCTAAGTCCCCCTCCTATCATATATGGCTCCAAAGTCGAAATTTTTTCGAATTCTCCTTCCTATTATATATGGCTCAAGAGTCCAAATTTTTTCGAGTCCCCCTCCTATCATATATAGCTCGAGAGTCGACATTTTTCCAAGTCCCCCTCCTATCATATATAGCTCGAGAGTTGAAATTTTTGCTGTCTCCCTCCTATCATATATAGCTGGAGATTCGACATTTTTCCAATCCCCCAACTATCATATATGGCTCCAGAGTCGAAATTTTTCGAATTCCCCCTCCTATCATATATGGCTCCGGAGTCGACATTTTTTCTGTCCCCCTCCTATCATATATAGCTCAAGAGTCCACATTTTTCCAAGTCCCCCTGCTATCATATATAGCTCGAGAGTCGAAATTTTTTCCAAGTCCCCCTCCTATCATATATATCTCAAGAGTCCAAATTTTTCCAAGTCCCCCTTCTGTCATATATGACTCGACAGTTGAAATTTTTTCGAATTCTCCCTCCTATCATATATGGCTCAAGAGTCCAAATTTTTCCAAGTCCCCCTCCTGTCATATATGACTCGACAGTTGAAATTTTTTCGAATTCTCCCTCCTATCGTATATGGCTCAAGAGTCGACATTTTTCCAAGTCCCCCTCCTATCATATATGGCTCCAAAGTAAAAATTTTTTCGAATTCTCCCTCCTATCATATTTGGCTCAAGAGTCCAAATTTTTCCAAGTCCCCCTCCTATCATATATAGCTCGAGAGTTGAAATTTTTGCTGTCTCCCTCTTATCATATATAGCTGGAGAGTCGACATTTTTCCAAGTCCCCCAACTATCATATATGGCTCCAGAGTCGAAATTTTTTCGAATTCCCCTTCCTATCATATATGGCTCCGGAGTCGACATTTTTTCTGTCCCCCTCCTATCATATATAGCTCAAGAGTCCACATTTTAACAGGGAACCTGTTTTATGGGGGGCTATTTGAGAAATCTGCCGTGCGCCGTGCGCCGTGCGCCGTGCGCCGTGCGCCGTGCGCCGTCCGCCATCCGCCGTCCGCCGTCCGCCGTCCAGTGGAAAACTTAGAAAAATTTCGACTCTCGAGCTATATATGATAGAAGGGGGACTTAGAAAAACTTCGACTCTCGAGCTATATATGATAGGAGGGGGACTTAGAAAAATTTCGACTCTCGAGCCACATATGATAGGAGAGGGACTTAGAAAAATTTCGACTCTCGAGCCACATATGATAGGAGAGGGACTTAGAAAAATTTCGACTCTCGAGCCATATATGATAGGAGAGGGACTTAGAAAAAATTTCGACTCTCGAGAAATAGAACATAGGGGGGGGACTTAGAAAAATTTCGACTCTCGAGAAATAGATGATAGGAGAGGGACTTGAAAAATTTCGACTCTCGAGCTATATATGATAGAAGGGGGACTTGGAAAAATTTCGACTCTCGAGCTATATATGATAGGAGCGGGACTGGAAAAATTTCGACTCTCGAGCCATATATGATAATACCAAATCTCATTCGAATCATAAAACAGGTTCCCTGCGTTCCTCGTTTAACTTCGTTAAGGAAGCCGTCATTTTTTCCAAGTCCCCCTCCTGTCATATATGGCTCGACAGTTGAAATTTTTTCCAAGTCCCCCTCCTAAAAATATAGCTCGAGAGTCGACATTTTTCCAAGTCCCCCTCCGATCATATATGGCTCCAGAGTCGAAATTTTTTCGAATTCTCCCTCCTATCATGTATGGCTCGAGAGTTGAAATTTTTTCTGTCCCCCTCCTATCATATATAGCTCGAGACTCAATATTTTCCCAGGTTTTTTGCTGGACGGCGCACGGCAAAGAAATTCACTTCTTTAGCTGTGAAGTAGGCTTCATTAAGTCATACTAGCTTTAATTTAGGTCTAGCATATGCCTATGTTACGCTAGGCTATACTTGGCTTGAACTAGGCTTAGAATATGAAGTATGACAGATTACTCTAGGCTTCTGCTTCCTTCCCGTTGATGGATTTGAAATCCTCGAACTAATCCAGAAATCTGCGAATCCGATTGTGAAAGGGAGGGAAAGAAGAAATAGTAAAACGGCACGAACAAATGACGTCACGTATGTTGATGACGTTACAAAGAGGTTTAACCGGTTGATGTCTTTATTGTGCCTTTACCCGCTATCGAAATTATTTTGTCTCAACTGGTAGCTGGATTGAGCAACTATATATAAAAAGGTATTAAAAATGATCTGAATTTATTTGGCTTTACCGGGATATTTCTTGTATTTTGAGAAGGGAGGGTGGGGGACAGGGATTCAATTTCTACTCGGAGAAAGGTCGAGTTTATTCTCAGTTTCTCCACTGTGAAGGATGCGTAACTAATATAATAGTATGGTAAATGTATGTCCTGACTGCTGTCTTCCTGTGATTCTCTTCGAGTTCGAGAAAGTGAACTGTGTCATGGTATAACTACTGTGGCTCTAGTCGAAAGTCACTCCAAGCTTTTCCTTACTGAGGGTGCCTATTTCCTGTTGTAATTGGTATTTTAAAGTTTTCACTGATTGAGCGTAGTGACGATGCCCGATCATTTGGTCCCAGTGAACTAGACGGTCTGTGGACTCACTTTTCGGTCAAGACTCGACCCAAAATCGCCGTCAAATTTGAATCGAGTTAGTTCCACCCAATGTTGACCGCCACAATCGATTTAAAATGACAGGAAGTCGACTCTAAATCAGTTGCTCCTTCTCATGAAATTGAGTCGACCCTCGGTATTATAAATTGATGTCGACTGAAAATCGAAGTCGTGCTTTGGTCGATTATACGTCACTTATTGGCAAAAGGTTTGCAATCGACGGCAATTTGGTAAGGTTTCAGAATCGTGGTAAAAATGAGTCAGACAAATCGGCATGAATGAAATTTACGGCTTCGAAATTTCGCATACGTCTTATTCAAAATCTTCACACACACACACACAAATCGTCTTTTGATTTTTTGTGCGACAGTGCACGTAAATTAATTACTGCAAAATTGAAAGCAAATTACGGAAATAGCGATCAATGTAATGATTTTTCGAATTTTATGTCAACGGACTTCAGAACTTGCAACAGCAAATAATCTATGATCAATCATACAGTGTGTATATTCACTCTCAATTTTTTAAGAAGAAAAATCTCTGATTCATTTTTTCCCAGAATCTCAGTAGATTAACAGTTTTTGCTTGGACGTTTTCCATTGTATCACTATACAACGTGATCAGCTAATACTCGTCGGACACCTTTCTTTCATTTCAATAGATCGTACTCGTAGTTCACAATGAGAGGTGTAGAGCCACGACATGCTCGCAATGAAGACGTGATTCGAATTTCATGTTGATTCGCATAAAACATGACTCTAACGGTCAACTTTCGTTCTCATATTACAATCTCGCTCATATTCGTCAGCACAAAACCCACAGATCAGTACAAGTCAGCATAATATACGATAACCGCGCCGGTAACCTGTAATAAAACTAAACAATAGACCGTCTTCGCTTCCTCCCCTTTTCAAGTATCGAAAATACGAACAACGTGACTTAATCTACACATCAAAACGTGTAGTTTCGAGGGCGTAACTATTTCTCCTCAAAAACTGAACCCAGACGCAGGAAATCTATTACCTACCTGCGAAAAATATCGCAAAATGAATGGGATGACACGCGTGATTAGAGATCTAAATAGGGATCGAGTCGGCAACCGCAGAGTGCAGGTCTAAAAGGTATTCACGTTCAGGTATCGGAAACAGCTGACGAAATCGGTCCGTGCATACTTTTACTGATGAGGTAACGTTGCCCATGGTGGTTCGACCACGACCTGTCCAAAATTGGAGAACAGTTTAAATTAGGCGTAGGTACCTGTTTGAAAATCATATATCATAAAAACATCTATTTAATTCGCATATTGGTGCCGCGATATTTTGCAGATTTTCCTTCATAATTCTTTTCCCCTTTTCATCGTACTCAATAAATTCTATACCCGGGCTAAAGCAGAAATTAAAATTTCACTTTCGTTCACATTTCTTACAGGTACTGTTCTACAATAGTCTGATGTACCGCACGCTTCCAAGTTTGGATGGGAATTAAAATAACTGTATCGGGATTATTTTCAGCGTATACCGGTATATTTGTAAGGCGTTTAATCTTTTACGAGAAATTTACACCGTAATATATGGCGCAAAACTAGTCTACTTTCGTAGCGATATTTACGAGATATATGGTAGACGTGGTATAATTAAATTCGTGAAAAATAAATTGTTCGCGAATTATAGCAAGACTAGCACCCAGACTAGACTTACCGGTCGGTATCTTGATGAGACCAGAAATATCTTCGTCACTAATTCAAGGACATCGCGCCGGTGAATGTAGAGATCTTCCTGTGCTGACAGACTCCAGTTTTGTTGGGACTTCACGATGATGTGGGTTCTTCGTCTTCTCGTATATAACGAGCACTCTTTCCATTGATGCTAATGAGTAACTTTTCCAATTCTGGGTTACAACGTGTGGCAAAAAAAGAGTACGATGTACGAGCATCTTTATCTCTTAGTTAGCGGCTACCGCATTGCAACCGCTAAAATCGTAATTACTTTCAAAAGAATACGACGAAAAGTAAGTAATACCAAATTAGAATGAATGAATAGTTTTCTGTACATATTTCTAAACATGTAAAAACCGTGTTGACGAACTAAGGTAAAGATCGGTGAACGCTGTTCGTAGCTAAAGAACCTGGGAGTTTTTTCCCCGTACTTCTTTCCTCTAGCTGTGTCTTCTTTAAACCATTATTCCTTCGACAGCTGTTGTCTCGAATGTTCCTTTTGGTTTCAGGAATCATTAAGGAGAATCACAAGCCACCTTAAGAAAACTTTAATCGACTCTCAGTGGTCTGAGGTCATGTAAGTATTCCCTGCAGAAAGAGGAGCGTTTGAGAATGCGATTCACCTCTTTCTACAGCAGTTCCGGTTGGCCTGACGAGCTCCAACTTTACCAATAATTATCAAGTTATCAAGTACTTAACTCTTCATTACCATATTAGGCCTACCTGTCTGCATAAATATTGATGAAAATCTCTGTAGATGTGTACTTCCAGCAAACTCTCTCCACGTAAGACACATTAGTAAGGAGAGACCTTTTCGATGATGAATACAATAGACTGAATAAGGCAACTTTGAAACTTTGAAAATTCAAATCAGCTTCCTAAAACTCTTCATTTTCCCCAAAGTTCGAGCCTCATACGACTGATCAGAATTCTCTCAAGCCCAGCGCTCAAATTATTCTATGTACTTCTCTTATTCTAAAACCATTCGCGGAATGACTATATAAATTTCCGGTATACGTTTTTCCTATGTATCAACATACTCGTACTTTATTCATGTGCCCCAAAATTGAAGAAATTGACACTCGATAGGATTTCTTCTTTAACTCCTAATTATCTTAAGTTCTTTAATGGAGGGGAGGATTTCAAGTCCCTCTGTAGAGGAAAGGCAGTGGATTATGCGATCGAGATCAGAGCCAAAACTTAGTGCTTCATTTGTGTTTCTGTGTTTCAAAGTCCTATAATTTATGCTTCAATCCTCTATTCTCCAGAACGGGTCACAGTTTGGGGTCTGTACAAATATTTCGCAAAGTTGATAACAGTGTCCAAATTATTTGTGCTATTTGGGCTCTAATTTCTCATATTTTTTACTCGTTTCCTTACTCTGTAAAAACGAGAACAAGAAAGAGTCAAAGGATAATGTTGTTCAAGAAAATGAAATTTACAGTACAACTATTTTTGCAAGAGACGAAATTTGAATTGTTTAGTATACCTAGATGAATGTTTTTTCAGTTTCAAAGCGTTAGGCACGAAATATTTATATCGAACTCAACCCACAAATTCTTTACAAAGGGGAGGGGGTGTCGAAATTGACTTTGAAAACCCATATTAGTGAGAAGAAAAGAATAATAGGCTACCACTATTTAAAAATGAGCCAAATAAAACAAATTTTTTAAACTTTAATTTCCTTTTTCCTTTCTTGTTCACTTTTTTCGCTCATCCAAATTTATAAATGATATTTCAGAAATATTTCTCTTAAATCAGAAAATTTCGAGTTTGGACTTGGAAAAGAAAAAAATTTTTTGGAATGAGAAATCGTCATTCTTCGTAATTATAATTATGATTTTTCTCTTGAATATTCTAAATTTTAATTCATAATTTTTCTTTGAATCTTTTTTCCATCGGCGAGGCGATACCGTCTTATTCATCAGGCGGATAGTATCGGCTCTTGACCAGAAAAGTTTACATGCGACAAAACAAACTGCTAACGAGTTCTAAGGCTTGCAGAATCAAATCAATGAAGGCACAGTGTTGGAAAATAATCTCATGCACGACCATTGTTATAGAAGATTCTTTCAGCTTAAGACATACATATCAAGTACCTACGCTACGTATCCACCAGAATATTTATTTCACTTTAAAATTTTCGAAAATTTATATCCTTGGCCACCTTCAAATATGAGAATTTCAACAACGATTTTATTCATTGTGGTCAGAGAACTTTCGCAAGTGGAAAAGTTCTCAAACACGTGGAAAAATAAATATTTATAATAAGAATTTATTTGTATTCGCGTATGTCGAACGATTTTGGTTTAATAATGTGGAAACCAATCAAGTGTTCCCCTGGTCTTTTCCTCTTTGATTAAAATCCATCAACAGTTCTTAAAACCAGTCAGTTCACGGAATCCATATCATCCGAGGCTTGTATTATACTGGAGCTAAGCTGTGCCCTGCTACGTAAATATTTCTCCAGGAGCTTTACAATCGGGCAAATTGAACATTGCAAGAAATGTAAATAAGTGTACAAGAATAATGACGTCCATTCAAACCAGGCAGCGCTGGTATTGCGTTGCAGCGGGGAGAAATTGTACAAGGTATCAAAACCATGGTCCTATATATTATACATAGGTCTGGGAGAAAAATGAAAAAAATGAAATATGCCACGGCGGACTGTAATTACAGGCCGGAATAGTAAAACCGGCAACTGCGCAGTAGGTGAAAATTTTACATGTAAAATGCCTCTCTCGCGAAAAATTCAAATCAACTCTTTTAGCTATAAAATTTTAAGGGCAACAACTTTCATTCTCCCGAATTTTTCATGAAAATCTATATTTATCTAGATATTTCCAATATTTTGTCCAACTCCCATATATGCCTGTGTTATGTTTCACCTACTGCGCTGTTGTCAAGTAAATCACCATTCCGGCCTGTAATTAAAGTGGGCCGTGAATATGCTAACTCTTGATGTATGAAGCAGATTCAGATTTTTAACATCTCACAAAAAATGTTCATAAACCACTTTCCATAAAATTAGAGGGAATGATGAAACCTCCAATTCTGCTTTATTCAAGATAGAGTTAGGCCTATTCCAGATCAGCGCTTGTATCTTTTTCTCCATGCTTGTATTCATGGTCCAGCTTTCACAGCCATACATGAGAGTCGAGAAGACATAGCACCGGAGCATCCTCATTTGTAAGTTTACGCTCAGGTCTCGTGCAGTGAACAGGTTCTCCCCTTGCCTGCTCAATTTCTTTTCTTATTTCCTTCTTTGTGTCTCCGATTTCATTGAGGTTGGTGCCTCAGTATCTGAAGTTGGATAGCTGGTCTACAATTTGACCATTAATCACTATCTCAGAATCAACTCGGTTTTTCAAAAAAACCATGAGGGTACTTTACTTTTGTTTTAGATAGATTTAGTGACAGTCCCTGCGCTAATTCACTGTGTTGAACCACATTATTCATTATTTTGTTGACCTAACCATTATTGGCTTTTATTCAAACCGGGCATCCGCCAGGATCGCTAAGACGCTAACAACGTGCGCAATTTGTTCAACATCAGTAATGGTACTTTTACCAAAATTATAGCGTGTATAGTCTGTTCACGTTAAGAAAGGATTTTTATAAGAATGTAAATTTAATTATTTTACACGTTTATTAAAACATCCTAATGAATTTTCTTTCTTCTGTAACCAGGGCTGTCTGTTCAACCCATTCTCATTGGACAAAAAAAAAAAAAAAAAATTCATAACGATGTTTCAAAAATCAAAATGTTGAAAATTTGAAATTATAATGAAATTTACCTTCTCAGAAAAATCCTTTCTTAACGTGAACAGAATATAAGCCTTTCACACTTCTGCCGTACAAAGTAGAACGGACGTATATGCGAAAACAACGATCACCGAGACGAGGCGTTCGGATCAATGGGCTGTATGTGTGATGGTAACGAAGCTTCGTATTCACATACCACTACTATCACAGTCGATTGCATATCAATGCATATACGTCCTTTTTTGGACGTATATGCATCGCGAGGTGAAAAAATGTACTGTATCTGAAGATTGAGCACTTATTGAAGAAAATTATTCGAATTATCGAATTCTACGTTGAAAATTACTATGAGTGATCAACTTATGCGATCTTAATACCTTTTGAATACATTTTTAAATTCTTTTTGATACTTTTCCGTGATCGTTGTTTTCGCATATATGTCCGTTCTACTTTGTACGGCAGACTTGGCGTTTGTTTACATTTTTCTTATCATACACGTAGTCATATTATCAAAATGAGGAAATTCAGATTGAAAAATTGACAAAATTTTTGGAAGTTTTGGGCGAATTTTTATTTTTGCTTCTTTATGGGATGGTAAAATGTAAATATAATCCACAAAATTACAAAAATTATATGAAAATAAAAAGTTGAATTTTTGTTTGACTACGAGTTTGATAACAAATCAGGCAAACGCTTATATTATCCGCATTAAGAACCCGAAGTGTGAAAGGCTTATAATAATATGGTAGAAAAATTAAAAATCTGGAATAGGACTAACTCTGCTTATTCATATATCAAAAGTTAGGCATACCTATTCCATTTTTTCCATTTTTCTCCCATACCTATGTATAATATATACCGGTAGGACCATCTCCCCGCTGCAGCGCAATGCCAGCGCTGCCTGGTTTGAATCGGACCTGACAGCGAAAGAGTCGCTGCAGGTGGCAATGTATGGAAGCTAGGCCCAAAAAGGTGATGCGGTATTATAGGATAGGGCTTTTCCGTACGTGTCGGCGCATTGCATACGTATTCTCCTACGTGTTATCAAAATGGTAGTATTTCCAACATTGCTCTTATGGTAAACTACTCCACAATGAAAATGAGTATGCAATCCAGCAACACCCATAAGAGCAATATTAGAAATACTACCATTTCAATAACATGTAGGAGAATACGTATGCAATGCGCCAACATGGAAAAGCCCTATTGAATCATAATACTTTCCTTACGGCAAAAACTAGGGTTTGCAACCGAAATGATTTCAAACGGTTAATGGTTATCGGTCATACATTCTCAAAATTTGAAAGGGTTATCGGTCAAACAGTCAGAAAATTTCCCAGAAAATATCGGTCATAACTGTTATATTTGTTTTATAACCGCTATAACCGTTTTATTTTTGAAACGGTTAACGGTTATCGGTCAAATGGTCTTGAAAATTTGAAACGGTTATTGGTCAAACGGTTAACGAACTTTTTTAACAGGGAACCTGTTTTATTGGGGGGTAAACTGAAGGAAAATGACGGGCGCCGGCCGCCGGGCGCCGTCCGGCAAGAAAAAGGGACTTAGAAAAATTTTGATGAAGTGATAGGAGGGGGACTTATCCTCTCTGCCTCATGCAGTATATTATACTAGGTTTATACTACGTATTATACTAGGCGTATACTAGGTCTAAGCCTCCTTTATAGGTACTAGGTCTCTCTGCTTCATGCAGTATATTATACTAGGTTTATACTATGTATTATACTAGGCATATACTAGGTCCAAGCCTCCTTTATACTAGGTCTAGGCATCCTTCATACCATAAGCTTACAATATCTTTATCAATAGCTTATACTAGCAGTTTGTCCTAGCTCTGTACTAGGTCTTAGGCTTCCTTTATACTATAGATCTAGGAGGTCTGTATTAGTGGTTTTACTAGCTCTGTGACGTCATCAGATAGTGATGGCACGATGATCGTGACGTCACAGATCTCCATCGTGACGTCACCAGATCGTAACGTCATTAGATCGTGTGAAGTCATCAGATTATGACGTCATCAAATTGTGACGTCATCAGATCTCCGAACTGGGAACCTGTTTTATCAGGGGGGGGTAAACTGAAGGAAAATGACGGGCGCCGGGCGCCGTCCGGCAAGAACAAAGTTCACTCTACTTGAGACGACAAAAAGCAAAAAATGACACTCACATGATTACTCCCATAAAATAGGTTCCCTGTTTGCCTCAATTAACAGAGTTAATGAAGGCAATTCCGAGCAGCTATAACTGTGTGGGCTGCGAGTTTTTTTGTTTTGGTTAGGTATTAACTGTTATATTGCAAACCCTAGCAAAAACAAAATTTTCAAACTTTTGAGAAATTCAAGACCGCGATGATTCTATCGAGCCAAAAATTATCAGCATGTCTTCTGGTAACCTTTAGCTACAAGAAATTATAATCCTCACCTCATTTTCTACATCAGATGTATTATTTTTTATGTAGCCGAATTGCAGGTTCACCTTCTTGGCACACGACTACTAACCTGCCAAGGTGCCAAGTACCACTACTACACACATTATACATGTAACGATGCTAGCGCGCGACCGCTCTGTCAGGTCCAAATTCTTGTTCTTACATTTCTTGCAATCACAATGACGGTCCATGATACCTGATCAGAAAGCGCCTTACTCATGGAATAACAGGGAAAACTTACATTCTGAGAAATTGGAGCTATTTTCCATGTGTGATGAATATTCTTCTCTAAATTTTGTTGGTTTAGGTCATGGTTTTTTGGCTATAAAATGCTGAATTTCATACCTACACTCTACAGTCGAGTGTGTAGGCAACTGGGCCAAGTGCTGCTTATTGTTGGATTTGCCTCTTTGCAAAAACTAAGGCACTGCAGGTATGTGCATCTTTCAATGTAAACAAACGAAATTAGCCGGAGGCATAGGAGTAGTGCTGCCCATGGGTGCTGCCTCCGGCTGATTTCGTAAAGATGCACATACCTGCAGTTCCTTACAAAAACACAATCCAGAAAAGCCGATATTGGACAAAAGACAAAATAAAGAATGCTTTACTGAAAAACTAGTAAGTATGATAAATCAATAAATCATTAAGGATTTATTGTAGAAACTAGATCAAAACTTACCATTATTTTAGATCTCAACTAGCTGTACTTAGCTTATTTGAAGAAAAGAGGGATTTCTTCCTGGTGATTGTTGTTTTAGATAATAATACTGCAGTTCTGTCTGTCAGCATTGCTGATCTGTTCATCTGACTTGATGACTGTCTTGCTTTGACTATATACTTAGCTGAGTCCATAAAAGAGGTATATAGTCAAAGTTGTCTTGAGAAAGTGCAAAGTGAGAATCAAACTTGAAATTACGCCATCTGGTGATTAAAAAAGTAATTCCAGTTAATTATTAATTCCAAGACCGATAAAATGATAACAAAAAAATGGAATAACAAACCGCTCAGTAAAATAAGGCGCTAGAGGTATTCTCAAGAATGTAAACAAACACGTGATGTGGTGGTAAATTTTAGTGAAGCGGTTCGACTTAATGCGAAATTGCATTAAGTCGAACCGCTTCACTAAAATTTAGCACCACATCACGTGTTTGTTTACATTCTTGAGAATACCTCTAGCGCCTTAAGTAAAATACTGATAACGTAACAAAATTATGGAAATTGAAGTTGGTCTCTGGTTGAGTCGTTGAGAGATAGTTCTTCAAAAGAATTCTATAACAGATTTGTCGTAGGATCTACCTTTGTTCCGATTATTGATAATTATTCTCATTCTAGAATAATAATTCAGGTACCAGTAACCACTTACCTACTTTTTTTTTCCTTCCTTCCACTTACCTGATTATCGAGTGCCAGCGGACAGTCAGAGATCAATCAGATCCTTGCGGTGGAAGATGGAATTGTTGAACTTCATTCTATAGCTATATGTTCTTGCTTATGAAATTGATGGATCGCGGTCATAATGTTCAATTAATTCATCCAGTTTTTTGTTGGTAAGATGTTCAATGATGACGAAATATTATTTTGACAACGTTAAAAATTCATTTTTTCTGAAAGTAAGCACGTTCTTTAGTTTAATTGATCAAATCGGCAAAAGAAATTCTGTATATAACTTACTCGACTGGCGGCCGCTGTGGAATAGAATCTTCCATTTCAATCTGATCAAAACACTCGTGGGTTTTTGCCGTAATGGATTCTGAAAAAACATCAGGAAAAGAGGTTGGTAAATCACTAGGTACCGGTAGGTAAATGAACTAAAATAATTTACTTCCTACTATTCTTTCGAAAGTGTCTTATATTTTGCGAATATTATACTTACTATGGAGGGTATGGGTATAATTGTCGACTACTACACATACAGTCATGTTAAATACATTAGTAACTTTACCTTTGGTGGATCGCATCGTTTCTAAAACACGTCCTCATATGGGGTTGGGTTATGTCATTTGGTCTTTAAAATAAACTCGCTATCTTCAACTGATTTATTTGATTAACTAATCTACATTACGGAAATATTGGGGTTATCATATAAATACTGAGTATCATTGTTACCTATTTATTGTTACTTTTCAAGAATTATCAATTATTCGATCATGATTGATCCACGACTCCACGTCCAAGTCATTACCATTGATCACCCTATCGTACTTGAAAAATATGTATGAAGGTCCTCCGACCTAATCTTCCTCCCTTCAACTTACGTTGTTGAATAGATGTACAGTTGATTCGACTAGAAGGTAAATAGGTAATTCGTTGAGATGTGCTCTCAGTTTTTGAATGAGTTTTTCGAATCTTCTAGAAGTTAAATATCATCAGCTACCAAGATCTGTGCGACTTTTCGAGTGACATTATTTGATTTTGTTTCTTGCAATAAGATAATTAATGAATTTCATTAATTTTTACAGATTTAGATGAAACGAGAACTGTTCAAGATGGCTCCGGACAAGATTAAGAGGGCGAGTTGATCATTAAAGTTCGGTCGGGAACAACGAACGTAAAAGTAATAGGTTCAATTATTCCTCCCAACACTCTTTTGTAAACCAACTTAGCTGCCATCCAGGATCGAGTACCCAGCACAATCTCTCTCGCCGATGGTTCAATGAAAAGGCAGCAGAGTACGGGGTAGAGGAAGAAACGTTTCATTTGCATCACACATGTCCTGTAAGTAATTAGAAGCACGTATTATTTTCTTTCAAAGTTTTTCTCTAACTCATTGATTTCCCCCCAACAAATTTGTATCGAGGAAGAATTCGTTTTATTTCCTTCCAAAAACCAAAACGCAATACGAATGTCACGAATGCATTCTAATGAAAATATTTTTTTTCCCGGCGCTAAGCACGTGTTATATTATTTTAATTTTCAACAAGGAACGTGTCGCGATGGGCAATCAGCTGGTGGTTTCGGCGGGCTAAATATCGGTAACTCGATACAGACGACTTCTGGTTTACTCCTGATTATCGGTACTGGTACATCCACAGTTACAGTTTTCACTTCTGGACACGGCATTTTGAAAGGCTCCGTCTCGAATTTCACGCAACAATCCACATCTTGTATCGTAACTCTGGGTAGTTCTATGGTACACTCATTTTGGAAAATTTTCGGTGATATCACTTTAGGACATGGTTTGCAGAGTGGTATATCCAATTTCTTGTACCTGACCGCGGTGGAAGTACACGGTTTCGTTTCGACCATCGGATAATGTATTTCAACACATCTGTCCGGAACTGCGCGACCCACTGGCGCTGTCAGAGTTATGGGTTGTCCGCATGGTTCTATGAAATTGGTGTTGGCATGGATCCGTGGTCGTTGAATGTATTCGCAAGGTTCGGGACATTCGCACGCCTTTGGCAGCTTAATTGCTCCAGTGTGTAGGGGTGGCCTCTGCGGTTTTTCTATCAGACATATATGCGGAAGGTCTAACGTTTCCGCTGGGGGGCATTTTTTCTTACATTTATCGCTGCGCTTTGCCCCTGATGGCATTGTGTCCGTGCAAAGAAAGTGGCGTGGAAATGGAAAGAGGAATGTGGTGAATTGGTAGCGTCTAGATCGTTCATTTCCTAGCAATCATAAATACTCATTGATTAAGCAGGAAAATATTTTATTTTTTTGAAAAAATGAGGAGGCGAAGAAAATAGTGTACTTCATGCGTACTAATCCGGTAAAAGACCGAAAAAGTGTACAGGAAGTTTGTTGTTAGACGTCCTTCTCTTCGTCTTCCCGAGTCCACTAAGATAAATGTCTAATTACTTTCAGTGACCTCTTTATCAATCTTGATGTTTACGTATCGACTTACTTGTGACGATTACAGTCTCAGATAGCGAGAAAAATCGATGCGAAACCACAGTCCGACGACTGTATTATCTGACTCGTATTCGGAGAACCCCTGTCAATGAAGTACAGGATCGTAAACGCAACTCAATACTCTGTCGACGAGCAGTCCTAAGTTCTCATTTTTATGTTTACGCTATTGTACGTTTATCTATATATTCTTATTTCTGCATCTATTTTCCGTATCGTATAGTTTATTGTGAGAGGAAGATTGTGATCGAATTAGACTTATTTTTCTTTAGAGAACGTCGTACGCACGGTATCTTTTTAAACTAGGTAGTGAATTCATTAGTAAGATGTGCTTGCAATTTGTGCAATATTGCGTTAAGTAAGGTTTCGTGGTGTTAATAATTCTTTTCATTACGAAGTATCTTTCATTTCTTATCAGGATTCTCTCCCGGTGACTCGATTGCGAAGTTCGTCGGATCGATTTCAATTTTCATCGTTTCTTATGAGGCGGCAGATTCGCGGGATCTTATTCGAAAGCAGAGACTGTCAAACATGGTCATTATGGGTACCGAGCTGACGAGAGTTCAATGGATAGCAATATTCACGACGGCCGCTGTCAATATTTTTTGTGCTGCTAGCGTTTCTATTCAAGCGCCATTTTATCCAGCAGAGGTAAACTTGCAATTTTCGGAAAATTTCGTGTATTTTTTAGATAAGTACACCTAAGTTGAAAGTATTGTTAGCGAACGAAGAGATTGCGAAGTCGGTCGTCACTTTTATGAGAGGATGCAAAAAGTAATGGTGAATTTATACAGAAGTTTAAGGTGTTTTCTGAGAGACGATTGATTTCTTAATGGATACATAATTTAAAGAAAAAGTGTGGTCATTGAGCAAACTGGTGTCAGTTATACCTGACTTCCCCCAGAATGTAATTAGTTTTGGTATGGATTATTTTTTTTGGGGCTTGGTTCTCTCTGTTATAAAAAGTGTATGAAGGTGATGCCGAAAATATCATGCGCTTCAATTTCGCGGATATTTTAGTGCTTGTGGCGATGTCAGATCGCTGATTAGGGAGAGCATTAGCTACTTGACGCGATTTTTTCGGATATATTAAACTGAAATCGATGATTAGATGAAAGTTTTTTTTGGAAGGTGATTATTAGTTCCTTTCTTTGTATTAAATGCCTTCTTCAAAGAAAAATCCCGTTCTCATGAGAAAGTGGGTTGGACCATTATCAAGGTTTTGTTAATGATCATCGATCGAATAGGTTATAGGGTACAAAATTTTAGCAGTATACGAGTGATACCTAGGAAGCAGGCTGTAGTTCCACTTGACATACTACGACGTCCTCGGGTGTATCGAGAAGACAACAGATTTCGTCATCACTCTGCTCCCAACAATTTTATTTTTTCGATGAAGGACACATCTTATCTTACCAGTATTTTCTTTGAATTCTTTTGCTTGTTTTTTATTTGTTTTCTATCCATACCTATTTTATACTTTTGATTACGTAGGATATATGACGTCCGAGTTTAATGAAATAATCGATAATTAATGAAGAAAGATTCTTAATTCTTATACAATATTGTGGGTAATCGAAAATTCTATTGTATACCTATTTGTTTTTCCTTTTTTAGGCTGAACGTAAAGGTGCAACAGCCACGGAATATGGAATCGTATTTGGAACTTACGAGTTGACCAATTTTTTTGTTTCGCCGTTGTTTGGTAAAACTGTAAATACGCGTCTTTAGTATTTTCTTATACTTCACAACTATATGAACGTATATATTAATAGGCCTACTTCTAAATGAACCATTTCTCTTCACTATTCCATTCTATCTTCAATACTTCGATCTTTTTATTTTGTCTCATAAAGAAGTTATATTCTTGATATTCAAAAATTTCCTGCTTATCAGTTCTTTATGTCAGCAATTTGCTAAAATTCTGACTATGCTAAGTAAGGATTCGCTGCAAAATGAATTTTTAGTCTATTTCGAAACTTTATTTCGGAAACAAACTGTACCAATAGTTCAGTCAGGTGAACAATATTCATCTTATACGATTCCTTCAGTTGATGTATTGCTGTACTTGTTTTTATACAGGTGGAAAAGTATGGAGTCAGGCCCCTTTTATCGGGTGGAATGATGGTCAGTTCATTAGCCTTAATATTGTTTGGGTTAGTATGAATATTTTCCACTTTACCGTCCTCTTAAAACACTCATCAAGTGGATGTCAAATAACGTTTATTTTTATTTCTCCTTCGGTACTTCTAGGCTTTTGGATTACGTCGAGCACAGAGTATACTTCATTGGTTTATCCATACTTCTGAGAATTTTAGAATCTGTGGGTGCTGCTTCGGCTGTTGTCTCAGGATTTTCATTGATAGGAATTATTTTTCCCGATAATGTTGCTACAGTATTTGTGAGTATGATCTAGAAATCCAGTTCCAAAGGACGTTGTTAATTTATTTTATGTTTTTCCCTGCAATTCTGTACGCGGTGGATCCATGATTTCAACTAGAGAATGCTAAACACTATCAAAATTTTTTCTTAATCGTTTCTTCTAGCAAATCATTGAGTCATTAGCTCTGTCTTTTGATCAAGAAATCGATTTAACGATTGTACAAAAGGCATTTTGTCTTAAATTTACCTTGTATTCATTCATGCTGTTGAAATATCTAAATAATCTGATTTTAGTCCACGTTAGGTGAGAAAATGAGTGTCACTCTTAGCGCAATTACCCGTTTCAGTTCTCATAGAGGACCACCATCCCTAAGTGAGAAAACAGTAAAACTGCCCGTTTGAATTTTATAGCGATCGTTTCCAGCCTCTGCTCAACTTGTACAATTAATTTATAAGAAATTATTTTTCATTCGTTTCTTCATGTTGTTCAGCTATCGAATTCAATTTACGACCCTCTTATTTCAGGCTACTCTGGAAACATTTTATGGAGCTGGATTTATCATAGCTCCCACTTTCGGAGGATTCCTATATTCGGTAAGCGAATTCCCCTGCATCGCAATTTCAATTTTCTTTTAATTATATACTAATGCAAATTTCAAATTTTCAGTATGGTGGTTTTCCGTTTCCGTTTATGTGCGTCGGAATAATGGGATTCATCATTTCATTCTCAATTTTACTACTCTTACCGAGCTCAACGGAGCCTCAAAAAAAAGAGAATTGTAAGACTAAAATAATGAATTTGTACTCCACTCTCTCGAGAACTTCTTACTTTTATTAGTAAGAATGTTATAAACGCGCAGAAAACGTTATTTAAATCTTACGATCTCCATCAGTCAACCGAATTCTGATTCATGTTTCTTTTTGGACCAAAGAAAAATTGTAGGCTTCATTCTCAGATTGATTTGAGTATAACAGCGAACAAATAATTATTAGAGCCTATTACAAATATTTGCCATCTAAAAACTATATCAAATGGAATATTCCTAAATTCTCACCGCAGCTTTTACTCCCTTTTTCCCTGATGTTTTAGGAAGACTAAAGAAACATCAGCGTCATTTTTTTTGGGTTGGGAGAGGTAAAGTACGGAAGAAATAGAAATATTCAGATCTAAATTTGTTCGACCAAATCACTCTACTGCGTTTCTTTCTACGACTTTTGATCTTCTTAAGCCTTCCTGAGCTCTTGAAAAAAAAAATAAGAAGAAGAAAAAAATGAGGAAGCATGTAAAACTAAATTTATCCTCTAAATACTCTATGGGGCAATAAATTTTAGCCAAGTTGAATTACAAGTTGTCAAAGATGTGATGGGTGACTAGTGAAGTCACTAACCTCATATTAGAGCCTTATTTATTAAAGAGCAAATTGGTCGGTAGTCACGAATTTTTTTTAGAAGCCCCTGACAAGCATAAGTCTGTTTTAAGAACAATTTGATATAGACATTTTTTGTACGAACTTTCAGATAAAGTGATGGAGGCCCTGAAAATACCAGCAATCGCATTGAATTCGATATGTACTATGATGTTCGCACTTAGCATGGGATTTTATTCGGCGGTGTTGGAACCACATTTGCGCCAAGTGAAAAATCGTATTCAATTCCCGATCGTCTATTATTTCAATAAATTTTAATTACTATTCGAAATTTTCAGTTTCACTTATCAACTCAAGTAGCATCATTGTTCTTCACAATTATCGGAGGAACTTACGCGGTTGTATCACCATTCATGGGCCGATTAGCAGATAGAGTAATTCAACCGAGCACCTTAGTCATTATTGGGTGTATTTTGGTTATTTGTAGTTACACTATCATCGGACCAGCTCCATTTATACCTCTTCGTCCGTAAGTCTGTTCATTTCATTGATCATTGTTCCAGTGTTTTCGAAGGAGAAACTGAGATATGATCAGAATTGAATGATTACCGGTACATCAGAGAACCGCGAGAAAAAAAATTCACGTTGAAAAAATATTGAAATAATGTATTATGACTTTGGGCTTATACTTTCCTAGTTTTGGCCAGCTACCCTCACCCTGTTTGCAGTAGGCGAAGCTCAAGTCCTTTCTGCGTACATCCAGAGTTTGGAGATCAGAATTTTTCCGAACTCCGAATTCTCTCAATCATTCAAGGTCACTGTAGCACTGGCTCCTCATAAAGTCCTTCATGGCTATTCCTATATATGGCTCAGAAGCGCCTATCGCCTCTCTCTTATACCTACAGTTCCTTTTATTTATAGTTTCCCTAAAACACTGAATTGTTCAGGTCATTAGACTCAATAGAGTCGTTGCGGTCCAACCCAGTTCCTTCCAAAGTCCTGCGTATGGAGGTTGTGGGTCGAAATTTTTGATGCTTGTGAGGTGAGTCAGTCCCGTTATTGTGTATCGAGGAATTAAGAGTGGATACTGCGCAATCAAAATTAGAGTCCGTTCGTCGTTCACAAACGTTACAATTAATATCACGCACATACAGCCTAATGACTATGAACTGATGAGAAAGTTTTACTATCTAACGACCAACTGCTCAGGTGAATTCGGAGAACTCGATCATGGTACGTATCAACGTCACCTTCTGATGTTCTTCACGAATGTGTCATCATTGCAGCAACACCCGTAAAAATTGACCAGACACAATTATACAGGTGACTAACGTATCGGAATTCCCATTTATCGGTCGGTTTCACGTTATATACTCGAGACTACAAACTTTCTCAGTGAGTAGGCAGGCTTCACTAGCCCACTCGTCACAAGAAAGTGAAAACTCTACCTACGTTGTCGTTGATTCTTTATTCTGTTATTTGTAAGTACGTTCCAAATAAGAGTGCCCGCTTTTGATAAGCAATCGCCCATATGCGCTGTTGTCAAAAGCGGGCACTCTTATTTGGAACGTACTTTAATCTTTTTAGAGTGACGTTCCGTTTGTATTATTGAAACTATCATACATTACGCAGTGTCTTACACACAGAGATGTTGCACGAAATTCACAAAATTCTTGTTTCGCTATTTATTTTCGTTATCTTGCAATTTTCTGTTGAAACGAAATTACTTTCGCCTAACTTTCGTTTCTTTATTTAAAAATTTTATTATTTTCGTTTTTCGTGCAAAATGCATTGATTTCACTCAGACGTCTCCAATTTCGTTTCGATATTTCCTTTTCCAAAATTTTCAGTGACGGAATTATTTTCGTTTTCGTTACTGCATTTTGTTTCGTTATTTCAGCCCAAAAAATTTCGTTGATTTTGTGATTCGTTTTCATGTAACATCTCTGCTATCGTGCACAGTGTTACTATATTGCTATAAAAAATACATGACAATTTTTCTCACTTTTCTTTTCCACCTTTTTTTTTTTTTTTTTTCTCATTTCTGTCAGAAAATAACTTCCATACAATCTTTATTCGCTAGAATCCACCTCTACTAAAAAACTCGAGCACCTTACTTATTTTTCTCTTTCGAAAACTATAGCTCCGATCAAAATCATGGGAAGATTTACGACCATTAATATTGTGTTAAGTATTCCGATTGAAAATATTATTGCACCTTGATTTCGAACGGAACGATGACTGCTATAGAAATGTAGAAATACTGCGTGTTTGTCGTTTGTCTGTTTAGTTTCGAGGAAAAATATGATCCCAGATTTCGTCCTGGCATATGCTGTAGCCTATATTCGAACGTCTTCTTTGGTTTGTCACCGAATCTTCAAATTAGGTTACAAGAACGAGGATAACCAGATGTTCACAAATATATAAGAAAAGATTACTTCATAATTTTCTCAATTTTGCCTGCAAACAAGAAAGAAAAAAAAAAAAAAAGTAAACGTGGAATGAAGATTGATCGAGTATGTTTGGTTGTTGAAAAAGCATATAACGTGATCTAATGATTGAACTGACCAGGCTAAAGAGTATTTTTCAGTAGGTAGACGTACCGTACCTCTATTTATTTTCGTGGGATATCACAACAGTTGAAAATTGTTCAAAAGTCGATGAAAGTCGTACGGTATTTAAAAATTTTTGCGCTAAATATGTAGAACCGTTTTCCGTTTTTATAGAAGATCGCGTTTTCTCGTTTATGATCATATTTACCTAAGTACGAGTAGTAGCCGAAACGTGATGTTCGTTCTAGATAGATTTGATTAACAATATAGGTAGCAGAATCAACGACGGACTATAGATACTCTAAGGAACTATGTAAGATTAAATATATGCGCAAATGATAAGAAAAGGACCTTTGCCATGCGTTGGTAAAATATCGAAGGAGGAGCAGTTTTGAAAGGTCGTGAGAGAAATTTAAATATCAAAAGTCGAATTTTGGTTTAATTAGGAAGATTATATCAACAAAAGCGAAAAAATGAACGAGTTCTCCTTTAATTTCGTTGATAGAATTCTTATACTTATTTAGACCTAATGTTTGATTTCTAAAGTTCTCTTAAAATTTTATTAGCCTGGTACTTAAATTGTTCCTACTTATTCGGCTTTAAGAACTTGGTGACAGTTCTGTTTTCATCACTGGAGCATAGGGCCGTCTTAAATATAGTTCCTTAGATTCACGTCGTGGTATCAACGCTCCGCAAGGAACGCTTCGACTAAGTAGGCCTAAGTATCTTGAATTCAGCGCAAGAAACACTCTTAGACACAACCTCGTATTTCATTTCATTGACTTTCAAAAATTTTGAATTGTTGCTTCGTGATAGTAGGTTCACTAATGCGGTTGAATACTTTTCTGCCGTACGAAGTTAAATTGATGCGTATATCCAAGTCGACGATCAGTCAAACTGTATCTTTTGGACGATTGGTGCGAGTGTGTGAATCGTGATAACACACTACCGGTACTATTACTTCATTGATGGAACAACAGGGAAAAATTCAGATCTTGAAAATTGGAACTTTGTTTCACGTGGGATGAACACACTACTCTGAATTGTGTTGAAATGAACGTTGGATATAAGTACGTCAAAATTTTGATGTGTATCTAAACCACGATCCAAAAACACTAATATTGGAAGGAGGGATGCTTGTATCAGAAAACTGGTGCGATAATTGGATTTCTCGTTGAAAAATAGTTCTAGTAACACACATTTACATCTCAATTAGCCGTACAGGGCTTTTCCATGTCGGCGCATTGCATACGTATTCTCCTACGTGTTATTGAAATGGTAGTATTTCTAACATTGCTCTTATGGCAAACTACTCCACAATGAAAATGAGTATGCAATCCAGCAACACCCATAAAAGCAATGTTAGAAATACTGCCATTTCGATAACACATAGGAGAATACGTATGCAATGCGCCGACATGGAAAAGCCCTATTAATCTTATTTTAAGAAAATATAACTTCTTCCCGATCGTCGATTTGGATGCGTCAATTCAACTTTGTATGGCAGTTTTGATAAGATTAGTCGATGAGTAGGCCTAGTAACAATATGGGAAATAAGGCTCATGACATCACTTACTGCAGGCTATAGAAGAAATCTTATTCTGTTGATCGTTATTTTTCTGAAAGGTCATTTCAATTTTACACTTGAGGCAGAAGAGAGTGTTTAATGATGATAAGATTGTTCTGTTCAATGATCATCAACCTCTGAAATCTTTTCCTCTATCGCCCTTGTGGTGGATGCTGAGATTGACGTCTTTCTCGAGCGAATGTCTACCTATCTATACACCGATTCCCCGTGATGTCAACATCTTTGATTTTGATTAAATGCTTGTTCTCTGCTGCTGGCTTTGGGGCAGCCATTTTAGAATCCCATAAGAATACACATGAATCGCTTCAATCATTCACTAGTATTCAAAAACAAGAAGTACGTTAGCACTGGAAGCTACATATTTAAATTCCACAGAACTTCTAGATTCTGGATATAGATCTCTCCCGATAAACCAAATCGACCATCACTATATGGTCGACATTGGTTGGTTTTTGGTCGTACGACTGAAAAAAGACCAAATATTATGGTACCATCAGAAAATGGTTGATTAAATTTTTGAGATGAATCGACCAAATTTTGTCTATTCATTTCAGTTGATTGTTGGTCTGATATTATTCCTACTAAATTTTGATCATATTTTTGGTTGATTTTTGATCACTATGCGGAATACATTTTGACCCATTTTTTTTTTTGGTCGTTATAATTGTCAATACAAAATGGAATTTTTCCTCGTTTCTTAGTCTAAAATTAATATTGTATTTATTACCTACTCAATTTTGACTAAGAATTTTAGTCGATTTCTGGGCAGATATTTTGGGAGATACCTTGATCCATTTTGAGTAGATTTTTCCTCAACATCTACCGGTACCAATGTTTTTACTCTTTTTTTTTTAGTTTATTCTCATGCAAACCGCAGTCACTCATTTTTGCCCAAAATTTCCAGTAGGAATGAATCAACTGTCATATTGCTCGCAAAGTCGCAGATAAATAAGATGTTTAAAATAAAATTTTAAAATTTTAAATTAATATTCTTAATAATAAAATTGTTCAATAAATGAACATATCCTACTAATCATAAAAATATTAGATTCATTATATTCAATTTGAGGTATTCCAACAGGAATAATTAATAAATATAATTTTTTTTTTTAATTTTAATTTTATATCAATTTTATTTTTTGAAATTAAATTTCAACTTTATTTAAGAAGTTTATAATATAATATTATTTTGAAAAAATGAAGATCTTATTTAAATTTTCTTGATTATAGTTGATTTAATTAAAATTAAATTTTTTTTTTAGGATTATTCATTTAATAAAAATATTTATATTAATTTTCAATAAAAATTATTATGAAACAACTAAAAACATTGAAACTAAATAACTTTTTATATCATTCAATTTATTTAACATAGGCTATTTGATCCTTTAAATGAGAATGAATTATTTAATCATTTCAATGATTTTAAATAATAATATTCAAAACTTAGTTTATTTATGACAAATAAAAAAATCAATAAAAGATAATTTTTGAAGAGTTGATTTACATAATAAATTAACATAAATTAAATTGATGAAAATTAATTTGTAAATAATAAATTGATAAAGAACAGTAATTACTATTATATTTATCAATTGAATTATAATTATTAAATTTAAAATTAAAATTACATAATAATGTACAAATTTTATAAATTAAATTTAAATAATTAGGTACATATAATATATAGATTCATTTTAAAGAATTATTTAAATTAAATGATTCAATTTTAATTGGTATAAATCTATGATAAATTCCACAAATTTCTGAACATTGTCTATAAATAATTGAAGGTATGTTAATTAATATTGTAATTTTAGACCAAAATCGGGCTCCTTTCGATATAATCCTGCTAACGAGATTGCTATGTTCATTTCTTTCTTCTCTCACATGAGAAAGCCTTAGATATGGACTGGTTTTTCCTGTCGAAAATTGTGGTCTGTCAATTTCATCTAACTATAGACCGTTTTATGGCGTCTCTATTGCCCAAAACTTGATTGTTCTGCTTTGTCAAGAGGGGTCTATTTGTAGTGGTCCGTTAATATCGCTTGAATATAGGCTACAATAGACTATTTTATAATCGTCTACATTGCCCAGAAATCTACCAATCTTTTTCGTCAGAAGAATTCTAATTATGGTGGTTTGTTGACAATGATTAAATATTGACTATGAGAAAATATTTTATATCGTCAAGGTTCCCTAGAAATCGACTCTTTTTTGGTCAAAAATGGTCAAAATATAGTCAATTCACCTACAGATCGACTAATTTCTTCATTCAAAATTTTGTCAAGTTGCTTTAAATGTGGTCTAAATATGGCAGGGAAGAGCGGAAGTAAATCGACCGAAAAAGTTGGTCTATTAATTATTAGTCACTCATCAGAGCGCCCCCTCAGTCTATTTGTGGTCAACATTTACTGAAAATCGACTGAGATATTTGACCTATCTGGTTTATCGGGCTAATACATAAGGAACATCTTGTTTTTGAGTATCTGTATGTGATTGAATCGTTTCCTGTTTATTCTTACGGAAATTGATTTCATGATTGGCCCAATGATCGTGACATCGATAATAAATGTGGATACTTTGACTCACTATCGCTCACTGTTATCAACACTGTGACGTCACCGGGGAATTAGTCTATTGTCTACAGTCCATAAGATACGTGTCAAGAGCTTCTTGCCGATCTGCCCGTGCAAGTATACATGCCCAAGCAATCACTGTATTTCATCATGTACAAACTGCAGATAACTTGGGTAGTTTACTGTGTATGGTTATGTGATAACGAGCATATATACAATAGTCGGATCCAACATTTCTTTCCTGCGTTTCTTGGGAGAGTTGTTCTGTTGTCGAGGGTTAGAGCTGTATTTTTTCTTTTTTCACATCCCAGTCTTCAGAATATCATTGACCTTCGCAGTCAGTGTAGGTGACTTTATTAAGCTTTTTCTGGAAAGCGCAAGTAGATGAGAAAGTGGCGTGTCCAGGAGAGGGGGGAGGGGGAAGAAAACTCCAGAGATGATTTATTGACTCATCCCCTCGTCTCCTTCAACGAGCTTAAGAATGTACGTAAACCATGTGACTTACTTTAATAACTCGATCGCCGAGCTTTATTGTTTTAGGAGGTGGCCTGGGAAAAATTTGAAATTTGGAGTGATCATATATGACGGAAGAGGGAGGGAGTTAGGGGGGTTTAAGATATCATGAGTAGTACGAGAGTCAGTTGCAGAGCAAGGGATGTTCGAGAATTTTTTCACCAAGATAACCTCAACCATTGGTGGAAATATTTGTAGAATTACTACTCTTCTTTTTCTTCTACTTTTTGGTTTCTACCTCAAAATTCCTCAAAGCTTTTCTCCCGAAGGTAAAATAGGTATAATATCTGCTGTACGATATTTATCAAATTGAAACAGACAAAATTTTGAGAGCTGGCTGGACTGATGATGGTGGATGAAAGTTTTGAAATGAGGATATGAACATTTTGACGGGAAATTAAAACCATCTTTTTTCTCGCTCCTGCCGTAATTACATTATTGATCATATAAGTTATATTACGATTTTTTTTCAGAACCATTCCTGTTTGCATCATAGCACTAGTCATAGAAGGATTGGGATTTGGTGCGGGTAATGTAGCCACATTTACAGACGCATTCAGATCGGCCAGGTATGGATAAATACTGTATCGGTAAGGTTGTAAAATACATGAAAGTCTTGACACTTGGGTATGACGAAAAAATGGGGCAGTTTACCTTGTTCAACAATTACGGTCACACATAATTTTAATTTTATATGTACATTTCAGTCAAAGAGTTCGTCAGGCTATAAATAACAGCCAGTGCATCATTCCCGATCAAAGAACCAAAAAGTCCACTATGATCATGAATCCAGTGCTTCCCCGATTGTACGGCTTTCCAAAAGATCATAAAGATGATATACTCGTGATACCCATTATCTCTTACGTTTCATCTCCCTTTTATCGCCTCTGAGAATATTTTAATACTTGCAAAATAGAGGATGTTTTTTTTGTACAGAAAAAAGTGTATTTAAAGAGCATCATCAGGAAGAGAAACGCACAAAAACGTTCTTTTTCGTTTCTCTTCCTGCTTATGATGGAACGTAGTTTTGAAGAGTCCACCCAACTTGAAGAGAATCACTCGCAAGAAGACGTCTAAGAACGTCGAAAAGTCAGCAGAATATACTATATAGTTTTTACATTACAGTGTAAAATCTATTGTGCGAGCAGAGCCAACTCTTTTCTCCTTTACATTTGAATGCTTGGATGATGATAAGTGCGGATGTTGACAAGGATTCATATAGTATACACATAAAGATAGAAGAGGAAATATGACGAAAAAATCGCCTGACCCAAGCGAGAGTCGAACCCAAGACCTCTCGTTTTCTTGACGAATGCGATCATAACTCAGGCCCTATAAGATTAGGTCGTCAAATTTCGCTTTCAGAAGGAAATTCCACCTTATGAATGAAGGGGTCCGAAGACCGCAATATATTAGGCTGTTACAAACGCACACTAAAGCATAGAGGAAAGAGCCACGAATCCCTGGAGGGGGTAGGAGCAGGAAATTTGCATGGTGGTGCTGACGCGTCTGCGTGAGCCTTTTTCATCTCATTCTTGTACTTTTTACACCTCTGAAGTTGAAGTTGGTCGATTAGCTTACACGCTTAGAAGATTTTTTTTTTACCAGTCATTTACCCTATAATAAATACATTTGCAACTTTGTACTCATCTCTTTTATTTATTGCATTACAAGAAAGTAACTACATAATTGATTTTTTCGAATTAGGGAAGCGGGATATCCGAACGCCGTTGGTACTTATGGTCTAGTTTCTGGAATCTGGACGTCTGCATTCGCTTTAGGCGGTTTTATCGGGCCGAGTGGTGCTGGTATACTCTACGACCTTTACGGATTTCGGTGGGCGACACAGTTCGTATCGGCTAGCTTCCTGTTACTGGTAAGTGATGGTGTGAAGAAGTATTATGTCAAATTATATATTTGATACACACCTCTTAATTTTAGTACGGGGCTGTAGTCGATCTCTCACCGCGAATCCACAACAGAAGACCATTTCTGCGGTTCCATTTCCTCCACCGCACCGCTTGAAACAACCGGAATTTCTGATCATTGCAAGGCTCTTAACAATCTCTCATCGTGAGCACACAACAGATAACGACTATCGCCCGAAATTACAAGAATTTTAGCAAGTTAGCCTGGCCTAATCAAACACAGGGTCACAGTCGATTTCTCAAAATGAACTCACTGGCAGGGGAAGGGTGACGTCCTATTTCATACTAGGTTTATAGTAGGTCTAGACCTCATTCATACTAGCTTTATACTAGGTCTAGACTTGCTTGGGTTCTCAATACCAAAACCAATTTCCTCGTTCAACTTTGTTAAGGAAGCCGTTGTTTTTTCGAAACTTGGACAAGTTATTGTCTCATATCTGAAGATGGGCACCAACAATTTTTTCGAAGATGAACTGATAGTAATTCCTCAGTGCGTTTCCAGTTGAGTTAATACAATTCTGTAGGTTAAGCTTAATCTTATTGAAATAACTAGCCGCTTGCGGCGCGCCTGGCGGCTAGGCCTGCGGCGCCAGACAGGCTTGCGCTTCGAGCTCGCAGTAAGGCACGCCGCCGATGGATTATCACAATTGCCCTGGCTGTAAGAAGCCTACTACCTACACGACAGAGCGGATTTTTATGTTCCCACTTGCCACCCAGTTCACTGTTCCCACCAGTACACACTAACACATACACAATTCCAAACTCAATCAACAAACAGCCCAGTGCCATTATATTTTTCAGAATTTCTTTAAAACTTCACTGAATATCACAACAGCCATACCTAACCACTTTCTCTAATAATAAAATTCTACTGGAACTGGATAATTCCATTGATGAGTGAATTATTAATCAGCGTGTATATCATTTTATACAATCAAAGATCATGTTCTGTATTCATAATTTGAACCACAATTCTACATATCGATTCTACATATATCGTAGGTATTTAGGCAATTGATCAAAAACACATCAAACGACTCCTGCTATTTGGATAATATTTTTTTTTTAAATTTCGTTCCGAGATTTGTAAGTAGGTTAAATCTCATTGTTTCTCTTTTGATTTAGAGCATGCGAGTGTTTCAGGATCAAAACGTAAGAACCTACAAAATACTGTAGTTCGAAATTTCATAATTCTCAGAAAGCGATCGAAAATCACGTCTGTAATCATTATTCGAATCACGATTCTATTGATGCAATCGATCAAGAACACATCAACCTACTTAATAATCCTCTTTTTCCTGTTAATGAGTAATGATTCACTTGCGCTCTTTCATCCGATCGACTGACTTCATTCGCAAAAGAAAACACAAATGCAGGGCGTTTATTTCGTTCCAAATTTCATAATTCACGAAAAGCCGAAGCTAGATGCGATCACGAATCAATAATACCCAGAGCATTGCAGCCAGCCAAAAGCCGAAAGCTAAAGCCGAAAGCCAGCTGTATTATTCATGTTTTTTCCAAGTTGAAAGCCAAAGCTATATTTTTCAAGGTCGTAAGTTTAAATCAAAAGCCGGAGTGTTTCATCAAAACAGCCGAATGCTAGAGCCGAAAGCCGAAAGTCAGCTGTATTTCTTAGGTATTTCCAAAGCCAAAAGCCGAAGCCAAAGTTGTATTTTTCAAGGTTCTAAGTTTAAGCTGAAAGTCTAAGCTGTATGATACGGCTGCAATGCTCTGGCGCGAAGCGCCACAACATCTCGTACCGTAAGACAACACGCGTTTGGATATGGACCATATTTTTTCGTAACCCCACCTCAACACAGTCTTATCCCAGTTTACCGTTTGTGTTCAAAACAAAAATTAACTCCATAAGAAATACACAGGTTGTTTCGATGATTTGTTGATATTTGAAAACAAAAGATGAATAAAGAATTACAGATACATTCATCAATACTTCAGAACTTCCAGATTCTAAATATGAACTTTTCTTGTCCTATTTTCTTCTTACATTTAAATAAGAATGTGTGATCGAAACGTTCCCATGCATTTCTTATGGGAATCGATAGTTTGTTTTGAACGAATACGGTAAACTGGGGTAAAATAAGGTGCTTCACAAATATGGGTGGGGTTGTTCATGTTTTCAGAACGTGCCGACGTCACGCCAACACGCATAATATGGTCCATAAGCGGCAACGATCACGTCCTATGAAGATACACGCAAAACGTGATGCGTGCCGCTTACGCTTATCAGATCTGTGGACGCGTTTTTCGCTCATTTTATACACGTTAGCGCAGTCCATACAATATATAGTCAAAGGTTCAACCTAAAACAACGAAGTGATGATAATGAGGCGCTAGACATCTGATGATGATGATAAAAATTTTCTAGACCAATAAGAAAAAAGTATCAACTACGACGATGGCCGACTGATAGCACCCTGATGTTCCTACATTACAGTTTACTGATTACACCGATTGACGGACGTATAAGCAATGTTTACAAAGTGTGTTTTATTATATAGGAATAACGTTCAGCGGAGTATTTGAAAGATAAATTATTAAATTTGCAAAGACCGCAGAGACAACTGTTATATAGTCTTGTAGCAAGGTAAACAGGGGGAGGGGGATAGATTTTCTGGAGACGTTGACTCCCAGCAAAATAAAATTCAGGTTTCCCTATTGGATTATGGGTATTCTTACTTTGTTATTAGTTAATGTGACGTCATAGTGATGGAATTTATAAACTGAGGTTTGTTGCGTTCATTCTACAAATATTTGGCTTGATTGACTGATCATTAGTATTTAATCTAAAGAGAGGAAGTGACTCTCTCAATGCGTTTTGCATTGTGAGAGGAAAAGTCGTATATTACTCAGTGTTTTCTCGTTTAACTTCGTTAAGGAAGCCGTCGTTTTTTTGAGTCCCCCTCCCGTCATATATAGCTCGAGAGTCGAAATTTTTCTGAGTTTTTCACCGGACGGCAGACGGTCCAAAGCGAATTTCTCGAAAAGCCCTATCTAGGCTAGGTAAAGCAATGAAATCCATTGTATACTTTGTTTGGGATCACTCTCAGGAAACATCCGTGTCTGTGAAGTTATAATTTTAGAGAAAATGTCGAGGGATTTGAATTTTTGCAATCGAATTGGATGACGTTATCAATCGTTATCTTAGGTTACGCGGTATCGGACAATTTGTCTAGGCTAATTATATAAAATCTATGTGTGGTTTTGGAACTTTCCTTTTGTCAGGGGGTCCTTTTCAGAAAACGTTGGCGTCCGCGTTCGTTGATTTGTGATGCTCTAGAATTTTCTTGATCTGCGTTCGACTCTTTTTTTTTTTTTTTTTTTTGTATTACATCTAATCAAAAAGATACATATAAAAAAATCAAAAAACAAAACAAAGAATTAAAAAAAAAAAAAAAAGCGAAAACGAAAACCATAATACTTAGACGTAGCAATCTTTCATGAGGACTGAAACCGAGTTTGAATTCTTGTGTTAAGGGAGTATAATTCAAACGCTCTTTAAAGTTTATAAAGAGTAAAACATAAAATATAAAAAAAAAAAAGTTGGAAAGAGGATGGCTAGGTATTGGGCCTTACCTCGAAGGAAAAATGGAAAAATTGATTTGAATTTAAATGTTGATGGAATGAAGTAGGTCAGAAATAAATTTGAAAATGTGTGAGAAAACCGAAGGATTTTCGGATGATGCGAGGTCGGCGGCTCTGAGAGGGGTAGAGAATTGTATATTGATTGCTTCTGAGTATAATATTTGTCTCATGTTTAATATTTCTGAACAGTTGAAAAGATAATGATTGATGTCGGCTTCAGAAGGATTGTCTGGTTGAAGGGAACATAAATCAGATTCGGAAAGATTTAAACGTTTTAGTTGAGCGAGGAGTCCATTGTGTCCAAAACGAAGACGGCTGAGTTTAACTATAAGTGAGCGGGGAATATCGTTAAAAAGTTTATACTAAGGGAATGTCGGAAGTAGAGGTTGAACAAGGAAATAATGAGATTTCAGATTATTGACGGATTTCGAGTAGGACATCGCCCAGTCATCTCGCGTGGAGTATCAAATGAGAGAAAATAATTCTGACATGGAGAGCAGATTTGATGAGACTGGTGATGAGCGGGGCTAATTTAGCTAAAATATTTGCAATTTTCGTTGTTGAATACTCCTGTATGACTGGGGATCCAGAGAAAATTAATCTTTATGGGGTGAGAGAATTGATCAAGTAGATTATTGATAAAGCTAAGGCTGAATTAACGCGTGAAGGGATGGAAGAAATGGATTGGAGAGAGAATCAGATATTATGAGAAAATATCCTGTTTGGGAGTTCTGCTTCATGAAGGAAAGGGCTTGGAATATCGCCATCTGTTCCGCATGAAAAATAGACATGAAGTATGGTAGAGATAAAGATGATGAAGCTTAGTTGAGGAGATTCAAAAGACCATACCCACTTCCTGATATCCTGTTTGGGAGTTCTGCTTCATGAAGGAAAGGGCTTGGAATATCGCCATCTGTTCCGCATGAAAAATAGACATGAAGTATGGTTGAGATAAAGATGATGAAGCTTAGTTGAGGAGATTCAAAAGACTATACCCACTTCCTGATGAACCGTCAGTTAAAATATGTGTAATAGTGTATGATGAGGAAAATGTTCTTGCATGTATAACCGGAAGAGTTCTTGAAAATCTGAACCAGTAGTTTTGGGAAGTTGGTGAATTTCAATACGTTCGAACAGCTGTTGAAAGGAATAAAGGCCGATAGATGATAAGACGAAATTGAAACGATGAGGTTTTGAAAGCGAAAAATAAGGGCAGTGCGGTAATCGTCAGTCTACAAATCTCCAACGGTTAAGAAGATATGATATTATATTGTTTGATTTTAATTGTTATGTTACCTTTTGAAAGGAAAATTTGTTTGGGCTAGATAAAGCAAGCAACAGCAAATTAATTAGGTGACAGCGGGATCTAATTTTTCAGCGGGAAACCCGCTACTCCTTTTATTTATGCGGTCATTTTCAGAAAACGTCCGCATTTGTGATGCTATCATTTTCGGGGAATATTCTGGGCCCTAGAATTTTCTTGATCTGCATTCGACCTCATTTGTTTAGGCTAGGTAAAGCGAGCAATAGAAAATTGATGAGGTGACGGTAACAGCCATTGTACTTCTGCAATGACATCTAATTTTCATTCTCCGGGTTAACTCCAGGGCGATTTTAATTCCCCAGGATCCACTTTCGCGGCTGGAAAAGAGATTCGGAACCGGATTGTCTTCTCCGTTCAACACCACTAGGCTAGCATGTGCTTCGTTGACATGGTCGTGTCAAAAAAGGTTGTATTTTGGTAGGACGGGTTTGTGTGACGGTTTGAAGTGACTTTTAACAGGGAACCTGTTTTATTGGAGGGTAATTCGATGAAAAACGCCAGCGCGCCGGGAGGAAAAACGTTGGACTTAGAAAAATTTTCACCTCCGAGCTATAGATGATAGGAGTGGACTTCTCTCCGATTCGAGCAGTATATTATACTGGGTTTATACTATGTATTATGCTAGGCTTATATGAGGTCCAAGCCTACTTTATAGTAGCTTTATATTCGATTTATGTTTCTTATGTACCATAGACTTAGGAGGTGGCTTATACTTTGTATTGTAGTAGGGTTATACTAGGTTCAAGCTTATAAATACTAGGCCTATACCCCGTGGGTGATGAAAATCTGCGAGTTATTTCAGCCTATACTAGGCTTAATATAGACCTGTAGTAGGCTAAAGCCTCTTTACTAGATCCTACTACATAGTTTAAGTCCTAGTATTATAGAGCTAGTATAAAGTAGGCTTGGACCCCGCATTAGCATAGCTTGAGGCAGGACTATACCTCGTGGGTGATTGAGAAAATCTGCTAGTTTATTTCCCCCCTTGCGAGTTTACCAGCCCCCCCCACGATGTGTAGGCTAAAGCCTCTGGTATAAAGTAGGCTTGGACTTCCGCAGGCTAAATCCCACTACATAGCTTGAGGCATAGTGTAATACAGCTAGTATAAAGTAGGCTTGCACGTAGTATAACCTTACTGCCTACTTTATACGAACTTTATACTCGGTCTAGGTTTCTTATGTTCGATAGACTCAAAAGGTAGCTTATACTTTGTATCTAGCAGGTTTAGCCTTCATTATAAAAACGTAATATACATACACAGGCTTATAATACATTTTAGAGCACACCTTGGAGGGGGGGAACGAGAGACTGCGAGTCACCCCTGTAAAGCTCGACTAGTAAATACCACAACAGGTTCCCTGTTTGCCTCGATTAAAAAAGTTAATGAAGGCAATTCCGAGCAGCTAGTCATGACTGCTGCGAGTTTTTTTTTTTTTTGTAGGCCTGTAACTACGGGTTGGTATTAGGAAATTAACTGCTTTGATTCCACAACAACTTGAAATCAAAAAATCATCGATATTGGCATTCGTGTTACCAAAAAAAAAAAGAACAACTCGACGACACACTGTCATGAGTCATAAGACTACATGCCACCGCGCTGTAGAGCGCAACTGCATATAATTGACAATTCAAGGTGGGAGGAGTTAGGGGAAGTATTGTGGCAGCAACGCGCCCTGATATTATCGTCGTATACGGCTAAATAAGCAGACAAAGTTGCGTAATTTCTCGACTAAATTTACTGTAATTCAAATTCTATTATCAACCAGCCATTGTTACTGTACTTGTAAAGACGAATTGGAAAAAAAAAAAAAAAAAAAAAATCGAGACTCTAGGATCAGGCCTGCTCAACCTGCGGCCCGCGGGCCGCATGTGGCCCGCGAAAGAATTTTAGAAAACCAAAAAAGTAGTAGAAACCTTACGATTTCATGACACGATTTGATTTCATAATACAAGTAGGATACAAAAAATAGAAAAAAAAAAATAATGTTGAAAAAATAGGAAAGTAATCTAATCAATGTGATGGCTGTCTTTGTTTTTCAGCTGCGAGTTCAGGAATATTTCCCCTTTAATTATCGTTCTACATTACTATAAAATCGTTATTAAATATAGTGTAAACGATTTGCGGCCCGCGGAAATTTCGGGAGACACAGATGCGGCCCGCGAGTCGTAAAACGTTGAGCAGGCCTGCAGGCTAGGGGGTGTCTGATATGAAGCATACGAGAGTCCTAAATCTCCAGATAGAATTAAAATTCGCGGTCAAACACTTCTCTACGGTGTGCATTATCGGAGAAATGAATGAATAATTTTTCGTAGAAAATAATAATATCGTGATCAAACGTTCTCAAAAAATGATTTTTCCGTTCTGGTTCGCTTCTCCCTACCCTCTCCCCTCCTCGAAACCATTTGGAGAAATTATTTACTAAAATATATTATTGATCGTAAGAACTACGATTACTCAGTGAAAATTCGCAGATTTCAACTTTTTCGTCAGCAATGTGAGCACGTTTTACCATGACGTACCTAGCCTTATCATCGTTTGATGAAAGTTTCGAGATCCTCGTCTCAAATTCGTTTGCACAACAAGTACCTACTACACAAAGAGAATTGCGCTCACTGTAGAATATTGTAGAAAAATAGAAGCATTTTTTTTTCTCTCTCTCTGTTCGAACCATATACCTATTTAATTTTTGTACTTTAATTATAGTTGATTGTGGTGATTATTTTCGTTACGGTGACTCGACGTAAAAATAATAAATACCAACAGATCGTATCGGATATCGATGAACGTACTCCGATATTGGCGAGTAACCAATGATAAAAGAGAATCAATTTCGCGATTACTCGTATGTGCAGTCCGAGTATAACCGTAAGCTGTGGAAACGTCTTGCATTTCGTACCTTGCTAATAACTTATAACAGTGCCGCGTGTAAGAAGAGATAATGCTTTCATCAGTGTGTATCATTGACATCTAAGTAGAGTATAATCTTTGCGCGAATGTATATTGTGTTCGTAAATTTAACGTTTTCGTAAATATGTCTTTATTTACTCAGTGATTTTTTTTTGTTGCTAAATAAAATAATACTATACACTCGCTGAGCGATGATTATTTTTTGTAAGAGAATTAAATCGTACCTACCTTCGGTTATCTTTGATTCTCATTAAGGTTGCAAATGAAATTTTTCAGTAGTATGGCCTAGCTGAAATATTACCTACCGTGTACCTACATCGCATCGTGAATAGCGCACAAATAGAATTATAACATTTTATTTTAGGATTAATATTCGAGCGGCAAGCCTACAGCTCGGGTCTATGTTGTCGTGTACGTTAAAGCTCGAACACGTCGTTGGATCTTTTCAAGATCTTGCAGGAAAGTGTCGTAGATGGGTTTACAATTCGACTATCACCATACCGGGTATTTATTTACATTCGGCTCGTATTCGTATGGTTTTTTCTTATTGCGTGTGACGTCGTTTTATCATACAAAAAATGAGGCGGACGGGTTTCACGAAACTGCAATGGGTCATTTTATCCATGATCGCGTCCGTTAATCTTTTCGGCTCTATGAGTGCATCCATACAGGCACCCTTCTATCCAGCTGAGGTAAGGCTTCCTCCTGCTATCGACTAGGTTAATCACCCGAGAGAGTACTGTTACAATTTTGTTTTAGGCCGAACAAAAAGGAGCAACGGCTACCGAGCATGGCTTCGTTCTTGGCAGTTTCGAATTAACTAGTTTCCTCGCTAGTCCTCTGTTTGGTAAAATTGTAAATAATCCGATTTTTTCCTTACTTATGTGCACGTTTTATATATTATAGTAATTTCGAGTGTGAGTTGGGTCATGATAAGAATCATTGAGCACGGTATTCTCTCTCATTTTCTAGGTAGAGAAGCGTGGTCCGAAGTTTCTCTTGAGCTATGGATCAGCGTTTAGTGCAGCTGCAATTATTTTGTACGGGTAAGTTGACGTCGGAAAAATTGAATTTATTTATCGAAGTTCTCATAGTTGCTGTATTTTTGTTTAGGTTCTTGGATTATATTTTGAATCGATTCGTCTTTATAGGATTATCATTATGTCTACGTGTTGTCGAAGCTTTGGGAGCCTCGGCAGCAATTGTGGCTGGATTTTCTCTCATCGGTTCGTTTTTCCCGGATAATTTATCGACAGTTTTTGTAAGTAATAATCTATCCTCCCTCGTTTTAAGCAAGATTTAGGTCCTATTTGAATAGAGAACTGCTGTTCCTCGTCTTGGATAGCTTTTGTTCAAAATTTGTTACAATCATTACCTATCAAGAAGTTTATAACGAAATTTTGAGCTCTAAGCCTCGTATAGGAGGAGAGAGAGTCATGATGAACTTCTTCAGTGAAAAAACTTGGAAAATTCGAAATCCTAGGTTCTCGAGATCTGAGACAAAGATGAGATTTACAAATGATGTCGTTACTAGGTAGGTACAGGAAAAGAGTATCCTCCAAACCATGTTGATAGATAAATATATAAATTCCAAGTTTTGTAAGGCCATTGAGAATCGGGAGAGAGCCTTGAGCGCTGAGCAAGCTTCAAGCCTTGTGTTAATTTTATAAGTCGATTTTGTGTCAGTTGCCCCAAATTGTAGATCGGCCTAGAATCAATTACTTCATTACCTCGATTAACAGTTGATGTGTAGTGTTTTAGTGTAGGTGGATTTTGGAATCCTGAATAAGTACTTACTTTAAATCAACTTTATTCGCTGATATTGATATCGAGTCGACGTGAAGTTAGATTTGCTGACCTAATTTTGACTGATTACAGATTAATCACGTCACTTTGTAGATAATTCCACTCAAAAAAACAAAGTTTATCAGTTCGAAATTTACGTCCTGTAGGTATCTAAAATTCTTCTAGAGCGTGTTTCCCTGTAAATACATCATTGCTCTTACAGTGTGATCTGCTCAAGTTTGAAATGACCTCAAATTGATGTCGAAATTTTATATTTGAATTTGAAATGTTGATAGGTTCTGGTATTATTCTGTTTTGATTAATATTTGTCGGGAACTGAAGTTCATATACCTACGCAGTTACTGTGTAGGTACGTCTGTTCCGTAATTTTGCTACTTCAGATAGAATGCGTAGGTAGTCATAATCACATACAGCTCCACTCTAGCTCTGCCGTACCAAGTTAAATTGACGTATGAGCGAAAACAACGATCACGGAAAAGTATCAAAAAGAATATGAAAATGTGTTCAAAAGATAATTATTAAGATCGCCTAAGTTGCTCATTTGTAGCAATTTTCAACGCAGAATTCAATGATCATATTCATAATAATTATCTTCAATAAGTGCTCAAACTTCAGATACGGTACATCTTTCACCCAGAGAAGGGATAGCTAACTCTTGCAGTGAACGTAGCTTCAAGTTACGCGTTCGCTGCTCACCTAAAGCGCTACAATCCCCATTGAAATTGTACAGGCGAAGAGCGGCGATGCGCAACGGCAGGGGAAAATAATACATTTCTAATGGTGATTGAAGCGCCGCAGTGAGCGACGAACGCATAACTTGAAACAAGCTGCCCTATTCGAGTTAGCCATCTCTTCTCTGCTTTCACCTCGCGATGCCCCACATGATATAATTATTTACGTCAACAAAAAAAATTGACGTATGTATATCATGTAATCGACTGTGATAGTAGTGGTGTGTGAATACAAAGCTTCGTTACCTACACACGTCTGAATGATCGTTGTTTTCGCACATACATCACTATTAAACTACGTTCTAACTTTGTGCGGCAGCACTGAGGCATGGCCGGCTCTAGTCAGGGCCTACTTTATATAAGGCCGGAATGCAGAAAATGACAACAGCGCGCAGTGGATTCTTATCAGTGATGTTTCGGGGCGGTTCATGTTCATCGGTGCGGTGTAACCTAGGGTACTATAGAGGGGGGGTATGGCAATACGCCATTTTAGCAGCAAAAAGAAGGCTCTCAAGCACGAACGCGTTCGCGCAGTGTCGCGGAATATTCGGCAGGGCCGGGCAACATCGGTCACGTTCGTTTTCTCGCGATGCTTTGCGACACGCATTCGTACGTCGAACACTTCTTTTTGCTGCTAAAATGGCGTATTGCCATACCCCCCTCTATAGTACCCTATGTAACCACGGTGTACGTGTACCGCACTTTGTCTCCTATCTGATTTTTAATTTTCAAACGATAACTGCACTTGTACTGCACCAATTTTACTAAAATTGGGCTTAAAAAACAGAAAATCGTTTGCTCTTCAAGTTATATTCTCTTCGTTTTTTCCGAAAACCGCGTTTTATTAGCGTGCGAATCAAAATACTTGAATTTTTTCGTTTTTTCCCATAAGCGTCCATGTAAACCTGTATCCACTGATTTTAGAGTGCGACGTTGTGACTTCGCTACATTCCGGCCTTATATAAAGTAGGCCGTGCTCTAGTATCAAGCCGGAATATTCGAAACTTGACAACGCTGCACTGGGCTAAAATTTGTATAGTATCTTATGGGATTGAAAAACTTGGTTTTATACAATCATGATGAACTTTTTGAAGAAAATGCAGAGAACGTCACTGTACCGCGCTTCGCCCTCTGTATGACTTTTTATTTTAAAATGTGAATAACTCGCTTTGTACAGTTGATCAATCTTAACAAGCCAAAGATCAAAATATCAAGAATCATTTACTCTTTCCATATATTTAAAAACTTTTCCCCTGTGGAATCGAATACTCTTTGCAAATTAATGAATAACGCTTTTTTCAAAGATTTTTCCATAAGAGCCTGTATAAAACTCGGCCCGTATTTCTTGTCACTGCGACGTTG
The DNA here is from genome assembly GCA_035079385.1 of Aspidiotus rigidus. Classification (NCBI taxonomy): domain Eukaryota; kingdom Metazoa; phylum Arthropoda; class Insecta; order Hemiptera; family Diaspididae; genus Aspidiotus; species Aspidiotus rigidus. The sequence goes on from JAVHKY010000026.1 coordinate 3,095,540, forward strand.
CCAGATTTAATATTCCGGTCCGATACTAGAGATAAGGCGCTATATGATGTAGGTATAATGGACCACCATCTTGATTGCAGAAAATGTAACACGAGAAAAACTCCCATAAGAGCCGATGTGAAATTTCAATAAATTTGTGATTTTCAATGAACGATAACTCGAGATCGGCTCGATAGATTCTTTTGATATTACCTTCGTTGGAAAGGAAATTTTATGGACAACAAATCATCTCTCTTTGATTTTTTTCTAGAAGCATTTTTTTCGGAGTTATCGATTAATAATTGAAACACATCAAAAGAATCTATCGAGCCGATCTCGAGTTATCGTTCATTGAAAATCACAAATTTATTGAAATTCAACATTGGCTCTTATGGGATTTTTTCTGGTGTTACATTTTCTGCAATCAAGATGGCGGTCCATTATACCTACATCATATAGCGCCTTACTAGCAGGGGTGTGAACCGGAATTGCTATCCAAAACGGTATCCGGAATCCGGACCTGAATTTTCGGGTTCTGGAAGTGGATTAGTGGAACCAAAAGGAAGCGGATCCGGCAATTGCTGTTTGGAAGCGGAACCAAAAGGAAGCGGATCCGGCGATTGCTTCTCGGAAGCGGAACCGAAAGGAAGCGGATCCGGAGAATGGTCCTTAGAAGCGGAACCAAAAGGAAGCGGATCTTGAAATCTGGCCAAAGAACTGTGACCAATATTTCACATGTGAAAAATAGCGGATATCCCCTAAAAAATAGAGGATAATCGATATTCTGTGCCTTTTTTTAAAGGATAACCGTAATTTTTTAGCGCAATTCCTGAAAGATTCTTTTATCAAGATACAAAACCAAAATGAAGCGGATCCAGCAATTGCTCCCTGGAAGCGGAACCGAAAGGAAGCGGATCCGGCTAAAGCTTCTCAGAAGCGGAACCGAAAAGAAGCGGATCCGGCAATTGCTCCCCGGAAGCGACTGGAAAGAAGCGGATCCGGCAATTGCTGCTTGGAAGCAGAACCAAAAGGAAGCGGATCCGGCGATTCAGTTGAAGAACGAGTGGAAGCGGAATCCTAAAAAAAAATAATAACGGTTCACACCCCTGCTTACTAGAGACGGCCATGACTGGGGTCCTGAGGATCATTAATTCTTTTGTAATTTGAAGGGCAGTGCTGGCGTCGCGCTGCACTTTTACTGATTGGGGACAGTTTAAAAGCAGGGATAGTTAGCTAGCCGTTAGCTCTTAGCTGTTAGCCGTTAGCCGAGTGATTTTTGCGCAATAGGAAAGATTATAATAGCAGTAGCCAGCTGTTAGCCATTCAAAATCAGACCTCTAACCAGAGATGTTGCACAACATTCCTTGAATTTTGTTGCAGTATTTACTTTTGTTATCTTGCAATTTTCTGTTGAAACAAAATTAATTTTGCTTTTGTTACTGAATTTTGTTTCCTTAAGTATTTCAGCCCAAAAAATTTCGTTAATTTTGTGATTTGTTTTTGTTTTTGTGCAACATCTCTGCTTTTAACAGCTAACAAAAGAGACTATTTTCCTCCTATTCTAGGTTTCTAATTTCTATTAGTATTTAAGAAAAGCCACTGTTGAAACTTTGAAAAAAATGAAGAATTTCATAATCTTAGCTTAACAAGTACTTAGTTTCAAAAAAACTTGGAAACAAAATAGGAAAATAGCAAAAAGTATGCTCCTATTCAAAAATAGACTTAATTGTCATTTTAGCGCAAAATTTTAATATGATTTGATATTTACATGAGAAAAAAAAAAAATAGATTACCCGTTAATCAGCTGTTAGCTAGCCGTTAAAAGGCTGTCAGCCATTAGCTGTTTGTGGAAGCCATTGCAAAAATTTTTTTACTTTTAGCCATTAGTGTAAGTTGTTGAGAACGGCTTACCATCCCTGTTTAAAAGCGGTACATCTAAACTATGGCAGTATATGGGAAAAACATGAAAAAATTGAAATAAGACTTGAATGAAGTAGATTTGGCTTCCTGATAAAGGATGTTTAAAAACACACATTCCAAAAATTAGATGGGATTATAAAAAAGCTTCAACTCCGTTTCATTAAAAAGTGATTCCAAATTTTTTATTCTTCTCCCATATACCGTCTATAGTTACGTCTTTCAAATTCGGCAAAAATACCATTACTGTAAAACAAACCTCGCATGTTGTTAGCGATCCTGGCAGATGCCCGGTTCAAATGTATTTCAGATGCTTCATTTTACAAGGAAGCAATTTTGATGTTATGTTGATCGCTGCGAGAAATTGATTCAAATTGACGTCCATTTTTTTAAAATTTTTCTATCATTTCCAATCAAATTAAACAGCCTTAGAACTACACTTTGGGCATTCACTATACACGTACCACATGAATACTCGCATTGTTGAAAAAGTAGACGGTCTGTGGATGCTACCGTGAGGGTGCGCTGCGTGTTGACCAGTAGAGTAAAAGAATGAGAACCAGTGAATGACTGCTTGCTGGAAGTGGAAAGCCAAAAGTTGAAAAATAGCGGCATTTTTCATATTTTTTTAAAGCCAAAAGCCAAAGCCCAGGTTGTATTTTTCAGGGTCACAAGTTTAAGCCGATAGCGCAAGCCATATCGTTCAACTGTCATAACCCTGGCGAGAATATCGTTCTCTCTCTCTGTTACACCCGCAGCGCGATCTTGGGGTAGTATCCAACAAACCGTTTACTTTTTCAACAATGCGAGTATATTTGTCTGGTACGTGTGTAGTCATGGACTTGGAGTTACGAGCTCGCAGTGGGCAGATGGAGACAATGAGGATGGATATGATTTAGATGGTCTTGTTGAAACGAACAGATCGGAGGAAGTTCATCATTCTGAAAATGTTCTCATGATTCTTTGAGAGAGAAGCCGTGATACAAGCAGAGACAGAGTAGTGAAGCCGGATATTTTGGAGAGCTTGAACGGATAGATAGTTAGGATTGCAGTATAAGCGTGAAGGGAAGGGGGGACTATCTGAGACGGGTTGGTATGACTTCTAATAAGGAAAGGCAGTTTGAAGTACACCAAAGGAGTGGAGATCTTTGAATAGATTGGAGCTAATTGGAGCATAAGGAAAACTGGAGGATGGTGTATCAGTAATGGGATTTGAGATCATTGGAGGAAGAGGGTTCATTTATGGAAGGTAAACGCAGTGATTACTTTGCGGTGAAGTTTTCAGCATCATGTTGCTGAAGGGTCGACGTGTCTCGGTAGCCATAGAAAAGACAGAAGGATGAAGTGTGTAAAGATAAGGATTTTTTGGACGATAGTGTTGGTAGAATGAGGATCTTGGATAGCAAGTAAGGATGAAAGAGAATCAGATGGTTTCGTGTTTACAGTGAGGAGAAGAGGGGCAGGTGAATACATCGTTGAATCCGACGGTAAAAATGGAAGCGGAGTTTCTCATAAAGAAGCATGAGATTCAACCTTAAATAGAGACTGGGTCCCGATGAAGACCATAAGAGAAAGTAGGGGGGGGGGGAATCCTGAGGAAATAATTTTATTGATGTGTTGTTTGTATATAGAGTTGGCTGTTTCGGGAATTTCAGTAAGATCGAAATAGATGTCAGGAATAAGGATTAACCAAAGGGAAGTAGATGAAAAAATAGGAAGTAAGGGCTCGAGTTTGAGATAAGTGACTTGGTGGGATTGAAGCGACAGGAGAGGTGAATTGGGTGGGCTGAGAGACGGGAAAATTTTGGATATTGGGCTGCTGAGGCCAGAAAATTGGCAGTAAAAGCGTGGTAACGGAAAAGAGGAACACCTGTTTCAGCTCATAGGCTGAGTGAAGGGTTGGTGCGTAGTGCACGAAGACCAGTCGAAGCCCGGATGATTGAATGGAGTCTAGCACTTTTATGGTTGTTTCGTTGGAGTGGGTGTAAATTGGAGAACCGAATTCAAGTTGGGAACGGATTAGACCAAACATGCCCACGAACCCTTTCTTGAGTTAGGAAAGTAGTGAGGCTGGCCAATTTTTAATGATTAGGAAATTTTCTTGTTTTTATTTTATAATTTGTTTACTTTTCTAACGGAATTTTCGCGGGCCGTAGTTCAGGCATGCCTGGATTAGACTATTGAAGAGTTGGAGAAGGAGTTTGCAATTGTAGCCGGTACGGGGGTATGATGAGTATTTGAGAACGTTTAAGGTCAAGTATTTTGTTCTCATATGTCCAGTATGTTTTGGAGTCGAAGGTGACACCGAGGAACTTGATTGAATGGTGATTGCAAAGTTCTGTAGACACAGAGACAGAGTGGTGTAGGAATACTACCACGACTGTTATCACGTCTGAAAATGAAAACCCACAGTTTAATGTTCAAATTTGACTCACTTTTTTTACAATGTAGTCGATTTTAAGCCGAATTGCGATCAATCTTATTCACTTTATAGTTAAAATTAGGTGATGGTCATTCGACAAAATTCTGGTCAAACGTCAAATCAACATGAACTTATCGAGGATTAATTTCTTCTTTGCTCTCAATTCCATCAAGAAAAAGTCTACTCGCCCATACGTCCACGAAACAATAATCTTTTTTTTTTTTTTAATGTTGAGGTTCTGACGTATATTGGTTTCAAGTTAGATGAGACCCACGAAATTTTAGAAAAATCTTCGACTCGCTAGTCATAAAACTCTGGTCAAATCTGTTAAGTGTTCTAATTTTCCATAGCTCGGTTCTTTTCTTTTTTGAAATTATATTGGAATAATCTTGAAAATAATCTGCCTACATTGATTGTAAAAACTTTCAACTTTCAGGCATCAATGGAATTATTTTACGGTTTGGGATATATCATTGGTCCAACAATCGGTGGTCTTTTATATCAGGTAAGGTTTTTTTTTTTCAGTAAATTATTATTTTAAAATGCTATAACACTGAGGAATGAAAATTGTTAGTCTCCTATAAAGTTATTTTTCCAAATTGCATCTTCATCCTTCGACAAACATGAAGTATTTGAGTTGGAAAAAAAAAGAAGGAAGAAAAGAAAGAATTTGTATTAAATTTACATCAAGAAAGAAGTACTGCTAATTATCAACACATTATTTTGAAGTTTGTGCGCTAGTAATGAGACTCAGATTGAAAGAAACCTTGAAATTAATCTCTTTACTAATGCTCGTAGCTGATATAGATAGAATAGACATGCTCGTATGAAATTTCATTGAAACTAATAAACATCTTTGTAATTTCTGTAATCACATTGCATTGTGCGACGAAAATTCTCTCATTATTTTCACGAAGTCGCTGTTAGAATATTAGAAAATTGGATGATGAAAATTGAAAAAGGGAAAAAAAATTGAATAATATGTCTATCAAATTTGTCAACCTTATTCCTCCATTAAATTTTTATTTGAATAAATTTAAATCTCATACGGTGCGATTTTTTTCATTTTTTTTTTCAGGTCGGAGGTTTCCCCTTACCATTTATTGCTATTGGGATGTTTGGAGTCATTTGTACACTTTTGATTCACGCCGTACATTTGTCCTCGTATGAACGTTCTACTGAAATCATTGAATGTAAATTCGTTAAAGTAACATTTTCTAAATCTTTCTCGAGACGTTGAACAAAGTCGAATGAATTTTTCCAATTATTATTTTTATTTTTGCAGATCGAATCGGTCAGGCGTTAAAAATGCCATCGATTGCTCTTGACGTTTTGTGCGTTGTATTTTTCGAAATGAGCGGTGGATTTTACACAGCATTATTAGAACCACATTTAAGAATGGTGAGTGTCTAAGGAATTTTCGTAAGCGTAAATCTTTGATGGAAATTTATACTGGAGCTGAGTAAAGATTCTCTCTTCACTTTATTGGATCATTGTTTTTTTGGATGGGGACCGAAGAACGTTTAGAGTGTTAGTAATGGGTTCTGAGTTGTTGGAGAGGGTACAGAAGGCTTGATAGGGGATAGAAAATGTTTCTCCAAGGTTTAGGAGGTATAGATAGGACAAAGATCGGGAGACGGATAATTCCTCAGCATGGCCTTATTCACATGATGGTAACGCGGAAAGCCCAAGGAGAATAAGGAGTGAGTTGGGGGGTGTGTCCAGTTTTTAGTTGTGCTATGACTGTTTCTTTGTGGTGTGAGGAACGAATTGAAGAGGACTAAGAGATCGGGAATTTATCAACTACACGAAGTTTAGGACCAAAGGTTGTACCGTGAAGAGGTGATTGTAGTAAGATATTACGAAGAAGGAGAGGGATCAGTAATTGAGGAGGAGAGCAGGACTCACTTGGCTGCTAGGTCCACCGCGTCGTGTCCCAGGAGGCCAAAACGACCAGGTATCCAGAGGAACGCAATTGAAGATAGAGAAGATGTTGAGATGTGCTGGAGGATGAGAATGCGCTGGACGACAGGGTTGGAAGAAAAAGGGTCTTATATTGCTTGGAGAGAAGGAAGAGAGGATGAATTTACAGGGGGGTGGGGGTGAATCAACCCGACTACGGTTCAAGTTAACCGGCCAGAATTGCTGGTTTACCTCTGAATTTATGTGGTTAAACTGGGTTCAAGTGAGTTGTACAACCCTACTTGACTTGACTGCAATGGCTCCAAGCGTCTCGGATACAATACCTACCAAAGAGGAAAAATATCGTCATTAGACTAATCATTTCACTTCAAGTCTAACCTACAATATTTTTGTAGGCAGAATTGATTAAAGGAAACGTATACAATCATTATTGCCAATCTTACTGATTAATTATTATTTGAAGTAAGAGGTTTTTCAAGTATCTATCTCTAAGAACATAAACAGATCACTTCAGCCTATACCGTCAGAGAGTTACCAATTTCAGCCATTACATTAGTTTACATCATTCAATAACATTTTTATTTTTCGTAGTTTAACTTATCACCCGCGGTTGCGTCATTGTTCTTCGTGATTTCCGGTGCTACTTACGGACTTGCGTCACCGTTCATCGGTAAATTGTTGGATACGTGCGTTAAACCAAAGACGATGATAATTCTTGGATGCGTATTCTCTATTTGCAGTTTTACACTAATCGGACCCCTACCATTTTTACCATTTCACACGTAAGTATTTAGACTTGCGGTGTTATTTCTCATTACCTTCTTAGGCTTTCTGATAATGAAACTGTACAATGAAATTTTCGCAGATCGATACCACTTTGCATTATAGCTTTATTCATTCAAGGTCTCGCGTACGCAACGGGATTTGTAGCTACTTTTACGGACTCGTTTAAAGTAGCGAAGTAAGCATACTTTGAAGTACGAATTTTTAAGCCTGCTGTTGAGGATGTTGGATTACGGAGATGCTGATCACGAAAATCGGCCACATTAGTTCCTCGTCTATCTCTATATGGCCCTCATAGCAAAACCTCGATTGTGCACAAAAGGTTATCGCTCTAGCTTTTTCCGGTCGCTCAGCCCGGATTCCAACTGATACATCTTCTTTTGCCCCAAATCTGTCTGCAAGTTGCAAAATCATCAAACAGATAAAATGCCAGAAGTCCAGAAAGTAATTAAGGAGGGCAGGGCTGTTAAAAACTAAATGGTGTCCAGGGAAAATCTGCTATCAGTCGGTCCACAATTATATTGTTCTGTACAACTTCAGGATTATAATTATAAAGTAATGATTTCTTCATGAATCCGGGCCTCCTGCAAATCCCGGGCTCGGAGGAACGACTGTAGGTCGACGTGCCAAATCAGTAAAAATAAACAAGTCTGTAACAATTTTTTCTCTCCCCTGCGAATGAAGTGTAGAGCTACCCTCTCTGCCTAATAATATTGTCACAATACGCCGTTTCTGCCACTTTAGAGATAGCAATTTAATTCTAATAATCGAATTATATTTAGAGACGCGGGATATCCTGATGGAGTTGGTACGTACGGTCTCATTTCTGGCATATGGACGTCTGGTTACTCGCTGGGTGGTTTCATAGGCCCGTCAATTGCTGGTATTTTGTACGATTTTGTTGGGTTTCGTAAAGCAACTATTTTTGTATGGCTGTGTTCTATTCTGATGGTGAGTTCTCGTGAATTTGAATTTTTTTATAAGCAATGATGGGATGGCACATATTTTCGAGACTTGGGCGTATGTTTTTACTTCTGAACGAGGGTTTTATTTTGAGGTTTCAAGAATTCAGAATGAAAAAAAAAAAAAAACGATTGAAGCATCTTTCAAGGAGTAGATTGAGATCTACTTTATTAAAAAATTAATCACTTTTTAATATTGTTTTTTGTCTACTCCATGTTCTAACGTTTTCCAAATTCACGTCACAATTTCTTTATTTTCTGAGCTAATTAATTTTTGATCATTAATATTCTGTCTTTCTGTTTTAGTTGACCGTGGTAATGACGTTCAATCGCATAATCGAAGGTCGGAAATATAGTTACCATTTTATCACATCCCCAGCAAAGGTTGATGGCGTCACAAATGGCGAAATTCGACGTTTTGCGAAAATGAATGATGTTGGCACCTATCAGTGTTTATGAAAAATACTGTTGATCTATTGCGCGCGGTGACTTCATGATTTCAGTCTTTCCAGAAAATAAGTAGTCAGGTTTCAAAATTATTTCTGGATAGCGGTATACGAGTAAGTTATAGGGTTAGGCTATTTGATATTCTTGGTACTGAATATTATAATCATTGTAAAGTGTGAATATTTTTTAAGACGTCTTTCGTTGTTTGTTAAGTTGTTATAAGCAAAATTGTTTCGTGTAAGCTAATAAATAAATTTTTATACAAACATACCTTTTTTTTTTTTTAAATTCGATTTTTGTACTAAATTACCGGATTGATTTTCTTGAACCGTCTAAATAAACGAAAAAACGGTTTTCCTCTTTGTATCGTATGTAGAACTAAAGAACTGTAGAACTGATTTAGATTTTAAATTTTTGTAGATAAGTCAACTATGATAAAGAAGTATGTACTTACATGTTTTTTTTTTGTTTTTTCTGTTTTTTTTTTTTCACTTCCGAAATACATTTTGAAATAGCTATCATATAGGTAGCGATGTTTCTCGTTTTATTTATATTTATTTTTTTAATATGACGACTGAGACTGAATGTGTTGATATCTGAATTTAAACTTAATATGAATTAAATGAATTGTAATTATTTTTTTTTATTGAAGTTGAATATTTTTTAGGTCTATTTCCTATCAGGATCTCGGGGTTCAATTGGTGTACATGCAATTAAAGGCATTCATTTTCTCCTTTAAAAAATACACCGATTGTTTTTTTTTTGAAAAAAATTGGCAGACGAAAGGAGACGATTCTTTGTAAAATGTATGAATAATCAAGCAACAAGTTTTTCTTCATATTATAATCTTGGCTTGCAGAAATGATCCTGCCTTTTTGTAAATCGAGTGGTCTCTTATGATGGAGAAGAAAAATTATTGCTGTGTATAGGTACTAAAGAAAAGGAAAGAAAAGAAAAAAAAAAAAACTTCGAAGTATCTTCTCAGCTGATAGCAATTACTTATTCCTCCTTTTAGTTTTTTGAATAATGACGAATAAGATTAAATGTTTTTGTGCCTCAATTTAAACTTGAAAGATTCGTGCTCTGCATCGACTTCATCTACATTCCCGCAGGTTTTTTCAGGATCAAATTGATATATTCTCCTAAATTAATTTGAAGTTTCAAAAAATAAATTTCGATTTTATTCATCTGAGGATCTTGGTGTTCTATTTCGTTAACATGAAAAATTCTCAAGTTCCTACAATTGTTTCTACTGATCGACTCTCTTCGATGATCAAAGTTCCACGTAAATATCGAGATCACTGTCAAACGAAAATTCGACTGTCGACTTCGCAAACTGAGCAAAACTCCCAATTGTTCAGAATACAAAACGAATGTTAATTAGTTTTTTATAATTGCGTTGTTGATAAAGCTTTGACGCAATCATTTTCAGGGCTCACGAGTATTTTTCTTTCGTGGCGGTAGCTTGGCTTTCGAATGCATTTTACATCCCTTGGTACGTTTGAAATTGATCGAAAATATAGATTGACGTTGTGCCGACTTTAAAGAAGATTACCTTCTTAGATGGCATAGGTACACTATTTGAATTAAGGAAAAAAAAAAAATAGTAAACAACTGATTACACTTTAGTGAAATAGAATCGAGAGGTATTCTACCAATAATTTTCCAGCATTTATATGTCGCGTTCCGTATCGAAAGTCTGTACAGTAGGTATCAAAATTATCACATTCCAGATCGTCATACTAACTATGAAAATGTCTCTTCTTCAAACTAGCCTCAACATACATTATTCCAGCCAAGGTTTTCTTCTCCTGCAAACAGATTTCTTCTTTGTGGGTGTGGAGACTATCGTCAATCATGATTTCTCTACAAAATTTCAGTATCGAAAGTAAGGCCTACATATTATATTCTATTTTTAACAAGCAACAGCTATTTTTTTAACTTCAACGTCCCGCTCTCCTATCATATTATACATATACAGTACGAAGTTCGAAATTTCTTCTAGTGCTCCAATAGCCTAACTTGAGTTGAAATTTTTCTGAGTATTGCACCTCCGTATAGCTCGATGGTCATGATTTTTCAAAGTCCCACTTCCGACACTCCCGTTTTTTTTTTTTTTTCCAGTATCACAAGTGGACTCCGACTGTCAAGTTGTTAGAGGTGGGAAATGTGAAAATATTTCAATTTTCGAGCTATGAGAGGAATTGGAAGGATTTCAACTTTTGAACTATGTAAGATAGAAGGACGACTTGACAGAAAACATGTTTTTTTTTTTTTTTTGTAATTTGGCGACCTACCGGTGGAAACTCATCTAATCTAATTAGGCGTTTGGTAAACATTTTTTCTTTTTTTATCTTCCTTTTTCTCGCTTTTTTGGTATCAGACGTGGGACTTGGAAAAATTCCGACCATCGTATCCCGTTGGGCAGAAAGATTCGATTGACGTGGATAATGACTTAATCGTAAGAATGTATAAAATTTACTTGCTCTGCCCATCTCTTCTGGTTGTCACATTTATGTTATATATTTGTCAATAATTCAGAGCTTTGTCATGAAAAATATATTAAGTCAACTTTGTGTCACATTGAGGTGACTGCAAAACGCGTAGACAAAATGCGTGCCTAGATAAATGTGAGGTAAAAAAATGGATCTCACGGTAATGTCATATTTTTATCAAAATAATAATTATTATAATATCACAATAATCACGGGCTGGCACATTATTGGGCATTTCAAAATGTTCTAATGACCCTAAAAAATCACAATAGTGACATACTGGAAAATGCGATGATATAAAATCTGTCAAAAATATTACACTGTTAGAAAAATTTTATCACTTGTGATTGGCTAGAGGTCAAAAATTACTTCTGTCAAAATTGTGTTGCTCTTTGCCTAACGGGCGCTTTATAGAGATATGGAATTTAAAAATATTGTTTTTCGAGCTATACCTAGGTAGATGATTATAGGAGAGGGACTTGAGAAGTTGGTCTTATAAAATATTTACTTTCCAGTTAAATACACATATGAGGAGTTATCTGTCAAAAGGGCACCCGTGAGCAATAGTTGATTTTCAAAATACGTCTTTGAAGTTTCATGTTCAGATTACTCATTCCACATTCATTTTATCAAAAAATCTATAATGACAAAAAATATTTTGCGTGTTTTCATCTTTACAGATCACTAATTATTTTTCAAATTGATCGACAAATAAATCTGCATGTGTACCTCGGGTGCCCTTTTTATGGAGATGGGGTTGAGTGACCATAAGCGTACATGTAATTTTTCATTTTTTCAAAATTTTGTATATTGATAGGAAATGGTTCAGAGAATTCAAAAATGTGGATATCCGCAAAAAGGTCACCCCTTTGACGGGTGCCCTTTTGACGAATAACTCCTCATATATGATAAGAAGGGGACTTGACAGGAAACGTGTTCCACTTCTTTTCTTTAATTTGACGTCCTGCCTCCCGGTGAAATCTGATGTAGGCCAATTTAATTAGCTACGGGGGAAAATTTTTTCTCTTTTTTTTCTCTCTTTCCCCTTATTTTCTGGTATCAAAGGAAAAATTCCAACTTTCGAGCTATAAAGAAGTGAAGGATTTAAAAACAAAAAATGGTTTTCAAGCTATAAATGATTATAGGAAATTAGGAGGGATTTCTTCCATCAAAGTAGTTGAACTTGAAAAAATTTTGACTTTCGAGCCATGTATGAATGGAAGGAAACTTGATAAGGAACTTGTTCCATGTTTCTGTTTTTGCTTTTTGTAAAATCTGGTATCCTGCGGTCCGCCGTTACCAAAACTGATGGGAAAAATGTCCCCCATTTTTTTTTCTTCTTCCTCTACTACCATCTCCTTTTTTTGGCAATGAAAGTGGGTGTAGAAAAATGTCAACTCTTGAGCTGTATGTATATGATAGGAGGGAGGCTAGAAGAGGTATATATATAGAGGTGGGGATTGAAAAAATGTACGTTTCAAAGCCATAAATTACTATAGGAGAGATACTTCGAAGTTGGATTTGGAAATCAAAAGTGGGACTAGAAAAAAATATGATTTTCGTTCTGACTTAGGGATTAACAAAGAAAAGTCACACATAATTATAACTGTTATTCATTGTCTGAAAACTAGTACAATCTCAAAATTTCACTATTCCCAGAACATGTAGGCGACTGAAAAATTTTTCCTTTTATTTTTTTTCAAATCCTACGAATGATTAAAATTGGATTCAGGGATTAATGAGAAAAAATTCCACTTTTCCAAAAGTTTTAAGGAGCCGAAGAATTTTTTCATCATCATTTTTTTTCTTAGAATTTTACGGATGATTTTACATTAAGTATAAATCGGATTCAGAAAATTTCACGAATTTTAATCTTCCTCATAGATTAAAAAATTCTACAAACTCAAAATTCCACTGTTCCCAGAACTTCTAGACAGCAAAAATTGTTTTTTCTCCTACTCTATGGATAATTTCACATAAGGATCAATAAATACTTAAATTAATGAAAAAATATATATATATATATAATATATTTTCAAAGTAGAAAGACGATAAATTATTTTATAGGTACGTGCCCCGCGCGACCGCGAGTATCTTTGGTGTACAAAAAATATTGACATATTGTAAGCTCTGTTATCAAAAACGACGATCCGGAGAAAAGATTTGACATCAAATTTTAAGGTTGTTCCACGCCTTTCAGAGAGTTGGGACCCCTATTAGACCCCTATTAGATCGAGTGCAATATTTCTAAAAAAATATTCCATGTGATGCGCCCTTCTAATCGGGAATATTAGAAAAACAATATGAAGGAGTCGGGGAAAAACTTTCGAAATTTTTTTTTCAGATTTCCCTTTCCATTTCAAGAATAAAACGTCATTGTTCTCCTCAAATGGCCTCATAGCGGCTGAGAAACAGCAAATTTAAAAGAAAATAAAAGTTTTTTCCTCCTTGGGAACTGAATGACTTACCAGGGATGGCAAACGTAACAAAACGATAACGAAAAAACGAAAGAAACAAAATTTTCCAGCAATAACGTAACGAAACGGAATACGAAAACGGAAAATTTGCTGATTAAGAAACGTTATCACCTAACAAAATCGCAAGGGTGCTCAGTTAAGCCGAAGCTATTAGCCGTTAGCCGAGCAATTTTCATCAAAAATTAGCTAGCCGTTAGCTAGCTAATGAAATCATGTTGAACATTAGCTTAGCCGTCAGCCATTCAAATTGGAATTGCTAACGGCTAATATTTTCTCTTCCCCACACCTCACCCCTCCACATTGAAGTGACCCCCACCCCTACTTTTAGCCGTTAGCTTTTCGCTCTTAATCATTAGCCAAACTATTTTGGTCCAAAATTAACTAGCTGTTAGCTAGCCAATGAAACTGGGTTAGACGTTAGCTGGTAGCCGAAGCCAATCAATTTGGAGGGTTAGCTTTTTGCTAAGTTTTTAGCCAATGCGATTGGCTAATCACCCCTCTTCTCGTAACGTTATTATAAAGTAATTCTCGTAGAAATGTTCACCAGAGCTCCGGAACCGATAAAAAATTTCTGGAAACCCGCTCGAAGCCTCGAACTCTTGAAGTTGAGCAGTGTTGTTTCTGTAACGAAAAGTTCTGCAGAAAAGTATCTCTTATAAATCTTGAATTGAATCTTTTCTACAGATTTTTGTTTTGTGTATACGTTAATTCACGACCATGTTTGTTGTTTACGTTTACTCCAGCAGTCCAGCTGCATTGCTGTAGTCCAGCCTATCTGTACGAGTCGCAAAAGCAGATAAAAATGTCCAGAATAGTTTTTTACTCTTCAAATTCCAAAAAAGCCCTCCTCTGGCCTCTGGTCCCTTCATAGTGCGTATATTTGAACTGTACATTAAATTACAATTAATTTGACACTCATATTGTGTGAAAAAAACGTTATGACTAAAATTATTTTGAAACGAAAAATTTTTGATGAAACGAAAAGCGCAACAAAAACGAAATGTCGCTGTCAGAGTGTAACGAAAACAAAAACGAAACGAAAACCATACAGTTTGCCATGACCTAGAAGTCTTAAATTTAGACTTTAGCGTCTCTAAATAAAGTCCTACAAATGACTTTATTAAAAAAGGTGGAACTCCCATAATTCAAATTCCCGTAGTTCTCCATAATTCGAAAAAATTTTCTGCACCCTGGAAAAATCGCGTTAATTCGAAGAAGATATATGTGACCTGTGCTGAAGATAGGGGTCTTGTGTCCGAAAACAAAATTTTTCAGGAGAGCCGTTTAAAGATTGTGTACTATTTTCGTACATTTTGCAGTAACCACATGAAAGAGTAGTTCAAACTATCGATTTGGTCATAATTTCAATCGTGTACGATTCAAATTCAGTGTGTACGAATTTTTTGAAAGTGATGATGTTTTAGTTCAACAAACATGATTTCACACTTGAGGTACCTCACTTCTGAGCAATGTAGCGTTAAAACGGTTGATGTTAGACAAATTCTGATTTCACCCCGAGAAAGAGCGTTGAAAGGAGAATAAGAATCACGAAAAAAACTGAAAAATTCTATTTTCGGACGCAAGACCCCTATCTTCAGCACAGGTCACATATATGTTTTTGCCCCCTCCGTATTTCGAACTTTTTAGAAGCTCAGTTTTCCTTTTAAGTCGAAGAGTCACCTTATTTTGTCCCACAAATTGGATGTTTATGACACTGATGAGATTTACGTTTTTTCATGTACAGAATGTTTAGGTATTTGGGTATTCAGAGAAAGGATAATGCGCTCATATAGGGCCTAATTTTTATCAATTCAATCATAGTTCTCGGTTGAAGTGATTTGTGTACAATGACAACACACACAAAAAAATGTCTTTCTTTCGATGAAAAAAAGACATTAAATCTCTTAATTCGAATTTTTTTCTTGACATTTCTTTAAATCGAGCTTTCTATAATTCGAAAAGCTCTATATTCGAATTTTTCACTTGTCTTTTGAATTTCGAATTATAGAGGTTCCACTGAATTCCAAGCGGAGGCCACTTTTAACCACCTTATTCGCGATAGCCCTTCCATAAAATCGAGCCTGGTTCACTCGTTATTCTAACCTCAAATCTCACTGAAAGAAGAATGGAATTCCCGTCTCGGGAGACACCTCAAATCAACTATGAACCACTATCAATTTAGTATACACGAAAAAATGACAGGTTTAATTAAGAATGAAGTCACCAAGATAGTCTCGCAGCACCCTTGATGAAGACTAAAAAATTGTACTCAATCATTCAGAACAAGGTTTTTACCATCGAGTTTGAATAATAATAATAAAAAAATGAACAAGCCGCCATTGCCACTATCCGTTCAAAAACAAATTTAACGAAACACAATTCAAGGCTCTGTAGGTCCTGTGGGAAGCGAGATAAAAGGGTGCTAAATTTCCAGATAGGAAGAATGAATAAAATATCATTGAAAAAAAAAAATTCAACCAAGAATGAACTTGTGAGATAAGAGGTTCTTTATCACAATTAACGTTTTGATAACAAGAAGGATAGGGAAATTCGCTTCTTGTAACATAAGCAGCTATACTCGTAATGATGAAAAATTAAAAAAAAAAAATGAAAATTTCGAGAGAACTACTCATCCGATCCTCAAAAAAATTGCTGGTGCACATTACTAAAATATGGCTAAGTCACAACAAAATGCATCGGGTAGTTTCGGAGGAGTTCCACAAACAAAAAAATCTTATAAATAATGAATAAGGAAACCTGCCACATTTTTCCGATAGGAAAAGTCGGTAAAACTCGAGTTGTTCCCATCACTCTACTTCTGCCTCTTACAATCTTTTTTTGCAACTCTATTCGTTTTTCCTTGTTAGTCGAAATTTCGTTAAACTTAACGATGATGGTTTTCCAACTTTTAGTAGAATCGGATGCGATAAATTGTGACAATTTCTTCCTTCTCTAATTCTAAGGCAAATACTTACCCTCATAGTCGAAAAGAATAACCAGTAGGCAGACGTCAGAGGTTAAGCATATAGCCATCGGTGATTGGGAGAAGATCATCATGCGAGAGTGAATCAGGAGAACGGCGAGTTCGATGAAGGAAGTGTGCGAAGAAACCGGTGGACAGGATGAACTTCTTCTTTTTGCAGATCATAACTTGTGCGAACACACTAGCTTAGGCTTGTTCTGGTTTCAAGAGATAGGCCTAATTATTCGTAATACGTACTACAACTTCATGACCAAAGTTGTGTGATTTACACGTGGTTCTTGACCAAAGGGTTGTAATATTCTTACGCTGTTGTTTGTCAACTTTTGCGAGCGTCGTATCTTCTGAACTACGATACCTAAGCACATTAGGTTTGCCAAAAACGTGGAAGTGTGTATTAATGAATATAGGTAATGTTTTTACATATTGATGACTTTTGTCTATTGAATCAGAGAACGAGGTGCATAGACTCGTAACAAATCCCCTTTCTATTGTCATCGCTGAGTTTTTTGGAGTCTTTTGCGCTATTCTAGGTACTTATGTCATTCGATTTACCTCTCGTTTCAGAACTCGAAAAATTTCATAAATCTTATAAAAGTAAGGCGACTTTTTAGAGCTTACGGCACACTCTAGAGTTTTCTGTAAAAGTTACACAAAATTTCGTAATCGGCAAAAAAGGGTTTTTCAGGATATCGTTCTCGTATAGGTACTGATACCTAGTGTTTTCGTTTATTTTTCATGATTGAATAACCGTGCGTCTTCATTAATCGACGCAATGCTCTCTTATCTATTATTTACATTTTTTTAACGAAATGTCTGGGTAAGAAATTTGAAGTTCTCATCGAGGTAAGTTACCGATTTTATAATTTTTTTTCTCTTCCTTTTCAATTATTTTTTATTTGAAGTAGGTATGTTATGATATAAGTCGCGCACTAGACGCTATAATAGTTCGATAGGTACATGAAATAACTCAAGTCTATATAATTTTCCAGATCATTTCAAGAACTAAGAAGGTCAAATACCTTAATTATTCAATTTCTTTACGATCATCGTGCGATTTTCAGCATTGTAGATATTTTGTATGGCCTGTCAACTCTTAATGAAAGGTTGGAAAATATTTCTTCGTCGACCTGAACAAAATTTTCCTTCATTATTCTGCATAAACTAAGTAAGTCGTAGGCACCAAGTAAGAAATTTTTATTCATAATATTCGTACGGCTCTGTTTGATTGTGTCGAACAAAAGTTATATTCTCTTATATCTATAGGCTATCTCGTACAAAGAGCACAACTGATAGGGGTATAGATTAGTTATACCTAGCCGTATCCTGCACATGGTAACGCGAGTTCGTCTAATTTGATATGGAATATTTTTAGGTATCGTCATAGCTCTGTTGCTCGTTGAAGAATGAACATGCATCCTCTATTGTACAGTTGGAATAAAGTTTTCGTGAAGGTAATGTGTTGTACGCTTCCTCTAAGAAATTAATTTCTCTCACTATTCGCGTTAAATTTATCCGAAAGCGAACCGTCGAGGAAAAATCTCTCATTGACAGCTATCTGAGTAGCATTCAACTGATTCGTATTCAGGGTAAGTTGTTTTTTCAAATTCTTATGTTCTCGAGTTATTGATATTGGTATCGGATTTCATTCATTCGTACAGACTGTGGGAAGTGAATGGTTCGTTCATCGGAAGAAGTATCTTTCGTACTCAAAGTTTTGGCGTTTACCTATACCTAACCCTACCTTTTAATAGAAGAAAAAGTCAAGATGCTTGAAAACTATTCGAAGAGACAGTTATTGACGTTGGCCGCCTTTGGTATCGCGGATTTCTTCAATGCTTGCTGTGTATCCTTGCAAGCGCCATTCTTCCCGATGGAGGTAACTCGAATCTCATACAATATATACGTATTTACATCGAGTGTTTCTATCAATAACCTATGCACAAATAAGAGATAGACCTAACGACGTTCGTGATTGTGTTACAGGCAGAAAAGAAAGGCGCATCGGCAACTGAATATGGGATTGTATTCGGCATTTTTGAATTGGTAGTTTTT
Organism: Aspidiotus rigidus; assembly: GCA_035079385.1. Taxonomy (NCBI): domain Eukaryota; kingdom Metazoa; phylum Arthropoda; class Insecta; order Hemiptera; family Diaspididae; genus Aspidiotus; species Aspidiotus rigidus. The sequence continues at coordinate 3,113,980 of JAVHKY010000026.1, forward strand.
CTTGTCAGTCCATTCTATGGAAAAAAGGTGAGTACCTAGCCTTGCAGAAACGGTTTAAGAATAGTGAACAGGTAGGTATAGCCCAGCGCAATCAGACGCAATCACGGAAGAAAAGATGGAGTTCGTACTCGTACAATATGTGCCTTAGTACAATTGATAACGAGCCCGGTTCTTATAATCGCGTCAAGCATCAATTTTCGATCTTTGATTTTTCATCGACTGAAAATATGTTAATGGCGGCGCAAGTATTGATACGTATACGCCCGCCCGTATCTAAATATAAGTACGCGATATGTTTTCAGCTACGAGAAAAATAGTTGTTCAAGTTTAAAGAATGTACACAGCGTAGATTTAGGCCTATATATTTTGATAAGGAGAAAGATAACAAGCTCTCAGTTAGGTACTAAGATCGTTCAATATTTTTCTGACGGAAAACAACAATTATTTCAAACGATAACAGTCTATCGCATTCTAATTTAATTAAAATATTTTACATCACATGTATACCAGTGACATTCCTCTCAAAAGCATATTTTTGCATCATCATCAAGTCAATAAGATAAGGTGTCGTTCAACCGAGTAAAATGTTTTTACGAGTACGAATTCGGTTTCGTAAAATAATGTTCTTCCGATTTGGGTCACCCTTCTCGTCTCAAGGGTTCGAGAATTTGAATTAGGGTAGAAAGTACCTTTTTAAGACGAAGATTTCAGGTCGTTTTTTTCAAATACCTTCATCATTTCCTCCGGTTCAAGGGCTTGAGAATTAAAATTAATAGAGAAAATATAGAAAAACCTAACCTCAGCCGAACTTTTCTGTCTACTTTAAAACCTTTAACTATCTATAAAATTATAGTAAAATTAGCCTTTAAGATGACTGTACCTTTAATGTAATACTGTATATCAAGCTAATAGCCCAAGGCGTAGCTTAAAAGCTTGTAGAAAAAAAAAAAAAAAAAACCTTTTTATAGGGCGATGATTTTGTTATTACGGATTTGTTTCTACATACCTCTATCGTTATCTAAGCACTCCGATGAGGAAGTTGGCTTGTTGTAAAAAGTTGAATATGTTAGGGATGGAGGGAAAGAGATCTGAAAGTGCTTCTGTATGGTTGTGAGGGATGGATAGGGAATTACGGAGTTGGGTCAAGTTGGGACAGCAGAAGATGTGTTGAACGGATAGGGGGTGTTCAGATTCGCAGTGAGGGCATGAGAGAGGCATAAGATGAGAGATGAGATGGGTGTGAGTGAGTGAGTCTGGTGTGGCCGATTCTGAGACGGGTGATGACTATTTCTTCTCTGCGTGTTGACAGATTTGAAGAGTCCCATGCGGTGGGAATATTTTTAATTTGGGCTAGTTTGTTTGAGTGTGATTTGAGATCAGACCAATGAGTGAACCATGCTTGAGTGATGAATTTGTTGATGTGTTTGGAGAGATCCGAGCGTGAGGGGAGGAAAGAGCGGTTGACTGACGGGTTATGGGTTGCTAGTTTGGCTGCTTTGTCGACATTTTCGTTTCCTGGGATACCCTTGTGACCAGGTACCCAGATGAAGAATAATGGGGTGGGGATGGTATGGAAGGTGTTAATGAGAGTGTGTATACGACTTATGAGTGGGTGGGAGGAAGTGTGGTTGGATATGGCGTCGAGTGATGATAGGGAGTCGGAAATGACTAAAAATGGGTTGAGAGGAAGACGGGAGGGTAGGTTGGTGAGGATGTGTTCTAAACAGCTAAAGATGGCTTGTAGTTCAGTGGTAAAGACGGATGCGGTGTTGCGGTGTCGGTGAGAGACTGTGATGTGATCTATTGAGTAAGCAAAGCCGGTTTTGTTTTGATATTTAGATCCATCGGTGAAACATAGTATAGGGTTGTAAAAGTTGTTAAGGATTTTGTTAAACTTACTGTGCTTGGTATTCTTCGGGAGAAGTTGAAAGACGAGGGAGGCGTTTTAGGTCGCGAATGATTATGGGTGGAATAAAGAGCCAAGGAGGGGTTGAGGGAACGATGTGGTTAAGGCAATGGAACTTGAAGGGGCGTGCTAGTTGGAGTTCTAGGTTGGAACGTAGATTGGTGAAGGAATTTTGGTTATGATGAGGGGGGAATATGCGATGGTGGACGGGGGTTTGCGGATATTGTAGGACAGTTGTGAGGAAGTTGGTTGTCAGTTTGAGGCGTCGATAGTGAAGTGGGGGGAAGCCAGTGTCTGCACAGAGGCTTTCAGCGGGACTGGTTCGGAATGCTCCAGTAGCTATTCTGAGTGAAGAATTTTGGATGGTGTCGAGTAGTTTTAAATGAGAGGGAGGGGCGAGACCGTAAATGGGTGATCCGTAATCGAGGATGGATCGGATTAAGCTCTGGTAGAGGATTTAATGGTTTGAGAATTCGAATCAATAGAAAAGATGTAAAAAAGACTTCTTCAGATCGATGATTCCGATTTTGGTCCCATCTATGAAATAGTATTTCTTTTTAGTTTCTTTTTTTTTTTTTTTTTTTGACAGTAGTTTTTTTCCGAATAAGTCCGAGTGCTCGAGAATTGGAATTGATGTAGAAAATATGAAAAATACATCACTACATCGAGAATTATTTCGGTTTCATGCATTGTTTTCTTTTTCTCAAGTATGTACCTTTATCGTGTCTTCCTCGGGTTCTTTCTCCCGCTTTTCTTTCATCTCCAGGAATTGATGTAGAAAAAATTTTCTGGCGTAGCCAAATGAATGAAGATCATGTTTCATGCCCCCTTTTTTATATTTTAGCAGTCGTCTTGAAATATTCTAATTTAGGCTTCTACTAGGTCAAGCGCGCGCTTGTGAGATATTACTTCACTTTTGCCCCTACTTTCATTGAACTACACGCCTTTTGTGACGCTTCGGAGAAAGCCTATAAAGCAATTGTCTACATGTATGGGAAAATATTTTGAGCTATTTTCGTGGGGCAAAAGTCTGATAAGATACATTTTGGGCTATCACCCTTCAGCTTGCGTGAAATCTGATATGAAATATTTTGGGCGATTGGCTTTCGTGGGCGCTTCCTTGGTTTAGCATAAGTCTGGTATGAAGGTCTTGTATAATAAAGGTAGTATACAAGGAGAGGCCAGCTTTCCCAATTCCAAGAATTAGCTTGAAGAAAGGCTAGCCTTCTTAAGCCACTTCAGGTCTACTATACGTATTAGGGTAGGGGTCAGTCATGGGAACTAGGGTGGGAGGGTAGAGCAGAAATTCTTCCAAGTGTCAAGGTCAAGGTTGGCTATCAGGTTGATTTATTCAATATTCAAATTAATTAAATCTTTAAATATTTTAGTCTAGGCTTCTACTAGGTCAAGTGTTCGTGAGATATTATTCGTTTGCCCCCTTACCTTTCTTGGCGTCGTATAGGTCTTGTATGAGAAATATTTTGGTGTCTCTTGAATTTAGTATGAGAAATATTTTTTGAGCTATCAGCTTTTGTGGGGCGAACTCGCTCCGCTCGTTCGCCCTCTTCCTTGGGCCCTGTCTCGGTTTAGCATGAGACTTGTTTAAGCATACTATGAAGGAGGCTTACACCTACCTCCTCTCGCTCCGCTCGCTCGCCCCCTTCTTCGTCTAGTATAAGTTTATTCAGAATAAGCTAGTATACTGTATATTAGGTCTGGGTTTCATAGCCCTTCTCGATGGGTCCGCTCGTTCGCCTCTTTCTTTGTCCAGTATAAGTCTAGTTTAGAGCTAGTATATAAAGCTAGTCTAGTATGAAGCAAGCCCAGTATACCATGTCAAATAGTATAGCTCAGCTAGTATATTAGGCTAGTATAATGTACATTAGGGCTAGTATAATGAAGCCTAGTCTAGTATACTAAGCTAGTATTGCACGCACGCGCACGCAAATTTTGAGATTAGGATAGGGCTCAGAGAAAAAATCTCAAGTCCCAAGGTCATCTGCACGCACGCATGCACGCAAATTTCGAAATTCAGGCCAGATACTCGGCTTATACTAGCTTGAAATGTTTCATGTCTGACCCCTACCCTAATCGCGAGTGAGAACTTACAGGCTCCTTCGCCCCGAGAGCTAGGTAGCCTGATGTACAGATCCTAGACTTGACTCTGCAAACGAACGGAGCGAATTCAAAAGTAATTGGTAAAGACGGACATCCTTCTCTGTATTAGCTTTATACTAGGTCTGTACTCCCTTGAATTCTCGATACCAAATCCAATTTGACTCATTACACAGGTTCTCTGCGTTCCTCGTTTAACTTTTTTTTTTGTTTAATACCTTCATCATTTTTGTCGTTCAGTCACTCACCCCTCCGTCTCATCAAAAAAGAGGATAGAATGGCTTCTCCCATGTACCTCCATCGCTCTTTATACTCAGTTGTCTCCTTCCCCATTCTGTTCACGAGCAACAAAATTTTCTCTTGCCTCCCATTTACGCCGCATTGTTTTGAACATTCTTTTATCAGCAAAACTCCCTTCTCACCCCTGTGTTCCCTTTCCGCTCTCTGAACGACATTCTGCAAATCATTTTAATGTCTTCCTCGCTTCTATAAATTCCAACGGAACCGCACGTCTACTCCGACTCACACTCGATAAGGTCTCCCCGTGGGCCTTGGATTGTGAATTTCGTTTTTTTCTAGCAAAAAATTGTTATACTTGTGTTCCATAAAAGTCACTAACATATCTTTCCTCTAATTCCCAACTTCTCCTCCAGAACTTCCAGATCAGTCTGTAATCTTCCGTTAACCTAACCTTCGATAATACTCCTGGTTCCCCCCGCCTCAAACTTTTAAGAGCAAAATGCCTGAACTTTATGAATGTCCTTGAATATCCATTCCGTAGTCGCAATCATTTCCTTCAGCATCCTAAAATCCACTTTTAACTGAACGACGGGTCTCCAATCTACAAACAGGCTAACTTATACTGTCTAAAATCACTGGGTTGCAATACAATCTGCTGCCCTACGTTTGGCCCTTACGGCGCTACGCACTAGCACTGCACTCAGCCTATGCACTGAGGCTAGTTCGTCTTTTTTCTCTTCCTCCTCTCCCCAAAAATTCATTACTTCTTTCATTAGAATCCCACTTAGACTACCATCTCAAATTCAAGCCCTTTCTCCCCTGTGTATCCCCGACGCCACAAATTCACCTCGACTTGACAAACTTATCGACCAACATAATCTTCATTAGAAATACTTGCATCAAGTCATTATTGCTACTAATTTCCCCTTCCACTTCCTGTGCTCTATGGATGGAACCGAATCAGATTGTAAAACTGTCTCCGCTTTCTTTATCGATGAAAAAGTCTCGCTAAACTCGTCCTCCATATTCTTATGAACTGTATGCCATCCATTCCCATTTCACTCACCTCTTCATTCTGCCTTCCCCGTAAATTCTGCCTCCTTTCCGACCTCCTTTCTTCACTCCAAGTAATACGTACACAAGACTCCTACTCTTCCAACCCTATCCTTTAGCGCAGTGGTCTTCAAGCCGCGGTATAATTTCAGGTGGCCCGCGAGAACTAGAAGTCCAAAATCAAACTTTTCAAAGTCTGCTTTCTCGAAATTATTCAAGTCCAACTCAAATTAGGATATGTCAGTTTTGCTGGATAGCGGACGGTGGAACACCAAAATTGTTGAAAAGACACCCTAGAGAACAGGTGCCATGGCACACCCACCGAACCCACCACTTCTTTCTCCTTGGGCTCTCCGATCCCCCTCATGCCAGTACTGCCGTGCTGAGGAATTATTCCGCTCCCATTTTTCTTCTGTCAATACCTCCTAAACCTCAGAAAACAATTTCCTGTCCTCTCTGAAGCCTCCTCTGCCCCCTCCACCAACTCAGAATTTATTACTCGCCTACTACTACAAATCCATCAACTCCCATACTTCTTCCCGAGCTGATAAGCCAACATCTTTCGACTTACATCATCGTTTTGTGTTTCAGATAAGAACTATCGGTCCGAAGAAAATGTTTTACAGCGGCATCCTAACTTCCGGACTCTGCTCTATCCTTTTCGGGTATGTTGTAGAAAGAATCGTGATTTTTTCAATTCTTGCATAGCTTGGAGTTATAGAATGAAAATTTTCTCTCCATTTTTCTATTATTCTTGTTTGCTCTTCTAAATTTTTTCGCATCGTGTTCGGAGAAGAGAGTGTTTCTCTTTCCGTGGACCTATGGACCGTATTGAGATGAGATATCAATGAGAAAGTATTCATTGATCCGCGCAGAGATTAGTTCACATTAAATGATAGACCCTGGAGAGTCGTCAACATGATAATATCTAGTCATCTTATGCTAAAAGTTATGCTGCTAATTTTTCAGACTTTTAGACTGGATCCACGAGCGTTACTTCTTTATTTATGCGGCGTTGTTCATTCGTATTATCGAAGCATTAGGTAATGCGGCATTTTTGACAGCAAGTTTCTCCATAATAGCTCACGAGTTTCCCGAAAATATGGCTACTACTTTTGTAAGCATGAAAAAGAAAAAAATATACATTTTATAAGGAGTTAATTCTAATTGCGTATCACGATTTTCCTGCAGGCCTCCTTGGAAACGTGTTTCGGTCTTGGTATGATCGCGGGTCCTTTGCTCGGTGGTGCACTGTATGCAGTAAGTGTTTGACCGTCTGCTCACGAAAAATATCGTTCGAAGCCCTACTCATTGGTGTTTTTTTGTTTTAAGGTTGGAGGATTTCCAACGCCGTTCATGGTCTTGGGAGCGTTTTTGTTCTTGACCGCTTTATGCACCAGATTGGCTTTACCGTCTTCCGATACTTCCACCGCGAATTCGCCCTCTCAAGGTGAGTTTTCCACTCATAATAATGAAAAAGTCTCGCATGAAAAGTTGTTTTAAATAGTGAATTTTATTCCTTCAGGTCAATTGCTCCAGCTTTTAAAGATAAGAGGAATGCCTATTTGTGCAGCTACCATTCTGAGCACGTCCACGAGTATCAGTTTTCTTTCGGCTACTCTGGAGCCTCATCTAAGACAGGTGATTGAGAATTCTATCCCTGACATTTTAGGAACTTCTTACCACCTCATCGTACAAGACTGTGATCCCCAATTGAATGAAACGTTCTCCGGAAGAGAGTTGAAGTTTTCTGAAGTCCGAGTCGGAGATGAGCCAAACAGCAAGAGATGATGAGAGAGGTGTAGTCTCCTAGACTATGGCGGGCTATTTCACTAAACAGAAAAGAAATTATAGGCACGTGAGGAGTGTAAATATGTTGGTGACCTATTTGAAGAAATATCGTTTTATCATCGAGAAAATGAAAAAATTCTCGAAAGGAGAGTGCAAGTGATGAAAAACAGACGATCAGCGTGCGTCAGTGGCCGGTGCTGGATCCTCGGGCTTATCCATCATCTTTCCTTTAGACGAGGATGGAAATATTGATGCTGTAAAAATTGATTCGCTGAGCGTATGTTGAGCGAAAGCACATTATTTATTAGATCGAGTTCGTACGCATAACGGCGATCATTCCCTCGATCACCGCACTCGATCTCGTAAATACTATTCTTTTGAAACAATGGAGTTCGCAAGAGCCCACGTGAGGTACGATGATGAGAGGAGGGCAAGAATGAATCTTCGTTGATGCGGTATGGCGTCGGTAGAGGTAGGCCTCCGACATATATCAGACCAACCCTCGTCTAAAAATATAACGAAATTTTTCGAGGTCCATCAAATTAGATCAACCACCTCCCTCTACACTAATTCTCAATAGATATTCTTCTCTAAAAATACACTGCTGACGTTCTCTCGATATTAGGCTCTGATTTTATTACTAGGATTTAGGCCACAAATCATCCCCTGATGACTTCACTCCCTAATTTCCAACCCTTCTCTACCATGTCATTTTCGTGTCCCTAAATTAAATCGAGATCATTGATGACGTTACATCTTGATATATGACTAATTTTCAACTTTTTGATAGTTTTATATAAAACCAGTTTTCTTGGGACTTGTTTTCGTGGTTACTGGCGCTACGTACGGTGTCTCAGCTCCAGCTTGGGGCTGGCTCTGTGATAAATATGGTCGCCCGAAAGCAGTGTCCGTGGTCGGTGGAATCATTTTGATCATGGGTGTTAGTTTAGTCGGACCTGCTCCGTACCTGCCAATTCATGCGTAAGTACATGAACTCACGAGACATCTTTGGAATAGTGTTCCTCTCCAAATGTTTACCTCTCTTTTTTCCGTAAAACCATCCACCAAAAATAACAAAGTCAATCCATTTTTTTTTTTTTTTTCTAGGACATTGACGTTCGTTATCTGTGGACTCTTCTTGCACGGTCTAGGCATTGGAGCGCGATTGGTGTCATCTTTCTGCGATGCTTTACAAACAGCTATGTAAGTTTCCGATGTACTTAATTCTTGAGGAAGGTCACAGTGAATTGAATTCAAGGAAACTTATAATTTCAGAGCACACGGACTGCCCAATGATATTGATACGTACGGATTAATATCCGGTTTATGGACATCGTCGTTCGCCCTAGGGGCGTTTATTGGACCGACAGTATCTGGATTTTTGTTCGATACGTACGGTTTTGCTAATGCTTCTCTATTTATCATAATACTGGTGTTCGTGTTGGTAAGTGAAGTTGTGTCTGTGAGGAAAGTATCGAATAAACTGTCTACAAAATCTAATCATTTTAGGTGATCTTCGAAATATGGAACTTAATACCAAAGGCAAAGGCTGGCCATTCCCTGGATGATGAAACTGGAATCTCGAAAGACAGTATGGCGATTATGAGCTCGTCGGGAAGTAGACATACGTTATTTGAAAAACCGACTTTTAGCGTCGGAAGCAACCGAGTACTGAACTTGATCTACAGTTCTGAAAGTGATTTGACTAACGAAAATGAAGGCTTCAGTCAGGAACGAAGTCCTTTGCTATCACACGACAACGAGAAGACTGATGAAGAAACTAAATAACTTAAATTTATTCTTATTCTCTTAGTGAACCAAAGTTCCAATTAGGCCTATAAAAATTTTACCAGTGAATTAAGTATACCTATTACCTATTATCTATTATCTTCTTTCAAGTTTTATAAAATCGTTGTTGATAAAAAACCAATATATTAATGTTTCGTTTTTGTGGAAAGTTGAGAATTAAAAAGTGAAACCACGATGACGTCATATTATAACTTCATAAATTTCAGAAAAATAAGCCTAATCTCCATCATAACATCTCTACTATAATTTTAGCAGGAACAACGATCGAAAACCCAAACCAAAAGTTCCAGCTCCGAATTACCTTACCTTTAAACAGTGTGCTGAAATGAATGCAAGTGTCATAAAGGCTCAAAGAGCTTTGGAGTAAGTTTGATTAATGCGAAAAATTACGTCGCGGAACATTTAATAAATAAGTAGGCCTAATTATAAATGTTTTTACAAACCGAACAATTCTAAATTTCTCTCAACTCTCCTGATGATAAAGTATTTAGTCGGAAGTTCTTGAGAAAATAAATTGTTCGTAAGAACATTTATAATTATATTAATTATTTACTGCATGGAGTAAGTTGTTCTAAAATTCAAATCATCAAAAGAAGAAAACAGTGCAGTCTGAAGTACAAATTCGATATAGATCGATTTTTCTTGACGTCTCAGCCTTGCTCTTTGTGGACAGAAGTATTCCGCAAGAAGTCCATCAGTTTCTGGCAGCTTCATAATTAGTACATAAGAAAAGCATAGAAATATTATCACTTATTTATCTCGCAAATATGAACCAACCAATTCTACACTCCTCCATATAAAAAAAATATATATATATTATATATTGATGAATAATATATATATATATATATATATATATAAAAGTAATAATCCGCACACTATTTACCAGAACCATATTCATCCCTAACTCATCATTCTAAGATGTAAATTTCATCCATCTTCACTCACATGTAATATTCGTCGAGCTAAAAATAGCTCGTTGCGTTGCTTCAATGCTCGTAAAAATAAATAATAATAAAAGAAAAAAAAAATTCTTGATGAAAAAAGAATTTTTTTATGCAGGAAAGTTTTTTTTTTTTTTTTTTTTATTTTATTAGGATTTAATGCCGTAGAAAATGGCTGTACCCATCGATTCAGTTTCATGTATGATCAACTACAGAGCTTCAAAACTATGAATACGAACTTTTTATCCTGAAATTGTGGTTCATTACGAAGTACTGATTAATGGTTGAAACGTTCCCGTGATAATCATAAAGGAGTCGATATGCGTTTAAAGAAATATTCAGCTGTTATAGATAGAATACCTATACCTACGGATATGACGCGACAACAGAATCAGATACCCTCGATCCATTTTTTTTTTTTTTCCTAGATTTTTCTGCCTTCTCGCGCGATAGAAATTCAACTCAGCTCAAATACGTTATCAGGAAAAATTTAATATTTTATATTTTTTCACCGCTAGGTGGTAGCATAGAATCCCAAATCTTAGCTTGTATTAATGAAAGATCATGTGCTACGTTGAAAGCAATCATAAATAAAAATGTCCGTGATATTTTCTGTAATTGTTATTTAATCTTCGCCTGTATTTTAATGATCCTGTGGTTATGAACTTAATCACACTCACAGTCATTTTGTGTACCTAATTCTCCAAACTTGCTTAAATAAGTATCAGCCCGGAAAATCTTTAAGAGAGTTTCAAGAAAATTCATATATTTAAGACAGTTCTTCTACAGTGCAATATCATTTTTTTTTTTTTTTCCTCCTTTTCTTTCTCTTTTTCTAAAATGAAGATGAATAAAGAACAGAGTAAACAAAATATCACCTTTGTATTCAATTTTCACAAAATATAACTGCGGTAGTTTCTTATTATATGTGGGCTACATTTAAATTCGCCCCGTATCTTTCTCAATCAGTGTTTTTATTTCAACGTTGAATAACATGATTTAAGCCTACTTATTCTTTAATTAAAAGTTTATTGATCTACAAAACATTGTATAAAATCTAAAATTTCAAATAAAATACATTAACGCTGAGCGCTTTCGGTTTACAAATCATTTACGAAGCACTCTATATAACGTATCCCTTTTTTTTTTTTTAGTTTTCATTCCCTAACTTATATTCATTTTATTATTATTTTTTTTTTTTCATTTTCGTCAACAACGTTGGGAATAGTTGATGGTCATAATTGTTGAAATCAAACAGAATTTCATCTCAGAAGGAAGAAAAAAGTAAAGTAAGTAATTAATCTATTTCTTTTTTTTTTCTTTTTTTTTTTATAGGTAAGTGCGATTTCAAAGTTTTGTTTTTTTAAATATTATATTGAATACAATACTATTTTCTATTTGTTGATTGGTTGTCACGCCTATATACCTTGTAATCAAGCTAAATTCTAATTACGAAAAAGAAACAAGAAAAAAAATAAGTAAGAATAAAGCGAGCTGATTTCGATCTACACATCCTCGTAAAAAAATATTTCTCCATCCCCCAAAAAAAAAGAAATTCTAAAATCAAACTATACTGACTAACAGATGCGATTTCATAATTGAAGCCTCCTATACATAACTCAAATGTGTTGTTCTGAATTATTTTTTCATTTCAATCCTCGTTTGTGTCTTGTCTAGTAAGTATACAATATTATGTATTAGGTTCGAAAATGATTTAAGCGTTTTAGCTTAGGTATTAGAAGTCCTCGGAAATAGTATATTATCACTAAACTAGTGGGAAAAGAGCGATTTATGAACGAGTGTGACGTTGGCAAAATGAGGCGATGCCGAGTGAAGCTACGCACGATGAATCGTACATCGCTATCTTGACCACGAGTTCAGTATTCTATTTTTCCGAATCGACTTTATAAGAAAGTGTTTTGTCTTCCGAATAGGACCTATTTCTTTTTTTCAGAAGGCTGACAATTTTTTCCATTGAAATACGATATTCAATGACGTCACAGTGTAGAAATAAGATCAGTTCTACACTAGTGGGAAAAAAATTGGTGAGAAAATAGCCTCTTTGCTCATCAGAGTTTACTGTGGAAAAGTTATTCACTTTCCTAAGATTATTCATACATCATTGTAGTATTATCATCATGAATTATGACCCCTGAAAATGTACTTACAAACAGATTGTAGGTAGGTACCTACCTTCTATCTTTATTTATTCAGTTTTACTTGTTTATTTCATGTTTTACGTACATCATTCCTCGATAGGAATGTGGATTATCTCATCGATAGATACCGAATGAAGAGTTGATCGTTCCATTTCTAGCATGTTCTAACGATGAAATTGAACTCTGTTGGATTTGTATTTTTAGTCACGACGATAACTTTTTGGACTAATAGTGGCAATATCGCCGGGTAAGTACTCAAGTATTTTTAAAAAATAACAAATTTATCGTCTTGAATGCTACGGTATGTACAAAAATTGCTCTGTGTTGCGTTACCTACGTAGATTCTTTAAAAATATTTTTTGACATATAGGCCTATGCTTCTCAATTTGAATACTGAAAACAAATGTAAGTTTTGTTTGTCTCGTTGGATTTTAAAACCCTATCAATGCGATGAGCGATAAGTATTGATCTTAATGCCCCAATAATCCAACTATCAGCTCTCTTGCATGGACATTGAGATGAAACGTAACATACCCAGCTAATTGGTGTCCAATTCAGCATACTATTTAAAAAAAATGATAGGTATCTATAGGTATTAAGATTTTCGTTGATTTCAGAATCACTGAATCTATCTATATTTTCTGTATTTCTCCTTTACAGATACCCGAAGAAGAAGTGAGTAAGAAAATCTGTCAATAACATAAGTATTCTATCTTTGAATATTTCTTTGTTTAGTCAATTAAAATGACTTAAATTTCAAAGTATGTACATAGTAAGTGCTTCTCAGCCATTCCAGACACTATATGCACTGTATATGTAGGTAATGTTTAGTACCGGTAATTAATCTGTTTCAAGAATAGGCGTGAATATTATGTTGCTTCAAAATTATTTTTATGAATACTTTCCCACATTGTCTATGAGTCACACAACACAAAATTGATGTAGGAAAGAAAAAACAAAAAACTATAAGCTTCGTCGTTTTTCTCTTCATTCTATGCTTATATTTTCACCCCAAAATTTCTTTTGGAGGTAGACCTAACCTTCCCTCTACCTACGTACGTACAATTTTTGAAGTTCATTTCCTCGAGTTATCCTCTTTGTTAGCAACAAAAAATTTTTCAATGATTTCTCTCGACTTCGACAGATTTCCAAATTTTGGTCTAAATGAAGTGAATAAAGGGATTTGTCGATACCTAAATTAACGTATTTTATTTTATTTTTTTTTCATTTTCATTAAATAGACAAGCCTTGCAATTAAACTTCAAGTTATAAACTCGGAGTGGACCGTAGATGAGGACAATAAGGACGAATATTATGAATTAGATAGTGTTGTAGAAAATCGGTGGATCGGAAGTAGTTCATCGTACGAATGGTTTTCTCATGAGAGAGTTTGTGTTAGAGGGCTTGAGCCCATCTCGTGATCATTCCCCACTAGGGAACAATAGAAAGGGTTAACCCGAGATGATCGGGAATCTACAGAGGCAGCGCGTGAACATGCACGATAGCGTGCACGAATACGACTGACGTACGAGCGTACGCGAGAGCAGCGAGTACTGCTGAACGGTAAGAGAAGGGAACGCGCTGCTAGCCGCGGACGGACACGGCTGTCTATACTACACACTCTAACACTCCCCGCCAGGCGTGGCCGGACCCAAACAGCAACGGTTACTGAACGGAGAGGAGGTTGAGTGGCCTGGGAAAGAACATATCCTGATGAAACCAGGACCTCAAGGGAAAACGGAGTGCCAAATGTCGGAACTGATCCGAGGCTCATTCTGTAGAGCAAAAAGCTTAAACTCCGAGTGGACTGAAAGAGGAGAAACAATTACACTGAAAGGAAGAGGCATGAAATGCAAGGAACAAAGCCAGGGGTAGTTTACAATTAATTCCAAATGAAAGGAAAGGAAAAGCGACAACGTCGACCAATAAAGAAAAGTCCCATAAAAAGGGAAATCGGTGTACTGCAAAAATAATCACCGAGCATAAGCGAGTAAAGAAAGATCCTGTAGAAGGAGACGGAATTAATAAGAAAATGTAAGTCAACACTTGACAAAAACTTGATAAAATAGAATAGTCAGCACAAACAATTAAATCCAAATAACATTGCAAAAATCAATGTGTATAATATGAGCAAGCCGAAAAAGAAAAGAAAAAGGAAACGAATAACATTTCGACTTGACTGCCGAACAAGCAATACAGCTTGAGTCCTCTTCTGAAATCAGAAATACAAGGACAATAATGAGTGATTTGAAAGATCAGAAAGCAACTGATCACAGAAGTGAGTGAACCCGGCTTCGGGTAATGCTTTTGTAAACACATCGGCTAAATTATCGACCAAAGGAACTCATAGGAAAACAATAGTATTGTTGCGTACTTCCACGCTGAGATGGTGGAAACAGAGATGAACTGTGTTCTTCAAGGACTTCTGTTTGAGAGACTGGCTAGGTGGATGGTGGATGTGTGATCCACATAAATAATTGGACTAGGTACGTCATAACTTAAGAACTCAAAGAGAGCTTTGAGTGAGACCACTTGTCGGCACGCCAAAGAGGCGGCGACGTACTCAGCTGCGGCTGAAGAGAGATCAACGTGAGTTTGCTTCTTTGTTCTCCGTGAAATTAGGTCATCATAAGCAGGAGGAGTGTATCCTGAAGTTGACCGGGCAGTTCGTATCTAACGAAGCATTTGGGGAACATTTAAGTAGGCTGGAAGATCCTGTATACAGGAGACCTTGGCGTAAGGATACCTCCGAAGTAAAAAAGAATTCGATGGACGAAGGCTTGCCAATCCGACACTGTCGGGTTGGTTTGCGCCCAAGCAGCCGCATTGACTGCAAAGGCAATATCGGGGCGCGTACAATTCATCAAGAAGATGAATGAACCGATAGCTTCCCTGTATTGTGAACAGGTGGTAGAGGAATAAATTCGTCAGGATTTGACTCTCATTTCTTCGAGGCTTCAATGGTCATAATAGAGGTGTCGATTTCGATGGATCAGAGAGAGAACGGCCGAAATTCTCAAGTAATTTGAGGGTATAGGTACTTCGGCTGAGAGAAGAAGAGAGGACGTTCGATCATATTATAAGCAATCTCTATTCCGAGAAACTTGTTCGGAGTACCGAGATCAGGAATTTTGAACTTTGTAGTTAATTCTTGAATAACTTCTCGCATTTTCTTTGATTAGTACCGACAAGGAGGATATCGTCAACATAAAGAACGAGAATGACGACTGAGGATACTCCATTTTTCGTGGATTTCCACTTAAAAATGCACGGCTTGGATACATAAGGCCTAAAGCCCATTTGCTGGAGAGTTGCACAAAATCTTTTGTACCATCTTTTTGGACTTACTTTTAATCCATATGGTGAGCGGAATAATTTCAGAACATGTACTTTAGGGTTTAAATTGTCTACTTCATATCCTTGCGGAAAGAACATATATACTGGTTTATCCAAGATACCAGGAAGAAAAACGACTTTGACATAATTGCTGAATATAATAGCCATGTTTCACGGTGATGGAAAGAACGGCAAGTATATCGCTGATATCAGCGACAGGAGCATATGTTTCCATAATATCATAGGGATTGGGGTCTGTAAAGCCACGAGCGACAAGGCGAGCTCGGAACTTGGAATTACCCTCTAGGTCTTCCTTGAGACGAAAAATCCATGTAGAATCAATTGTTTTAGTTCTTCGAGGAAGAGAGTCTCGAGTAAGAGGGACCCATGTGTGATTTTGCGCCATCGCCTTGAACTCTTCATGATTTGCATCTTTCCACTGGACAGATTGTGGAGAATGAATAGCTTCCCGGGAGCGTGATAAACGCGCATAAAAGCGTTCATACGTCAGTGAGGTATCATCAAAAGAAGATGAAAGAGTGTCTGAGGGGTACTCAGATGAATCTCCCTGAACATGGGAATCAACTGATTTTTGTTGATATAATGGCGTGCAAGTAGAGTGGTAAATGGACGAGAGTCTTGCGCTAAAGGCTGTGAATCATCAGACGCGCATGGGTTGATAATGATCTCCAACACATTGGAGCCGAGGTAAATTGGGTGTAGCTGGATAAGTAGTCCAGATTGTGAACTGGGCAACAGAGGGAGGGTACAGTGCACTAACTTTAGTACTAAGATAATCATAAAGATCATCGAATAAATTGAGTTGCATTTTTAGAGGAGCTCTTTTATGGGTTGCCGGAGTATAATATTGATGTTCAGTTTCTACTGACCTAATTTTCCTCTTTTTTATTGGAGGAGGACGAAACGATTCGTCGTGTTCAAATTCGACATCAGCATCTGCTGCTGAAATAGGTCGTCCAAGTTTTATAGGGTCGCGGAAAGGAGTCTGTGCAAAAAGGGCCATAATGATGGCCGGAGACTTGAGATTCTTTGAAAGTAACATTTGAAACGTTCTGAATTGATCCTGTATCAGGATCTAACAATTAAGCACCATTGGTTGATAAACCGGTGAAAAACTTTCGTTTAGCTCTATCTGTATATTTACCTACTTTCTTGGGCAGAGTTTCATGAGCAACACATCCGAATCTTCGGAGAGTTTTAAGTGAAGGCATTCGTTTGAAAAGAACCGTGCAAGGCATTTAATTATTCACCGCTTTTTGTGGTAAAACATTGTATACGAGAGCGCCGTACGGTACGGCGTTCCATGGCCCAGTCTAATGGACTTTGTAGTACAGTAATAGGGAACCATTTGATCCATCTCCTCAAAGAAACTTTCGAGTCCGACACGCACCTCATTTTGAGTTATTATGGGGAAAATCATATCCATATCTGGAAAAATTGTCTACAATTGCGTAGATACATTCGTCTCTAGAAGGGTACGCCGGTGGTAAGACCGGCTCTAGCACATCGGTATGTATAGGTGCGAGCGGTTGTGGTGCTCGAGTGCGAACTTTGGTAAGTAAGAGCTTTTAACTTTGGCCAGTTTACAAGGGTGACAATCTCAAATGACAATCTTGGATTGAGTCTGAGATGGTAATGCCTTAAAGTTCAGGCAGCGTCTGCACAAGCTTGCGCATAACTGGTACGCTAGGATGTCCCAACCGATAATGCCACAGACGGGCAAGTTGGCCACTTAATAGACCGGATTTCCTGTTCCTCTAATTTGTTAAGATCATCTAATGAACAATGAGGAATGGAAGTCAGATATTCTTTTAGTTTGGACTGAGTCGTAAAATCATTGGTAAACTCTGAAAAAAATCCGTTTTTCCTCGCTACAGAAGCGACTGCTTGCGAGTCCAACTCTATTGGAACTCGTAGGTTGAAAAACCACAAGGCAGGGAACACAAGTAAAATAGAGCGAATAGACGTCGGAGACAAAGAGTCTTTATGGACGACGTGCACTGAGTGCTTGAAATAAATTACTGGGTATCCTTGATCTACAAAAGGACGAATCGAAAGATTTTCTCGAATATTGTCATAAATATTGAATTCACCCAGATTTAAAATTGTAACACATTTCGGGAGAATATTCAAGTTATCGACTTAATAAATAGGTAGGCAGACATCCTCATTAGGATTTGCAACTGCTATGTTATAAGGAGCGTCGAAAGCTTTAATCAAGTGTAAATGATCGCCTGATGGAAACACAATTTTATTGCAGCCTGACCCTGAACATGCACGAGCAGTAATATAATTTTTACCAGACGAATAGTCAGATTTGAGTGCACTTTTATGACGGCTTCCGCACCTGCGGAGTGACCCATATGCGATGAACTTTATAGGATAAGCTGAAAACGTTTTACCGTCATTATTATCAGTTGAAGCTTTCCGATCTTCGGAATTACTTTTATTCGATCTTTAGATTTAGGAGGAGGATGGTTATTCCTTCGAGAAAGAAAGGAAGAATGACGAGTATTAATTAGAAGAATCATTAAAGTTATTATCATTACGTCTTCGATCATAGCGATTATAGTATCCACCTCGTGCCCATCTCTTTCGTGAGTACTAGGTGCGACGATTGTGCACCAAGAAGAACAGTTATTTGTATTGTTTTGTGGCCGATTATGTGGTCTATTACCATTATTGATATTTTTATTAAATGTGGGTTTCGAATCTCTCGAATTAAACCCCCTTTTTGGTCCTTGCGGTATAAAGGATTGATAAGGTTTTCTTTCTAAATTGCGGCCCTTGGCGTGAGCCATTGAAATAAACAATTCTCAAACATGAGAATGAGGAACTTTTTGTGAATTATTATAAATCAGTTTATATTGATGGGCGTATTGTACTATTGCTGGGATAATCTGCATCACAGATTCTTAAAAGCGACTTGAGACTATTTCATCCGAAAGATTAAACGTACTGTCGCAAATGTCGGAAACTTTTTTTTTTTTTTTTTAAATCGTAACATACGACTGCGGATTTACTTTAAGGGAGAGATATTGCATATTCATAAGCTCTCTGAGCTCAGTATCGCCTTTCCCGGAATAGCCGGGACGTTTTTGACTCTCTAGAGTCTGCATGACTTCAATTAGATTGATTATATATGCGATATTTTATTCAAGTCACTCACCGAGAGTCGTTGAGCAATTATTTCAGGAAATCTGATTTTATGGAGAGCAAGAATCGTATTATTGTTCGTGGGGGAGGATGATGTGTAATAGCTCTGAAGCCTGCAGGGTATAATATAAATACTGTTTCCAAGTCTCAAAACCAATCCCTTTGCCCAAAACAACATTAGCGGCCAGTTGAGAAAATTTTAAAGTAAGTAAACTATTCTTAAACTCACAGATGGTAATTGGCTGCGGTGCAGCATTTGACGATGCCTGATTACTTGATGGCAAAAAAAAATGCCGGAGATGACGTATTCATCGGCTCAACTTGAGCTTGCCCATTCTTGGGCGGTGGAAGAGAATTAGTTGAAATTTTGCAGGAAGAGTCTCATGATTTTCTTAGATAACGAACAACCACGGGTTTTGGGTTGTATCGGCGCTTTAGTAACGGGGGGAGGTGGTGAGTAAGTTGGTATCGATGGTGGCAGTTTCAAAGGCATGCCATCAGACAAAGTTTATAAAGCCTGAATTGCTGTCAAAAATCGAGGAGGCTCTTGCCTCTTTAAAATTTGTTTCACTCTCTCGAGTAAGACATGAAAATGATGAAATAAAGGACTCACCAACTCTTGAAACACCTACCATACCTGTGCCTCAGTCTACTGAGGAGGATTCTGCTCCTCAGACCAATTAGGAGCTGGGGAAGAAAAAGAGTTCATATTAAATTGAGATGTAGATGTGGGAACGTGAGAGAAAGAAGACAAGGAGGTATGTTTTACTTTCAAATTGATTATAACTTTTTACTTTGAGGTTTAATCAAATTTACACTTTCGAAATGCGGAGTATTTTTATGAGCTTTCGCCCTAGAACTCGTAAATACATCTCCGTGCTTCTTATTTTTGCTGGGAGGTGCCTCCTTACAAGAAGGTTTCTCCCGTGACGGATTTCTATTAGACTGGTGATGAATTACGTTTCTTTTCAGCAGAGGCGTGAGAGTTTTCCTGGTGACATTGCACTTTAGGTTGATTAACAGGGTCACTTTCAGGCTTTGTTGTGTCTTTGCGCAAAGCGCTAGGTGCAGTAACCTCAGTAGGCGATGAAATCTGCTCTTTAAAACTTTAAGAATCGGTATAATTCAAAATACTGTCCTCCTCCGCGGAATCATTAAATTTTGAAGGGTCATTCATTTTTCTGCGAATTATTTTACATAATATTATCGATATCACCATCGAAAGTAAATTTTCGACTTCATACACTCTAAAAAGAGAGTGGGGCACTCACTGGGAGACAAGAGACAATTGAGAAGACAATAATCCATTTATAAGCTCCGTGTCGATGTTGAGACGCAATACATTACGATAAATGCAATGTATAAATAAATAAGGACGATAAGAATGAGAAGAAAGTAAGGGAGCGGGAATACGTTCAAGCGAATTGATAACATTTTTAATCGATAGTGGGTCGTTTTTCCAATGATATTTTCAATAAGGATAATTGCAGATGAAAATAAAGGGTAATCACTGATGACTAGAAAGGAGAAATTATAGGGAAGTGATGAACGGATGAAATTGCAAGAGCAATACGCATATTAGGTGCGACAAACAGAGAAATGCCACTGAGAAAGCGGGCACACACACACACACAAAGATAGCAAAATGAAGTGATAAAGACGAACCGAAAATATTGATGTTCGTCTGAGTGGTAAAATATGATAATGCAGCACTATCAATTATAGCACTTTGGACGAAAAGAGGACGAGTTTTCACGAGGTAAAGTACAAGTACGTAAAGACGCACTCAAAAATAACAAACGCCCGTAAGGCGTTATCTCTAATGAGAAAAACAATTCGCAAAAGTTACGACAATATTGAATAAGTCGTTCGGATTTAAGATGCGTCACGATATTTAGGTTACTGGTGAAACATACGAAGGCCATTCACAAAGCGATGAAGCCAGTTGAAGAGTAAAATACTCAACTCGGGAAGGCACAGAAAAGATGACGTAATGTCTTCGACACGTGGTGGAGCTCGTGATTTCCGTGGGTAAGAATTCGGAGAAATAGTAGCGAATGTCAGCAGCTGCTAGGTGATAAAATTTTTAGGTTTTATGAGGCTTGACAAAAGAATATAATCGAACACCATCGAGCTTCGCTGGCTTTTTGTTTTTACGCAGAATTCCGCTGATATCGAGGAGTATGATGTATGCCGCAGATTTGAGGGCAGAGCAGAGAATAGGTGCGGGGTAGATATGGTTGGTCGCGTCAATACTTTTCCATTATTAAAAAGTGATAAGAAACACAGTGGCTGACAGGAAGTCGCCGAAATTCTTGTCTTCAGCAGTTTAGCTGATTGCATGACGAATGCTCTAGAGTAGTATTTTAAGCAGGTTGACGACGCAATATGGACCAACAAAAATATGAAAAAGTAACACGTGCGAGTTACCACCGACCACGCCGATGTATTCGGCACTGCCTTCGAACGATGCAATATGATGAAATAGAATATTTTCGAAGCCCGCGTAAAATCGGGTTGTTCGATTTCAAATATGACGATCTTTCGTCTCATCAATTACTAATCGGAAATAATTTGTCCGTAATAAAGTTCATTCGAAAACGTTCGAAAGCAGATAAAAATGGCATATTCGTGGTATCAAGGTTACTCCCCGCCTTGTTTGTTTCCACGAGAAATCGAATATCGATTATTTATTCGGTTCTTAAATAAATAAACACAACCGAAAGTTGGATCGCACACTTCCAACTTGATTCTCGTCGATAATAAAGTTTTAGATCGGACTCACCAACTTAGAGGATTTCAACCGCTCGTCACAATGGAGATATTGAAGAAGTCCAAGAACAATACCGCTATACGAAGAGCCGAGCTAACGCGAGTCTCCTTTTCGCTGGTTGAAGTAAATCTTTGCCATTTCCTTCTAAGTGATGTTCCTCATCGTGGCTGAGCATTCGTTGAGAGGCATCGAACCCACGGCAATGACCGGTCTGGGGAGATTGATTGGACTTTTGGTTTCCGGAAAAACTTCAAAGTGACTGACATAGGAGACTTTGTAAAACGGAAAATGGTGCACTTCGAAGAAAGCTAGCTAGTTAAGTAGGTGAATAAAATATTAATTACACCTTGCATGCAGTCTCTTGAGTTCGTTTCTCACATAGCCTCTCCGAAATTGGTGGCCACCGGTGAAGTAGGCTAGGAGAACCGACCTCTTTAGAGAAAAAGACGAAAATCATACGGCCGAAGAGAAATACTCTATTCGAATTTCACATTTCCGTGATAGATACGGAATAAAGGCATAAACCGCAGGTACCATATTCATCATGATAGTATTCGGCGAAATGCAATGTAGTCGGATGCGTTATCATGCCCGATTAATTTTAGTCTTTTATTAGAAGACGAAGTTGAAAGAAATGATCATTTAGCGCTATTAAATATTCCTTCACGTTAGCAAACATGCCAAATTCGTGGATTGGTAGGAACTCATTGTACATGAGTCGGAAAACAATGTACTTATCTGCGAAAGCAGATTTTTTCCAATGTTTTTAAAATAATATAGGAGCGAAGATATTCGATAGCTCCCCGCCAATCGTATGATTTTAGTATTGAATTATTGAGTTCACGTATTATGTGATTAACTCAAATTTAAAGCTGGTAGACCTCACCAAATCGGTCTGCTACCATGTTAGAGGGCTTGAGCCCATCTCGTGATCATTCCCCACTAGGGAACAATAGAAAGGGTTAACCCGAGATGATCGGGAATCTACAGAGGCAGCGCGTGAACATGCACGATAGCGTGCACGAATACGACTGACGTACGAGCGTACGCGAGAGCAGCGAGTACTGCTGAACGGTAAGAGAAGGGAACGCGCTGCTAGCCGCGGACGGACACGGCTGTCTATACTACACACTCTAACAGTTTGTGATGCAAGGAAAGATAGAATGGTGAAGCCGGATGATCTCGAGATGTGCCGATAGATTGACAGCATTGCTGTATATAGGCATGAAGGGAGTGTCGTTACAGGCCCCGTCCACAAGAAATATATGATAGGATGGAGACTTAGAAAATTGTCGAGCTCCGAGCTCTGCCTACCGGCTAGCCTGAGGCGGACGACGGATGTTTCTTCCAAAAAAAAAAAACGATAAAACAGGTTTCCTGTTAAAAACTGATCTATGACGTCATCAAATTGTGACGTCACAGCCCCGTCCTCAAGCTATATATGATGGGATGGGGACTTGGAAATCTTCGAGGACGGCGGATGGTTTTTCCGTCCCCCCTCCCCCGATGAAACAGGTTCCCTGTTAAGAACTAATCTATGACGTCATCAGATTGTGATTTTACAGGCCCCGATCCCAAGCTATATGTGATAGGAGATGGACTTTGAGAAAACTTGGAAAATGTTCGAACTCCGAGCTTTGCTAGCCGGCCGGACAGCGGACGTTTTCTCCGAAAAAAAAAAAAAAAACGATAAAATGGGTTCCCTGTTAAAATTTTGACTCTCGAGCTATGAGTAATAAGAAGAAGACTTAGAAATATTCCAACTCTCGAGCCATGATAATACATGATAGGAGAGGGACTTGGAAGGAAATTTTGACTTTCAAGCCAAGGAAAGGGAATTCAAAAAATTTTTACATTCAGGTTACTTACATCATGATAGGTACAAGGGACTCAGGAAACTTAAGAATCTTCAAGATTTCGATTTGAATTTTCGATACCAAAATCAATTCAATCCATAGAACAGGTTCTCTGCGTTCTTGTTTAATTTTGTTATGGAAGCTGTAATCTTGTCGAAATGAGTGTAAATTGAAAACCCGCCAAGTTGTGAATGTAAGTTGCAGGTGTAGTTGGCGGTTACAGTCAGTAGAGGGTGTGATAGGTATTTGAGTACGTTCAAGGAATTCAGTCATATTTGCTCATAGAATTTCAATATGGGGGGAGGGAAGGGCGTTTAGGAGGTTTTGGGATTCGTAGGAGAGAGCAAGGAACTTGGCAAAGGATTGAACGGTAATTGTGAAGCTCTGTAGACGCAGAGGAGGAAGAGACACGATTGTTATCTTGTGTAAAAGTCGAGATCCACAGTCAATTGACGATTTGCAGATTCTGATAAGGGTTAATTGAAGTTGTCTTTGGAGGTGAGTGAGGTGATACTTGAGTTATCCGTAAAGAGCTGTCACTTATAGTATACTCGGATTATGAGGTACCGATCTACTCCTGAATGTCTCCAGCTCAAGACTAGTTTTCAAAACTGTGTCAATCGGCTTCATTCAACCAGACTATTGTAAAGATTTCTGTAATTGTAAACTCAAACTCAACTTCAGTAGGGTGATAAGTAAGAAAATTCTTGTAAATATTTGAAGCGTTTGGGAAGAGGATATGTAGAATGTTTATTCTTCGTGTGAATGGTTCTTCTGGAAAGAAGAGGGACGGACGCCGAAAATTCACCAGCCATTTGAGATCTGCAAAAGTCAATTTTTTCAAGTCCATCTCTCAGACTTCAAATTTTCTCGAGTACCTAAAGTAGATGAAGATCTTTCGAGGTCCATGGGTGCCTGGTCATTTTACGACCGTCTCGGATGCAGTCTTACATAGTAAAACTTGAATGAAGATATGTAACATATCAATAAACATTTAATCAAATTTTTCTAGGAATTCACCGAAGCGTGACGTCGTACCGAAATCTAACATAGTTGAAAGATTTGACGATATTACTAAATCTCCGAATGACGGACGCTTGTACAGAGGTTTGAAATTGGGTAATGACCTAAAAGTGTTACTTATAAGTGATTCTTCAACAAACAAAGCCGCGGTCGCCTTGGCTGTAGGAGTCGGTACGTTCTAACCTGACAGAAACGAGACTCTTACGATAAATCATAAATTGACGGATTGCTGATTGCTTTCAGGCGCTCTGAATGATTTTGCTGATTTACCCGGCATAGCAAACCTTTTGGAGACCGTGCTCCTGCAACGTTGTAAACAGTTTTCCTATCCCAATGATTTTAGTGAATATCTGGAAGCTCACGGTGGTCGTGAAGAAATTGAAAAGATGACAAGAGCAGACGAACAAATTTTCAGCTTCGATATCGATCCAAAATATTTAGTTCCTGCTTTACGCAGGTTAGGTGTACCTACTTTATTCTGTAAGCTGAGAAATTTTTGGCTTGTACTTTCAACTCCCCCCCCAAATACGAAGAAAAAAGTATCTCACGCCAATGATACGTGAAACCAGGTCTAAATGTGGCTGATAAAATCAGAAACTTTTCAACTTAGATACTCATCCTGATTCTTCGCTCTATTTCATTCAACTATATGGAAGGACCAGTGAGCTGCTCCTAGACAATTTGTTGAAGCGCTTCCGTCACTCTTGAGTAGACCTAATTTAATTTAGTCTTCTATTCTCACAATAAAATACGAAAATAGTTGTAGGTTTTCAAAAAAGGCGTTGTTCGCAGTGACAGAACATCATTCTATACGAACTTTTTAACGAAATTTTAGATTCTGGTGTTATTTCCGCGAACCCCTTTTAGGTGATGGCCACAAAAGTAATTTGGAGTACGCTATCCGGGAACTGGATTTGTATCACGAAAATAGTTCAAAATTCGAGATAAATCGAATCATGGAGGTTGAAAAATTGACAGCCAAAAAGGATCATCCGTTCAATCATATCTATACCGGTACGTATGTCGAATATCATCATATGACTTTTCAATTTCCTGCATAACTCTGTTGTATTTTTGTAGGAAATAGAAAAACTTTTAGTAAATATTCGCTTTCACTACTTCGGGATAAATTACGTCAATTCTACGACAAATGGTACTCGTCGAACCTCATGACTTTGGCTGTCCTGGGACAAGGTTTTTTAAATTTTTATACCAAATATATTTCAGTTGTCTATGTCAAAAATGTTAATGTGTGTACCTAATTTAAATGTAACGTTCTTTCAGAGGGACTAGATGAGCTTGAAGCTGTGGTAGCTCCTATTTTCGGCCGTCTTGAAAATAAAAATGTAGAAAGGCTGATAATTCGTGAAAGCAATCACCCGTGGGCGGAAGAGCAATATTTGAAGAAAAGAATTTATATAGTGCCTCAAATTGAGGAAAATATCTTGCGTCTCAATTTCCCTGTTCGAAGTACAGTCGACCAATATAAAGCATCAGTAAGTGTGAAGGAACCTAGGTAAATACTATAATTAAGTACTTACAGCTTAAATTAATATTCAAATTGAAATTAAATATGCAGCCTGAAACATATATCACACATTTCTTGGAAAGACGAGACTCGGGCAGTTTGGTTTTCTTACTCAGAAAAGAAGATTTATGTTTTGCTTTTGAGGCGCAGTTCTACGTCGTTGCTGGATTAGGAAATTTCACTATCACTTGTTCACTGACCGTGAATGGTGTAAAGAATACACACGATATTATAAAATTAATATTTCAGGTAGGAAAGCCCAAATTATTACCAAATTCTCTCTCTCCTAAGTAATTCAATTATTTATGAGTATTTTTCTTCCGCTGAATAGTATATTTTCCTATTAAATGATGAAGGTGTGCAAGAATGGTATTTCAAGGAGATCAAGAAATTGATGGAAATTTCTTTCAATCATAAAGAAAAAGAAAAGCCTTTATCTTACGTAGAATCCTTGGCCTCGAACATGAAGGTAATGCTCGTATATGAAATTAAGTTCGGCTGTTTTGGAATTCTTAGAAAAGATGAAATTTTGCAGCGAAAACTAAAGATAGAAATCTTGAGTGTATTATAAGAGTCTGCGATTAAAATTGCATGCGTCGACCAAATTTTCGAAATAATTTCTCCATCTTTCCTCAACTGCGCAGCTCAAAATTCGATTTTCCGTCTTATATATGCATATTTTAGAACTTGAAGCTTTTCCAATTCCTTAATTCATATTCATTGCTAATGGAACGTTCAAATCTTAAGTAAGAGTTCTTTGTTTTGTACAAGTAATTCAAAATTTGAAATTTTTTCAAGTTGCACTTATTATAATGTTCATTCATTTGACATCGAGTTATCAGAGGCAGGGGCTCATTTGTGATAACCTGAGTGATTTTGTGGTTCATTTCTCTTCAGTAGGTGTGTGCTAGTGTTCTCAGATCTCTGTCATTAAATTGGGGGAGCCAGCTAGCATATCCCACTGTCTCAAGATTTTTGGAGCAATACTTGATGAGCCAGCCAGTGTGCCCTATTTCAGTTTCGGGAATGAGAGCAGTTTCACTTATAGGAGAAACTTTAGGCTCACGTTTTAAATTTTTTTCTAGTTCACATTTAGGGCAAATTCTTGACACGTCTTGAGATTCTTTTTTTTTTTTTCATACAAGCTTTTTAATCAGTTGGCGAAAAGGGCTCCATCTATTTGTAGATTGAATTCTGATGAGGCGGGGAGATTTGGCTAAGCGTAAGTTGACAGATTGTATTGCACCCGCCGTAATTTAAAGAGAAAATTATTAGCCCGTCTCTAGATTGGGGACCGTCGTCCACTTGAGAAGGGATTAGAGAATTGTGTAGTTGAAAAGGGAGCTTGCGACTGCAAGCAATGCGAGTATGAGATAGATATTCAAGGACATTCAGTGAATTTGGACATTTAGGCATTCAGCTCGTAGAAGTTTGATGAGGGGGATCCAGGAGAATTTGGTGTCGAAGGTTAAGGCCAAGAAATTTAGTGGAGGATTAGGAGCTAATCTGGAAGTTCTGGAGGAGGAGCTGGGGGGAGAGAAAATACGTAAATGACTTTTATGGAATATATCTATAAGTGAAACGGTTTTCTGTTAGAAAAACGAAATCCACGATCCGAGTTCCAGAAGGAGACCTGAACGACGGTGAGTTGGAGTAGACGTGTGGCTCGTTTACAATTTG
The DNA here is from genome assembly GCA_035079385.1 of Aspidiotus rigidus. Classification (NCBI taxonomy): domain Eukaryota; kingdom Metazoa; phylum Arthropoda; class Insecta; order Hemiptera; family Diaspididae; genus Aspidiotus; species Aspidiotus rigidus. Next base: position 3,141,370 of record JAVHKY010000026.1, read on the forward strand.
AGGAAGTGAGGGAGATATTGGAATAATCTGCAAAAAGTAGTCGGGGGAGGGGACACAGTTTGTTGGATCTTTAAAGAGAATTAGGAAGAGAGGAACTCTCCAAACTTCTCACTAGGAGACGTCATTTGAAATGGAGTGGAAAGAAAACTAGTGGTTTTGAATTTTAACTGATATGGATCTATCACGAAGAAAGGACTGGAGAAGGGAAGGTAAATTGCCACGGAGACCTATTTCAAATAATTTAAAAGAAAATATAGTGTGGTCAAAGGAGGGTACCCTTCCTAAAGATCATAGAATACAGTGTCAAGAGGATAGTTATTACGTAATCATCCTTCAATTTGGAGGTTAAAGTCGAAGATGGCTTGTAAAGTGCTGTATTGTCAGGGAGACCAGATACCACTAGATTCGAGAAACCAAAGAACATTTTTGCTGGTGATTTTTTTAAAGAGTTTACCTAGAATGGAGGTTAGGGCGATACAATGGTGGGATGAGGGGAGGGAGGAACCTTTGTAGGTTTTTAAAATATGGAACACAATGGCTACTTTCTAGGTTAAAGGGTGAGTCTCGGAGTAGGATAGCGTTGGAGAGGGAGAAAAGGAGAAAGGAGTAGGGAAGATGTTCTCAAGCAGGTAGGTGTGAATATTGTCCGATCCGGGAGCGGTCTTCTTGAAGTTGTTGTGGATGGTGGAGTTAAGTTTGAGTGGGGTGATAGGAAAATTCTTGACACCTCTTGAGATTCTTTTTTCTTTCATACAAGCTTTTTGATCAGTTGGCGAAAAGGGCTCCATCTATTTGTAGATTGACGAAAACTGTATTGTCAGGAGAGAGGACATGTTTGATCTGAGGAATTGAAATAATATTTCATTTCCAAGTTCGCCCAAGACACTAGTAAGAGCTGTGGGCATGTAGGGAACAGCAGGGGGGGTCTTTACTACGTAGACACGACCTTTGGATCTATGAATATTTGAATTTCAAATATATGTACCAGTTGTAATAGGGAAAATTTTGCTGGCCTATCTATGAACATACATATTACACAATATATATGTCAGGACCAATTTGTATAAATTGCGTCCGTGTGACAGACGCTCTTTTTGCGGAGACCTAATTTTTATGTGTTTTAGATCATAAACTATCTCTCATATAAAATTTTTTTTAACAGGGGACCTGTTTTATAAGGGGGTCGGAAAAAACGCCGTGCACCATCGATCCATAAACTTGGAAAAATTCGATTGTCGAACTATAGAACGGGGACTTCGAAAAATTTCGACTCTCGAGTTGTATACAATAGGAGGGAGACGAACAAATTTTAAAAACCTTCAAGATTTCAATTGAGAATCAGTCTCAATATCAACACCATTTCCACCATAAAACAGGTTCCCTGCGCTCCTCGTTCAACGTTGTTAAGGAAACCGTTGTATTTTTTTAACCATGATTGGTTTCATCTCAGTAATAAGGGCGTCTGCTGGCATATTCCTAAGGATCTCTACTTTGTTACTGAATGTATCCAAACTGTGATATAGAAGAAGAGTCGTTCTTCAATTTTTAAACTTATAATTTTATTGCTTGAACTCGTTGTTGTGGAGATATTTTGAGCTAAAATTTCAAACTGGGTTTGGGTTTTGATTTTTCTGTGATAAATTTTTCTTTACTGACGACCTTTGTACAGATGGTCCTTGTATGAGAGGAGGAGCTCAGGAAAATTCGACTTCCAGTTCCAAGTTGAATGAATGTATAAAACGTGAAAACAATTCTGACTACTGGGCCAAATAGATGTTTCTTCTGCCTTGAGGCTTGAAAAAATTGGAGATACAACCTTCCAAGAAACATTACTATTTGAGACGACAAAATAATCAATTTAAATGAAAAAAATTGTAATTACTCTACAGAGCTCCTGCTTCATCTTCTTTGTAGGCAAGATATTTGTCAATTATACGCAAGTTAGAAGCGCGTATAAGAGGAGTTATGCCGCCAAAATACCACTAGAAATGTATACGCGAGTCATTCGTCAATTAGTGGCAAATTAGGGGCGCGCAAAGTAGTGTTCATACATCTGTACCACCACTACACATGTGTACGCGAGTTAGGCGTCAATTAGAGGCAAATTAGGAGCGCGCAAAATAGTGTTCGTACAACTGCACCACCACTACACTTGTATACGCGAGAAGATTGCAAAGTAGTGTGATTGTGGGGATGCGAGAAAAAGTGATGTTGCAACTTTTCTGCAGCTACAACACACATACATTTACACAAGTATTTGCGTATGTATTGGTGTGGTGGAGGCCGCGTATACGCATTGACAATTCTGCCGCAATAGAAATGTTCAACAGGATAATATTGAAGGCCAATTGTTTTGTTTTCTTAGGACATTCCATGTGAAGATATTCTCACATCTTCCTACATCTTAACAGAGTGGAAGCCATCTTTAATTAGATTGCTTCTGTGCTATATCACGGTGGATAATATGAAGTAAGAAAATTTTGAGGCAATATCTTGACTGAGAATTAAGCTTCTATTATAACACTTATGTGATATCTTCTAGCGTCACAATTGTTAGTAATAACTTCAAGGAAATTGCAAATCAGACAGAAGAACATTATGGCACAAAGTATAAAATTGAAAACATTTCCCCTGATTCAATAGAGGTAAGTAAGATGTATGCCTCAATCATAGGAATCATAGAAAAACTCTGCATTAATGTAATCATGAAGACTCCTAATTTAGAGATTGTATGCTGAAGAAGATTTAGAAAAAGAAAGTTCTCAAACAACACCAGAAGTACGTAAGATGAACACCTCTTTCACAGGGGATAGGTAATGGAAAAACTCTGCTTTAATATAATTTTAGGCTGCTCGTTTATAGTGGCTCCTTGGTATGAAAAATTATGAAGACAAAAATATTGAAACAAAACCTAAAACACCAGGGTGGAATGTTAGTACTTTGGTGCTAAAGAAATCTTACACAAATTGCCGTAGTGGTTGTATGTAAAATAAAATGGAAATGAATTCTGATTACAGAATCCAGATTTTATGAACCTTGCTTCGGAATTGCAGCTTCCTTCGCCAAATGAACTTATTCCTGAAAATTTTGAAATCTACGCCTTAGACGAAGATGTGCGTGTCAATTTTAATACAACAGACAGATTTTAAAATAGTGAAATTTTGATATTTCCTCGGTAATTTGTAGAGATCAAAACATCCAGATATTATTCACGAATCTTGGTTATCACAAATTTGGTTCAAGCAGGACGACAAGTTTAACGTTTCCAAACTCCATGTATGGATTAACATCAACCGGTATTTTTTTCTCAATTAGCCTACCACGTAAATATATTCGCAATTTCTATGTGCGCTCCAAGTTTCTAATAATACCTACAATTCTACAGGCGCGGATCCACGGGGGGGGGATGAGGAAGTGTCCCACCCAAAAAAAAATAATCCAACTTTCTGCATTATAACAAATTTTCAAAGCCAGGACTAAAAAGTTGGTTTATCTGCCTGCCGCGAGCTTAACAAAGGTTTTGTAAATTTTTTAGAAAATTTACTGCCTTTGAGATTTTTTTCAGTGAACATCTTGAGAAGTAAAAAAATAAAAAACATTGAAATTCATCAATCAATTCCTTACCTTTATTTCAGAGTGCTTTAGAATGATTTTTATCCTTATTAAAATATCTTAATTTTGTAATTTTTTTTTTAAACTATATAATTAAAAAAAAAATATCAAGGTGTAAAAGTCTATAACACGAATTCAACAAAAGAAAAAAGAGAAAAAAATAGATACCTATGGAACATGTAGGAGGAATAGCTTCATTAGAAAAATTAAATTGCATTGACTAAGTATTTAGATAGTGTCTACTCAAGATTTCTTTATTACAACTGATCAAAATTTCGTTGGTCCACTTTTATTAGCCCAATATGGCATTCGACTCCGATGATTCAGTCCATGATGGATATCTTTGGCATGCTTCTGAGAAAAGCAATCGGGGAACTCGTTCATTCAGTAACACTCGCTCAAAATGGTGGGAGTATTCTCTGGAGTGATAACGGATTAACTGTGAGTTATGAGAATTTATTTTTCGGGACGAAGTTCTGTACGACAACAAAGATTTAATTACAACTCTGATACACAGATTCACCTGTTCGGATTTCCTGACAAATTACCTTTACTCCTGGAAAAGATTATTCAGAGAATAACCAACAAATTGGAAGATTATCTAACCGAGAGGAGTTTCGGTAAAATGAAAGCAATGGTAAAATTTGAAATTTTTACATTTCCGAATGACGTTGACTCAAATTAACGATTACCTTAGAACTCGCCTTGAATATGATGGGTGGAGAGTACGGGATTAGGGCCAGGTGAGCTCAATCACCTTGATCGCGAGACCCTGGCGTCACACCTTGACCTTGACCTACATTAGAAACTCGGAAAAATCTATGTGAGAAAGAGACGAAAGGTGTAGGTATTCTTGTAATTCTAATAGGTAGTATTAATGACTCAGAATTGAATAAAAATCTTTCGGGAGTTTGTTTTTTTTCCCCTCTCTCATTATGTCAAGATGTAATAATTCATGTATTATAACTAGTGTTTGGTAAATAATTTTCTGGAAAAGTTTCCTCTATGAGAGAATACGATATAATTAGGAAAACCTGTTATCAAAATTACCATGTAGTATTGGAAGCGAACTCAGAATTTGCGTCACCTTGTTTTCAGCATTCAGGTATACTCACCAAAGAGAAATCGAAGCAATTGGACCAACGATGTATATCACGCTCAGAGTTCTTATTGAAAGAATTAGATTTCACTAAAACTAATCAGCTCATAGCCTTGAAATGTTGGTAATTTGATTGCAAGTATTTTTAACTTTCCATTGTAAACACAATTTTTACAAAATATATTTAAGCCACGCCTCTCCACCTTAGTCGTTCATCCCCCTTATCCTCCCTAGAAAAATTTTCGGCTACGCCACTGACCCTCAGCAGGGAACAATAAAGTGAATCTGCTCGTTCATTCAAACAGGAAAAACAAATCGGTAATACGAGAAACCTAACTAGCAATTGATTAATTATTGTTCTAGCGTTCGTCTCGAAAAGTAAAACCTATTCGATCTTCTATTATACCGAACAAAATGAACGCCATAAGTTTTGATCGTCAGTTCTCTATATTTAATACAGTTCAAGAATTTACCACAATGTTAACAGGGTTGAATTACGATGACATGATGAGATTTGTGCGGACAGCCTTTTCGCGGATATTCATCAAGGCATTTCTGTTTGGGAACTGCAATAAATTAGTAAGTGCTTAAATCAAGACAGGTATGAAGTTGATACCTTCGTTCAATACAATTTTTCCTGTTTCAACTTTCTCGTTTCACATGCACGGTATTAGTTGGTATTTTTTTAGCGGGGAACCTGCTATCCCTTTTGTTGGGGGTACTTCCAGGAAATTTTCGTCCGCGAGCGCGAGCAAGGTTGATGACGTCACGGAGAGGGGAGGGGGACTTAGAAAAATTCCTACCTTCGAACTATATATGATAGGAGGGGTGACTTCGAAAAATTTCGACTCTCAAGCCATATATGATAGGAAGGGGACTTAGAAAAATTCCTATCTCCGAGCTATATATGATAGGAGGGGGGACTTGGAAAAATTCCTACCTTCGAGCTATATATGATAGGAAGGGGACTTGGAAAAATTCCTACCTTCGAGCTATATATGACAGGAGGGGGACTTGGAAAAATTCCTACCTTCGAGTTATATATGATAGAAGGGGGACTACGAAAAATTTCGACTCTCGAGCTATTATGATAGGAGCGGGACTTAGAAAAATTCCGACCTCCGGGCGACATATGGTAGGAAGGGGACTTGGAAGAGGGGGACTTGGACAGACGACAGCTTCCTTGAAATTGCAGCGCGTTCAAGTTGTCACGTCATGATTCTCAGGACTTGGAAAAACTTCAGGTTCTAGGGGACTCGGGACAGCGGATTCCCCGCGGCGATTGCAGTCCTGCAATGGCATCTATTATTTTTTTTTTTCGTGAAAAAGTAATATTTCGACAGAACCGCCATGATAGTAGTTCGAATCATTTTAATGGATAATCTCTAAAGTTCTACGGCATCTTTCTCATATTGTAGGGTGTCAACGATTTATAGTGTGTTGCCTACCTTTGCTCCTCGTAATAAGGTTAAAATTTACACTTCTTACTCTTCCAAATGATCTTGATCATCACTTCCGACTACCGTGAAACTCGAGGACTGGTTCTCTATCGTTTTTGAAGATTTCGACATATTTTCTCAATCGGCAAATACTCGCGGAATCCATAAAATCTCTCCATCACCTTCCTCTTATTTTCTTCAGCCTCCGTTAATTTTTTTTCTGAATAGGTAGGTAATCGATTAGGATCGATTATTTTGAAAAGTCGATATGTTTTCAAGAATTATGTAGGTGTATACTTCAGTACTGTCTCTATCGCGGTTAAAAGCCAAAAAATTTTGGAATCACACTTCGTTGAATGATCAGAATTTTTCCAAGTCCTCATGTAATAGCTTAAACAGATTCCTAATAGATCGGAGATCAAACTAATTCCAAGACCACCCGCCTCTCATACACATAGTTGTATGGTCGAAACCTGTTACATAACGCGATTTTCAGAATCTTCCTACCCCCCCCCCCCCTTGTAGGAATATAGTTCAAAGATCAAAATTCCTCCTAATTTTATACTTTACTTCTTGATGATCGGGATTTCGCCATGTTTCTCGAGGACAAAGTAAATCCATGAGGCTACACCTCAAGACTTCTTGTTCAACCTTCTACGATATAAAGACCTCGTTTTTTTTTTCTTGGAATATTTTCGTATCTCTGCTGTCGCCCAGGGTTGGGCACGGATCGCAAAAATTTGATCCGGGTCGCGGATCGCCAATCATTGGTCTCACGGCGGATCGGATCGTGGATCAATCATCGTCCATGGGAAACGATCCGGTTCACGATCACGGATCAGTAACATTTTTTTGCGATCCGACGGATCAATCAACTGCGGATCAGAACATTTGACCCGTAATCCTTGATCCACGATCCGATCCGTGCCCAGCCCTGCTGTCGCCCCCGTGTGTTCTATACGATTCACGTTCGCATGATAAAAATCCTTAACTCTCCCCTACTTTGTTTTCAATGATTTCTTTGGAGTGCAATATGGGAGTTGTGAGAATTATTGTTATCAATGGGTGCCCTTATCATGGATCAGGTGCTAAAGACAAGGAGTACAATATTGAATATAGTCTAGAACATTAGGTATTATAAAAATTTCAAAATTTACCAATTCTGTGCTCAAAAAGGTCTACTTAAAACATTGAAATTTCAAGTTTTCCCTATTGGTGACCCTCTGATGACTCTAAAAGTTGTATGTTTAAAAATGACTTTTCACAACGCCATGGTAAAAAGTAGCTTTTCCACGATATTTCTCTGTAATTTTTGCGCATTTGTTGTGAAAAGCATTGAGTACAAAATTCGTGCGAACAAGTAGATCATGATCTCCCGTGCAATTCGCCTCATTTCCCAACTTATGCACTCACAATTTTTTTCGCACTAGTTACGTAATATAGGTACTAAGTTATTTAATTTTATTATTTAATCCTTTTAGAAAGCTGCGGAGATCGTGGATGTCATTGAAAAATCATTTAAATCATCGAAACTCTTGCCTCAAGAGAAACAGCCCCCCCGCAGAATAGAGTTAACTCCAGGTAAGTTGATGTTATATCAAATTTAGATACATAAATAAGAAGTTGCAATTCCTGGTACGGTACAGGAGAACTTCCTTACTAAGAAACTTTTGTACAACAAATTTTTATTATCAAGCAATGGATTCAAATGTACTGAAAATCATGACTTAATCATAAGCCTGGGATTTGTAATTATGATGATGGATAAATAAGTTAGATTATAGGTAAATGGTCTTCAAGTTTGCTTCAGTTCTCGTTTGTGAACTTCGTTATATGAAAGTTCTACTATATCTAGACTACTGACTTCATCTTTGAATTGGTCTCTTTTCGATTTTAAAAATTCAAGAAGTATTTTCTTTGTATTTAGTTTGAATAAAAGGCCCCCATTCTGCTTTATATTCCTTTCTTACTCTAATTTTTTCATATTATAGATCGTCATTTTGTTCAACGTATGTTTCACGAGACGCCGAAGCTCTATTATACTTACGCCATTTTTCCTATTGGAAAGAAATCGTTGCTTATCAATAATATTATTAGCATCTTACTATTCCAAGTTATGAAGAATTTATCCGCTAACTATTCGAAGGAGTGTAGTGATGTAAGTTGATATAGCATTTTTTTTTTTTTTTTTTTTTTTTTTTTTTTTTCATGATGTTAAAACTAGGCTATATTTGTGGAAGGCAGTTTTGTAGAATTAATTGTTGCAAAAATATTTGACACAATCAAGTACCTACTTAGCTTTTTTCGAAACAACCGCATAATACAGATGGAACTTGAATGAGAATCTGCCAGCTTGATGAAGAAGCAGTAAATTCAAGAGTTTCTTAAAATTTTACTCATAATAAATCAAATTTAATGAAACTTTCGTTTCAAATCTACAAAATATTTTCTTGTCACCGATGGAAACGCCACTCTGTAACGATATCAGCTCGTAATCTGTCCTTGTGGGATATGATTTTCTAAGAGGCCTAAATTTAAAATCGGACGCGCGAATGTTAAGAATTAAGGATATACTAGGTTATGAGGAAGATACAAAGGTTCAGGAAACTAATTTATTTCGGTAAGGTAAAAGTTCAAAATGGAATTTGTGGACCTAATTTCTTTGGAGGTACATTCAACCAATACGGCTACAAATGTCCGCGAGAAGTACACTTCTTTTATGATAATTATGCTCACACTTGTGTACACGGGCGACTCACAAGATATTATGACGTAGTTCAGATATCGGGGTTTGGCTCTAAAAATGCATTTCAAAAGTCTCATGCACCATTTTTGTAACTTTGAAACTAATGATATAAATGAAAACGTAGTACGCAGTCGAAGTTCCTGATTGTACAATTGGAGAACAAGGGTTGGATTTAGTATTCATAATTACGTCGCAATCAATGGGACATTTTCCGCAACATATAGGCAATGAAATAGAACATTACTTGTATCATGTAAAAGTAAGTACCGATTAAGTTCTGAGATGATTTCAATTCGTGAAATATTATTCACTCTCTTTTTAAAAAATTATGCCCGGTAAACAATATTTGTCTCCCCTCTCGAGCCCTAGAAAAAATTAGGAAACTACCCCTTTGACCCCCATTCGCAGCGCTGTCTACGTCCTCGTTCCCGTCTTTTTCCCTGTTGAAACCCTTCTGATTCCCGGACTCAAAAGGCTTGCTTCATTTGGGAAAAACTACCCATTTAATTCCTATTTGAAGCTCTGTTTCCCCATTTAAAACCCAGAAGGCCTTTGCATTCGAGGGCTATAAAGAGGAACAATGTCTATCGGGTGAAAAGGAAAAGTTCAAGTTAAAAAACGTCCAAAATATTTGAAAGATCTCTGCAGTATGACCATAAAACTATGATTTGAGAAGTTACAATTTTTTGTATGATATCCTTTGGTAAAACAATAGTCAAGAGTACCAACCAAGTACACTAAATATGACCAACGCCGAAAACTTCATTAGAATCACACTGAGCGCTGTTACTCGTCGCTGTTTCCCATTTACCGCAATGTTAAAAAGTAGTACTAATCCAAACCGCCAGCACCACTAGCGGTTTAAATAACACTGTGGGACTGGGTTGGGATAATCCCTGTCGCTAAAATACAAAAAATTTAGCTGAATTTCCGGTATTGGTTGTTTAGTGCTTGGCCGCATAAGAAGCAACTTGGCAAGAGACAACAAAATAACCTACGCACATTAACGTATGACCAATTCACATCAGGTTACATAAGCAGCAACTTGGCAACGAGCAACGGGGCCGGCAAATGACTTGCAACCAAGCAATTTGAAAATGCACCAGAAAACATCGTTTATACTGGTTTTGAGAAATTATGATATAAAATCTGTTATCAGTATCTTGATTAATTAATATCACGGATTAATATTGAACGCCAATGATTATTGAAATATGAAACTGGAAGCAACTGAGCAACCAAAACTGATTTTTTGGTTTCTGTTGCTCAGTTGCTAGTTGTTTCCGCTTATGTAACCTAGCACTTAGTTATCTCCTGTATAAAGCCGAGCACTTGATATAACTCGAGAGACTTAATAATATGATTTTGTTTTTAAATGACTTTTTTTGGTAAATCTTACAATTAATCAACTTTTCCACAATTTGTAGAAAAAGTTGCTGAGTTTGCATGAATCTGAACTTGAGATGTACAAACAAAAAGTAGAAACAAAGAAATCTTTCAATCACGCAGATTTCAGAGGACTAAATGAGGACTACTGGGATGAAATCTTGTCGGGATCTCCTATTTTTGATCAGTTTGAAATGGAACAAAGAATTTTGTCCTTAGTGAAGAGAAAAGACTTGATAACTTTTTTTGAGGTAATTTGTAATAGTAGAGCCCTAAGTATAAATTGATGACATGAACCACCATTATAATATCTACTCGTTACGTCATCATTCATCTTCAGACTTCTCTACTTCAATGACTGATAACTCTTTGTCACAACTTGAAAATAAGAAAAAATTACTAGATATAAAGTGCCAAAGCAAAATGCAAACCTATTATGGGATGCAAAATAGCTCCACTACCAATTCCTCACCTGAATAGGGAACTGTAAAAGGATATAAGTGATGTGATGATGTATTTACTAAATATGGCGGCCGATGTCAATCATTTGTTTCTACAGGGCCCTAATAATATGGACATAGGTATTTTATAATAGCATTTTATATTCTTTGAAAACTGGGACCACTCTTCAAAAACCCATCGCGCAAAACCTTCAGAAACCGTCATGGTTTTGTTACTATGATGTCATCAATTTAAAAAATACGTTATCAATGACGTCATCAATGGCTTTGACTTAATTGAAGGACTTTCAAAACTCTTACCCTGGGTGTAGTACAATGTCCCCAGTGACCTTGATCTAATGGAACCTGTTATATAGAAGGAGTAAGACAAGGTACTTAGCTAAACGTACAGTGTAATTATCAAGCCCGTAGTGCACTATCCATGATTTTTTTACAATGACGTCATCGATGGTCTTGACTTGAGTATGGGACTTTGAGAAATTTACCCAGCGCGTAAGTTGAGAAATACTGATTAAGCCGTATATATAACCTAGTATAATATACTGCGTGAAGTAGCACCAATAGGGAGGGAGCTAGCCAGTATACTGTACAGATGCCCAGACGCCCGGACGCGTATTCTGAAATTAGGGTAGGGGTAGAGAGAAGACATGAAACATGTCAAAAATTTGATCAATCCATCAAAAATTCTAGTCCTCATTCTCCAATTTTTTCATGATCCTCTGTTTCATAATCTTCGCCTGAGCAAAACCTCTCGTCATTCAACTCTTGCCTATTACTAATTGTGTTTCTTATGTGAGACAGAATTTATTTCTATACTTCATGATGCTGGTATGTACATATTTAAATTATGCAAAAAAGAGGTTTATGATTACTTCAAACTTCGTTGCTCCATTTGTACAGTTTTGACTTTCCTTACTTACGCTAACCTATATACGTTATATTGAATTGAAAATAAGTTCTTATTACAGGGAAATTTCAATTATACATCGCGTAAACGTCGTAAGTTGTCAATATACATGTTTCCAAAATACACCAAATCTTCAATAATTGATTCTACTGAGTCAAACGATGTAAGTTAATCATGGAATTTTGAGCTAAATTTCAAACCTTGTATTTTATCAAATGTACATACCCAGGTTTTACTGTCACCAAAATAGCGGTGTATTTGTTCATTACTCGAAATTTTCTTTTATTGTTAAGTGTTTTTTTGTTTTCTATCTTCCAGGACATCAAAATAACAGATTCTACTTCCTTCAAGACTAGCTGTTACTTATCACCTTCACAAAACTGATCTCTGTACTACAGTATTTATTAATTTTTCATAAAAGATCACAGAAAACAAATTCACTCCAAAATTTACCATACATTTGCAGAAGAAAAAGACAAGAATCTCTTCAAAATTTTTCCACACTTACATTTTTGACTGTATGGCAATTATATTGTATTGTATTTATATATATGTAAGTCATTTTTCTAGTATTTCCAGGAAAAAAATCAAATTGGAGTTGCTATGTTTTTTCGATGTTCTAGTTCTAAGCGTTGAAAAAAGATTTTCAAGAATTCGCCTCGCGAGATCCTTAGACTGTGGGCTCTCTCTGATCCATGTGAACAATTGTGACCGCTTGTGTCGCATGTGCAGCCATCCGTCCTCTTTAGTGGGATGGATGTAGGTTGTGTATGCATTAATTTTGTTTCTTTCAATACAGATATCGACCTTTCCGGGCATGAGTTTGGTGTTAAAAGAGTCTCAGTCTCCTGGGCAAAGCTCCCTCTTCTTGGCAACCGCCAAGTTGCGGTGCCCAGGTACACAAACTTTGAAACCTTCAACACTCAACTTAGAGCTATATTGCTGTTGGAGTCCCTTCTTCCTCTGTTTTCATGTCCCTATGCTTGGTCTTCTTCTTGCAGAATATCGTCTGTGTGTGGATATAACAAGGTATTGAAAAGGCTCTGCATTTGCCTAGTCTATTCTGTGTCCTGTCCATCTTCTTCTTCTTCGTGACTGCGACTGCAAGTTACGAATCGGGGTAACGTGCTTTTTTTCCGTTTCCTGTGCCATTGATGATCATGAGGATGTTCGCCGATCTAGATCACCAATCTTGATAGGACCTGCAGAGAGAATTATTTATTCATATGCAAAGTCAATCACTGGTTTATATATCACGATCTTTAAGCACACCAATGCAGAGGATACAGGAATCGTTATTGCTACAAGAAAACTTGAAGGTGAAAATCCATGTTTCTGGGTAAGCGGTAAATATGAATCGCCGCAATTATCAAATTGTACAAAAACAATAGTTTGTGGTGATGATCAGGATTGTAGTGAGATAAGCGATGATTACTATCAGCCTGACCAGAGTTTTTTGCAAGAAAATAGCACGTTGTGACGAATGGAAAACAATGAAAGCATACTCTTTTTTGCATGAAACAACGTGAAAATACTCTTTAAAGAGTACTGTTTGCTCACTCTGTACTCTATGGGTAACTAAAAATATATTTGGCCTAAATTTACAATAAATACAACATTTTGAAGTAAAATGATACCTATGTTGTATCTCAGAGCATCGACTTATTAAGTACCTATTATGATGTTACAATGTAATCACGTGATATAATAGCTACATGAATAATAAAATACTTTTTACCAGAATATGAACTTCGTTCGATACGTCGTGTATGATTCAGTGCCGGATTTACAAATTAATTCTACGCTCTACGCCAGATACAATTTGCCACCCATTCCAAGTTGACCAAATAGAGCAAACATTATCTTCTTCATTTTTTATTATTATTCATTATTTTCCGTAGTACTCAATAAAAGCTGCTAAAAAAAGAGAGAAAAAAAGGAAAAGTTGGCCGCCCCTTCCCTCACTGCCTCGACGGAGGCTCTTCGCATATTAGCACTTTCACCACTAATCACTAATCGAACCCGAGTTGAGGAGAAAGCGGCCGTGTTCAAAGCAAAGAAGAAGACAACGACTTGCAAGAAGCTTTGCGGGTCAAGTAGGAGGCCAGGCGCTTACGAGATTTGTTTAGAGAGAATTAGGTAAGTGAACGACTTGTCCACGACCCTAGGAGTGGCTGAACCGAGGTATGGTTAGCTGAACCCAGGTGTTAAAGGGCCATGGCTGCTTCAACAAGTGCCTTCATGAGAAGTCAAGGGAAATTGAGTAGGCAAGTGTTGGCATTGCGATCAAGGGGGGATGATGCACATGTGAGGTCTGACGGCGTGAGTGGGACCAGCTTCAGCTTGTGTTCAAGGAAGCGCTTGCTCCGAATAGTCGGGTCGCCACTGAGTTCCAAAGAAGCATAGAACCAGATATTGGATCTCCGAAAATGGCGAAGGTACATAGGTACGTATTAACTGAGAACGCAGTTATTACCCTTAATACAAAAGCTAACGTATTCATGAAAACAGTAATAATTCTAAATAGCAACAAAATTTAATTCTTTTAATTGAGTGCAGTCACGGAAACAAAGAAAAGAACTGAGCACATCCAAATTCCGGATAGGTAAGCAGCGACTACATCGTCTTAACATGCAACGTCATGGCATTCTGCGGTGAATAAATTCAAGCTATGGTTGATGTCTTCTTACGTCGAGACGACTTTCCAACACAACAGGTTTGACCGCATAGATAAAACGTCAATATTTGATAAGAATAACGTGCGCGGAAATTCCGTACGTGTTTTTAGTGACTCACTTTATTGAGTTTTCAAAATAATTTTAGCCTATAAAAATTAGTTCTCCAGTGATTCAAAATTTCAATACTTTCAAGTCTATTTTTTCATTTACAAACACAGGAGGAATTTCCTCTTATGTTTCATTTTCATCGATTTTCAACCTATTCACCAATTCCTTATAAAATATATTTCTGGCGCATTTCTACCACAATAATTTTTCTCATTTCTCTTGAATTAATGTCCAGGGGCTATGGCTGTAGCTCCTGAATTATAGGTATACATGTTCGTAAAAATGGACTCCTACAAAGAAAATCATCAACCACAGTACTTATTTTACCCAAGTGCAACCTTCCCCTCTATGTTTCTTAAGTAGGAATTGAGATCCCACAAATTATTTATGGATTTTTTTACCTGTGTTTTCCTGTTGAATAATTTGAAGAGCGTATCAAAGTGGTACGCACACGCAAAACCACTATCACTACTACACTCTTAAGTTACATATGTGAAAACGAGGAAAATAATGATACTTCTTGAAGCTCAGCTTTGAATCAAGCCAGACGCCCGGATACTTCGTCATCTTCTTGATCGTGATTTTCACACCTTCCAGGCGAATGGTAGGTGAACTAAATTTTTGACGGGTCGTGTTCCAGTCTGGCAAACTCGATCCATTGTGTCCCTAGTTCTAGGGCCTGGTTTACCCTGCTCTCCACCGCTACAGTTGTTTAGGCAGTGCGTATCAACAGTGTGTCATTCGCATAGCAGATAAGCTTAACAAATGCCAGGCGTCCGAAGAGCGGCTCAAGGACCGACCCCTGCGGCACCCCACAAATAACTGGGGCCTTTGCTGTAACAGTAGACGTATTTGCTTGGATTTCCCGGAAGCCAAGATAGCAGTTTATCATCCTGAGCAGGTATGCAGGCATTTTTGTGTCCAACTGAAAAATCTCCTTTAAAAAAATTTTTAATATCCATGCTAGCTTTTAATATCCTCTTCCATGGAATCGAGTTGAACGTATTTCTATGAACAAGTACAATATTTGAATAACTTTTAGTGATGATACGTCTACACGCGTAGCTTAGAAATTGTATTACAATTATTTGTTCAGGTTTACGTGCCAATTGTTTATCCTAATTTTTGTTTCCAATGTGAAGTATGCAGAAACTATGCAATATAAATCAAAGTTATATGCTCTTCATTTTTAGCACGTTCTAATAATGAGTCTGTCTTATTTTATTAGATTCTTATGCTTGGTCGCAACTATGTGTACCAATATCGGCGATATCTGTGCGTAAGTAGATGTATTTCTACTAAACTAGTGCTGGTACGTATTATACTTCAGGAGAGGAGATTTCTCTATACGCTGTCTTCGTCGTCCGTCACAGCTGCTTCCTAAGCATCCTCTCATGACTGATGGCCACCTCAATTCTTGGTCCGGGGAAGCGTCTTCCTTCGAGGTAGACTATCTGCATAATATATGTTTTGCTTCTTTCTGTTAGGTCAAAATCCGATTGCAATTCCGTACTTTTACTACCCTGTAAACACCTTCTAAAATACCCTTGAGCTTTTTGGGCGTGAAATGTAGAACGTAAAGAGGTTTTTATGTGTTGTGCTTCTGATGCTTCAAGTCTAGTCCAAACATCTCTCTTTCACGTTCAGCTCCAGCTACATAGGAATGATACTGTGAAAATTAAAGTAAGGAAAGTTTATTTCGAGTTGAGAAATGAAAAATGAAGAGGAAATTTGCGTCGCCGTATTATTATTCACCCTATTTTCGGGAGAGAAATGGAATATTGGAATGAGAAGGTGTCTCCTGATTTCGAAATAATAGACGATTGATCGCTTCAATTGGTTTGTTAAAACGTTTTTGAGCTCACCCTTAGAGCAGTTTTCATCAAGTTAATTTCAAAAAACAGTCGTTAGACATTATTCCGAACCGCTAGTTTGTGTTATGATTTTGTGAAGTATTGATATATAAAATATTTTTTTCATTTACAGGTACCCCAAGAAAAAGTGAG
Organism: Aspidiotus rigidus; assembly: GCA_035079385.1. Lineage (NCBI taxonomy): Eukaryota > Metazoa > Arthropoda > Insecta > Hemiptera > Diaspididae > Aspidiotus > Aspidiotus rigidus. Next base: position 3,157,812 of record JAVHKY010000026.1, read on the forward strand.
TAAAAAAATCGTACGTCAAGACTTTGAGAATTCACTGATCCGTGCGACGATAAAGTTCGACCGATTGTGCTAAAGAAATTTGAAGATAGAATTGATCCGGTTCTCAAGTTTACGGTCGGACATATCGAAGAAAAGCTCCACAATACTCGAAAAAGTAAACTGGAGGGCAATTTTCAAGAACCGCAGAAAAATATACAGGAAGCCGGGAGCGCACTTTCGGTTAAACAACCATTCTTAAGCGTAGATAAAAAACGATTCGACGAGATGGGAAAAGAGAACAGTCACAATGACAGAGGAGAAGAAATCATGATTGAACTAGCGAAGTATGAGACTGTGAGTCATACTCGTAAACTAGCTCGACCAACCCCTCGTCCGGAATGTACTTGTTGAGTAGATTTATACTATCGGTATTAAGATGACGAATAATTTCAATGTTTTCCAGAGCACGGCGTTTGAAGTAAGCCTTCTCTCTGTGGAGGAGGGTTTCCGACCCCTCCAAACCATGACCGACTAGTTATAAGGTGGTCAGCAAATGCGGATTCGCCCAAATGCCTTTTTTCCCAATCTTTCAGGTGTTCAGCCACTCTCTGTTGGCGAAAGGTTTGAAGTTTAGCCTCCCCCCCCCAATAATGCCGACGCCCTTGCGAACGTCGTCGCTGACTTAGCTGTCAAGATTGGTCCCGGAGTTGATACTCAAAAAACGTGTGCTGATTTGGTCCGTAACACTCCACTTCCGTGCATGAATGGCACTGTGAGGGAGGTGATCAAGGGTTTGAGGAGGAAGCTCAAGGAAGAGGATTCATTGCTCACGAAGGCTGATAAAGGGAATTCTATAGTCGTTATGGAGAAGTCAACCTACGTTACCAAAGTTGAAGAAGTGCTTTACCAGTGTAGGCCCATTGAAAATACTGACTTCAATTTCTCTAAGTACGTTAAAGAGGTTAGGAAGGTTATTAATGGGAGTTCTGTTCTAATAAGCAAACCCTCGACTAAAAAATGCCTTCTTGAACCGAATCCGGTGCCCCCCCTCCTCTATGGGCTGCCTAAGATACACAAAAAGGATACTCCGATTCGTCCCGTTGTGTCTTATGTCTCCTCCCCCGCTTACTCTCTCGCTAAATACTTGGATAGATGGTTTAAATCTCGCATTGAGTACGAGTCTACTTACTCGATTAAAAATTCTGTTTCCTTAGCCGATAAACTTAAAGACCATTTACTTCCTCCGGGTACCACTCTATGCTCTTTTGACTTTGTCGGCCTGTTCCCCTACATACCGAGAACATATGGGTGACCTCCTCGTTCGTTTTAATACTCCTCATGAAGAGTTGCAAGAATTCTTTAATTTACTTAATGTATGTTGGTCCCCCAATTTTTGCAAGTTTAATGGGAAATTCTACGAGTTCCCAGAGGAGGTTGGCATTCCTATCGGATTCCCTTTGGGTTCCCTTGTGTCGGAGATCTTCAAGTCCAAATTTGAGTCTGACCTCTTCACCTCAGGCCAAGTATTCCTGGATTACGTCCATTATTGGTACAGGTGTGTAGATGACGTTATATGTGCGTGGACCGGTCCCCAAGATCTCCTTGGTGAGTTTCTTAAGTATCTTAACGTTCAATATCTCTCCATCAAATTTACCTTAGAGGTTGGAGGTTCTAATATTAACTTCTTGGATCTCACCATCTCTGTTAGAGATGGAGTCCACGAGTTTTCAATATAGAAAAGATACTTCGACCGATATTGTCGTCCACGGCTCGTCATTCTGCCCTGTTTCTCACAAGTTCTCGGCGTTCAATAGTTTTATTCATCGGCTAACCCGCATCCCGCTGAACCAGGCAGCTTTCCAAAAAGAACTCAATATTATAAAATACTTGGCTACAGTGAATGAGGTCAACGTGGACATTGACCTTATGGTCCGGAGGAAGATCACGCGGAATTGCCTTAATTCAACTACCTCCCTCCCCGCGACTCTTCTGTCTATAGCAGGACCCGTTTCATTAAACTCCCCTTCTTGGGTAAATTTTCTTCGAAATTGAGTCGCGCCCTCCGCCCCTTCGGTTTCCGTCTGGTGTTTTATAATCCTACGACAGTAAAAGGGCTTCTATTCAGGTCAAAGGACCCTATCCCGCCCCTTGAAAAGAGCGGCGTTTATAGCATAGCTTGCGGGGACTGTAATGGGATGTATGTAGGCGAGACTAGTGGTCAGATTAAAATTAGAGTGACTGAACACCTAAAAGATTGGGAAAAAAGGCATTTGGACGAATCCGCATTTGCTGACCACCTTATAACTAGTGGTCATGGTTTCAGGGAGGGGTCGGAAACCCTCCTCCACAGAGAGAAGGCTTACTTCAAACGCCGTGCTCTGGAAAACATTGAAATTATTCGTCATCTTAATAGCGATAATATACTCAACAGGTACATTCCGGACGAGGGGTTGGTCGAGCTAGTTTACGAGTATGACTCACAGTCTCATACTTCGCTAGTTCAATCATGATTTCTTCTCCTCCGTCGTTGTGACTGTTCTCTTTTCCCATCTCGTCGAGTCGCTTTTTATCTACGCTTAAATGGTTGTTTAACCGAAAGCGCGCTCGCGGCTTCCTGTATATTTTTCTGCGGTTCTTGCAAATTGCCCTCCAGTTTACTTTTTCGAGTATTGTGGAGCTTTTCTTCGAAATTTGAAGATATTCATCATAAAAATTTTAGGTCCAAAAGTTCGCCTCATGATCGTACCGGTCATCATTGAGTTATTTGAAAAATCATCATTTTTATCTTGTTAATATTGCAATCAAGGGAACTATGTATAATAACGTTGAGTAAAACTAAACTGACATTCAATTCAATTTTTTAGAAATTCGCCGAAGGGTGATGTTGTTGTAGAGAGAATTGAAAATATCTCTCAATCTCCCCACGACGATCGATTATACAGAGGTTTAAGACTGAGCAATGACCTGAAAGTGTTACTTATAAGTGATTCTTCAACATACGAAGCCGCTGTCTCCATGGTTGTGGGAGTGGGTATGTTCCAATGCTATAAGAATTGATCTCGTGCGTAAACTAAATTAGTAATTACTGAGGGCACTAGTGATGATTATTTTTTCTTATAGGTGCTTTGAATGATTTCGAAGATATGCCAGGCTTGGCTAGCCTCTTCGAGATTTTACTCCTGACAAGTTGTAAAAAATACCGCGCCCCTAATCATTTCATTGAATTTCTGCTCTCTCACGGTGGTCATGGTGACCTTGACAATTCAACGAGAGGAGATGAACAAATATTCAGTTTCACTGTTGATCCAGAATTTTTAGTTTCTGCTTTACACAGGTGAGGTACACCCGAACACAGTCATTATCACATAATTCAGGTATCCCCTCATAAAATGGAAGAGAAAAGACAAGGTTACTCTGATTAGGAAGAATTACATCATACGTTTGGTTAGGTAGCTAAAATGCCTTTGGTCATAGAACCTGACCTAGTCGAAGAACTTTGGAAATTTTCAAAGGTTACCACAGAAATACCCAAAGATAGAGGAGACCCTCATTTAGTCTATATGGGCTTGAAAGAAAGTAAATCACGAGCTGTAAATATTAAAAGTGATCCAAAGGAAAAGGCGGATAGTCCAGTCAAATTAGACATTAGAAATGACGAACCTGGCACTAACCTCCAGCAAAGATTTTTTTACGCATATTTGTCGGAAATGGTCTCCACGAAAACTCCATAGAGTTCACCACCTGAAAGTGTGGTGCTTTTTCCCCCAGAGGCCGAACGTCCGACGGAAATCGGTTTTTTCTATTTTTCTCGCGAATCACGCATTCTACAATGAAAATACCTCAGTACAAAAATAATCCTCACCAAATTTACAATAAAAATGTATTCTTGTCATTTTTTGATTAACCCAAAGGAAATCGAGTAACACGCCCTCAAAACGACTCCCGCGAAACAGCTATTTTAATGAAAAGGCGTGAAAACGCCGAAAAACGCGGTTTTTTCAATTTATCTCGTGAACCGCACATCCTACGAAAACAATACCTCAGTACAAAAATGATCTACGTAAAATTTCCTAGGGGGTGTACTCTTGACAATTTTTAATTCGCGCACTATAACGGAAATAATGCGCGCAGAAATCGACGAAAGCAGAGGGTATACACTTGTGTACCGTTTCGCGTTGCACCCCGTACTGGAGTGTCAACGTGCGACGTTGTATTTTCGGTGTGTTCATGCACTGTTTCGCGGAGGACCGCGTGCAAGAAATGTTGATGTAATACGTGCGGTACCACGTAATGGTAGAGAGTGCATTTTGGAGCTCTTCACTTCTGGATGTTGAAAAAAAATATTTAACAGTATCAGTTTGGTTTTGTTTTCAGTTTTTCAATAAAATAAGAAAATGAATTCTTATGACTTAAAAGATAGGGAAATAAAGAGAAGGAGAGAGAGAAAAAGAAAAAAAACGCAAGAGACCCGTATACTGAGGAGCCTGGCGACTCAGTCTCGTTTATTTACGCTGTGTGAAGAAAAATAAACTGACTCCTCGAAGCAATTTATGAAAAATTCACCGCCAAGAAAGTTTTGAGAAAATGTTGTTCCCTCCTGCATGAGTAAATAAGTAATTTATTACCGTACCATAAGAATGTTATAAATACTGGTTTCGTGAATAATTGATAGTAACATTGAACTGTACAATACGTTATAAAAATAATAGGTAGGGTACGAAAGACTATATGACATCTTCCTCTCCTGAATCTAGAAATTTGTAATCCATAAATTCCAGGTCAATGGGATTCAAGCAGTTGCCCTAACATCCAGAAGTGAAGAGCTCCAAAAAGCACTCTCTATCATTACGTGGTACCGCGCGTATTACGTCAACATTTCTTGCACGCGGTCCTCCGCGAAATAGTGCATGAACACACCGAAAATACAACGTCGCACGTTGACACTCCAGTACGGGGTGCAATGCGAAACGGTACACAAGTGTATACCCTCCGCTTTCGTCGATTTCTGCGCGCATTATTTCCGTTATAGTGCGCGAATTAAAAATTGTCAAGAGTACACCCGCTGGGAAATTTCACGTAGATCAATTTTGTACTGAGGTATTTTTTTCGTAGGATGTACGGTTCACGAGATAAATTGAAAAAAAACGGGTTTTTTGACGTTCTCACGCTTTTTCATTAAAATAGCTGTTTTTCGGGAGTCATTTTGAGGGCGTGTTTACTCGATTTCCTTTGGGTTAATCAAAAAATGACAGAAGTACATTTTTATTGTAAATTTGGTGAGGATTATTTTTGTACTGAGGTATTTTCATTGTAGAATGCGTGATTCGCGAGAAAAATAGAAAACACCGATTTCCGTCGGACGTTCGGCCCCTTGGGGGAAAAAGCACCACACTTTCAGGTGGTGAACTCTCTGGAGTTCTTGTGGAGACCATTTCCGACAAATATGCGCAAAAAAATCTCTGCTGGAGGTTAGTGCCAGGTTCATGTCTAATTTGACTGGACTAGGAGAGACATAGGGAGAATTGTTGAAGATAAGGAACAACGAATTAGTCTAAAGACTTGGAAAAGTGTTGGCTTCTGCCACCGTCTATCCGGCAAACTGTGATTATCGAACCAAGTTTAGGGTCTTTAAAATTTTTAAATATAACCTTCGGAATCTAAGAGCGGCACCATCGGTTCAATTCAGGTAGTTGAAGGTCTTGAAAAAATTCCACCAGTGGCCTAAACCATCATAATGAGAAAAGGGAATTGAAAAAATTTCTCAGGTGAACTAAATAAGTTGAGAAGTAAAACTCGGATAAATTTTGCAAATGGCCTAGATAAGTGAAGGGTGAAACCATCATATATGAATTGGGGAACTTTGGGCAATTTTGGTGATAGGGTGAATGAGGCTAACAGAACCACCATCAAAACCAATTATGTATTGAAATCGAAATTTAAAAAAAAAACTTAAGAAACAGATTCTCTGGTCGTCTTAATCGATGTAGTTGTTGATTCCAGATTCTTGCATTATTTGCGCGAACCTCTTCTTGGTGATGGTGCCGAACAGGATTTGAAGGATGCTATAACAAAACTGGACACGTTCTTCAAAAATAGTTCGAAGTATGAAATAAACCGAATTTTAGAAGTTGAAAAACTGTCAGCTAAAAGGGATCACCCATTTAATCACTTCTTTGCTGGTACCTACGTATGATATTTTATTTTTTAAACCAAAATGTAGAGGTGAATAATCTGATTTAGCGGCTAGACTTAGAGCAGGGCTAGTTGCGAAATTTTGAACTGTATCTAGGAGTGAGAGATGTGATGAGGACGCGAGTCCATATATAGGTATTCCATAATCTAGGATAGATCAGACTATAGGGTATGGTAAGTTGCAACCGGCGGAAGGATGGGATTGGTATTTTAAAACGTTTAAAGCTCTGACGTTTTTGGCTTTAATTTCTTTAATATGTGGTATCTAAAAAGCGGAGCCGAAAGACTTTTACAGCGGCATCAACTGCGATAGGGATGGAGTTGAGGAAAAGGGGAGGAAATGGGGTTTTAGCTCATTTTAAATCACGATACAGGACTGAGAGGAGGATATTCGGAATCCGCGGTATGATTGCCAGTCAGGAATGGACAAGATGGAATTTTGTAAAATTCCGTGTGCGCGGAGTTGATTAGGTACTTCTTTGCATATGGATCCTCAGGTCATCAGCATATAAAATTGGTTCAACAGGCAAAACGATGTTACTGAAGATGTGATCTACTGCGATTATGAAAATTGTTCTACTGAAAGATGATGGGTGTGGGACTCTATTGGATTTGATGTGAACAGAAAAGAGTTGATTTTCTGCTCTGACTGCAGAAGAACGGTTTCGTAGATATTTATCGAAAAGTTGTGAGAACAGACTGCGGAAACCATATTTGTGGGGGGGGGGGAGGATGTGATGTTGCCAGATTCTCAGGAAAGCCTTTCCTAAATCGAAAAAAAACTTGAAAATAGGCTTTATTTATTGGAGTTTGATGCTTGATGAATAAGGGTATGAAGTTCGGCTGAAGCCATGAGGATGAGGATGATCTCTTCGATTCAAGAGTTTTGACCGAAGGATCGTCAAGGAACAGGTTCACTTGTAGGTTGTTGATTTCAATTAGGAACCTTTCGTTCTAGATTTTGGTAAGACGAGGAAGGGTACTTTGCTGAGTCTTGAGCGGTATCTTTGATTGATCTAAAAATGAAGAGACTTTCGCTAATCTCTAGGAAAAAGATGTACCTTTTGATGTATGATGAACAGTGAGAGTGAGTAATTGAGTGAATATTTAGGTGAAGGTTTGAATCGAGTAAATTTAAAGCATTTTTATACTGTGTGCTATTTTACAGGTACGTACCTATTGATCTGTTGTATTTGTGCAGGAAATAAGAATTTATTTGACAAACATTCGCTCAAAACAATTCGTAAAAGATTACGCGAATTCCACGACAGATGGTACTCGTCAAACTTGATGACTTTAGCTGTCCTGGGAAAAGGTTTTTACAACTAAAAATGTTAACTTAGTTTCTTAATCGAAACCGACAATAATTGAATAAATAATGTATACCTACTCTCAGAAAATTTAGATGAGTTAGAGACGATAGTAGCTCCTATTTTTGCGAACATCGAGAACAAAAGTGTAGAGAGGGTAAAATTTGTTGGAAAAGATCTCCCATGGGCAGAAGAAGAATATCTGAAACAAAGAATATACGTCGTGCCCGAAAATGATATACACTACTTACGTCTAAATTTCCCCACTCCCAGTATAATCGACCAATACAAAACGGCCGTAAGTGTGAATAATAAATAATGATGTAGCTCTTAAGCGATTCGGTTTTAATCAATAATTATTATGAAATAAAATTACAGCCTGAAATCTATGTCATCAATTTTATCGTGAGGTCGGACCTTACCAGTTTGGGTTTTTTGCTCAAAAAAGAAGATTTATGTATTTCTCTCGGAGCGGAATATTCCGTTTTAGCTGGAATAGGAAATTTCTGTATTACGTGTTCGCTCACCGAAAATGGTTTGAAGAATATACAGAATATCGTGAAATTAATATTCCAGGTTGGAAATTAGAAATATTGCAGACTCATCTTTTGACAGGACAATTACTTAGAGAAAAATACGATTTCGTTGTTCAGTATATTTTTCTACTAAATTTCGAAGGTGTGGAAGAGTGGATTTTCGATGAGCTCAAGAAGTTGAGAAAAATTCATTTTCATAATAAAAAAAAGGAAGCACCTCTATCTTACGTGAAGACTCTGGCCTCAGACATGCAGGTAATGCTCAAAAATGATATTATTGAAATATTTTAATCGATATTCTACTGCAGTTTCTTCAAGAAATTGTGGAGTTGATATTCACTATAATTGGTCAGAAATTGATGCGGCTTAGAATCAGAAATCGAAAAGTTGGCGTCATATCACCGCTTAAATCGACTGATCAAGAATGCAAATTCATTTTTTTTGTGCGTTCTGATTGATCGCTAAGAATGGATATAGATAGGCAGACCTCCTTCCCTTCTATGTAACTCTTCTATGAAATAAGATATAATAAATGAGAACATTGCAAATATCTCTTAATGATAGCCTCGTATTTCAATAGAACTATCCAATTGAAGATGTCCTCTCGCATTCTTTCATTCTGAGCGAATGGAACCCAACTGTCATCAAACATCTTCTATTGCACATAAATGTTGATAATATGAAGTAAGGAAATTTTGTCTCAATCATTCCAAGTAAGCGTTCTGATCTAATTAACCTCTCTTTTCACACTAGTACATCTTTTTTACAGCATTACAATAGTGAGCAAAGAATTCGAAGAATTAGCCGATCAGATCGAAGAAAATTATGAGACAAAGTATGGAATCGAAAAAATTTCACCCGATTATATAGAGGCAAGTATATGACAAAATCACTTACGGTAAAAACCGCATCAAAAAGATTAAAATTTTCTGATCTAGAGACTATTTGATGAGGGAGAGGATGAAGAGGACATAACGAGTATGACGATCTCTAAATCACTGAAGTGTGACGTGAGTATTTTACGAACTTTTTTTAAGAGAGATTTTCGACTGGGAACTGGTTTAATATATAAGCAGGTTATTTGGTACAAATATTCTTTGCCCTATGTTTTCCCGGCGAATAGTAGATCTAAAAGGGAGCGGGGGCTACATAGAAAAATGTACAAAAAATCTGATCTACGTTGAAAGTTTTAAGAAATTCAAACCTTTGAGCTACGTATGTGAGCAAGAGAGAGTGGCTTGGAGAAAATCTGAAACGACTTGAAATAATTTGTGGCTTCATTAACGGAGTTGACTGAAAGAACTAGAGGATTCCAGTCTTTTTATTCATGCCACAGGAGAATGGGAGTGTTCGGGAAATTCGAGGAAAAATAGGGAAATAAAATATCCACTTTCAAGTCATAATATATTATTATATTATATAGAAGGGGGATATGGAAAACTTGTTTATTTCTGGCTACATACACCATGCGATACAAGGGACTCAGAAAAACTTAAGACTCTTCAAGAGCTCGATAGTCGGATTTTTTCCAAGCCGCTTTCTTTTCTCATATACATAGCCCAAAGGTCTGCAAATTTCTTAAAACCCTCTAGAGACATTGAAAAATTTCAACCTTCCAGCAGAGTCTGGGGACTTGTAGGAGTCTCGACTGAATAATCGATCGGAATTTAAATCCCCTCCTAGAGAAGGTTCCTCGTTCGCGTCAATCAATGAGAGAAATTCCGCGAGCAGCGAACGGAGGGAATACTACTATACTTTTCTTTTGAGTCGCTGAAGTTTGCAGTAAAATAAAGACTGAGTTGCACTTACAGAGACGAGACTTCGTGAGCTTATTACCAGATTTTAAGCTTCCTTTACCGAATAAATTTATACCTGAAGATTTCGACGTGTATCCCGTCGAAGAAAACGTAAGTCAATTCAAATGTTACATAATTTAAATTAATTACTCGAGTCCAGTTTTTAAAGATCAAGTGCGAGGTCCTAAAGTTTCTACTTTGTTTTTTCTCGTAAAAATAACATTATGGACTATGATTATCCTTCAATTTGTCGTAGGAATTAAAATCTCCGTACATCATTCATGAGTCCTCAAAGTCTCAAATTTGGTTTAAGCAGGATGACGAATTCAGAGTCTCTAGACTCCATGTATGGATCAATATCTTCCGGTATTTTTCTCAATTAGACTACCACGTAAATATTTTCAATTTTTTCAAGATCTCTTCAATTCCTAACTACGTCCTCATTGGACGTTGATCCAAACCTCGATACCAAAAATAGTTCACCTACAATGTGACTTGAACCTCGTTAAAGAATCTTTTGTTCTGAAAGAATTTTAAGAACCCCAATCCATATGCACGGATACTTGAATGACCTTTACAACTTGAAATTATTGAGAATTTTGATTTAGAGCTTTGTTGAAGAAAAATTTTTGCCAATGCGCAAAAAATAAAGATCATGTGCCATGTTTCATAGCCTACACGCCCCCTCTCCCCCGGCTAACGTCTTCTCACACCACATTCAGGTCGCGTTCTGAGATAATTTCTATAAGTCAAGGTTTATTGGTATTGAAAGCGCGAATTCCCCATCCCGCAAATGGCTTCTATAGATCCTTGAAGTGGTACATACACAATTACACATGCTATAGTCCTGCCAGCCTACGATGTCACCAGCGTACTTTTTAAACAGAGGTCGGTGTCAACCGATTAGAAGAGTGTGGCCTCACATCGGGATCGTGAGGAGTATGAACATACCCTCCTTTCTCGAGCAATAGTATATCAGGTTGTATGGTTATGTTGATGTAGGGGTCAACTCTTTACCCGAATACATTCTTTTATCATATTAAGGTCGCGCCCCCTCCCCGCAGTAGATCTCTTCACAAAGATAGTTCCCATATAAATGACGGTTCGTCAGTATTAGGAGCGTGATACTCGGTCCAGATCTTTGGGGGAGCTGAAGGGCAGTTCCCATCTAAGCTGGTTTGATCAATAAGTTGAAGTGCTAAGTTATATGTTGGCTCAAAGACCAAGTTCTATCTAGACGCTCAGATACAAAGGAAATTAAATGGGAGCATCGGGAATTTTAAATTTTTTATCAAGTCCCAAGGTCAAGGCCATTCGCACGCTCGGACAATAGGCGAGTAGGGCTTTGAAATTGAGTTTACATACCTCTAGACCCAGCCTAAAGATTGGAAAAATGATGAAGAATGAATATGAAAAATTTCGACATGAGTGTGTGTCTCATTGGGAACTCACCGAGCCTGATCGAATGGTGACATTTTATTTATAAGGATCAAAACTATCTAAACAGTCGAAGTAGGAGATTTTTTTCTGGATGGATGATACACTGCATTTTTCTTTATTCTCATTTTTCAGCCCCGTATGGCATGCGGCTCCTGCGATGCTGTTCCAGATGGCTGCATACGTCTTGATTCTGAGAAATGCGATCTTAGACCTCCTTCATCCTATAAAAATGGCTGGATATAATGGAAATATCTTTTGGACCGAACGAGGAGTGTCCGTACGTGATAAGATTTGCTTTACAAAGCTGCCTTTCACGGCTACAGAATATGAAATGATCAATTTGTAATTTTTAAACGGACAGATTCATCTTCATGGATTTCCTGAAAAGTTACCCTCACTCTTAGAGACGATTATTTTGAAAATAACCAATAAATTGGAAGACTATTTGGACGAGAAGGATTTCAACCGATCAAGAGAAACGGTAAAGTATATCAATATTTTCCATTATTCCATAAGTGTTAAAGACATCAATCAGTCGGAAAACGTCTAAAATTGAGTCAAAACAATTGTCTTTAAAACTAGTTTAAAATGTTCAAATTTTTAAAGCTGGTTATGGCATTGGTTTCAGCATCGGAATATGCTAGAAACTGAAAAGTTGAAAGATTGCGAGTATCAAAGCATGTATCGAACGGAATACTTACTGAAAGAGCTGGACTATACCGCCGACAATGTTCTCGCTTCTTTGAAATGTTGGTATCATCTCATTTTATTTTCTATTATCAACACCTAGTACAGATAATCGTATCGAAATGTGACAGTTGTCCATCTTTGAGATCTAAATTCTAAGGGTGGAATGCCTGAATCTCTTGCCCGTTCTCAAATATCCGGCTGTAACCGCTAATTCCTCCTCCAACTCTACAATAGTCTATACTCCGTTCTTAAAACAAGTTTAAAATTGATGAACTTCATTCAATCTTTCCGACTTCTACTGGCCTATGACGCACTACACACCAACCCTGGCGCTGAAGCCAAAGTTCCTCTTCTCCGTTACCTCGCTCCTTCACTCACTGCTTCAACAGCCCAATACTCAATACTTCTTATCTTCTCAAATGCTCTCAGCCTGTGTGATTCATTCTTTCTGTCGCTTCAACCCCATCGACACTACTGTCGTCTCAAAATTAAACCCTTACTTCCTATTCTCTCATCCACTTCCCTTTGTTCAACCTCTATCCCCAACATCGTTCTCGATCGTACTTGAATTCTCAAAGCCAACTTCTTATACGAACAACATATCAACAAAATTATTCCTTCAGAATTTCCATCTTCTCTGCTACAAGGACAGGTCTAATAAGGGACCCAGAACCGATTATGCATTATCCATTCAGGGTAGTAGTATCTCATCCTTACGTATGAGAAACTCCGTTTTCATATTCATCACCGAACTTAATACTACATTCACCGGCCTCTCCTTCCTCACCCGCTTCTCTCTCTCCGATCCAGCGAATCTTCATTCTTGCACACCTCGTTAAGTTTTTTCTTATCCTCCGTCTCTTTTCTACGAATACTGGGACATATCGACCTTTTAAGAAACATATTCAGTGAACCTTACCGCAAAGCACTGTTATTACCTTTTATAAATGTTCTCTCCCTGTAGCATCATCTCAGCTGCTCCCTTATCCTCATTTCTATGATTTCTGGTCCCCCTTATCTCCCAAGAAGCTGCTCCAATACCTTGATCTATTTCAAACCACCCCTCCCAACGTGAAAAAGTCATCCTAGCCCGTCTAACCCATTCGTTTCTCCTTTTACGCTTGTTACTCCCTCTATGCCTTACTAGAATGGTTATGATGTATCCGTTTGACACTTCTTCCCTTGTCCAGCTTTCGAAAGCATCCAAATCACCATTCTACCTCTCGCTGCATCACAAACTCCCTCTCAAACAATTAATTATGATGAAAATATTAGCACGATAAACGACCTCCAGCCCACCTATTTCTACACCACGATATAATTAATATTCATATTTCTTGTCCTCATCTACCCAATACAAGCCCATAACCCTCAGTGCAGTTGCGAGGCTCGTTAATTGGTCGAAAAAAGAAAAAAAAAAGTAGATAATTACTTATGTGTCCTCGGTATAAGAAGGAAAAAGAGTAATCTGTTGAGAAATCGAAGAAAGAGGAGAATCGAAAACTTGAATTTCCACACCCGAATTCTTGTTGGAAAAATGTCACATTATAGATCAGCCTGAAACATCAGCTGCAGCGTTATAAGTTTGTCACCTGAGGCCACGGTATAAGATGAAGAGGTAATGACACAACGCTAAAATCGTGTCCGCAGTTTTGAAGTTGTACGTACAAACTTCCGCTAGGTTTGCAGCGAACACTCGGGCTGTTTCCCTGTTCCTTCTACACCCCACCTGCGCCGAGACGTTACCGTTGGTACCCTAGTATTGATGAAATTTCCAAAGATTATAAAAAATCCAAGAATTTACTTAGAAGGGTGATTCTTTCAAAATTTTATAGAGTAGATTAAATGGTATTTTTATGCCAAATATGAAATGCATCGGCTGATTCCTGATCCTGCAATAAATTTTTGAAAGTAGCGGCGTTCCCATAAGACTCTGTACATTACCCATCACTTTCATCACGAGCGCTGCGCTCGGGATGTTCAGAACTACTTCAAAATCACGGACAGCGTTTACCACAGTCAGAATACGTTCGTGTCACTACCTCTTCATCTTATACCGTGCCTGAGGCAGAAACCCATACTACAAAGTTTTGTACGTATGACGATATTATAAATTGCATTTAGCTTACTTCGGTTGTTCCACCAGACTTGCCAACATAAGCACACTATTGTAGCCGACAATTTCAGCTTTGGCTTCTGGTATTTGGCACAATTCTGCTGACCTAATTCAGGTTGATCAATGTTATGAAGAAATGCGAGTCTAGATGAAACGATCGGGAGAATTAGGGCTTAGTCTTTTGTGTTCATGTTTATTGCATGACTGCACTACAAGCTTGTATGCTGAATGGCTGAAAAGAGTTGGAAAGCTAGATGAAACTCAGAAAGCCGAAAGTTTTAAGCAGAAAGCCAGAGATGGTATTGGAACTAAAAAGCCGAAAGCTAAAGACATAATCTCAATTTAAAAAAAGCTGAAAGCTAAAAACTAAAAGCCGAAGAATTTTGGTGAAAACCCGAAGTCTCATATTACAGAATGAAAGCCAAAAGTCAAAGTTTAATCTATCGGCTTTCCATTTCTACAGCTAACGTGACCTACAGCCAGTCTTTCTTGTCTTTGTTACTTTGTTTGATCTTCAAGTAAATTTTACAAGTTAAAAGATGAGTGTATTTTTTTTTGGAAATAAATTTTAGAACACTTTTGTCGGAAAAAATTTCTGGAGATTTCTACATTATTTTCGCATTAGTCATATGTTTGCAAAAAATTGGAAAAACTAAAAAAAATAACGAATAATTTCGCTTATTTCGGCTTCTGGCTTAAAAAAGTTTAAATAAAGCAGCCTTTAAGCTTTGCTCGTATCAGTAGAAATGTAGCCGAATCCGGCTTCTGGCTTTTGGCTCTCAGCTGGCTGCAAAACTCTGAATATTTCAAAATCTGGTTTAAGAGATGTATTTTATGATATTTTATCCCAGGTATAACTATGTGTATGAAAGATTATGGTCATTATTAACCTCTGTATTTTGCACAGTTAAGGACTTTGACTTTGATTATTATTTGTTGACAGGGTTAAAATATGATGATATGAAGAAATTTGTACGGACAGCTTTTTCTCGTGTTTTTATCACAGGATTTATTTACGGAAATGCCAATAAATTGGTGAGAGTTTCGTTTCAAAATGTCGAGCAAATCAATTTTTATATCTATTATTTTTTTACCTATTTTGTTTTATCGACGGCAAAGCTGTAGAATTTACATACACATTTATATAAGTTATTGGGGTGCAATCTATGTTTCATGTCTATTACTTTTCAGAAAGCTATGGAAATCGTAAAAGTTATTGAAGGGTCAATTAGATCAACGAGACTTCTTTCCCAAGAGGTTAAACCTTTTCGCAGAGTAGAATTAACCTACGGTAAGTTGAGACGTTTGAGAGCACCTCGAATATTAAGCTTTATTTTCATATTTTATGTCTCCAATTTGAATTCTTTTATCAAAGGTCGTCATTTCGTCCAAGTGATGTTCCACGAAAAGTCAAAGCCCTATTTTTCTTATATCGTTTTTCCTGTTGGAAAAAGATCGTCGGCTATCAATATTATAATGAGCGTTATAATTTTTCAAATTATGAAGAATTCATCTTTAGACTATCCATTTCATAGCAATCGGTTACCGGTAGGTTATAATTGAGGCGCTTATGACGACTAGATATATGAGTTAAATAATCTGAATCCAGGAAAACAGTTTGCCCTTCTTTTCGAAACCACGCCGCGAGTATCTTACTTTGTGGTACTTTTAGTGCGTTTACTGCTTCTACTTCGTTTTGCCTCCCTACGTGTAGGCCTATAGTTTTTTGATATCGTGAACTCTTTTTTCAAATACCCAAAGGTTTTCGAAACGACTCACATCAAGAATACATGCACCAATCTACATATATTCTGACAACACCAGTGGCGTAGTAAATCCAAAATTTCGGGGGGTTAAGGTTTTGAGACTTCCCCCCCTCGTAACTGCGCCACTGGACAACACGTGACGGTATGGTTCCGAAGACGAAGGTGAAATAGCCTCGAGATTGCATAGAAGTAGTAACTTTAAGAATGATGTAAATTGAAACCTAGCGCGACGTCATTATTCCTGATTGTTGCCTCGCGGAACAAGGTTCAGATGTTGTGTTCCTAATTTCTGCCAAATCAACGACGCATCTTCCGCGAGATATGGACTTAAATGTGGACCTTTTCTTGTCATACATACAAGTAAGTAGAATTGATTTACGAAGACGAAATGATTTCATTAAACCTAGTAGCTCTTCAGTATACCTCCATAGTAAGAACTGTCCTGTCCCATCAGCGGGGATCAATGGAAAAGGCGTCTTCCCCCTACAATATTCAGTTCAGCCGGTAAATTTAGCGCGAAATATTTTGCCGGAAATAGCTGAGATTGATTTAACAATGCTCAAGGCCAACATTATCCTTCGCCCCTCCCCTAATAATTTTATTTCAAGATGCGTTTCCTAGAAAAATTATTCATACTGGTTTGGTATAGATTAATGATCACAACTTTCAATTCGAAACGGGAAGGTCATAGATAACAGAAGTTAATTAGGAAGTTTTTTGGACGCTTAAAGAAAATAATAGGAATTATCTAGCAAACATTTGCTCTCTGAGTTGCAAAATTTTTATTTGGGATGTACTTTTACGATTTTCAATTTACCTAAGAAAATTCTAGAATATGTACTTGAAGAGAAATTGATGGAAATACGATTACTTGTTCATTTACCTACGATACATTACCTCCTCCAGTTTGTTAATCGCTAGTTTACTGCCTGAATGTCGCGATCAACACATTTTTCACATCTTCTAGAAAACCTTGCAAAATATGTCGGAGCCTCTATTTGAGACGTACAAGACAAGCTTCAATATGGAAGATCAGAAACACCTGAGTTTTGATAGAGCAGCTGAAACCTATTGGGAGGAGATTACGAGCGGATTCCATAGTTTTGACCAGTTTGAAATGGAACAAAAACTTATGGCTCGTGTGAAGAAAAAAGACGTACTAACTTTTTATGAGGTAAATAAATATTCTATTTGTTGCTGGTCTTTACCCTGTCTCGTTACCAAACGTTTCTTATCACCAGTCACGAAAATTAGATTAAGGCAAGGAAGCATAATGTCGTTAAACATCATTACGACAAACTTGTAAATTCTAGTAGAGACCGGAACAAGGAAACCTCAGCGCTTACGTATTTCCTAATTACATAAGAGTATAGTTCCTTAGAGCCTT
Source organism: Aspidiotus rigidus (assembly GCA_035079385.1). NCBI lineage: Eukaryota > Metazoa > Arthropoda > Insecta > Hemiptera > Diaspididae > Aspidiotus > Aspidiotus rigidus. Next base: position 3,175,024 of record JAVHKY010000026.1, read on the forward strand.
TTTTTTAAACCGTTGTAGACCGAAAATGGTTTATCAGATACGTAGGTAGGCATACAGGTTTTTGTCAAGCAATAAAATTAAAGTCCATTGTACTTGAATAACACTAACTTATTATATCTGCTGATTACAGGGGATATTCGGTGAAACTTCGCTTAAACGTCGTAGGTTGGCAATTTATACCTTTCCAGAGGATACTCATCCTGATTTAGTCGATGCTGTTCCAACTAACGTACGTATAGGTACTCTTACTTGTGTTTGTACAGAAATTTTAGTTCAAAACAAGTTTTTTAAAAGCATCGCGATTTTTCATCACAAAATTCCTTCAGCTGAAATCCTAGCTCTAGCGACTGTCCATAGATAAGACTCACTCCTCCCTCCAAAATATCAATCTGCTATCTAGCTCTAGCTAGTAAGTATAATAGAACAAACCCCCGGTGACGTCACAGTGTTGATAACAGTGAGCGATAGTGAGTCAAAGTACCCAATTTTGTAATCGATATTACGATTATTGGGCCAATCATGATATCGATTTCCATAAGAATACACAGGAAACGATTCGATCATATACAATTATTCAAAAACAAGATGTTTCTGATGTATTCGAGATCTCTATCTAGAATCTAGAAGTTCTGTAGAATTCAAATATGTAGCTTTTATTGCTAACGTACTTCTTGTTCTTGAATACTAGTGAATTATCGAAACGTTCCCTGTGTATTCTTATGAGATTCTAAAATGGCTGCCCCAAAGCCAGCAGCAGAGAACAAGCATTCAATCAAAATTGAAGATCTTGATGTCACGGGGAATCGGTCTATCATATTGGTTCCGAGCCAATATCCAACTGTACTACTAGGGCTTGTTATAGAAGTATGAGAAAAAAAAAAAAAAAAAAAAAATTGAAAATAGGTATCGTACTTTTCAATAAGTATTTATAACGTTTGATGAAAAAGAAGAAATATTTATTTAATATATTTTTCAAATTTGTAAAATGTAATCGTGAATATTTTGAGTAACATCTAAGAAACCTATCTGGGAAATATTGAAGTCATAAAAAATCTATGTTATTGATTTTTCAACCTTGTTCTAGGTACAGGCTATAATGATAAGGACGAGACCTCATTCTTGTGTTTTACCAACATTTGAGATTATTAGGTATTTCATCCCACGTTTTTTTGGTTTCGTATGTTACAGGCTATCAGAATAGAGGATTCCACATCCTTCAAGAGTAATTCATACTTATTACCTCCATGAAACCTCGCTGTTTTTTATTACTCATTAATTTTCGGAAAGCGAACATGATGCAATAAATGACTATTCGCTGCATAAAAAACAAATTTTGGATTCAAATGAACAAAATAAATTGAAAGTTTTGATCCAAAATTCCCAAACTTTTGTTCTTTGCTTTGAATTTATTTGTAGTAATGTAAGTACTTTTTGTAAGAATTATAGGTAGGTACCGTAGATAGTGTTTTCATTTCTGCGAACGTGAAATGTTGGAAAGATACTTATTCATAATTGAAACTGTCGGTTCCTATAGTTATGATAGGAGGGGTACTTGGAAAAATTCTCGGAACACGGGTTCCCCGCTGCAATGGCATCTACTTTTTTTTTTTTTTTATGGAATTGATATATATAAAAGTGGTCGTTCACGTAAAAAGTATATTAGTAGGCTACCTATTCAAAAACTTCAAAAATAGGGAGAAATACATCAACGAAAGAATTCGAAGCCCAGGTGATGAATGATTTTGAACTTTTATTAAAATCATCTGCGTGGCTTATTTACGGTAAGTAATATCTAAATCGTGTGTCTCATCGAAATATTCAATACATCGCTATTCGAGAGTTTCTGAAGACCTCGAATGAAAAAATTTGCTCTGAAACTGCAATTTCTTACTCGTGTCAACAACATATGTCGACTTTGTTTACCACAGGAACCTCTGGTAATATAACTACAATAACATGCATTGATTGTATACGTACTTACGGATCCAATGCGGTAAATTGTTCCATATAAAATTTGTAAGAATGTATGTACGGTTTTCGAAATTTTGCGCAATCTCTAATTGTACATGTATCTACATCGATCGTCGTGATTCATATTGTCATAATTATTTACGACCTCGTCCCACCTTTATCGGTTGAAAATATGTCAGCACGTCCACGTCATTCCCTGATGATCCAGTCAATACATAATGTCACGATGAAAAAATAATTATCATAAAATAGCCCACACCAATTGCTCATCTATGACTCTCTGCGGTCGTATTTTTGGTAGATACGGACACAAGAAAAACATACATCTTGACCGAAATCTCATTATTTGTTCAGCGCGGGAACAATAAGGGCCATATTTGAATTGGCAAACTCAGCTCTTTAAAATTCTGTCTGCGAAAATTCGTAAAAAGTAAACTAGACAGTCAAATAAGATGTTTGGCAGTACCGTCATCACAAAATACTCGGAAATGATAACAAACTTGTGGAGACCTAAGCAGAGCAAGCTTAGTTGGTCTCTTCAAGAGATTGGGGTAGTTGAAGAGCTTGCTCCAAGTAGCCTAGTAGCCACCATGCTGGGTTCCGAAGAAGTATGAAACCAGGTGTCTGCATTTGCAGCCGTAGTCATGAAGAGGAAGATGGACATGGAGTGGAATAAGCGAATGCAGAACCACGTTATGGTCTACTCGACACCTGAGTACCATCCAGGAAAAAGAGGAAGATTAATTGAGCCTGAAGAAAGAAGAAGAAGAATAGACTCCAACAGCAATCTACCATATCTAAGGTGACATTGTTATGAGTTCTAAGATTTGCGTGTCTGAAGGCACTGCAGTTTAACGGTTGCCAAGAAGAAGACAGGTTTTGCCGAGGAGATTCTTCCAACACGGAAGTTGTACTCGAGAGGGTCAATATCGGTGTTTTATTTAATTTTCTTTTCCATTCTAGTCAATTCCTAGTCAATATATTTAACTGTGTTACGTTCCTGTGTTATCAATCTACTATTTATCAGAGCATCGTTTCAAATCCACCCATAAAACCCCTCTGACAGATGGTCTCCGAAATCTTCTTTCAAACAAATTATAAAACTGTTAGGTAGCGTACTGTAAATGTGCGACATGTAAAACAAACACAAGAAGCATTTCCTGTTGATACCAGAATTTGAAAAAAAGAAATTCTACGAGTATAAAGAGAGCTTCTTGAGACGGAAAGAGTGCAGTTTTTGATTTTTTCACCCGTATCTGTGAGAACGATCAGTTAGATACTGACCTTCATCAAAATTGTGCTCCAGAATTTTTCTTTTTAAAGAATTTTTCTCCTTTTGAAAAACTTTTCGAGTCTCGTTTTCTATGAACGCGGCGCTCAACACGATGTTGTTATCTGCAGCGATAATTTTAATATTTTATATCACTGACTCCATGAGTACTAACGAAGAGGCAGAGGAGGAGTACACCGAATATTTTTGGTCGCGTGAGTTCAATTATTTATTCATTTTTTTTTCTATCGAAGAATATATATCTGTCCGAAAATGAGGCATAGTCGCAAGCGACAATCGTTCGTATTCATTAAAAAGAAAACAAAGGAAAACTCGCATCTCGTAGAAATTGATTTGGACGAAAATAGAATCTGTTTTATACAGGGATTTTTCTTTTAATTCTTCAGGTAAGATAAATATCTTCAATAGGTAGGAAGTGTCTGAAATCCACAATTTTAACCAATTTTTGTCTCATATTTTGGTGGTTGAATTGGCCAACTAACGACTCTTTTTTCATCCAACTCCAATAATGTGTGATAGCTCAAATTTTTTGCACAATTTGCCAACTCCTCGGTCGCAACGATCCTTTGTAGGGACTTTAGACATGTAGGTATTAGGCTTTCTAGTTGATTTTGGGATAAAATTAGATAGGACGCCAATTCCTTTTCATTTTAATAGGGAACCTGTTTTATGAAAGGGTAATTCGGAGAAAAATACCCATTAATTATTTCTTGTACATGCCATAATACAAAATGATAAGTTCTAATTCTGAAGCTATGAAAAGCCTACTGAAGAAAAATAATTGAAAAATCTCAGATGATGAAGATCCACAGGTTTAGTTTTCGAAAAGATTCAATAGAGCTCTACGAATGTAGAGAGTAACTTAGTTTCACTTTTTATCTCCAGTTGTGATTATAATCATCATTATCTTTATAAATATTTTTCTTTCAGAGAACAATGGAGAAATAACTTTCCCGGACAATAAATCATACTTCTGCCACTTTATGCGACCTCGAGGATACATATATTTTGGCTTTTCTTTGAAAGAGGGCGAGTCTATTGCCTTGGGTAACGGCTCATCGGTTAAAGCCGATTTGTGTACTTGTTCTTATGGTCAGACTGCACATGGTGTATCAACTCGCGCGCCCACGTATTCGCGCGGTCCAATCAGTGGTAAATACTACGAGATGGAAACTTGGTCTCAGAACTCGGAATTTTGGCAACTTGGTGACACAGTAAACATACCAAGCCGGGCTGATGAACAAGTCTTCTACGATTATTGGGACGGTAAGTTAATTGAAAAACAAATTTTACTCTTGAGATACGTTGTACTCGTACTCGTAGAAAGAGAAGAGAATACGTTGAAAACCAGATGGAGAGAAAAAAGGCTGGAACACAAATTTGTTGAAGTCCCTCCCTCCCCACATCATATATAGCTCAGAAGCTGAAACTTTCTCAAGTCCCCCACCTATCATATAAGGCTTAGGGGCTAAAACTTTTCCAAGTCCCGAAAATAATGACGTCACAATTTGAATGCGCTCGCGGTCGTTTTCTGTAAATACCCCCTCAACAAAAGAGATAGCGGGTTCCCTGGTAACGATGTTTACATGTCTCATTTACACACAATGTGTTTGTTTATCTGTTCTCGGAAGGGAGCAGTAAAATAAGATTCATGTTCAACGAAAAGACCTTTTGCGAGAACAGGGTTCCCCATTTTGCTTCACGTAACAACGTTGGCTATGGATCTATAAACGTTTCCATGACGTTGCAGCGATACGGCCGAGGAACTGTAATACCGATCGAGTTATGCAAATGTAAGTACTTTTATGGTGACAAGAGTCTGGCGGTGTATTACGCAGAAGGTCCTTCAAATAGCATATACGAAGTTCGGGAATGGGACTTCAAACGCGAAGAGAGGGACACATGGGTCGTTTGGACCTATGTTGAAACAATACAGACTTCTTGATATAGAGGAAGACTAAATTATTATAGCATTTGAAAAGAAATTTTAAAAATTGAAATATTCGAAACATGTGTGAAAGAAATTATAATAAATTATCTTGTTTGTACATATTCGCACTTTGTCACGTATGTTGTTTGAAACGACTATCAACAAACTTGTTCTATTCTTCAAAAGACCACTGGTTTCAATACAATTCACTAAGTTACGGCCCGATTAAACACGATAAATCTGTTTACTCGTTCCAAGTATCCCTCCTTCGTCACTGGTTTGTTGGACCACGCAAAAATTGATAACGTATCATCAATGAGCTTTTACAAGCTTGTATCTTGATTAGGTCGTAACGACTTCAAAAGGAGAGTGCTGTAGATGGTCAATTGGGCGACAATTTTAACCCTATCCATATGAGTCGAAAGCTCTGCGAAATGTATCGCGGTTAATTGGTCCAAAATCTTCACTAAGCATCTATAATAAACCCCTTATACACCTATACAGTGAAAGAAATAACGCCCAATGATTTTAAAACTTTTTTCAAGCTATGAAGATTTTATAAAAGTGACTCCCACTTCACTTGTGGCAAGAAATTTTGAAAAAAAAAAAAAAAGAATCTATTTTGGACCATCTTTGAGATAAAGCTGTTCCAACATATTATGAAGTCAAGAACATACGAGTAATCAAGTTATAAGTTATTGTTGAATGCCTCTTCGTTTCTATCCAAATAAACTATTTTTCTTGATTTTAAAAACAAATTAATGATGTCAGAATTCGAAGATAATTAATCAGTAAGTATGATGAAAATTTGTAAATTTATTTATAAGATGTTCAATTATAGGTAACTTCAAGCAAATAGCTCTTGTGAAGCTTCAATACTTGTGAAAACAAAAATAGTCAAAATAATATTACCTACTTACTAATCTAAACTACGGAACTGAGAAAACCTTAGAAATGATATTGTTTTTTTAACGGCGTAGAGTGTGATTTTATTTCACCCTCGGCAAATATTCTTCAGTCGTATCGCATTTTTTTTTGTTTTTCTCTCCATTTTTATTTCTGAAATGAAGTCAGGAGTTACTCTATGAGTGCGATATTTTTGAAAACTGGACCAGAAAAAAAGTAATATTTCAGTTCACCATGACCGAGTTTTACCTGTCCAAATTTTTTATCATTTTTTCTTTTACTTACGACTTGATTTATTTTTATCTTTCATTTATATTACTTTGATATTTATACGAATAATAGATTTTTCGTTTACTTTTATTGCTAACTGGTATTTGCCTTATTAGGTAATACATCAATTCAATTGTTACCTAGTTTTTTTTTTTTTTTTTTTTTTTTATCAGATTATCAATTTATCAATTAAAATTTGGTTATTACCATTTCTTCAGAATTACGTTTCAAATACCATGAATTTAATCCTTCGTAGACATTCTTTTTTCATTTATCACTACACAATGTATCAATTTCTTTATTATGATTCTGTAACACTTTTTTTTCCTTACCGTACGGTACGTGAATTTTAGGATGTCTCTTGTTAGTGTCGTTCAATTTTAATACCTTCTCCTTCTAGAGGCTAAACGTTACTTTTTTGCCATTCCAATTTCACTTTTCCAATTGTACTCAAGAAACGTAAACCTACTTTTCTAATGTTGAAGTAGGTACTGTTTTCTTCCTACCAAACGTATTCATTTCCAATTACATGCCTACGAAAAACTTCATCATTTTTCATGCACAATGGTAGCGAAAAAAATTCATGATTGATAATTAATGTGACAGTATAATACCAAATCTAAATACAAAGAATGGAACATTTTTATCGATGTTCGATTGTTCGACAAATTGCTTTTCATCCACCTACAAATCTATTTAATCTCAATATTTCTTTCTGAGCTAATAATTAATGACCTGTTGAGTAGTTAAATAGCTCGTAAAAAAAGGACAAATTTTCAAATCGTAATTTTTTTTTGTAAAATCTAGTTATTATGTCGAAGTCCTAAAGATTTGTTCTTAAGCGTGTATCCCCGAAAAAAGGAGATTAGCTTGAATGGTATCAACTTGAATTAAGTACCGGTCTACTACAACCAGAATATAAAAAAGTAATTTCAAAGGAGTATTCATTAGAGGTATGCCTAGGTACATTCTTCAACAGCATTATTTGGGTACTTGGACACTCAGAATCTTAAAAATCTGGAAAACTTTTCCGGAGAAAACAAGGTTTAAAGGAAGATATTGCGCTTTGGAGCATCCAAAATCGCATCATATAGGAAGAAAAAATAAAAAAAAGAAAAGAACCCGAATAATCCGTTTTCGGTTCAGTCAAATAGTACAAACTGTGCATATTATTATTATTTCTCTCTTGAACTTCAGACTGAACTAAGTATTTCTCTGAAAAATGAGACACCTATACGAAGAACTGGTACCTAAGTATCTGGTTTATCGAAATTCGAATGGGTTATACTTTTTGGATAGGTATCGATACCTAGCAGTATAACTTCTTCCCTTGAGAAAATTTTGTTCAGCTTATTGTTTCTTTCTTTGTTTTTTTCTTTTCGTTTTTTGAAAAGAAATTGCCAGAGTGGTCCCACGTACTCCTCATTTTTATTTATTCATTCATATTTAACTTTTTTTTTGTTTTTCTTAAAACTAGTCTTTCAGTGTTTTTGTTAAAATTCTTGGACTTATCTAAAAAAGAAAGAAAAAAATTTTGTAGTTTTCAACAAATACAGTATCTTCTTAATAAAATAAACTAAAGTATAATCAATATGTACTTCAAATCCTGAATACAAACTTTCGAATCCTTATTATAGGCATGTTTAAAACAGCATTTCTATACTAATTTTGCATATTTTATCGTTTTAAACATTTGACTGCCATCGTTATTTTGCAGATTACAGAAGAAGCTAGGGAAGTAGGGACTACACTGACTAGGGAGATATGAACCAAGTTCTGTAGTAAAAGCCGGTCGAGCGACATGACAACATTTTGGAGGAAGATATTTCTTGTAATCGTACGATAGACCTTATTTCATAGATTGTTGTCATGTCGCTTGGTCGGCTTTTACAGAACTCGGTTCATATGATGCATGGTCGTCATCAATGTTTACTGTTTAGTGACGCAAGTGTGACGTCATCCAAGAACTCAATTTTAGACGATTTGGCGAACGCGATCCATTTTAGTACAACGTGCGTGTCTTACACCTGAAGGTCTAAGGTCTAATCACTATACACTATTATATTTTGATTCTGATTCCTGACTTCAACCCAAGACCAAAGGATGTTATTTGATGTATTTTGTAGTTCCAAGAAATTTCAAGTAATTGCTGTTGAATAATGAAATCAACTATTATGAATTTGAATTTTGCCGTTTTGGAGAAGGTACCTACGCCAAATATTCATTTTCAAGTGCAGTAGCTACCTACGTATTTAACAACTGATGATTTTTATTACGAGCACACGTACGTCAATATTGTTATTGTAAGTGAGTAGGTAATGAGTCGTAGCTTCCATCTTTATAATATTTTTTTTTTTTATTTCAGCTCTCTTTTGTAAACACAGGAGACTCCTTACAAGCTATCACAACCAATGGGCTAATTGTCTTGCATTGTGGATGCATCGATTGTCCTATAGCTTCTAATTATTTACAAGGATTGTAATATCCCCTTGGGCACCCAAAAAATGAATTGAATTACAGTACACGCGCGGTGTTGTACAATAATCTGTCTTGGCTTACTGAAATCTTGACAAATTCCGCACGATACCTAGGCGTTTTAATCATCAGGAAGAAAATTATCTTTAAATTGAAGAATTGTTTTTATCAGTGTCGAGATTGTGTTAGGTACTGGCTTGCAATCAAATATCTGTATACATTTTTTCCGTAATGTTCGTAACAAGTTGAGTCAGAGCAGTTTGATAAGATTGAATGCCTTTATACATGTCCGGTTCACAAATTCCATTGTTGCAGCTGACGCTGTAGTTTCTCAAACGGACATAATGGATTTCTAATATGTGTAGGTCGTACATATTGCCAATATTATTACCGAAATTGATACTTTCTGTTATTCTTAAAGGTGATGCATGAACCATCCAGTAAAGTACACAGTACCAACACGTAATGTACAATCCATGCTGGTATTTAAATCAGGAAAGGCAATTAACGAGAATTAAACCACTTTTGGAGCAGATTGAGTCCAAGTATTACAAAAGGCGGTAGGCTGAGATAATATTTGTAAGTACTTAACGTGACAGATTGTAGTGTAGATGTTGAAGTCCTAATTTTCAATTATATCGCCGATTTGAATACATTGAGCTCAAAAGAGGTGCGTGTGTGAACGTGGATGGATAGTGACAAAGTACATCAGACTGAAAATTTGTTGACATGAAAAAATATAATTCAGTTTTACTCAAATAGTTGGTGGATTGTTGAGACATTTTGAGCAGATTGTCGACCTCAGAACCTTCCTAAGCTGAAAGCCAAAATAAGCCAAATTTTTTCAGTTTTTTTTATAGCTTTCCTGATTTCCGAAAAATAATAGGGAAATGCACTGCTTGCTTGAGTGTTCAAATTTCAAGTTCAAATTGCTCCACTCTCTAGGGCCAGATTGGCTTTGCCAATAAAGAATTTACAAAAATAAGAAAAATTGGTTCCGGTTCAGTTCAGCTGTTCAGCATAGAAGCCTGTAATTCATTACAGAGATGTACGCAAACTGGAGAATGGATACCTTCCGCAAAAGTATCAAAGGCCTAATTCTTCTGATCGTTTTATCTGTACCCACATAATGATCAGACAAAAATTGTCTGAATTAAGCTAGGCGAAATAAGCCAAAAGCTGTCTGAATTTGTTGGCTGCAATACTTTGACTTGAATATTGCTGCTGCCAACGTTTGACTGCAAATGAATGAGATAATCTCTGGCTGTAATAGATTCTCTGCACATTTGTTTGTCTCGCACAACAAGTCTTTTTTCTTCTCTATCGCACCTAAGAGGGTTCATGCATTTTTTTCTCTCGTATGACAAAGAATTTATTGTGCAGAAAACCCCATGACATAGCAGGTACTGCGGTATGTATGTATGTATACCGTTGAAGTCACAATAAATACCGAGTATTTCAAGATTATTCTTGAAGCATTTCTATAGCGCTGAAAATGACTTGAATTGCTACTTTTTATATCATTTAAAAAATTTTGCTCATCTTTATAATGTATATTTTTCTACTTACAGGGTGAGCCAGGCCATTTAGAAATTCGTACTTTGTGAATGAAAAATTGAACTGAATTTTGTGAATCATTATTCCAATCATCTAGGTAGTAAGTACCTATATTTTAAAAGTATAACGTCAAGTTATATTTTTCCAATATTTTATTTAATAATTTTGTTCATCATGAGAAATGATCTGCCTAGCCTATGTGATCTAACATCCCAAAAACTACTCATGCTAATTTGAGAACGTCTCGAATTTCGGTCGTGTCAGAAAGTCTTGAAAAATTCGTCTTAGAAGGTTTATGTTAGTGAAATCATTGTGCTATATCTTTGTCGAGAAAATTCTCATTTTACTCAAGTGATGGATGAAGGGTAACATACTCTGCCCAATATTCTTTCTTTGCTCAAGTCTGAAATATTTTCATCCGATATTGCTTGTAGAGAGAATATTCAGTGCATAATGATTACTCCAATATAGAAACGGATGGATCTTTTACATTTTACTCCGTAGAAAATATTTATTACACATCTTTGTACGTAGAGGAAAAAGTTAAAACGTATAGATATTTGAACATAATACGTAAAACTGAAGAAAGAAAAAAGAAAAAAAGCGGCGACGCTCGTGAACAAAGACTGACTTAAAAAAAGAAAATACAAAATAAAACATAACATGATTTATAAGGCTATCTGCAATAAGCAGCCATCTTTGGACAAAATTGAATAAGAAAGAAAATGAGAGAAAAAGGAAGAGAGAAAATAATATATTATTCTACTCCCTTAGAGCAGATGATAATTTTGGCAGTATTGCTTTTGTATCTAGAAGTTAATTTGTAAAAAGTAAAAAATATGAAAGTAATGTAACGATATTACAGCTAAAGATGTAAGCGATGATGTAAAAATTTTATGAAAAGAAGAACAGTGATGCTTGTATTCATAATAACATAGGTACTACTATAGTATTTTGGACGGCGATAATTCTTGATGATTTTACCATCGTTGTAATACGCGCCATAAATCTGAGAAGGTATATGAATTAGGCTGTAGTGGCAGTGAGTGTAATATTTCAGGTATTCTTTTTATCAGTAGAAAGAAATAAAAAATTAAGTGCACGCTGTTGCACTCTCAGTAAGCATAACCTATTCAAATAAGTTATACATTTATGTAACTTGATGATGTATGAAATAGGAATATCTGGTCTGTCTCTCTATTGGGTAATAAAAAAATGCATCATTGTCTTCTATCTCGCGCAAGATTTGCCAAGTTCTTTCGAAATTATTTTACTTATTTGAATTCGTTCAAGCAGTTCATTGTGTAACCACCTAATTATTTTATTGGACAAGTTATTTTAAGCATTAGAAGAGGAAAAAGTCGGTTGTAGCGTATTGACGATAATGATTTAAAAGAGATCATAAATAGATATACATTCTCGTTAATTGAAGAAAGTAGGTGATTTTTAAAAACACGCGCTCATCAGATAAGAAGCTCCTCTCATGTGGGAGACTGATTATATTTTGAGAGGGAAAAATGCAGAGATTCTGTGGAATGCAGCTGGTTGGAAAATGAGTGAAGGTTGATAGCGCTTCTTCTGTGGGACGTACAGTTATAACTGGGGGGTGAACACGTCCTTTAGCAATTTTGATCCATCGACGCGACGCAGGATTTGTGATTTTTTCAACGTTTATATTCTGATCGATCTACTCGTAATCCCTCAGCCATACTTTCAGCGGTATTTGTAAAAAGGCGGTGTTTAGAAAATTCTTAAAATGTTTGCCTATTGCTTGCGAAGCTGCTGGTTTCATTTCTTCGATGATTTCGTTGGCGTTTTCATTTAAGAAAACATTCATTGCTTCTCCTGCAAAATAAGTTGGAAACCACATTACAAGGTTAGCTAATAAAGATTTATTTAAGATTCTACTCCATGATTGCAGACTAGGAAATTGTTCTCAACGATTACGTATGGGTAAACAGACCAGTTCATAATAGTTCATCTACTCGATGTTCGTAGATGAACTCATTTGACTGGAGTTCAACCTACATACGGTGGCGTCACAACAACAGTCACGCGAAGGCGAGAGGTGCGTATTTTAAAAAAAAAAATAGGCTGTACGTTACCGATGACATTATTTCGATTAATGACGTCTTTGATGCGGAATAGTGGCTTCTGCAATTTGAAACCGATACCAAGCTTGTCAGTCTTCATGAATTTGACGTTATCTTTCGTTACTTCGATTCCGTACAATTTGGCGAGTGCGGTCACATTCCCTATTGACATTAAGATCCCTCGATATTAATTTTTATTTAATAAATATGCCGAGCCCACTTAAAGGCAGCCGGTCGTTACTCATTTGCCTGTACATAGTCTTAATGAGTTGAGAGAAAAAATTTGGTAGGCCTAATTGGTCCTCTCTCACGACTAATGTGGGTGTCGCCATTTTCTTTTAAATTCACCTGTGTTGATTTAAAATTTAGAAACTGAAAATTCCGATGCATAGGCAATCCGTTATACTTACAAAATGCCGCCCAAAATTCGCCTCTGCTTCGTACTGGTAGTAGTAGCACATTTCCATTCACGTCGTAATTGCCAGTAACTTCAATATAGGGTAAGAATAGGCCGAAATCGACCCTGTATTTATTCAAGTCGCTCCTGAAAGACGGAGAAAATTTTCAATTCATCGAGTTTGAAAGCTTGGAAAACATTGATTATGATGTGAAGGTGTTATTGTGCTTGTGGAATGAATCCAAGGTCTACAAGTCAGGAGTACTCGAAAATTTAATGTTTTCAATGTGACTCTGGAAGTACTCTTTCAACCACGACCCCTCCGGTAAGCAAAAATTGAAGAGAATATGGACATTCTCAAAACTTTTCTCCTGCCCCCCCCCCCCCCCCTTCAATGAACTTTTGAAATTTTTGATGACTTACAAAATAGAGAAAACGTGAGAAAGTAGATAAATAACATCCAGGCGTCCATGCTGAAAAATTTCCATCTCAACTCTCCTCCTAATCATCGCAATTCCTGCTGGAAATTGGCTATCACCCTTCCAATAATAAAACCCATTAAAAATCCCTCCCACTTTGTATCTTATCAACCTATCGTTCGGACTTCTGTCCTTGTCAAACTGCTCCAAAATGTACTAGCCTAACATTTTTTCCCTCATCAATGGTGAAGGAAAAACGGTGGCGATGACGTAGTTGGGATTCGAGGAAAGGAGGGGTTGAATGCCCTTTTCCTTCAATATTCATTGATAAGTTATGTATTACAAAATTGTTCCGATGAAAAGCAAAGTGATGAGAGGGGTTTTTGTGAATTTATAGGAAGCCTATACTTATACTGATAAAGTTATAATGACTCCTCCTTTCGCCCCCTCACTCACAAACATGCAGTTTTTCGTAGTATCATATGATTCATTGTTTAGTGTCTACCCCTTTGTCCCCAGAAGCCTTCAAGAAAATAGACCATAGCGAAGACCAATAATGTTAAACTAGTTCATCTGCAGGAATGGTACGCTTCTGTGGAGAAATAACGAAGAGCTGATAGACAAAGGTCGTGAAAGAGTTCTGTAAACAGGTCGAGAGCAGGATGTGTATTAAAAGTTGAACCAACCATTGTTCTAATATACAAAGGGGAAGGCTCAGTTCGAGAATAGGGCTCAAATTTCGCCTTCAACCGCCGATTTATGTACTGCAAATGTAAGATAGAGAAGACCATGTCACAAGCTGAAAGTCTTACTTTATTTGTATATTTGCTATCATGCAGGGAGTCAACAAAATCTTCATTCTTTCTCGATTAACAGGCCGTTTGAACGGTACAACGATCACCTCAGAGCACTTTGACCACTATTTTTGGCCTTTAATGATCATCAAATTCCCTTATTATTTCCAAATGACGCCTGTTCAGCAGTAAAATTGCTCGGCAATCCTATTGAATGGAGGCTTATGTACTGTACGTTTATATATATATATTTTAGAATATGAATGTTGTCCAAGTCCCAAGGTGACGGTCGATTGATATCCTTCGAGTGCCCAATCAGAAAATAAGTTCCTTGTTGAAAAGTAAAGTAAAATTGGCAGAGACTGGAGTTTCTTGAAATCTGTGTGCCTCACTGCACTACAATTCGGATTTGAAGTTTTGATCATTGGAGGAAGGGGAGTGCAAAACACTCGTAATTTCAATTGAATCGCAAATTTATGTTTTGGGGATTTTTATTTCTACATATTGGTTTGATAACGATCATTTTCCATTTCGTCTCATGTTCGCTATTTATCGAGAAAAATTTCGGTCGACAAAACTCTCCGACCCAGATTTTACCATCATAAAATTATACGTATCCGTTTGTATCAGCATACGAGTATTTCATCGTTTCTACGCGAATAAATTTGAGAATTGCCAATAACTTACTTCACTGAAAGAATTGTATAATTTCCTCCTCCGTGAATAGTCATATTACTGAAGATTCCTCGCATTCGTACCGGACCATGGCCATTTTCCATCTGCATTTTTTGTATTATCAGCGGCTCGATCGATGGCACATTGATTTCAGGTATACCTGTGATATAAAGGAACATCCAAACCATGATTAAGTTAGATTAAATCGAAAATGAAATACTTATAAATCGGTACTGATATTTGAGTAATGAAAATTTTTAGGCTTCGCGAAGTTTGATCGTCATCTCGTTTATCGTCATCGTAATTTAATTACCATTCTCTTTCACTTCTGTTGTCTTCTTCGTGCTCTCGAGGCATGATCTCAGTAGCTAACGTATGTTGTAATGATATATGTTGTACTGAATTAAATTATGGAATAGTTTAGTCATCGGTTACGTGAAATTAGACCATAGTACCAACTTCACGCTCTATAACTAGTGCTGCTGCAATTATACGATATCGTTTATATTCTATCTATTTATCAATTGTGGCTATTCTGAGGAAAAATTTGTCAACAGTTAGAAGACTAAATTTCAAGAAGTTTTGATTTAAGTACTTGGATTTGAAAAATTTTCATACTCCATTTTTTTTATCCTTTGCTAAACTTGGAAAGCTGGGAATTTCATGGAACATAGAGGAAGTTAGTACGAGAGCCGTGAGTTTCATTCAGAATTTTGTATTCTTTCGAATTATTTGCTCGTCATTTTTTTCTTTACAAAAACCAATCTTTTAAATAATGATGGAGGAGATACAGGCACGTAACGTATAATTATAAAATAACTGAAACCACCTGTGGCAGGCAAACCGAACGTATAATTGAAGTCAAAAAGTCAGAAAAAAAGGAGGGTGGTTGAAATCACAAGATTAAAGTAAAATTCGAAAAAATCACAAGGTAAAAAAAGATTGAAAAATAAAAAGTGAATTAAAAGTGAAAAACACAAAAAATAATAATAAAAACGCTGAAAAATCAAGGGACAAGGAAATCGTCACAAATAAAATGACTCATAAATGAAATAAACGGAAGTATATATAATTAAGAAAATGAAAATGAATAAATAAAAATTAAAAAATTAAACGATAGTCAGAGTCAAAAAATATGAAATTTTTTATATTATTTTATTTTATATAAAAGAGCCAGGAAACTGCTAGTTTCAGTTTATTTTATATGAAAACTCTCGACCGGTTTCAATCGTGCGGGGACGATCATCTTCAGGACTACTTTTTCATATTTGGAACACAGTTTCAAAGTTTATGCATTTCTGATTCTTTCACGCCCTCCCTCGGATCACTGCGAAGTGATAATTTCAAATATATTTCTATAACGACCTATGTACTTCTAGAAAATCTTCAAATAGTATTGTTCGACTTTCTCCCCTCCACTGAAGCCTGACTCTAGTGATGGCTTGACAAACAATGATCCATTCGTTAATGCATCTTCTCCTCTAAAAAGGTTAGGAAGGAGACTGAGGGACACCAGCCTCCCCTTGACGTTTTAAGACATCAAAATAAGCCTGAAGATGATTATACGTCATATGGGGACGCACATGTATTTCGTTGGGGTATCATTTCCCCTAGGAAAATTTCAAACGGGGATTAAAAGAATCTCCTCTCTTCTTCTGGTATTTCTGTAGTCTCAAAATATGCCTAGAGGTTAATGTGTTGTTGAAAAAGCAAATTTATAGATGCTTGTCTTGAGGAGACGGCCTTGTCTTTTTCTCACGTGATGCTGATTAGATCGGTTAGTTTTAAAAAGATAGGAAACAATACTGCGATTCGGGCCGGATAGGAAAATTGGTGGATGGTGCGGGTGACGGGCTAAACCAGTTTTTATGAGAGGAGACGCTCTACAAATTTTATTCTCTTCATTCTTGTCCTGAATGGCTTCGTTCCCAAGTGAGAAAATCGCCCTGCTCCCGTTTTCAATTTTGCAGATCGTAATGCTCCTGTAGCAGATGGCCGGTTCAAATGATAAGAGGAAGATGAACACGTAGATAGCCTTGAAATTTCCAAAAGTTACTATGCAAAAGGAGTTTCTATTCATGAAGTCGTCTGCACCTCCATTTGGTGCTGGCTTTTCTTTGTTGGAGTTTTTCCCTGGTGCTGCAGGCTGTGTTTCGCGTCACCATCGTCATCTACCGTATTCTCTGTAGTATAATGTGATGTAGATGCGAATAATAGATCGATTTTCTTGTGACGTCACATAACAGACCGATGCTTCTCCTGAGCACAACCCCATAAAGAAAGCCTGAAGACCTCAAATTATTTCAAAAATAAAAAGTTCGAGAATCTCAGCTTCATTTTACATCATATCTCATGATTTTTAATGAAGGAATTAATTTTGTCACATGAGAGAGCAATATTGGTAAAATGATCTAAAATGAAGCTCTTGGCTTCACAAAAATCCACTTCTTATTCTAAAAAATTCCATTATTATTGGAATAATTTTAATTTCTTAAAGGTTCCTATACTTTTCTTATCAGGTTGACTCGTGCTCTGGAAGCACGAAGCTTCAGTCTGCTATGTGACGTCATGGAAAATCGATGTGTTGTTATTGTACGAATTTGTCTAATCAATAGAAAGTTGTTCGAATTCACAGTGAGTTGGTGAAAGTTTAGCATGACGCAATAGTTTCACTTTGACCTAGGTATTTCGTATCTTTCCCGGACAACACCTCCAAATTCTTGAATTTATGCGCTTGACTTTGAGAGAAAATTTAAATTGTGCCTAAGAAGAGGAGTTTTCACGCTATTTATGCCGAGAAGATATTTGGAAGTCGATTGTGAAACCATAGGTATGACTGAGTAGTGAGCCCTATGACCTTGACCTACCTTGAGGACTTGGAGAAGTTTGGGCATCAACGTAATAGCAAAAGCATGTTTTTAAAGTAGAGTTCTTTTCACATAGTATCATAATCTTCAAAGAAACTGAAACTAGCAGTTTCCTGGCTCTTTTATAAAAAAAAAAAAAAAAATGTCATATTTTTTAACTCTATCGTTTACTTTTTCAAATTTAATTAATTTATTTTCATTTTTTATTTATATTTACTTTTGTTTATTTCATTTTATTTGTGATGATTTCCTTGTCCCTTGATTTTTCAGCGTTTTTGACATGTTCCATGTCTTTTCTCTCGCCGGACCCCGATTTTGAAACTCGCGAGTACACCCCCCCCCCCCCCCCCCGTCAAGAGAAATCTCTACCCCGTGGGTGATTCAGAAATTTGCGAGTACACCCAGCGTAATAATAATAAATAATTAATTAATTAATAATTAAATAATTAAATAAATAAATATTTAAATAATTAATATAATTAAATAATTAAACAAATAAATAAATAATTAAATAAATAAATAAATAAATAAATAAATAAATAAATAAATAAATAAATAATTAAATAAATAAATAAATAATTAAATAATTGAATAATTAAATAAATAAATAATTAAATAATTAATATAATTAATAATTAGAAAATTTTCTAAGTCCCTCTTCCTATCATATATGGCTGGATAGTCGAAATTTTTCCAAGTCCCCTAGACTTGAATTGTCTCATACCATTCCAATACAACAGCGAGACAGGGGGCGAACGAGCGGAGCGAGTTCGCGCTACCTCATATTTCTCATACAAGACTTATACGATGCCAAGATAGGTAAAGGGGTAAACGAATAATATCTCACGAACACTTGACCTAGTACAAGAATTAATAATAAATAAATAAATAAATAAATAAATAAATAAATAATATTAAATAATTATATAATTAAATAATTAAATAATTAAAGAATTGAATAATTAAATAATTAAATAAATAAAGGCTGGATAGTCGAAATTTTTCCAAGTCCCCTAGACTTGAATTGTCACATACCATTCCAATACAACAGCGAGTTCGCGCTAACTCGTATTTCTCATAGAAGACTTATACGACGCCAAGATAGGTAAAGGGGTAAACGAATAATATCTCACGAACACTTGACCTAGTAGAAGCCTAGACTGAAATATTTCATGATGACTGATAAAATATAAAAGACATGGAACATGATTTTCATTTATTTGGCTATGCCAGAAAATTTAATAATATGTGTACAATATGACCAAGTTACAAAAAAATAAATACGTGTGAACCAGACTCGAGTGCTATATCTTTTTTTATTATTATTTTTTGTGTTTTTCACTTTTAATTCATTTTTTATTTCTCGATCTTTTTTTATCTTGTGATTTTTTCGAATTTTACTTTAATTTTGTGATTTTAACCACCTCCCATTTTTTTCTGACCTTTTGACTTCAATTATACGTTCGGTTTGCCTGCCACAGGTGGTTTCAGTCACGTGCCTGTATCTCTCCCATCATTATTTAAAAAATTCCGAAGTTTGGTTTTTGTAAAGAAAAAAATGACGAGCAAATAAATACAACCCAGCTTTGGGCCCTTGCGCTCAGGAAATATACCTGAAAAATGATGCATCGTTGGTTCATCGCAACTGATGTCTACAAAAGTTTCCATTTTGCTGACGGACTCTGGTGGCTAAAGTATTCCTTCAATATTTGTAGCTATTTTAAGAAGTACTTAAATTTCCAACGTTCAAAATACTGTTTAATGCTCCTGTCCCATTTTTTTTTTTGGTTTATCCTTTTAAACATTTTTTTATGCCACTGTTTCTAAGGAAGTGTTGGTGACAATTCGTTCAAAAAACTTGGTTTTTATCTCATCTTATTGTATGTTTGAATTCAATCCGATTTTAATGGGCAAAATAACTAAACTTCGTTTAAATCAGTGTTTTGGTTGCAGTTTCTTGTAGTGACAACGAGTAAAAACATATTGTAAGAATATCGTGTACTTACCTTTGAGTACGTATGGTCGTAAATGATTCAGCGTAGTTTTGATGCAGTCGTTCAACTGAGGATCTGATTTTCGACAAGAATGGACGTATTCGGCTGAAAAGAAAAGAACAAATTTTTTTAGTTTCTGGATAATCATAAGGAAATTGGTTGGAGATATTTTGATAACATGATATATGAAGAAATTGACAGCTGATGTGTACATTTAAAATTCATGTTCGTTCCACAATGTGAGGAATGAGTTCGAAGGTATTTTCGTCAGTGAAGATGAAATTAATCATTGGGATCATCTCGTTCTCCTTCTCCCTTTCTTTCTCATCTCCTCTTTGTTTTTCCTACTTTTGGAACACAAAATTGGAGAAAATAGCAAAAGGTTTCATTTTTTTACTGCATCACCAAACTTAAATTACAAATTTACTCGAAAGAATGCCACGGATTACGATAACGAATTTTTTGCCATGCAGAATTTGAGGTAGATGGCACTTTTTTCTGTAGGTATCTTTCTCGTATACAAAATTCACTCACACATAATGAATAATTTATTTTAAAAAATCGTAGTCTTGAACTTGGGAACTGCCTCGAGAATGTCATCATGCGTTCATTTGAGGTACTGAAGGTGACCGAGTTGATGCGAATGTAAAATTTTTAATATGTTTGTTTACATTTTACGATGTATGAGATACTCGGAGAAATGTATGAACCGACTATTGTATCCACGATACTTTCTTCATCTTGACTGACGGCTTTTTGAGATTGGTCAATAACTCGCGAGAAAAAGAGAGTGAGAAAGAGATTCAAGGTCGGAAGGAATACAGAAATTAAAAGACTATAATTGTGTACCGGTAATTATAATTAATAACAATTAATTGGCAAATAATATGTGAAGACGTAAGGAAAGCTATTGCGTGTAAAAAAAAAAGAAAAAAATCACTTGAATTCAAAATATTAGCCCGTTTATCCTTGAAATAGAATTTTACGATCTGTATCCGTCTATTAAATTGAGCATTGACAACTTATTCCAACAAATACCTAGGTAACCAAAAGTGTAAATTGTGCGGACATTGCGACGATCTTCTTAATTTGCTTGTTATCTATATCCTCAATAACCTCATTTAGATCGGCGGTGTCCTTCCAAATAAAGCTGTTATTTTTTCACAGAAAATATTTTCTTTTTTTTTATTATTCCAACTCCCAAAGTGTTGACTAATGTAGAAAAGTAGCAGCTTTCACACCACTCAGAAGTTGTAGATGATAATTTAATCGTTAAATGTTCGATTACCTGGGCCAGTGGTTCTCAAACTTTTGGAGGCTGCGGCCCCTCCAGTGGCTTCTTCCTTTTCCGCGGCTCCATAGAAAAAAATTGTTGTTAAATGTCAAAAGACCAGAAAAAAATGGTGCGAACGCCGAAAATCGAAAGCACAAGTTTTAGGGGTCTGATTATGTAAACTTCTTTACAGGTAGATGGGACTGGAAATATTAAGATCGAGGAAGCAGATCTCCAGGCGCGGATTTACGGGGGGGGATAAGGGGGATATATCCCCCCAAAACCTCCAAAAAAGACTGACATTGTGTAATTTGTCTGCTCGGAAAAAAATTTCTCAACAATGGAATATCCCCCCCCCAAAAAAAAAAAATAAAAATGTACCCGTAAATCCGCGCCTGGATCTCACTACCACCGATTTCCATGAGGAAATTTTCAAGAAGAAGGCGGGGTATTCCAAAGACAAAGGATACCAATGTAATGTGGCGAAGCAAGTCGTCATTTGGGTCAAGGGAAAGTGGTCGATTTTCTTTATATAACTCACATTCCAAGAATAAGTGGGCTGGCGTTTCTTCACTTTGTTGGCACCTACACCTAGGGTCCTCTCTTCTTAGGTACTTCCCAAATGTCCCATGTCCACTCAACGCCTGCCCCAGCCAGAAACAGGGAGGGGCACGCTCAGGGTCAATCTTTGGGAGTAGAGTGTTGGTCCATTTTCCTTTTGGTTTTTTCATGTTAGACCAGTCCTCCTGCCATAAACTGTTTACTTTATTCTCTAGATAGATTCTTAGCTCTTTTGTCTTCATGTTGCCCTTTGGTGGAGTTATTATTAGCTTGCTTTCATCGGCTATTCTAATATTGTTTTTCTTTGCAAATATGATGGCTCTGATTGTTATATCATACTTTATTGGCCTCGTGCCGCAAATTACTGTGGCGGGGATATGGGAGACTGTTTTGTACAGTCTCCCGTAACATAAGATCATACTTCGATGGGCTGACTCGAGATGTTTGCATACATATCTTACGCTCAACTTATGCGCAAACACAAGGGATGCATATTTTAAAAGTGCACCAGCTGTGCCCTCGAGCATGATTTTCCTTGCCTTTGAGCTGTACCCGTACATATTACGGCATATGGCAGATATTTTAGTTACTAAATTCAGTGCCTTGAGACTCATTTCTCTTATATGTGTTTCCCATGTCAACTCATCGTCTAAGGATACTCCTAGATATTTCATCTTGTTTCCTCTCTTAGTTTCACTGTCTGTTTCCAAGACTTCGTGTTTTCTTTGACCCTTGATCCTCCTCTGGAATAGAAGACCTTCTGTTTTCTTTAAATTCAGGTCAAGGTTTGGTCCTGCTTTCAGATATTTCTTAATATTTGCTATTTCACGCCTTGCCCGGAGCTGTAGGTTCTTTATGTCATCATCAGCCATAATCAACAATGTGTCATCGGCATAACAAAAGTGTCGCACCCATCTTTCTTCAAGCCATTTCAGTATTCCATTGTAACCAATGTTCCACAACAGACTACTCATGACACCTCCCTGCGGGGTGCCCCTTTCTAGTTTCATTGTCTCAGTGCCATATTGCACTCTGCGGTTGTGTAAGTACGACTTGGTGTTCTGAATAATCTGTTTCGGGAGGTTCATATTCTCCATCGCCTTGATCAGGTGAGACCATTCTATATGGTCGAACGCCCCGGTTATGTCGGGGGCTATTGCATATACAAAATTGGAAGCCTTCCTCATTTGTTTTATTCTTTCACAAACGGCATATATGCACTGCTCGCATGACCTCTTTTGACGGAAGCCATACTGTTGGCTAGATAGCAGTGGCTCAGCCAGCTTTGATATTCTGCTTGCCAGGCATCTTTCGTATGTCTTCCCTACTGTTGATGACAGCGTTAAGGGTCGGTACTCTCCTGGGTCATGATCCTGTAGCTTTCCCTTCCTCAGCATAACAACTTTGCCCAGTTTCCAAACATCTGGAAACAGTGTCCACCGCATGCACTGATTTATGATCCAGGGTAAAAGCCCAGGGTGACGTTTGTTCATAATCTTCAGGGATTTATAATTAATGCCATCCAAGCCCGGGGAAGAACGGTTGCTGCATTTTCTTAATACTTTGGAAATCTCCATGTCATTTACATGCTCAAAGTTTTCTGTTGGGATGGTTTCCTGCTCATATTCCAGGATTTTTGTGCTTGTGGGGAATTTGCAGTTTAACAAATATTGACAGGCTTCCTTCTCTGACCTTGTCATTTGTCCATTTTCTTTCCGGATTTTTGGGTAGCCCTGCTGTCTTGGTCCAGACGGTTTCACTATAATTTTGTAGGGTCTACCCCAGGGGCTGGACTTATTCACAAATTTTTTCCAGGCCTCTTTCTTTGCCTTCATAATTTCCAGACGGTATTGTTTCCTTTGTCTATTTCTTTCTTCAACCAGGATTTGTTTTTGTTCCATGTTTTCACATCGATGTATTCTCCTGTTAATTCGCTTTAGCAATATGCAGCTCGTCTCTAGAGATGTGACCCACCAATATGTGTTGTTGTTCCTAGGCATTGCAATGCTGGACTCTTTTACCGCATCACTTAACCAGCGGGTTAATCTGGTTGCGTTTTCCTCTGCGCTAATTGGGGAGTCACCTCTGTCAAACTTTGGCAGGATGCTTATTTTCTTGTGAAAGGTGTTCAGGTCTAATTTTATGATGGTCTGGGATGATATGATTTCATCATGTTCTCCGTCCTTCAAGGGAATGTTGAACCGTATAAGGAAGTGGTCTGATAGGGATTCTTCCACTGGGTCTGCTCTCCAGTTAGTTATTTCCCTATTCCTTGTAAGGGTGTAGTCATTACAGGTGGGCCTGCCTTGATGCATGCAGGTTGGCCCTTTTGAGTTAGCTATTGATAGTTCATTCCTAGCAATGAATTGTGCAAATAGTATGTCTCTCTTCCTCAAAACTGCCTCTGTGAACTTCCTCCACCTACAGTTAAAGTCTCCTGTGATAACTGGGCAGGGATTCACGGGGTCTAGATTTCTTTCCAACTCTTCCAATACTGGCTTCAGCTCTTCATTTGGAGAAGCATATATGAACATAATTTTGAATAGTTCAGTTTCCACCTCCACCAGGTGTTTTCCAATTTTGCTACTTCTGACTTTGACATTTCGTAAGAGAATGGCCGCATCTCTATTTGCATAGATGTTCCAGCCTGGTGCGCTTACCATTTTATTATTATATAGCGGTGGTTCGCTTATGCAAATTATGTTGACATTCTCTACGTTTGCTAGGTGTAATATCAGGCTCAGTGTGGTATCGGATCTTATGGTGTTTATCTGAAATATGTTGACATCCATCTTTATTCTTATGTTACCACAGTAATAACCGACACCCCCTCTGCAGGTGTGGTTCCATTCAATGAGTTGGCACCCACTGCTTGCGGTAGCGCTGTGCACAGGTCGTTCATTACAGACTCGTGGTCTTTATGTACAGCAGCAGACGCATCTGTCTCATTGCTATGTCCATCCTACCGCGTCGGTTTACTGCCATACTGGGAGTAAGAGGCGAGTAAGAGTGATGCCGCGGGACTTCGAAATATTTTTGTACTTCTTAGATTTGTAAAATTTTTCATTTTCAATTCTTGGGACTTAGAAATATTTTCAATTTCAACTGTTGGACTCTGAAATATTTTCCAATTGTTGGACTTGGAAATATTTTCAACTGTTGGACTTTGAAATATCTTCAACTGTTGGACTTGGAATTATTTTCAAATTGTAGGACTTTTAAATATTTTCCAATCGTTGGGCTTTGAAATATTTTCATTTTCAATTCTTGGACTTAGAAATATTTTCCAATTGTTGGACTTTGAAATATTTTCATACTTCTTGGACTTCGAAATATCTTCAACTGTTGGACTTGGAATTATTTTCAAATTGTGGAACTTTGAAGTATTTTCAATTCTTGGACTTAGAATTATTTTCCAAATGTTGGACTTCGAAATATTTTCAACTGTTGGACTTGGAATTATTTTCAAATTGTGGGGCTTTGAAATATTTTTATACTTCTTGGACTTGTAAAATTTTTCATTTTTGATTGTCTTCCACAGTTGAAAATAGTACAATGTTCGACAATCAAAAATGAAAAATTTTACAAGTCCAAGAAGTATGAAAATATTTCAAAGCCCAACAATTGGAAAATATTTCAAAGTTCCACAATTTGAAAATAATTCCAAGTCCAACAATTGAAAATATTTCCAAGTCCAGGAATTGAAAATGAAAAATTTCACAAGTCTAAGAAGTACAAAAATATTTCGAAGTCCCGCGGCATCACTTTTACTCGCCTCTTACTCCCAGTATGGCAGTAAACCGACGCGGTAGCCCCATCCCGGTTACATAAAATCCGTGCATAAAATAAACTCGCGAAGGAAAGATGTTGATATCTTTACTCATTTGATCGCTGTTAAGAAAAAGTCTTTTTCGTTTTCATGTCGGATGAAAACACACAATCTTTCGACATCAAGGATCGCCAATAGTTCACATTTCAATTATTCCTAGCTCTCGTTCGATAAATTAAAATAATATGCCATCCAAAATCCATTCTTCGGGTGCAAGAGGAAATTGCCTGTTCCCATATTATGGCGTAGGTTCGGTAGCGTGTATAAGAAAATTTTCGTTTCGAGTAATATTTACAATGTAATCGATCATGCGACCGTGCTGATGTTATTATGCAGCCAGAAATCTTGCAGGTAATGCGCGAGAATAAAAACCTCTGGAAGAGAAAGACAGAGGTGGTACTGGTACAATTTCTAAATTGACAAGTACCGGATTAGCAAACCTTCTTGTCCGCAGTGGGTTAGTGTGTAATCGTGTTAATACACAGTTAGAGCTCAATTTACAATAAAGAATGTTATGCAATCGAAATAATAATGCTCGGAACGCGTCTATCCTCCGTACGTCGTGCGGATTAGCCTTACATAACGTATCAAGTAGGAAAAACGGAGAATACGACGAAAGCAGAAGAAAAGTCGCATCCAAAAAGAAACAGAAGTAGAAAGAAGAATAGTTCCCAAATTATCTGTATTCGTAGTATCCATCGGGGTAAGAGGGTAGACGGAAACATTCTCATCCTCTCTTGAGTGTTATGTTTGCAATATTATCATCCGCTCGTAAATCAGGAAAGGAAGATACATCTACTTAGTTTCTGAATCATGCACACAGTATAACCAAAGTCAATACGGTATCTTGATCCTTCCTTGCTGGTGGTTGCATCGCCACGGAGGGGCTCCCCTTGATACTGGAAAATTTTTTTCAAAATACCATCAAAATTACAGAACAGGGTAGAGGGTAGCATGAAATTTTGTTTAAGACCTCCTCGCGACGTAACGGTTGCCGGTATTGGAGCAGAGATGTACGTATGATGTGGAAACGAGTGAATACCGATGATCGCAAGAAACGCATACCTAAAGCATATCACGAGTATACTATTCGATGTTAAATGGGAACCGAGCGATGATTTTAATATTGAACTAGACATTGCGTGCTTTGACACTGTACGATTTATGCCATGACAAAATGTATTAGAGGGAATTAGTCATGCACGAGAGTGAACTTACAATCGCATATTCGCGTACACGTATATGAGTGTGGGCTCTGTGCAGCATTTGTTTTTTCCTTTCATTTTCGATGATTCACGTTCACACACTTATACAGTATAATCGACATTGGAAGCTCGAAATATCTGTAGCATATGGTCATGGGTCTTATTAATGACAAATTGACATGGTTTAGGTATCGAAAATACTGTGATACAGTTGATGAGCTCGACGATTTGGTAAAATGATAACTTTAATAGAGTATCTAAACTTTTATTTAATCTACACTAGATGACCTGTGCTGCTCCCCAGCATTAGTATAATTGATGATATAATTCAACCATGACAAGTGGACGAGGGGAATATATTATTATAGGTAGAATATATCCACATAAGAAATGAAATTGGTGAAACCGCGTTTTAATGTTTTGGAAGTTGATCAAGGAGTGATGGCGGATCGGAGGGTATAAAAAATCAGACGGACCTGTTCAGTTGAAGTCCCTTGCAAATTGGAAAAGGGGGTTCGTTTTCCTTTCACAAATATCCCCCTAAGAAATGTACAGGGAAAAATTGCGTTTCGATTTTTTGAAAATTTGTGAGGAAGGCGGAGTAAATTGTTGAGTGACGGCGAATCTGTTGGTGAGAGGCATTAATTAAAAAAAAAAAAAAAAGATCAGTCTGATCTGTTTAGTTTGACGCTGGTAAACTGAATAAAATGGTTCAAAAAATATTTATATCCATAAGAAATGTACAGGGCGAAATCGCGTTTCAATACTACCCAAAACTGAAGTCAGGGACGGGTCAGCCAATGGGTAATGGCTTATCTGTGGGTCGCAAGCATTTATTCAAAGGAGAGATTAGCCCAATCTGTCCAGGGGAAATGTCTGGCGAATTTCATTAAGTTTTACTGAATTTTTTTCAGTATATACAGTAGATAGATAATATGTGAAAAGCTAAATTGAGGAAAATTCAAGAACGCCTTAAGTCGAGCGGCTGCTGATCCTTAATGGCTCAGCTCAGTGTTTTTCAACCGGTGTGCCGCGGTACATCACTGTGCCGCAAGCCCGCCTCAGGTGTGCCGCAAAAGTTTTATCAAAAACATAAATTAACATGAACTAAGAAAGAATTGTCATTTTTTTTATAATATAACTTGACAAATCAATGTTATTACTTTAACTAAATAAATTGAAAATATTTTATTAACATAAATAAATATATTAAATTCCCAATTAAAAAATTGTATACAATAATAATAACTTTGATTCTTAGTACAAATTAAAATTTTTTAATTTAATTTATTAATTTAATTAAGAAATGAATTTAAATAATTGAAATATTACTATCTTTAAGGATAACAAGATGATTCAATAAAAATTTTTAATTTGTTACCTCGATGTTGAATTATTAGAATTATATTGAAAGAATTTATATAAAATAGAAATTCAAAATAAAGCTAATTGAAGCGCTGCGTGGAAAAGGGGCCTCCGTCTAATGTATTTCTTATGGAACGGAGGCCCCTTTTCCACGCAGCACTTCAATTGCTATTAAACTCATAATAAATTTTGAAAATCAAACTTTTCAGAAGAATTTAAAAATTAAATTTCAAATTTAAAAATTAATATTCTTTATGATATATAAGAATTATAAAAGTAATACTTGAAGATAATGCAATAATTAGATTTATTAATGATATCAAAAAAATCCAATTTGAATAAAATTGAATAAAATATATTATTAAAAAATAAATTAAAATATTCATCTGAATTATACATGAATAATACAAATTAAAATAAAATAAATTAATTGTGTATTTTTCATTTAATTTGATTGTTATAAATTGAATTTATAATTTATTTAATAATAATTATTTTAATTTTAATTGTAATCAAAATATTAACTATTAATTTTCTTTTATATTGATTTATTAATATTTTTATTAAATTCATTTTTTAAAAATTATTTTTCAATTTTTTTATTGATAGATATTTTCAATTTTAAAAAATTTAAATTACATATTTTATTGATGAAATTACTTGGAAAACTAATCATAAGCCCTATCTGACCGATATGTGCCAATTTTTGAATGATGTCAGTTCCAGTTATAATTACTTAAACTTGAGTCCAAACCTGCAGTCGCTGTCATAAAAATCAAGAACTTTCTGTAACTTGGCCAGAAACACCGATTTTATTTCATGTTTTTTTATAAATTTCGGAATTAGAAGAGCCCGGAGGGTTTCCAGTAAATGCAGGAAGCATGCAGACACTTTTGCGTATATTATGGGAAAATTTTTTTGAGTCCCGGTGGAAGATCAAAGCTCTTGTTTCTCGTGACCGTAGTACAGAGAAAGAAGGACGAGGCCTCATATAGCCATCTTGTAGGCCACAGATTCTGAAATTAGGAGGAGGAAATCTGTAGAGACATGACAATGTCAAAACGCACAAAAATTTTCGAGTTCTGGAAATACTGTGCCGCAGTAATATCATCTCATGGAAAAATGTGCCGCGATATAAGAAAGGTTGAGAAACACTGGCTCAGCTAGTGTGCTAAATGAACAAATTAAAGAAACTGAAGCAAATTGGTTGAGTAGAACGGCCAGGCGGACTGCCATAAAGTTATTTTTGAAAGTTTTTTCATATTAAAAAAAAGGAAAGAAGGTACCAATGTTCAAGTTCATACCTCTCACTGCTGGATGAGTCAACATACGTACTATAGCTACTAAATAGCTACGCTTCTCGCGTTCAATCAACCGAATGTATGAAAAATTTCCCACAAGAAATACATGGGGAGAAAATGCAAATACAGATGAGTGAAAAACATCTGAAGTGAGACACTAAGTAATGCTTGATGGCTAATCTAGAGGTTATTCTGAAGAGAATAAACAAAAATGAAGCAAATCCGTCCAAAAGAACGCCCGCACGAACTGTGAAAAGGATAGATCCAAATTTTTTTAATACATAGATTCATTGATACACTTGTTTCTTTACTGAATAATATATTTTAAAAAGTGTAAATATATTGTAGAATAAACGGCGAAGAAGTGAAGAAGCCTCATTTGTACCGCATGATAAAATTTTGTTTTACTCTGTTGAGCATCACCCATCAATATCATTTACTCGAACCTCTTGAAATCCCCTACTCCCTGATGTAACCCCCCGACCCCTGCAGTAGAATAACTGCCTCCCTTAGCTGTTTTTCACTGTTATCTCAGTAAATATTGATTTTTAAGCAAAAATACCTTGAAAAGCATTTCCGTTACAATTATACAAAAACTTTACTTTATTTTCGAAGGCGACCAACGTTCCGGTGTAAGTCTACAGCTTCATCGGATTCTAAAATACTTACTTATTTTACCTTAGTGAACTTTTTTTTTATTAACTATTTCGTGGACGGTGGCCGAAGATCAACAAAAAACTGTTACACCCTTTAAGGAATTCTTTTCAAACCCGTTTTGGAGTTGTAGCCTCAAAGGAACAATTTTAAGAGTGCGTTTTTCTGTCAAGTATCTATACTCAAAAAACGTAGCTCTACGTCTGAGTTCATTCTCTTCCAAGTCAGCTAATTTCTTAGCTTTTGCTTCTTTAAAATTCATTGCAGTTATCTTCCATTTGAAAGCCACCTTGTACAAGGAAGAGAGAATTATATCAGGCGGGTACATCCTGTAAAATCACATTTTCGCTTAGGAAAAGCGAGATTATTCAATACTAGCTATGGGCATTTCAATAACTTAACGGTTACTTCACGTTTTCATTTCATTTTATTCAAAAATACCTTCAAGCCGCAAAATTAAGGGTCAATGCAGCAAAGTAATTGCACGTTGCAACATTCCTTGGCTGCGGGGATGCGAGACCGAACGTATCGAAGAAAAGCTCCACAATACTCGAAAAAGTAAACTGGAGGGCACTTTGCAAGAACCGCAGGATCAATTCTAGACCGAACGTACTTCTATCGGTCAAAAATGCAATTAAAAAATGTAAGAGTAGTATAAATTACATTACACAACAAAGTAAAAAAATTGAAAAATGCATGAACGAAATTATACGATTCTGAAGTATTTTGATCACGATGCCGTTGGCCATTTTTCAAAATTGGCCAACGGTATCGTGGTCAGCGTCAAAAATACTTCTATTAGGATCGTATGTGACCCTGACAATGATAAGGGGCCTAAAGTCGGAAAAAAAATTTTGCGATAGGGGTCTCAAAATGCTCGGTAGGTTGTCCCCAATAATAATATGTAAAAAAACAGAAAAAAATTTTTCCGACTTTAGGTCCCTTATCATTGTCAAGGTCACATATAATTTCGTTCATACATTTTTCAATGTTTTTTTTGGTCATGGAAACGGCATGATGTGTGCTAACCGGCATAATGAAATTTATTTTGTTTTTTCTTTTTTTGTATACATTATGCCTTTTTCAGGCTGGCAGAGGGAAAGGTAATAGGTAAATTTTTTCCGCATAAAATATGTAACGCTGGTGATGACGTCACTAAGGGTGATTGCAATGATTGATGATATCATGGGTTGATGACGTCACAAAAATGTATATGTCTTGACGTTAGGGACTAGGGTGATGATTTCGCGTTAAAAAGAAGTAATCATAAAAGTGTACATGTCTTAAGATGAGGATTGATGACGTCATTGATGTTGAGGTTGATGACATCACTGGAAATAATTGCAATGATGTCACTAGTTGATGACCTCATAAAAGTGTATACATCTTACAAGTAAAGTGAGGCGAGGTGACGTCACTGAGGGTCCTGTCGGATAGCGAGTAATGAAGTGATGAGGGCATATTTGGCTTGGGTAGTTCCTTGTAACCTTCTCTTTGAAAACATGATTAAGTAGTTATCAAATGTACCACGCGTAATTAGTTGTTTTTTTATTGACCTCAAGGTTGTAGTATATCGTCCAAAAATTTTCAAAGTGTTGATTTATAAGTCCGTGCATTGACAGACTGAAATAATTAAGTACACTGGTCAATTGCCAATTTTAATAACAAGAAATTAACCCAAGTCGGTACCTATTGGACAAAATTCCGATAGTGAGCGCGAGAAACGTTACGTTATGATAAAGGAGTGGAATACTGATACAACTAAGCCGATAGCCGTGCTACGGCCGAACATGATCAAATAAAACAATGAATTGTTTCACATGTTTTAGGATGAAACCCTTCATTCTTTCATGTATAATATGTTTCAAGATTCATGGTGATGACGTCATTGAATATGATTATATCACGAGTCGTAACATCACAAAAGTGTATATGTCTCAGAGCTGCAAAAAAAAAAACTGTTTTTTTCAAATAAAAACAAAAAACATGTTTTCTCAGTTTAAAACAGATTTTATGTTTGAAATATGTTTTAAATGATGGTTCTTAATTCCTTGTTTAAAACACGTTTTAAATGTTTTAAACATTGTTTAAAATTATTTTAAATCATTCAATTATTGTTTGGGACACATTTTTGAAGTTTTAACTATTGTTTTGAACACATTTTGAATGTTTTAAACATTAGTTTTGAACATCGTTTAAAACAGCTGTTAAAACAACGTTCTAATTTTTTTTTACTTTTTTAACCCTGCAAAAATTGTCAATATTCATTTTTAGTGAAGAATAATAATGAAAGTATGGAAAAGAACAAGGTTCTTAATGTTTTCTAATGTATTGAAAAAACAAATTGAAAACAGAAAAAAAAACACGTTTTAAACATATTTCCGTTTAAAACACAATTTTGATTTTTGTGTGCGTTTTGAACATGTTTTAAACATCGTTTGCTTAAAACATCGCAATCCTGAATTATGTCTCAAGGTCAGGGTTCACAACGTCATCGATGATGTCTCTGGAAGTGAATGCAATGATGTTACTCGTTTATGGCGTTACAAAAGTGTATACATCCCAAAGTTAGGGGTGATGACGTTTCTAAGGATGATTGCAATGATTTCATGGTTGATGACGTCACAAAAATGTATATGTCTCAAGGTCAAGGGTAGTGACGTCATTGAAGTTTATGTTGATACAAGAAGTGATTGTGATGATGTTAAAAGTTATTGACATCACAAATATGTGTATGTTTCAAGGTTAAGGTGTGATTGTAATGAGATCACTAGTTGATGATGTCACAAAAATTTATACATCCCAAAGTCAGGGATGATGACGTCTCTGAGAGTGATTGCGATGATGTCACGGGTTGATGACGTCACAACGATGTATATGTCTCAAGCTTAAGGGTGACGACGTCATTGAGGTTGGAGTTGTTAACGTCACTCAAGTTTAGGGGTGGTGACGTCACAAAAGTGTATAGATCTTGAAGTTGGAGGTGATGATGGCCCGAGGGTGATTGCGGTGATTTCATGGGTTGATGACATCACAAAAATGTGCCGTATATATCTTAAGATTAAGGCTGATGACGTGCAGTGTTACCCCGCGACTGTTTTACATTGGTATTATTACGATTCGCTACATGTTTGACTCAAAATTAACTACAGTCTGACAGGACTTATGAGTCGAAATCGGATCGACAAATTTGATCTTATTCCGACTCAATACCGATGTCGCGTCATCGTCGGTGTATAGGTATAGGTAGTTGATTTCAAGTAAGGATTGAGGATTTCGATATCAATTTGCGAAGTTGATTCGAATTTATATTCTCAGAGCACAACAAGTCGACTGTTCATCGACGCGATAGAAAAGTTGATTTTATGTTGATCGTAAGTCTAAATCGACTTGAAATCAAGGTGACGAACACATTGAGATGGAGTCGTAATGATTCAATCTCATGTCGTGCTGATATCGACGCCATTCTATAGTCAATTTTCCAGTTGATTTTGAATCGGTTCTCTATAGATACTCACACAATAATTGTACATGTGTACTTCCTTCTTACTCTGCCTGTACTTTTTTGTCAATTTTTTGTTCGTCTTGATAATGAAACGTCGTCCTCCTAAACTTTTTTAAATAAAAGTTTAAATCTTACAATTTTGTAATTCGTTTTCCACACGACTTTGAAGATTTGTCTGGGGAAGGAGGGGAGCAACACCTCCTAGACGCTTAAGTCTTGGAGTCAGGCCACCCTATCACAGAGTACACCTTATATTGGTACTGGTACTTGAATGATGTTCTGTGCTCTGACTTTTTCCAGTACCTATCTTATCTTGATGATTTTTTGCTTCTCAGATGTACAAGAGATTGAGAATCGTTGATATCGTCCGTCAGGCGGTGGTGTGAACACTTAGCTACACATCTAAATAAAATATTTCTATCGTACAGCCGATGTGTACAAACTTTTTCATCAATTCCGTCCCGAGAAATTGTGGGACGCAACTTCACAAACTTCGTCTCCACATATCTGGACGCAATCTCATTCGGGGTATAATTTTTATGGGACGTAATTCGACATATTGGAACGCAAGTCGTTAGTAGCCGCAAAATTATAAAATTAGGATGGAGATCCCTGAAAGCAGCAATGAATGTGATGGTGCGGTGGTGACCCGACCTCATGCCTTGCCCCCATAGTATAATATGCCTTTAATTAGAGACAAGTGATCTCTTTTAGTGTGCGGAAGCGACAAGCATAGAGTTGCTTCTTCGCCCACATCGCGGTTCTCTAAATGCAAGACCTTATCATGTTCCGCCTTGAATAAAGCAGTTGCTATTTCTTGACTCTAGCTAGGACCCGTCATCTCAAGTCTTATGGTTCCTTCCATCCCTCCGGTGACCGGTCTCTGTGACTTTAACGCACAGGAAATTAATTATCTTGGTATACAAATCCTAAGTGTGTGAAAATGAAGAGGAAAATGTTGCTAATAAAAGAGACAGATCGGCTTCATCAACTACTTCTAGGTTTAAAAAAAACTTCAATCCGCTAAAATCGATGGGCCATAACGACGGTAAAGAGGATGTAAACGCGAAGTATAACAGATATTTAATATTATTGACATGAACAATAATTGATTGACAACGACTTATGCTAGGGTAATTCAATTAGTTTTTACCGAGAGCCACTTATCAGAGTTCGAGGGGCGCGCGGGCCACAAGTAAAGAAAAGAAAATAAAAACCTAAATAACAACCATTTATTGTGAAAAGTAGCACCTCTTTTTCTTGCATATTTTAATGAAGCCTGGTTCATACACCGTTAAAGCTATACGTAAGGAATCTTCGAGGTGGGTGCTCCTGCGTTAAGCTCACTCGAAAATTATTTTTAAGTAAATTCCTGTAATCGAAAATGCTGTTTCACAATTAATGTACGTTGAGCCAAACATTGTTAATATGTTAATGTTCTATCTAAATCTATCCAAAATTTTTGTACATCAATAAATTCGTTGAATCTTTAATTTATAACTGTAAATGTGCCTCTTCTATTTGTGGAAGCCTCTCGCGGGCCATTTGTTGTGGCTACACGGGTCGAATTAAATAGCCCTGACCTATGCATGAATAAAAGGAAACCCCGCCGTAAGTACTTCGAATTCAGGAACCAACTCGACTTCTAAATCTGTCCAAGGGATTTGGAAGTTAGTCTTGAAATCTGAAGAAATTTCAAGATTTTATTGTGCGTTGTCACTCAGTTTTAAAGGGATGGCGCTCCCAAGGGGGGTCTTGATTTTTTAGGAAATCATTAGCGATCTACCGTGGAGAAGGTTTGCGAAATTTTTCTCTCAATATGAGAACATTGTGTTCATCGTTAGGAATACTTTTGAAATTGTAACATGTGATTGTGTGTCCTCCTCGACGTTGTTGTATCAAATTTCGACGATTAATGTCCAGAAACTTCCTGGATTGATTCAGCATGTGGGTATAGACTATAATTAGGTGATATAGGTAATGACACGACACGAATTCGTTTATTATGGTCTTTCGGAATTGTCTCGAAAATCGCGATGTATAAACTGAGCTGTCAACTACACATATACACGAGTTGCTAAGAAAAATTTCGTAAATTCCTGGTCGCTGGTAGGGTCAAATTGCTCCATCGAATTTCACCACCGCTATATTGTGGACACGTGATCCCTTTTTGCGCGTGTATAATCTAAACTCTTTATCTGCGCGAGACCTGTACGAATAGGCGCGCAAATCGTGCGGATTCGCTCGAAATCCATTTTAGACACGTTTATTATTCATTTTATACTCGGGTTATCTAGGTGAACGGAATTATAATATTTCGTACGAATTTGTTAACGTATACGATCTACGTGCCCGTATGTTTGGCACTGTTTCTCATAAATACTCTGTACATATTCGTGAAATGCGTAACGCCGTTCTTTCGTTGCGAAATAAAATTCTTAATTATTTAAACATGGAAAAGAAAAAAAGAACACACGCGTGCAACAAGCGTCAGATGACAGATAGGGAAAATCAACTTACGAGTCGCGTTCACCGACAGCACTGCTTTCGTTTCACGTACACGTAAACACAAGAACAACAACACGATACTGAGAAAATTCAATACAATTTTCATTTTATTTCTATTATCGAGCGTCCGCTATCACTACAGTTTTTGCTAAATAATCTTGAGAAAAGCGCGAAGCTCGAAGATTTCCCTTCGTCGAAGGAGTGTGAAACGTAGCGCGAACGAAGCAAAAAAAAAAAAAAAAAGTCCCAAATCACTCGTCCGTCATTGACGGTATCACATCAGAAGTAGAAAACTGTAGCATTTGTCGAAAACGAAAAAAGAAAAAAGGGGGATATCGAATAATTAATACAATTCATTTAGAAAATAAAAAATTTCGAACGAAGCACTGTGGGAAAAAAATTTATCGAGTCCAAAACGAACGATGAAGTTTTTCGTATTCTCCGAAAAACCGGTTGTGCGATATTAGTTTTGTTTCATGATACGTGATATAATAATGATAATCATTCGATACATTTAACAAAAGCATCCTGACGTATACTCGTGGAAAGAGAAGGTTGCCATGGCTGGTGGTGTGCAAATGAGCGTCGCTCTTTACTCTGGCCCTCTATACAGAGTTATTGTAAGAAAAGGGCTGTTGTAACAGCGTCGAGTAAGAGGGAGTCGCATTGAGGCAGGGGACCCGGCTGGTGAAAGTGAGAGTTCTTCGTACTCCTCTCTCGGATTTGTTCGTTAGTTTTTTCTGCTATTTTTTCTCTCTCTCTCTGGTTTTTTTCAAGCATTCTTTCTTCGCTCTTTCTTCGCCTCCTATTTATACGTTATTGGTCATAGAGACACCGCTCCGGCGTTTTTTCTATAAAGTAAATTATGTAACCGGAACACACTTTTAAAGTAAACCCAAATGACTAATGCTTTACCGACACAAATGTTCGCAGAAGATATTCGTTCGAAAAACGGGGTAGGGTGTTAATGAAATCGTACGTATGTCCGATCTAGTTTGGGACGAATAAGGATGACATCGTTTGTGTTACTTTTGTGCTGGATTTTGCCGTCGGAAATTTCCGTTTTTACTGGTCTCCCTCCCCTCGAATTATAAGGAGGGAAGGGCTGTGGACTTGTAACTCTCCCTCATTATGATTTTGACATGGGTATGTCTTTGAGCTGGGGGACAGTCGAAATATTCATCATTTCTTTATGACGTCATCAATGACCTTGACCTACCTTGGAGAAATTTATGTGAGATTTTTTGTTACTTTTCAGAAATTTGGATGGGGTTTCTCGGTACTTTTCAGAAATGAGTGTGTTTCGGTATTTTTCGGAGGGTTTAATTATTCGCCTGGAAATTTAACGATTTCAGTTCCATGACTGAAAGTTTTCTGGCTGGATTGTATTCCTGCATTAGAGAAAAATAGTTAGACTGGGATTTAATTTGTTCTCGTTGTAATAATTAGAATTTATCGGGTAGGAACTTCTTTATTCCAGTTTCAGGTGCAAAGTTGGCCGATTCCAATCTTATGTGGAAGTTGTCACGCTGGAACTCCATTTATTTCAGGCTCATGTGGAATCTGCCGATTTTAGCTTTATGGAGAAGTTATTTATAATTAAGAAGTTGCTATTAATTGGGCCTTGTAGAGGAATTTACCTAGCATGGTGGATACCAGGCTACTCGGGGCAAGCGCTCATTTACCCCGATTTCTTGAAGAGACCGACTAAGCTTGTCCCGCTCACGCCTCCACGCCTCACGCCCAAATAAGGTGTGCTCCCGCCCTTGGTTACAGTGCGAACACGTTGTCTGCTCAACTTCCCTCAACTTCTCGTGAACGTACTTGTTGAAGCAGTCATGGCCTCTTAACACCTGCGTCAGGTAAAAGTTCAGCTGACCATGGAGTCGGTCCATCCATTCATCAAGGTCGCGTATTAGCACACGGGTCGTCCACGTACCCAACTCGCTCTGGGCAATTCGTACTTTCCATTTTACAAGAAAAGAGCGCCTGGCCCTCTGCTTGCCCCTCCCAAGGATTTAAGGGTGAAGAGATCGGTACAAACGAAAAACTCGACAGCATAATCCAGCAAGAACGTAGCACAAACGATTCAGCCCGTTTCCAGACCAAAAGTCGAAATGGAGACGGGTCACATGGCCACAACCCCCGTCCCACGGTTGAAGGGCATGGCCGCTCAATTTGGCACGGAAGATCTGGCGCGAGACTGAACTTGACGATGGATTCATTTTGGGGCGAAAGAAATTTTTTGGTCAGCTTCTGCGAATTGAAGGGGACGTATTCATAAGGATGAGTAATATCAAATTAGCATATGTTGGTTTTAACTTGATGTTAGGTTTTATAAATTCTTTGTTGATAGACGCGTAAAGCTGAGGTATGTGAGACTATCTATCAAGAATAAATAGTATTACATTCAAGCTGCAGTAGCAGGCGCCGATCATGAGATACCCGAGTTGCTGTGCACTTTTTTTGAGTACGAAAGGACTCCGTTGTGAGAAAAGGAAGGATTAAAAGTTTTGTATTGAAAAGAGACTTGGAATGATCTAAGTAGCATACTTGTGAAATTAGTTTCTTCTGATAACGCCTGACAGTATGGTTCTCACTACCTAAGGGATTGAATTCTTACATAAATATGATATGAAATCGAAGTTCACTGCCCCTGTGCAATTCTCAAAGTAATTGGGCAGAAAGAGCAATGAGTAATTTTGGTGAGCGAGTTCAAATCCTTCCTAATGCCAATGACCATCCGAACAGCGACCGCACAATTTCAATATTTTGAGACATTTTCGACACTCAAGTCCCGAAGTACGTCAAGGTCATGGATGACGTCAAAAAAGGGTCTCGTGTGATGCATGAAGTGATGGAGATTCCGACTATCCCCCAGCCCAAAGACATACAATTGTCAAAATTAAAATGGGGGAGCGTCATATGTCCACAATCACTCCCTCCCTATGGTTGAAGCGAGTACAGTAGTATATGTTAGGCATATTATAATGAAGGCTAAACCTACAATATCAGCCTAGTATCAGTCTAGCATACTCTCTGGTTAGGCTTAACGCAATGAAGGCTAAGAATACAAGTTCCAAAGTGGCGAACGTCGAAATTTTTGACATGTTTCATATCTTTGCTTTGACCTCTCCGCCTACTTCCGGAATCGACGTCTATAAGTTACGCCATACGATCACACTATAATCTTGGAACTTGAAAGAATTTTCTTCAACCTTTCTCCTACCTAATTCCTAAATTCGCGTCCGTACGATTCTGACCTTCTCTTGCATACTAGCTTTATGCTAGGCTTAGACCTCTTCTATATTTTACAGCTTGGCTCTTGACATGTTTCATATCTTTGCTCTGACTTCCTAGCCTAATTTCGAAATTTGCGCCCGTACGTCGGAACGAGCATGACCTTGGAGCTAAGAAGAATTCCCCTTCCTAATTCCTGGATTGCGTCCTTACGATTTTGACCTTTTCTCGTTAACTAGCTTTATACTAGGCTTTTATACTATACACCAGTGTTTCTCAACCTTTCTTATATCGCGGCACATTATTCCATGAGATGATATTACTGTGGCACAGCATTTCCAGAACTCCAAAGTGTATCGAAAATTTTTGTGCGTTTTGACATTGTCATGTCTTTACAGATCTCCTCCTCCTAATTTTAGAATTTGTGGCCTACAAGATGGCTATATTGAGGTCTCATACTTCTTTCCCTGTGCTACGGTCACGAGAAACAAGAGCTTTGATCTTCCACCGGGACTCAAAACAATTTTCCCATAATATACGCAAAAGTGTCTGCATGCTTCCTACATTCACTGGAAACCCTCCGGGCTCTTCTAATTCCGAAATTTATTAAAAAAATATGAAATATAATCTGTATTTCTGGCCAAGTAACAGAAAGTTCTTGATTTTTATGACAGTGACTGCAGGTTTGGACTCAAGTTTAAGTAATTATAAATGGAACTGACATCATTCGAAAATTGGAACACATCGGTCAGATAGGGCTTATGATTACTTTTCCGAGTAATTTCATCAATAAAATATTCAATTTAAATTTTTAAAAAATTAAAAATATCAATCAATAAAAAAATTGGAAAATAATTTCAAAAAAATGAATTTAATAAAAATATTAATAAATTAATATAAAAGAAAATTATTAGTCAATATTTTGATTATAATTAAAATTAAAATAATTATTAATAAATAAATTATGAATTCAATTTATAATAATTAAATTAAATACAAAATACACAATTAATTTATTTTATTTTATTTTGTATTCATGTATAATTCAAATAAATATTTTAATTCATTTTTTAATAAAATATTTTATTCAATTTTATTTAAATTGGATTTTTAGATATCATTAATAAACTAATTATTTCATTATCTTCAAGTATTACTCTTATAATTCTTATAATTATAAAGAATATTAATTTTTAAATTTGAAATTTAATTTTTAAATTCTTTTGAAAAGTTTGATTTTCGTAATTTATTATGAGTTTAATAGCGATTAGCTGTATTTTGAATTTCTATTTTTAATTAATTTCGAATATTAATTATTATTAAAAATTTAATTTATTCAATTTATTTAATATTTCATTTTTTAAATATGAAAATTTTTTTAAATTAGATATTATTAATAGAATTTTTTATTTTATAATTTATTATTAATAAATTATTTTGAAATAAAATAAAATCAGAGAAAATAATATATCGTCGGGGTATTCTATTTCAACCGAGATATAATTCATTCATGAACATTACCATCAATAAATATCAAAATAGATTGTATCCCTAATCAATTGAATAGAATTACAGATTGAATTACAGTGGAAACTTTCTATAACGAATCTGAAGGGACCGCCAAAAAAATTCGTTATATAGAAATTTTATTTTTTCATTCTGTTTTACAGTAAATTTAAAGCACATACAGTATGTAATGAGCAAAACTTAGTTTTCCTTACTTTTGTTACCTTTAGATGATAATAATCCCCACCGCCCTCGCTCAGTGTGTTTTTTATTGAACATGCAATGGGTTAAATTTTTAATTTTTGTTAAATGTCGATATAAAAATGATTACAATCAAGAAAGAAGGGAAAAAAGTTGGTCAAATAACACGTTACCATTTTTCTTAGCCTCATTTAGTGTCAAAAATACGCAATTTTTCTTCGAAATCTCGAAAAAAAATTCGTTATATAGAGTAAATTGTTCGTTATAAAGAGATTTTTTCATAGGTAAAACTCGTTGAAGGGGGAGGGACCACGGAAAAATTCGTGAAATAGAGGAATTCGTTATATAGGAGTTCGTTATAGAGAGTTTCCACTGCACTGTATATAAATTCTTTCTGTTTAATTCTAATAATTCAACATCGAGGTAACAAATTTTTATTGAATCATCCTGTTATCCTTAAAGGTATTAATATTTCAATTATTTCAATTAATTTTCCTAATTAAATCAATAAATTAAATTTAAAAATTTTTATTTGAACTAAGAATCAAAATTATTATTATTGTATAAAATTTTTAATTGTAAATTAAATGTATTATTTTACTTATGTTGATAAAATATTTTCAATTTATTTAGTTAAAGTAATAACATTAATTTGTCAAGTTATGTAAAAAAAAAAAAAATGACAATTCTTTTTTAGTTCATATTACGAGTATTTATGTTTCTGATAAAACTTTTGCAGCACACCTGAGGCGGGCTTGCGGCACAGTGATTTACCGCGGCACACCGGTTGAGAAACACTGCATTAGATGACTGATATTTTATCCTCAATAAAATTACGGTTCATAGTATATTTATGCAAATTCAGATGAAATAAAAATACAATTCCCGCATAAACTATACTGCGCGAGCGCTTTCGGCGTGAGCCATTGACGAGCCGCATTAGACTTAGAGCTTTGTAAAATGGTGATATCTAAGAGGTTGATACATTTATTATGTTCTTTTTCTCAAGTGAAAACGATACGTTGATGAAAATTATTTAAAAAATTAAAAAGATCGTCAAAAATTGACTATTTAATGATAAAATGACTGTCGATGACGTATATTTGGTCATGAAAAGTATGGAGTCTTGAAAATGTTGTTTAGTAAGATTAAGTAGCTCGTCCAGAACAATGTCAGCCAGCGTAGGAGATAATGGACTCCCTAATGGTAAACCTTCAATTTGTGAGTAATGAGTTCCATTAAATTGGCAGTATCCTTTTCCCAAGCAATAATTGAGTTCTTCAAAGAATGGTTTTTTATCTGTACCGGTCCATAATTTTTTGATCACCCAGCGCTACTTGATAATTTGGATGGTGAGTGAGGCTGAAACTGAGGTGAAAAGAGACAGGTCATCATCCAGTTGAGGGTCTGAAATCAGATTATGGAATATTCATATCATCATTGCGAATGTTTTGCAGAATGTTGGCGAGGAAACGAGATAATGAGGCAGTAGGTGCTTTAGTACAGAAAGTGACAGGACGTAGTGGGACTCCGGCTTTGTGAAGTTTGGGGAGCCCACAAAATTTAAGAGCTACACCATCGTAATGCGTGAAGTATTTTTTGATGGGGAGGTCTATGTATTTCTTTTCTAACATTGTGCGAAAAACTCGTTGCATTTGGTCTCGATTGTGGAAGTAGGATTGCGTTGTAATTTTTTGTACGGGGACTTGTTTTCGAGCAGTTAAATCTTTGTAGTCATTCCAGTCCATCGTGAGCGACGAAACGTCGGTTTTTTAAATCATTTTGTTTCAAATAAAGTGATATTTAGAACCAGTTTCCTCTCAATTGTTCAATTATTAAAATATCACGCGTAAATCTCATTTTCGTTTGCTTGTCCTCTGTTGTACTCTCACGCGGAGAGATTGGCTGAGGTCAAGGCGGGCAAACGTGCAAAAATTCTTCTAAGAGATGAATAATGTTGCCAAAGAAGCTCATCTTCTGCGTATGATTTGAGCGGGCAAATGTGCGGAAATCCTCGTTCTCTCAGACGATAGAGAGAATGTGACCGATAGCTCGTTTTCTATAGTGTGCTCCCAAGTAAGAATTCGACTGTACAGCCCCACGTATGTGCGAAAATCCTCCTTGTGCTAGAGGAGACAAGGTGAATTTACAGAGGTTCCTCTGCCATTGTGAACTCGGAAATCAGTTATTGAAAGGAGACAGTCCTCTTGTTCTTTATACTATTCGTTTCTATTTGTAAAAACTACTTCACTCCACCGATAATATAATATTAACCGGTGAGGGGCG
The DNA here is from genome assembly GCA_035079385.1 of Aspidiotus rigidus. Classification (NCBI taxonomy): domain Eukaryota; kingdom Metazoa; phylum Arthropoda; class Insecta; order Hemiptera; family Diaspididae; genus Aspidiotus; species Aspidiotus rigidus. The sequence goes on from JAVHKY010000026.1 coordinate 3,218,097, forward strand.
AGAGGCGTCATATTCTTCTTAATGGTGCTCAACGTTCAAATTTTGTGACTAATAACTCATGTATGGGTTGAAAGTATCCATCATTTTTAAAAATGTCACGGCTTCTCTACTCGAGTCACTAGAACAACAACATAAAAAGGAAGGAGACTAACCTCTTCAAATGATCTTGTCGGAAGTTGATCTTATCAAAAATTACATGTTTTGAGCGACACACGGTTCACCTTCGGTTCGTTATGCTTTATACTCGACGGTGGGGACGAAGGAATTACGAAGAACCATTAAAACCAAGAGGACTATTGCTCGTACGAATACGCATACACTTAGTCCATATATGCACGGAAGAAGTACCTATGATTTCGACATTTCAAAGTTTTGCTATGTCTTATCATTTTTGCATATATGAGGACGTTCGTCGTCTACCTTCGATTGAAAAAAAAAAGTATAATAATAAGAACCATGAACTAGAGTGTAAGGAGGTCAGTTACTAAAATTTGTACGAAACGGTTCTCATATTTACACTGATAGAAAGCTCTGAACAATGTGTCCATTGCGTAAGAAATAATGTCAGTTGCCACCTTATAGGTATGAGACTCGCCGATGACGTTACAATATTATTATCGCGAGGTACTGTAAAATTGCGATAGTAACATCCGTCACTCGTTTTACATCATTTTGTTTAGTCTTTTAATTTAAAATAATTTACGTCCCTCGTAAATTGGAACTGCGTACCTGAGTTTACCCTTCGAAGTCTCATTACTGTTGTTACACACTTACCTATACTGCACTACGTATGTATTGTACACTCCGCTGTCAATTGTGTATGAACGATTGTTCGGCGCCGAGTAGATCGAAGTTTTCAGTAATTTGAGTTCGATATTCTTCATTTTTGGTGCCAGCAGCGAGTACGGTATTCTCCAGCGACCTTTCTGCAACAATGGTTCGCCCTCAATCGAATATACGATCACTGTACACAATGATAATCAATCATATCGGCGTCTAATGAGCTGCTAGACGCTATGTCCAGAAGTGGAAAAAATGTTTTTACAAAGACGAACAAATAAAGGATCCCACTTGGCATACAAATCAATAAAAATAGGCTGAATACACAGTGACAAGTGTACCTAAGAACTCTTGTAGCTCTTACTCTCTCTGTCTCGCACTCCATCTTTCTCCTTCTTTCAAAATTCGTAAGATGTGTCGTAATAAAGTCAAGGCGATAACTTATACGGTACGAGTGATAATTAAAAAATGGAAATTATTGTTCTTTCGTGTACACATGCGAAAATAAAAGATGAAATCGACTAACTTTGACAGCCGGGCGAACGCGACATCGATAAATAAACTACCAATCGTATTTTGTCCCGACGACGTCGACGTCTCCCGAAGATATTATATTAGAAGGTCTTTCTGTTTTATAGGTTGATCCTAAGAATTATTATATTCACAAGCGAGAAATGAGCGTAATCGTATCGATTATCTCAATCATAAAAGCCAATAAAGTCTATGAGCATTAATACGTACACAATTACCACCTTTTAATTCTTAAAAAAAAAAAAAAAATCATAATCCATGACAAACGTATCATTCTACTCGTGTATTTATTTTTTTTTGTATCAACTTCCCGCTTACGTTGTTTAGCACGTTTTAGTCTGTATTGCAGCAATACACATGTACTTCGTCCATTCCACACAATCTTATTCTTTTATTTCTGCATTCAACGCTATAATGAATGGCCTACAATTTGTAATCGAAATTTTCTTGTTAGTGCAAATAAGCCAATGTGTGTCAATACGAGCTACATTCGTAGTAAGTTGATAATCTTTTAACAATGAGAATATATAAACAGTGTATTACATAAAATACACTCCAGTCGAGGCGAAAGACACACTACTCTGTATAGCGTGACGCTACAATCAATATGCTGGGTTCCATGAACAGAACACTGAAAAAAAAAAAAAAATTATGGCCAGTCATTCGTACACGCGACACTCATCAGTAAATAGAACTGTCACGTAAAGAAATATCATTCAAAGTTCGGGTCATGGAGGGGACGTCATTTTGGAGACTGCAATGTTTCGAGGTGTGGATACATCGAGGAACTGTGGATCTGCGATGAAGTTTCTCTGGATGATCTAAAAAAAATGGATTTCTTAATTACTGATAAGTTGGAAACTACGTTTTGATTATCTGGAAGTCTCTTACTCCCAGAATCAATACGTTTTTGCAATTTACGGTTATCCATAATTAAGAAGGATACTCAAAGAAGTGAAGGAAATAATTTTTGACATGTTCCATGTCTTTTCTCACGCCAGACCCCGATTTTGAAACTCGCGAGTACACCCCCCCCCCCCCCCCCCCCCCCGTCAAGAGAAATCTCTACCCAGTGGGTGATTCAGAAATTCGCGAGTACACCCCGCGTAATAATAATAATCAATAATAAATAAATAAATAAATAAATAATTAAATATAATTAAATAATTAAATAAATAAATAATTAAATATAATTAAATAATTAAATAAATAAATAATTAAATAAATAAATAAATAAATAAATAAATAATTAAATAATTAAATAATTAAATAAATAAATAATATAATAAATAAATAAATAAATAAATAATTAAATAATTAAATAATTAAATAAATAAATAAATAAATAAATAGTCGAAATTTTTCTAAGTCCCCCTTCTATCATATATAGCTCGAGAGTCGAAATTTTTCCAAGTCCCTATCATATATGGCTGGAGAGTCGAAATTTTTCTAAGTCCCTCTCCTATCATATATGGCTCGAGAGTCAAAATTTTTCTGAGTCCCTCTCCTATCATATATGGCTCGAGAGTCGAAATTTTTACAAGTCCCCCTTCTATCATATATGGCTTGAGAGTCGAAATTTTTCTAAGTCCCTCTCCTATCATATATGGCTCGAGAGTCGAAATTTTTCTAAGTCCCTCTCCTATCATATATGGCTCGAGAGTCGAAATTTTTCTAAGTCCCCCTTGTATCATATATGGCTCGAGAGTCGAAATTCTTCCAAGTCCCTCTCCTATCATATATGGCTTGAGAGTCGAAATTTTTCCAAGTCCCTATCATATATGGCTTGAGAGTCGAAATTTTTCTAAGTCCCTCTCCTATCATATATGGCTCGAGAGTCGAAATTTTTCTAAGTCCCCCTTGTATCATATATGGCTCGAGAGTCGAAATTCTTCCAAGTCCCTCTCCTATCATATATGGCTTGAGAGTCGAAATTTTTCTAAGTCCCCCTTGTATCATATATGGCTCGAGAGTCGAAATTCTTCCAAGTCCCTCTCCTATCATATATGGCTGGATAGTCGAAATTTTTCCAAGTCCCCTAGACTTGAATTGTCTCATACCATTCCAATACAACAGCGAGACAGGGGGCGAACGAGCGGAGCGAGTTCGCGCTACCTCATATTTCTCAAAAAAGACTGGAATTTTCTCATACCATTCCAATACAACAACGAGATCACTCATTCGCCCCACCGAAAGTTGATACCTCAAAATATAGAACACCCATAATTACCTCAAAATATTTCTCATACAAGACTTATACGACGCCAAGATAGGTAAAGGGGTAAACGAATAATATCTCACGAACACTTGACCTAGTAGAAGAATTAATAATAAATAAATAAATGAATAAATAAATAAATAAATAGATAAATAAATAAATAGATAAATAAATAAATAAATAGATGAATAAATAAATAAATAAATAATATTGAATAATTAAATAATTAAATAATAAAATAATTGAATAATTAAATAATTAAACAATTAATTAAATAAATAAATAATTAAATAATTAAATAATTAAATAAATAAAGGCTGAATAGTCGAAATTTTTCCAAGTCCCCTAGACTTGAATTGTCTCACACCATTCCAATACAACAGCGAGACAGGGGGAGAACGAGCGGAGCGAGTTCGCGCTACCTCATATTTCTCATAGAAGACTTATTCGACGTCAAGATAGGTAAAGTTTTCCAAGTCCCTCTTCCTATCATATATGGCTGGATAGTCGAAATTTTTCCAAGTCCCCTAGACTTGAATTGTCTCATACCATTCCAATACAACAGCGAGACAGGGGGCGAACGAGCGGAGCGAGTTCGCGCTACCTCATATTTCTCAAAAAAGACTTGAATTTTCTCATACCATTCCAATACAACAGCGAGATCGCTCGTTCGCTCCACCGAAAGTTGATACCTCAAAATATAGAACACCCATAATTACCTCAAAATATTTCTCATACAAGACTTATACGACGCCAAGATAGGTAAAGGGGTAAACGAATAATATCTCACGAACACTTGACCTAGTACAAGAATTAATAAGAAATAAATAAATAAATAAATAAATAAATAATATTCAATAATTAAATAATTAAATAATTGAATAATTAAATAATTGAATAATTAAATAATTAAATAAATAAAGGCTGGATAGTCGAAATTTTTCCAACTCCCCTAGACTTGAATTGTCACATACCATTCCAATACAACAGCGAGACAGGGGGCGAACGAGCGGAGCGAGTTCGCGCTACCTCGTATTTCTCATAGAAGACTTATACGACGGCAAGATAGGTAAGGGGTAAACGAATTTCTTAAATTACGCTCTTTGGACAGGTAATAGGGTGGGATTGAAAGATGATCGATGCCGCCTGTGCACTGACCACACTTCTTCGCATTCTGATTTCTCTACGCTTCGTACCAGCGATCGTTTTTCTCAAAACGCGTTTTTTCGAGATACGCCCTTCTTGATAAGAAGGCTTCAATTAAATAATTAAATAATTTAAATAATTAAATAATTAGTCCGAGAGTCTGTGCGTCCGTGCAAGCGTGCGTCCGTGCACATCTCTACCCCGTGGGTGATTCAGAAATTTGCGAGTACACCCCGTATGCTTAAATAATTAAATAAATAAATAATCAAATAACCGCGAGTTCGCCTCACGAAAGGTGATACCTCAAAATATTTCTCATAAAGGCGATACCTCATATTTCTCATAGAAGACTTGAATTTTCTCACACCATTCCAATAGAACAGCGAGACAGGGGGCGAACGGTGATACCTCAAAATATACAAAAGGTCGCTCCGCTCGTTCGCCCCACGAAAGGTGATACCTCAAAATATTTCTCATATAAATGCGACACCTCATATTTCTCATAGGAGACTTGAATTCTCTTTCGGCATTTCTCTTATAAGCTTCTACATTTTTGTACGTAATGTGTGACAAATCACGACGACCAACGATTTTAATTTACATTTCCTTGGAAATGAACGACATCAAGACGGAGACAGTATTCTTCTAAAAATATCATTGCAATAAAAAACTTTATTGCAGTTCTTACAATATTTTATTAATCAGCGACATTTTGGAGCATTAGTTGAATCCGAGAAGCCAAATGTGATCGGTGGTACAGGAAGCTATCGAGGCTCGATTGATGGGCGATGATTCTTTCCGGAAATGTCCATTTGTGAAAATGTGAGAGAATTGGATGGCTTCGAAGTATTCTGGACATAAACGTTGTTTTCTTACAAATTGGTTCCTGGCTTCGGTCGATAAGCTGAGGAATTTTCGACAGCAATACAAAGTTTGCGCGTTGTCGCCATAGAAGTAGCATTCGCGTTTCCTTTCGTTTGAATTTGATGCAGTCATAATGCCTCCATTACTATACAAATTCTTGCATCCTTCGGAATCTGCAGCACACTCGCGACCGGGTCTTCATAAGTGATGAGACTCTCGCGCAGATTAAACAACTCCGTGGATCCTTCATTGACAGCGTTCACCGGCACTGGTGTCACCAAGAAATTACGCACCCGCGAGTTCACCCCACGAAAGGTGATACCTCAAAAAAGCCTTCGCAGCGCGAAAGCAAAACCGACTTTTGTATCTTATTTTTGTACATCTCTATTTCTTTTAGTTTCCATTTTGTTCATTATTGGCTGGCCTACATTATATTTCACTTATAGTCGTTTTCGTTAATAACGACAATAATGACGTCGTTTTCCGATAGAAATTCATTTTCAAAACTTGCCAACCATTATTTTTTATTCAATCTCGTGTACTGATAATACACAACTTACAACCCCCTCCCCTTCTGAGAAAGAAACACTTTTCGCGCACAAGTCAGTAACACTCGTCATTTTCCATAGCAACATTCATTCCTTTAACGCCGGATGGTTAACGAACTGACGTTCAACTTACCCCGCTCCGAATTTTTCTAAATTAAAATCGAAAAATCTCTAATTCTATCAATCCGATTATCAAAAAAATAACCCTATTCCATACAGCAAATATAAAACTTCAATTATTCTCAATTTCATATAAATCGACCCAATACCAACCGAGAATACAAGACTTATACGACGCCAAGATAGGTAAGGGGGTAAACGAATAATATCTCACGAACACTTGACCTAGTAGAAGCCTAGACTAAAATATTTCAAGATGACTGATAAAATATAAAAGACATGGAACATGATCTTCATTTATTTGGCTATGCCAGAAAATTTCTTCAATAAATGATGTACCTAGTCTTTTTGATGCATGAGTTTACAGGAAGACAACCATGAAGGGTTTTTTTTTCTTCTTTTTTTGTAAACACTCGAGCGTTTCCGCCCAAACAGCTATTCTTAAGGTATAGAAAGCGACTGAATCCAACACCAACAACAAAAAGTAACCCCGAACGAGACCATGACTGAACCAGAGAGTCATGAAAGTGTGAATTTTAATCAATCCCTTCTCAGAAATACACCTGTTCAACGCGGTGACATCTTTATTATTCCGATGTCGATTAGTTTCGATTTCCTCCAGGGCCAACCGTTTAATGTACGAATTCTCCCTGTGTAGGAGAACTTCGGACTCCTCTCTAAAGCTATGACCACTTTCAATTAAGTGATCAGTAAAAGCCGATCCCCTCTTTTTCTCTTTTACCCCACACTTTTACCGACTTTTCCTACCGGAAAAGTGAGGTATTGCGCCCGTCTGTTCGGGCTTACCCGCTACCCTTTTTGTTGGGGGTAGTTTCAGAAAATTTTCATCCGCGAGCGAAGTTGATGACGTCACAGTGAGGAGGGACTTGGAAAAATTGTGACCCACGATCAATTATATATTAAGAGGGGGACTTAGATTTCGATTCTCGAGCTATGGGGGGACTCAGAGAGATATTGACTCTCGAGCTATATACGATAAGAGGAATAGAAAAATTTCAACCTCCGAGCTATATACGATAGGGGTCTTTGAAAAATTTTGACTCGAGCTGTATTATGATAGAAGGGGGACTTGAAAAAATTTCATCCTCCAAGCTACATAACATAGGTGTCGAAATTTTTCCAAGTTTTTCTTGGACGGCGCACGCCATGTTTTTCAAAAAATTCCCCATACAACAGGTTCCCTGTTAATACAGTAGACGCCGCTTAATGTACTCACGGTTAGTGTTATCGAACGTTAATATTATCAAAATGGTTGAAACAAAACGGATGTATCCTAATACATGGGAAAATTTTCGCATATTATGATCAAAATTTTGGTTAATGTTATCGAAAATGTTTCATAAAAGTACTAAAAAATGAAAATTTCTTACTAAATGACTTGAAAAACAGAAAAATTTTGAGAGAAATTGACAATTGCTTGGAACGAGGAGAATTGTGCAATTCCGCTGATATTGCCAAGCACACCTCTACTTTGGACGCTGTACATCTCATCAATCAAGGGTGAGGCATGGTTGGTGAAGCCACTATTCGCAATTGTTGGAAACATGGAGGATTTGTTAACCCAGACAACATGGAGGAAGAAGAGGTTCTGAGCCACCCTGCTGATCTAGCGAAAGAACAATATGAAGAATGGATGGCAGTAGATGAAAACCTTCAAACTTCTGAGAAACTAACTGACGAAGATGTACTGTCTCAGTGTGGTGCACCAGAACTACAGGAAATGAGTGATGAGGACAATGATGAAGTAGAAACACCTCCTTCCAATCGCGAAGCATTACAAGTTAACTGTATTGAAGAAATACGTGCAACACCATGCTGACAGCTTTGATGAAGAGTATAAGTATGAGTCCTTCATTCATAGAATGGTCAGCAATAATTCTCGCCAAAGTATACCTTACAAAAATATTTACAATAATGTAGTACAGTACATATGGACCCTATTTAGCCAAACCCAACCAAGCGACATAATAACAATTTAGAGAAATGCTCCTTTACTATAAGCGGAGATTCTCCTTTTCGCCAGAACATATTATGTACATAATTTTGACTTTCATCCTTCTTGATGTACAAAAATGAATAAAGACATGTTTTTTTTTTTCTTTTTTCTTTTTTCCAATTTTTCTACCCGCCATCTATTGTTATCATTCGGTTAATGTTATCAAATTGCTTGTCACCGATGCGATCACATTAAGCGGCGTCTACTGCATTTTGACTTTCGAGCTAAATATGATAGGAGGTGGACTTTGGAAAAAGTTCAACTCTCGAGCTAGGGACTTAGAAAAACGAAGGCTTCCTTAACGAAGTTAAACGAGGAACGCAGGAACCTGTTTTATGAGTCAAATAGGTATTGGTATTGAGAATTCAAGGAAGCCTAGGCCTAGATAAAGCTAGTATAAAGAACGCCTAGACCTACTATTATAAGCCTAGTATAATATAGTTTGAGAGTCTAAATTTGTCTACCTCGAGCTATCCATGGAAGCTCGAGAGTCGAAATTTTTTTCTAATTCTCCCTCCTTTCATATAATTATAGCTCGAGAGTCGACATTTTACCAAGAAACCTGTTATATGGAAGGGTTTTTGAGAAATTTGCCGTGCGCCGTCCAGCAAAATACTTGGAAAAATTTCGACTCTCGAGCCATATATGATAGGAGGGGGACTTGGAAAAAATTTCGACTCTCGATAATGATAGGAGAGAGACTTAGAAAAAGTTGAACGAGGAACGCAGGGAACCTGTTTTATGAGTCAAATGGGATTTGGTATTGAAAATTCAAGGAAGCCTAGACCTAGATAAAGCTAGTATAAAGAAGGCCTAGACCTACTGTAAACCTAGTATAATATAGTTTGTATAGCTCGAGAGTCGAAATTTCCAAGTCCCTCTCCTATCATATCTGGCACGAGAGTCGAAATTTTTCCACGTCCCTCTCCTATCATATCTGGCTCGAGAGTCGAAATTTTAACAGGGAACCTGTTTTATGGGGGGCTTTTTGAGAAATTTGCCGTGCGCCGTCCAGCAAAAAACTTCCATCTGTAATTCTATTCAATTGATTAGGGATACAACCTAATTTAATATTTATTGATGGTTCGGTTGAAATAGAATACCCCAACGATATAATATTATTTTCTCTGACTTTATTTTATTTAGAAATAATTTATTAATAATAAATTTTAAAATCAAAAATTCTATTAATAATATAGAATTTAAAAAACTTTTCATATTTAAAAAATGAAATATTCAATAAATTGAATGAATTAAATTTTTAATAATAATTAATATTCGAAATAGTTAGTTAAAAATAGAAATTGAAAATAAAGCTACTCGCTATGAAACTCATAATAAATTTTGAAAATCAAACATTTCAAAAGAGTTTAAAAATTAAATTCCAAATTTAAAAATTAATATTCTTTATAATATAAGAATTATAAAAGTAATACTTGAAGATAATGAAATAATTATTTATTGATGATGTGAAAAAAAAAAAATTTAAATAAAATTGAATAAAATATTTTATTAAAAAATAAATTAAAATATTAATGTAAATTATACATGAATACAAATTGAAATAAAATTAAATAATTGTATATTTTCTATTTAATTTAATTATTATAAATTGAATTCATAATTTATTTAATAATGATTATTTTAATTTTAATTATAATCAAAATATTAACCATTAATTTTCTTTTATATTAATTCATTAATTTTATTAAATTCATTTTTTTAAAATTATTTTCCAATTTTTTCATTGATTGATATTTTTAATTTTTTAAAATTTCAATTGAATGTTTTATTGATGAAATTACTCGGAAAAGTAATCATAAGCCCTATCTGACCGATTTGTTCCAATTTTTGAATTATGTCAGTTCCACTTAAAATAACTTAAACTTGAGTCCAAACCTGCAGTCCCTGTCATAAAAATCAAGAACTTCCTGTGACTTGGCCAGAAATACAGATTATATTTCATGTTTTTTCATAAATTTTGAAATTAGAAGAGCCCGGAGGGTTCCCAGTAAATGCAGGAAGCATGCAGACACTTTTGCGTATATTATGGGAAAATTTTTTTGAGTCCCGGTGGAAGATCAAAGCTCTTGTTTCTCGTGACCGTAGTACAGAGAAAGAAGGATGAGGCTTCATATAGCCATCTTGTAGGCCAAAAATTCTGAAATTAGGACGAGGAAATCTGTAGAGACATGACAATGTCAAAACGCACAAAAATTTTCGATACAATTTGGAGTTCTGGAAATGCTGTGCCGCAGTAATGTCATCTCATGGAAAAATGTGCCGCAATATAAGTAAGGTTGAGAAACACTGCTCTAGCTATATATGATTGCTCGAGAGTTGAAATTTTTCCAAGTCCTTTACATATCGTATATAGCTCGAGAATCGAAATTTTTCTAAGTCCCTCTCCTATCATATATATTGCTCGCGAATCAAAATTTTAACAGTGAACCTGTTTTATGGGTGGCTTTTTGAGAAATTTGCCGTGCGCCGTCCGCCGTTCAGCAAAAAACTTGGAAAAATTTCGACTCTCGAGCCATATATGATAGGAGGGGGAGTTGGAAAAATGTCGACTCTCGAGCTATATATGAGAGGAGGTGGACTTGGAAAAACGACGGCTTCCTTAACGAAGTTAAACGAGGAACGCAGGGAACCTGTTTTATGAGTCAAATGGGATTTGGTATCGACAATTCAAGGAAGCCTAGACCTAGATAAAGCTAGTATAAAGAAGGCACCTACTATAAGCCTAGTAAAATATAGTTTGGGAGTCGAAATTTTTCTCGAATCTCCAGCTATATATGATAGCTGCAGAGTTGACATTGTTCCATGTCCCTTTCATATCATAAATTTTTCCATGTCCCCCTCCTATCATATATAGCTCGAGAATCGAAATTTTTCCAAGTTTTTCGCTGGACAGCGGACGGCGCACGGCAAATTTCTCAAGAAGCCCCCCATAAAACAGGTTCCCTGTTGAAAATTTCGACTCTCGAACTATATATATGCTAGGAGGGGGACTTAGAAAAATTTAAACTCTCTAACTATATTATATGTACTAGGCTTATAGTAGGTCTAGGCCTTCTTTAGACTAGCTTCATCTAGGTCTAGGCTTCATTGAATTTTCAATACCAAATTCCGTTTGACTCATAAAACAGGTTCCCTGCGTTCCTCGTTGAACTTCGTTAAGGAAGCCGTCATTTTTCTAAGTCGCTCTCCTATCATATATGGCTCGAGAGTCGAAATTTTTCCAAGTTTTTTGCCGGACGGCAAATTTCTCAAGAAGCCCCCCCATAAAACAGGTTCCCTTTTAAAATTTCCACTGTTGAGCTATATGACAGGAGGGGGACTTGAAAACCGACGGCTTCCTTGAAATGGCAGCGCATTCCAAGTTTTCACGTCATCATTTTCGGGACTTGGATTTGTCTGCGGATCTCCTCCGAAACTGCCCGATGGATTTTATGACGGACGCCGGGGAGCAAAACGTGGGACTTGAAAAAATTTCTACCGCTGGGCTACGTACGATAGGAGGGTGACTCTGAAAATTTCGGGAGGGGGTAGTTACCTTCGAGCTAATTTCTACCTCTAGGCTACGTATGATAGGAGGGTGATGTAGATTCCGAGCTATATTATGATAGAAGCGGACTTGTAAAAATTTCTACTTCCGAGCTATATATTGTGACGTTCCATCGGTCACTGGATACAAATGATAAAGAACAGTGTTTTTTGTCTTCGGAATCCGAAGACAGAACACCGGCGATATTTGGATCTCCAGTTGCATACCCATGAAGCTATAAATCATGCCGACTCCAAATCAACTCGTTATTTTGACAAAAAATCGACTCAAAACCGAGTCGATTTGGTTCCGCCCATTGCCGACCGGAAATCGACTCCTCATCATCGACGTCGGAATTGAGTCGACTCTCAGTATTATAGAGCGATATAGACTGAAAATCGACGTCAGGTTTTGGGTCACTTGTAGGCAAGGGACTTGGAATTGGAGTCGAGATTTTGTCGATTTTCAGGGTACAATTCGAGAGGGTTTTAGAATCGAGGTCGAAAATGAGTCGACACTCGGTCTTAGGTGTCGATTCGACCCATTGCTAAACTGGTCAAGCAAAATTAAAATTATTGATGGCTCTCGCTGCATAATTATGACTACGTAGGGGGTGACTATACATCGACTCTAGATCGACGTCGTTTTGAGGTCGATCCAAAGTTGACCAGTATACATTCCAGAAAACTGAAAATTAACTACATATTAATCAATGCGACAGAGCAATCGATTCGAGGCCGATAGGAAAATTTCGACGTTGGTTTGAAGTCGATTTGAAGTCAATTATCATAAATTGGTCCATTTTTAGTCGATTTCCGAGTCGACTAACGTAAATTACCACAGAACCCAAATCGATTTAAAATCGACCCAGCAGCGCAATCGATTTCGGGTTGATAGAAAATCTGAGAAGTTGACTGTTGACGTCGGTTTGAAGTCGATTTGGGGTCGATTTTAAGCTGATAAGATTTGAAGAAGTGTACTAGTGTACTTTACACACATATATGGTTCGAAAGATGATCCGAGAAAAAATTGCGTACCCTTCTGAGTGCAGATCAAATTGTGTACGCTTCTCTGAGTGCGTGTTCAGCCTATGGGATACATAATTTACTTTTTTGCGCATTTTTTGAATTATTATCGCTCGGTGTACAATAACGGTGAGTTTTACAAGGAAAACTTTTAGAACAATTTTGATGTAAAATTTTACGAGAAACATTTTTTTACCGAGCTATATTAACAGGGAACCTGTTTTATGGGGGGCTATTTGAGAAATCTGGCGTACGCCGTGCGCCGTCCAGCGAAAAACTTAGAAAAATTTCGACCCTCGAGCCATATATGATAGGAGAGGGACTTGGAAAAATTTCGACTCTCGAGCCATATATGATAGGAGGGGGACTTAGAAAAATTTCGACTCTCGAGCCATATATGATACGAGGGGGACTTAGAAAAATTTCGACTCTCGAGCTATATATGATAGAAGGGGGACTTAGAAAAATTTCGACTCTCGAGCCATATATGATAGGAGAGGGACTTCGAAAAATTTCGACTCTCGAGCGAGAAAAATTTAGATTCTCAAACTATATTATGATAGGCTTTTAGTAGGTCTAGGCCTTCTTTATACTATCTTTATCTAGGTCTAGGCTTCCTTGAATTTTCAATACCAAATCCCATTCGACTCATAAAACAGGTTCCCTGCGTTCCTCGTTTAACTTCGTTAAGGAAGCTGTCGTTTTTTTTTTCCTAGAGTTGATATTTATCGAGATAAGCCCAAAAAAGAGATATTTTAGGCGCCATCTTGAATTCTAGAGGGAAGTTGGGGGCACCCCTTCGAAAAATGATCGATAACTCTAAGTTGCAGTATTAGAGAATTCTCTGTCACTAACCGCTAGTACTATCAGTCAAGGTCATAGTGCATCGAGGTGTTTACGGTGGGTACTGCGCAATCAAAATTAGTGTACCTACGTTGCGTCATACACAAAAATTATGATCATATCACTAACATTAAGCCTAACGACTAAGAGCTGAGGAGAAGGCTTCATAAAGTAGGCAAATTAGAACAATATTGTAAAAAAAGAAAATTTTGCTGGAGCAAACGTTTCTCTGTTGAAAATAGTTCAGGATGTGGTCCTGAACGACGTACTAAAGATCCCGCGTTTTCCCCCAGAGCTTCTATTTTTATGGAGGTTCAAATCCCCCAAAAGATAGTTTTTCGCCTATATTGCGCGAAATTGAAATTTTATTTAAAAATATTTCAAACAAAAGTTGTTCCTCGTTAAATTCCCTACGAAATAACGCATTCAACTTTCAGCCTACACCAATTAAAGATTGTTATAGAAGTTATTTCTGTACAGAAATGAGAAGAGAGATAGAAAAGAATGAGAGAACAATTTAGGAAAATGATTAATAAATAACAGAATGCAGAATTAACGACAATTTTATTATTTTATTATTATTATTTTTTTTTTCGTTAGGATTGACACACACGTAACTATGTAATTTTTATCAATAGTGGCAATTTTAGAAGAATAATACTTTGAAAATTTAAAAAATTTTTAAAAAATGTTTAAAAATCGAAAGACCAACGAAAAACAGTAATTTAAAAAACGATAACCACAAAAAGGGGTTAAAATTGAATCAAAATATATAAAATTTAGAGAATAAAAATAAACAAAATAGTCAAAAATATAAAATAAAGTCAAAAATTCACAAAATAGTCCACATATGATAATATATAAATAAGAGCGACCGGTTTCGAACTGGATGCAGCTCATGATAATGTCGACTCGTACACATGAGGAGAACGTTTCTTTCAATTAACGACCACGTAGATTTTTCTCTTTCTTGTGACGAGTGATCTAGTGAAGCCTTTGTACTCACAGAGAAAGTTCGTAGTCTCGAGTACATATACCGTGAGACCGACCACACGGATAAGCGTTGGTATTCCGATAACGAACGATACTGCAGTGATGACACATTTTTCATTCGGAAGGTGACGTTATTACGTGTACCTACTATGATTGAATTCTCCGAATTGAACTGAGCAGTAGAGACCTAAAATGTAGTCGTTAAGTAGTGATAGTGTAGGCAAGTAAGGAAAAAAGAAGAACATTTTGCTGGAGCAAACGTTTCTTTGCTGAAAATGGTTCAGGATGTGGTCCTGAACAACATTACTAAAAATCCCGCATTTTCCCCCTGGAGCTTCTTTTTTTAAAAATTGAGTAATCAATAAATAAATACAATATCCAATTTTAGACCAAAAAATGCATGAGAAACGATTCTAGTCTGTATTGACAACGTAACGACCAAAAATAGACCGAAATGTACATTCCGCATGATAATCGAAAATCAACCAAAAATTATAGTCAAAATTTGGTCGATTTATCTCAGAAATTTACTTAAAATTAACCATTTTCTGATGGTACCATAATATTTGGTCTATTATCAGTCAGACGACCAAAAACGAACCAACATCAACCAACCATAATAGTGATGGTCAATTTGGTTTATCGTGATTTGACGTTGTTGATTTTCGGTCTACGAAGTCGACAGACGTTGACAAGGTTCATCTGGAGGGAGGTAGACTGGAAGTTACCACAATGGTCATGTTCAAGAAGAAGTAGAAACCATGATTTAGTATAGGCGTGAGTGAAAAAAAAAACCTAAGTTTGCATTTTGGGGGGGGGGGGAAAGGAAATTTTGATGAAAATTGTAGAGTAAGGTGCTGGGAACAACATAATTATTAAAAATCCCACCGCCTAAACCCTATGCAAAATTTTCTGTGGGACGTTTTAGCCCCTTCAATATGGTTTTTTGTCAATATCTCAAAAACTTGAAGAGATAGGAAAAAATTTTTCTATCCAAAATTGTTCCTCGTGAAATTCTACATAGGATACTCTATTTTAACATCATCTTTGGCCTATTTGTTGGCCTGAAAAGTTCGCGAGAAGTTTTCAACTTTCAAAAATTCACCTGATGGTAAGTTCTTACAATATTTCATTGTAAGTCTCTTGTTTCTTCGTCGCTGTCTTCTTCTTCGCTAGGGTTTTCGGAACTCTCGGCTAGGGTCTCATTATAAAGTAAGAAAATGGAAATTTCAGAAAGTTGAGCACTTGTCACAAACGTTTCACGCTGACAGATAGGCCTAGGGTGATGTTTCAATATACTATTTTATGTACAATTTCTCAAGGAACATTTTTGGATTCAAAATTTTTATCCCTCTCTGAGATATTTGCTAAAAATCAAATTGGGGGCTGCAACGTGCCACTGAAAATTTGTTACAAGGATTCGTGGGGGGGGGGCAATTCTCAAATACAAAAATTTCTTGCAAATAATTTCGGTAATGTATAAATTTTCTCTGAAAGTCTTTATTTCCGTGTTATAGACAAAAAAACGGGGAAATTTTCGAAAGTTACGAACTTCTTGCGAACTTTTCAGGCCAACAAATAGGCGTAGAATGATGTCCAAATATGATATCTTCAGTAGAATTTCGCGAGAAACAATTTTGGATTGGAAAATTTTTTCCTATCTCTTGAAGTTTTTGAGATATTGACAAAACACCATATTGAAGGGGCTAAAACGTGCTACAGAAAATTTTGCATAGGGTTTGGGGGTGGGATTTTTAATATGTTGTTCCCAGCACCTGACTCTACAATTGTCATCAAAATTTCCTTTTCCTCCCTCCAAAATGCAAACTTCATTCCTCTATCGCCTAGATCAGTGGTTTTCAACCTTTTTGAGGAAGCGGCACATTTCAGATGACAAAAATTTTTCGCGGCACACCAATTAAAAATATATAGGTATTCCAAAATTTTTGAAATGTATGACAAGTATGGTCACAAGAACTAAATATTAAAAATCTAATGCGAGGTTTGCGCTTGTGATTTTTCACATATTTCGTCAATATAGGGGGGCTGATTTTCGACAAACAAAAGCGCATTTCTTGTTTGACAGATAGAAGGCACTTCCACCTCTTACTTTCTATAAGAGTAAGAGCTGAGAAGCGCTGTTTGCAAAGATAGGAGGTGGAAAAAGGAAGTAATATGGTAATCGTATATTACGTATCAGTGGCGGAATTGCTTCCTTTCCAACACTGATACGTACGATATTTTAATGTAAGATGGGAGGAAAAAAAAAATGGTAACCCTGAAACGACGAATTTGATCAGTGCGTTGGCGTACAGTCCTACTCGCAGACCTTTTTTGCAGTCCAGGCTATATAGGCTGATGTCACCTCCTTCCTGTCTGGCGCGAGCAGCCGCATTTTCTTAGGCTGCTCGTATGCGGGCCTAGTGTGGCTCACGCGGTTATCCATCTACGGATGGTGAAACCGTCGGTCGTGTGCCGACGGTTTTACCGACAGTTCTTGGATGATAACCTGCGCGGAAAGTGACTACTTTCCGCTCAGGTATCAAACCTGCGCGGGAAATAACCACTTTCCGCTCAGGTATCATAACCGGAATGGAAAAGGAAAACTCCTCGGGAATGGGCCACTTTCCACAGCAAATTTTGCAGCGGAAAAGCCCATTTTCCGACCATCTTACATTAAACGCTTTTTTACGCAATGCTTGATATTCTCGCGAGATGTTGATCCAAAATTTATCTACGGATATTTTTTTGAACTTCAATTCTTTGGAAATCTCGCGGCACACCGGTTGAAAACCACTGGCCTAGATACTAATTAGAAGTGAGAGGTCAAATTCTGTCACAATTTTGCTTCAATTTTGTTGAGGGATATCGTAATAGTCATCAAAAAATAAGGCGACCAATGCCTTCGATATCTCTGACAGCGTCGGCGTAGTCAGGATATGTTGTAGGTGGAGGATGATTCAGATCGTATCTTTTTCAACGCCCTGCTGCTGATGATTGTATAAGAGACTCATTGTTGGGGTACCGAACAAATTTGTGGAATTTCACGTGTTATTTTGCATGAGGAAAAAGTGATATTATTCACGGAGCTTCCCCTCTTTCTTTTGTGAGTCTACGTTTCAAATTTGCCCCCCTCCCCCTCAAACCTCACAGAGTAATAAAACTCGAAAAATGTGATCGAGTTTTTATGAGAAGTGGGCTCGAGTCTGGCCTAGATTTCACTGAGGGAAAGGAGTTGAATTACGTGGTTTAACGTTACAGAAAAGTATGGTACTTACCTACGAGAGGCATTTCGCTGTTAATTTCAGTCTTATGTATGCTGTATTCGATGAACATCAAAGACGATATAATATATCGCGAGTCACCTAAAATTTACTAAAACGTGCCCTGCCCTGTGGCCCACCATCGAGGGTGCATCGTACCGAGCCTGGGTCCGGGCAAACAATCCCTGTTCAAAATCAAGTAACCATTGGCTATTAGTACCATGCAGTTAGCTATCGATTTCTCCTAGAATGCCTGTAAACGAGTCATCATCTTCTAGGAGATGGATTGAATTACGTTCTATTTAATTAGGACCTAAATTTGAGAATGTGTCAATTGAAAACCACGCAGAAACAATCAGGGTGTCTACCGGCCATGAAAAAGTCATGAATTTCATTAAATAATCATGAAAGTCATGAAAAAGTCCTGAAATCCGATCAACATACTTTTTTCAAAAAAAAATTGTAAATTTTCTTCGATTCCTTCGAGACCGAATTAGAAAATCGTCACTTGAAAAAAGTATTGTGAAGTCGTAAAAAAGGTCATGAAAAAGGCAAATTTGGATCTCTCCGATAATTGTATGATCATCTTACACCGATCCATATTTTACCCTATATAATTGGTGTACATTGCTTCAGAAAATAAAATTATGGTATCAAGTTGCTCATTTTGATATCAAGTAAAAATGTCCTTCCAAGGGTACTTCTCGAAGAAAGGAAAACTCGCTAACTGGCCAGTAACTCTACAAATTATACCGACTGCATATCGTACGAATTTAAATTCAATATTATAAAGATTATGTAATGGTGACTGGCATGACTAACACGAAATGATTCGACTTCAATAAATTTAATCATTTAACCGCAACTGCATGCATTACGATTAGAGTCTGTCGAGAATAGAACATAGGTAAGATGATTCCCCTACCTGGTTCTTCTTTACAAGCTCGAGTGTATTTCTTGAAAAAAAAAATACACGTTACCTGTAATCGTGTGGGAAACCCTAAACGTGAACGTAAATTCACTTTCCTTCCTCGATAGCGAACTAAAACTGCACGTATCAGTAGTTCAATAAAAAAGTGGCACAAGGTTTTGGGAACTTTTGTATCAGTGTCTTCGATAATAATTTCACTGACCCGGTCAGCACGCATCCACTTTCGATTTCATCTCAAACGTTACATAAGTTGCATATACTACGAGCATTTAGGAGTAACCTTCGATGGCTGATGAGAAGATTATGCACTTGAAACAATAATACTACACGTACGAAGAATTAGAAAAAAATAACAGACAAATATAATTATTTGACAAGAAAACAAAAAAAAACATGGAACTGTTATAAAACAATGTTTACAAAATATTACAAATGCATAAATAAATAATGAGGTGTATGACCTAGGCTCGGTCCAAATTTATTATTCAGGAATTAGATCTTCTAAAGCATATAGGTCAAGTAAACCTTTCGTCATTTGCAACATGATTTCTCCTAGAGTGTCCTCGACCAGTGGATTCACTTCCTGGATGATTTCTCTCCAGTTTTCATTCACGAATCTGTTTGTCGTATCACCTGCGAAAAATTACGAAAACTTTATTGCCGCATAATATAATCGTTGAAAACTCTCGAGTATATTTGAAAAAATAGGTATATTCCGGTTTCCCTATATTTTGACCGCCACCGTCTCCGAATAATGTCACGTAATAGACTCCTCGGGCACTACCTTAATGACACGAACGGAGCTACGGTCGTCTACTCTGCGCTGTTATTCAGTTACGTCGTCATACTTATGCCGTACAGCCATCAAGAGAGGCAAAACCGGAAACATACTCGTATAAGATCGTACGTATTGTAGCGAGTTACACAGTATTATCTGCAGTGGTTGATGCGGAGACTGGCGCAAGCATTCATTATGTGTGCACCGTGCAGCTCCTTTACGCATTTTGTTTATCGTACGAACATCTCACTCGTATTTTTGTCGTACTTTCCTAGCGTTAGAATTGAACGTAAGTAGGTTATGTTCGTCGAATATTACGAATTAAATTATACAGTAGAGATTATAATCGCGAGCTCTTATATTACCTAGATGGGAATGACTGTGTTCCGTGATGAATGTAACCACGTGGTTCAAATTCTCAGCACTGACGATGAGGTTTACCTGTTCAGGTAGTGATTTTTGATGATACGTCTCAACTTTGTTCGAAGGTCTCAGAACTACTTGCACCTAAAGTCTCAGAAGAGAATTACAGACACTCACACTATCTGCAGTAGCAGCAAAAGTTGTGTATTTCCAAACGGAAATTCGAGGCCTCAAGTCATATGAGTGGAAAAGAAGAAAGAAATAGTTCCAAGTTTTCAAACTTACAATGACAGGGAAACTTGAATTCGGATGATGCTCTTGCAACAAGCTCAGAACTCTTGAATTTTTTCGAGTATAGCAACCAAAGACAGGTGACTCATTTTTTGAGTTACGAGGCACAGAGAGAAAGAGAGAATCAGAAAATTTCAAATATCGAATTGCGAGAAACAGTTTGTATTCTAGGTAAAGCAGGACCTCAAATTCTTGATGCTGACGTCACGTACTTCGAACGTCTTACAGATTTTGATATTTTTAGCAAAGAACCGGTTGTATAGGGGTTTTCCCCCAACTTGGAAAAATTTCCACTCTCTAGCTACATATTTCAAAGTCCCTAAAATAGTCCCAGGTTACTGATGACATCCGATTTTATACAAGCTTTATAGTGGGTCTAAGCCGCCTCCTTCATACTAGTTTTATACTGGTCTAGGCTTGCTTAAATTCTCAATATCAAAACCAATTTAACTCATAGAACAGGTTCCCTGCGTTGCTCGTTCGAATTTGTTAAAGAAGCCGTCGTTTTCTAATGTCTTTACCGGCGCCCCATCTCATTTAAATCTGCGTATCCGAGTTTGAGTTCCCCTGTGCGAAAATAATGTAGTATATTAGGCAACCAGGCCACTAATGTACAGGTGATTAAGACACAAAAAATGGTCTCGTAAACATTTTGGGGTACACAAGGGGAAATTATTGTAGATGGTCAAGTTTGGTGCCCCGAAGAACATATCAAAGTTCTTTATTAAGCGGCACTGCCGTCGATATAATGATTAAACGAAAAATGACCGACGTTTCGATAATTACGACTATCTTCTTCGGGGTCAAGAAATATACTCGTGCCGATTCATTTCATTCTTTCATATCAAAGTTCCCACCCCCCACACCTTGTGCTAAATTTTCTGTGGCACGTTTTAGCTCCCAAAATTGGTTTTTTGCGAATATCTCGAAAAATTTGGACTCAATTAAAAAAAATCTTCAGTTAAAAAATGTTCCTCGTAAAATTTACTACATTTTAGTGTACTTGAACTTTGTTGTAAGTTCGATTATAAGCTCAAAAAGTTCGCACAAAGTTAAATGCTTTTAGATGAAAATATTTTTTTCGGAAATAGTTTTTTTCTATGGGAGCTAAAATTTTCATTTATGGCTTGGAAGTTGCACTGAAATAATACAGATAATATGGCGAAGATTTCAAATCGATAGGTGCAGCGGTTCTCGAGTTATAAGAGGGCAGACAGACAGACAGACAGACAGACAGACAAACTTTCTGCTTTGTATACTTAGATTCACAAGGAACACTTTTTGTTTGGAACATCATTAAAGTGGAGTTCGATTATTTGAAATATTCGAAAAAATCGGTATTCTTTCAAAAGCTCGGTACTTTCAGCGTACTTTAAAACAAAATACAGATAGTCAATTCTGAAGAAAATATCGCAGAAAACATTCTTTTTCTTCAATTTTTTTCTAATTGGAGCTCAATCTTCCGAGGTATTTGAAAAAGACTAATTTGCTTCCAAAAGCTCCAAATTTTTTACCAGCTTCAGGAGAAAATTGAGATAGTCCATTATATAGCAAATTTCACGAGAAACACTTTTTGTACAAAACTTTTTTGAATTGGAGCTTGATTTTTCGAGATATTTCCAAAAAAAAAGATTTTCATGTAAAAACTTTCAACTTTGTACGAACTTTTTGAGCTTATAATCGAACCTACAACAAAGTTAAGTAAAAAATTTTACAGGGAACATTTTTTGTCTGAAGATTTTTTTTCATTGAGTCCAAATTTTTCGAGATATTCGCAAAAAACCAATTTTTGGGGGCTAAAACGTGCCACAGAAAATTTAGCACAAGGTATGGGGATGGGAACTTTGATATGTTCTTCGGGGCACCAAACTTCACCATTTACAATAATTTCCCTTTGTGTACCACAAAATGTTTACAACGATGTCTTTATCGCCTACACTATATTAGAAATTCGTGAGGCCAGTTGTCCCCCATACTAGGCTATACTAGGCCTAAGCCTGACATGCAGTAGACTCGCAATTTATTCTAGAAATCAGTTATTCCAAGTGAGAAAAAGAGAGCAATTTTGATGACGTCACAAACTGGAGACATTACGGATGGTGATGACGTCACCAAGCAATAACACGACGTCAGAAGGAGATTAAATTAGTGGATTCCCCCCCCCCCTCTCAGAAAATTTGCGAGGAGTCCTTGACTTGATCCAGAATAGTTAGCTTATCATACCGGACCAGTAATGAAACCCTGAAAGCTAGTTACCTTAAAATAAGTATACTAGACTTCACGGACATTGATGACGTCACAACGAGGTTTAAAGGGGTTGATGTCTTTCCCGTGCCTTTATAAGCTCTCGAAAATTCGCAATCTTAGGACTGGACTCCTTTTTGAGAAGGAACGTGTTTTATTGGAGAGTTTTTCGGAAAAAAACGTCACCGGCCGAGCGGCAAAGCCCCCCTTCCTATCATAATTATATAGCTCGGAGGGCGAGGACTGTGACGTCACAATCTGATGATGTTTTGGACCAGTTTTTTTTTCCAAGTTCCCTCCTATCATATATAGATTGGGGGCGGGTCCTGTGCAGTCACAGTTTGGTGACGTCACAGATCATTATTTTTCAAGTTTCTCTCGTATTATACATAGTTTCGAAGACCTGGCCTGTGACGTCACAACTTACAATTTTGAGATCCCAAGTGCTCCATATAAAACAGGTTTCTCGTCAACTCCGTTAAAGAACCTATGAGTTTTTTCAAGTCCCCCTCCTATCATATATAGCTTCGAGGACGGGACCTGAGATTTCACAGTTTTATGATGTCTTAGGTCAGATTTGTGACGTCACAATCTGATAATGTCTTAGATCAGTTTTTTTCCAAGTCCCCCTCTTGTAAACGCGAAAGGACGAATACTCCGAACGGAGAGTAAACAATACAAACCGCAAAAAAATTATAAACGACGAGCGCTTTCGGTTAATAAACCATCATCAAGCCTGAACTGAAAGCAACTGAGGAACAGAAGAGAAAAACGAGGTATTAAGATTGACCAAACGAGAAATCGCGGTGTGAATCATAAACCAGTTCAATCAGGCCATCTTCCGGAATGTACGAGTTGAGTACAGTGATACCATCGGTGTTGAGATGACGCATTATCTCTATATGCTCGAGGGCAACGCGTTTACGGTAGGAATTCTCCTTATGGAGGAGCTTTTCGGATCCCTCACAGAAGCTGTGGCCACTGTTTATTAAATGATCAGCAAAAGCTGACTCCCCTGAATGTCCCTTCTTCCAAGACTTCAGGTGCTCAGCTACTCTAACTTTCATTTGGCGGCTGGTTCCACCATCCCTGCATTCCAACTTATAAACACCACTCCTCTCGTAAACGGGTATGGGGTCCTTCAGCCTCACAAACAACCTCTTGACTGTGGTAGGTTTACAAAACGGGCGAAGGGCCCGACCCAATTGGAAGGAGAACTTCCCCAGGAGAGGGAGACTGATCCATCGCAAACGACGATCGCGGATCGTGTCTCGGGGGAGGGAGGTGGTGGAACCAAGAAGGCTCCTTGTAACTTTCCTCCGAACCATCACGTCAACGTCGACATTGACCCCATTCACTCTAGCCAGGTGTTTTATTGTGAGTCCCCCTCCTGTCATATATAGCTCCAAAGTGCGGGCCTGTGACGTCAGAACCTACATTTTTCAAATTCGAAGTGCTACTTAAAACAATTTTTCTACCACCCCCAGTTCAATTCCGTTAAAAAAACCGGACGTTTTTCCAAGTCTCCCGCCCCTATCATCTATAGCTTGGGGCGGGGCCTGTGACGTCACACTTTGATGACGTCATGTATCAGCCTTGTGACTTCACAATCTCATGACGTCATAAATTTCTTTTTTTCAAAGTTCCCTCCAATTATATATAGCTCCAGAATCCGGGCCTGTGACGTCACAATCTACGTTTTCTAAACCCACATGCCCCATAGAACAGGTTTCCTGACACCACTCGTTCAACTCCGTTAAAGAACCCGTGAGTTTCATGTCTTTACCGACATCGGTATCCCAGCCGTCTATTGGAGATCTGCGAGTTCAAGTCTGAGTAGATCTGTCTTCTCCCCCCCCCCCACCACCCCAGAAAATTTGCCAGAAATCCTAGACGTGATCCAGAATAGTTAGCTTATCATACCAGACCAAGAACGAGGACGAACGAGTGGAGCGGATGAGTTCCTAAAAGCTAGTTCGCTTAAAATATATAAACTAGACGTCACGGATGTTGATTACGTCACAAAAAGGTGTAAGCTAGTTGATGTCTCTATTGTGCCCGTATCCGATCTCGAAAATTATTCTGTACTAGCTGGTAGCTGGATCGAGCAACTATAAAAATAATTATGTTAAAAATGTTAATTGGCTCCGCTAGAACATTTATTTTATTCTGTGTGCTTCGAAATTCGTTCAAGTCCCGAGTGTCGGATTTTTCAAGATTTATTAAGACGTGGCGACTTCTAATCAAGTCATAAATGCCGAACCTGGATATGGGAATTTGGAATTGAAGTATATATACGAAAAAGAGCGTTCTACATGGCATTTAGTTACCAATAGGAAACATTGGGACTGCAAGAGCTGTTCTTATGGGGGAATTGTGTGACCGGATAATCAACTTCCTTCAGCGCGAAAATAAAGGTCATGTTTCATGTCTCACAAAGGATGGCATCACTTTAAGTAGGTCAAGGCCATGCCTACCTCATGACGTCATCAACAGATTGACTTTGTCAATTGAGAAGAGTAGGCAAACCTTTTTGTACGGGGATTTTAACATGTGTATGTCTTTGGACTGAGATGCAGTCGAAAATTTGCATGACCCTTCCTGTGAAGCGCTTGATGTCATCGATTACGTTGTCAATAATCATGACCTTCTTTATAGAGAGCTGCATAGGGTAACATAGGTCAAAAGTGTAGCCTAGTACACTTTGTATCAGTCAGTCTATATATAGGAGCCTAAAATTGTAGCCTGTAGGCTAAGAAATACCTCGAGCTAGTTAGGAAGTAATTATACCAGAAACTAGACTAAGGGAAGTAGTCCGTGCAATTATGTCATAAAGTGGGTATCCTCTAGAGCCCGGTGCTAGGCGAGATTAAGGAACTATAAAACAGGTGTGATCACGCTGATGACATCGTGCGTGCATGCGTGGAGGATTGCGGATTGTGGATCGATTTAAATAACATTGCTCCACAATCCGCAATCCTCAATCCTCCACACACGCACGCACGATGTCATCAGTGTGATCAAATACCTGTTTAAGCAAGGCCAGTCACAGCCATGAAAACGCCCATGTTTTTCATGAATATGTCTCAGGGCTGGGGATCAGTTGGAAATCTGTAAGAAGAAAGACGCTCTATGACGTCATCATTGACCTTGACCTACTTTAGAGGCCTGGAAAAATTTCGACCTCTTTTCCTATATTCTTAGCCTTCATTATACTTTTATTGATGAAGGAAAAATTCAAGCGAAAACGCACCTCTTTCAATTTTGCTTGAATTTTTTCTTTATCTATTCGTGTACCACGCGGGTAAACTGTTTTCTTTTATTGATAAGATAAGACGTCACAGACGAGGTAGGAAGTATATCAAAATCTTGATGATTGAGCCCTGTTAGAGCTCTGAGACGTAACAAACTCGGATTGGATATAAGTAGAGACCGGATTCCTCGGCATTTGGCACTTTTTCTCCTGAAGGGCGAAATCAATGAGAATAAAAATGAAGTTTGAATCATGACAAATAGGAAGCAGGAAAAAAATTATATTTTGCCGAGAAATGCCGAAACTGGAATAAATGCCGAAAAATGCCGAAATTACTAGAAATCTTAGATTGCAATAGAACTGAGAAATTGAATATTTTGTTGAAAATTACCAAATTTTGCTTGAAAACAAGTCGATTTTATTTAAGAAATACTGAATTTTGGGCCAAGATTAGGCCAAATCTTGTCAAAAAATTCATAAATGTGGGCCTGAAACTGAGTAATTTTGATTGGAAAAATCAACGAAATTCGCTCCGAAGTGAGGCGGTTTTGATTGAAAATTGATAAATTTTTTCTTCCGAAATTGAATAGTTTTGGTGAGAAATAAAGTAATTTTGGTTGGAAATTAAATAATTTTCATCGAGAGTGAGTAAATGTACTGAAAAAAGCCTATTTCCTCCCCTTTTTTTCTTTAAATGGCAAATGTTGCCGAATTTTGGAATTTCAGTTCCGAAATTTACACGTTTTTTGCCGAAAAATCCGGTCTCCAGATATAAGACAAAAAAATTTTATTCCCCGAACTGTGTAAGGCAAATCGTATATTAATGCACTCGTTGTTAGTGTCAATACAAGAAGTTCGTGCAGAGTGCCTCAGGGAATGTTCAAAGTTGGAAAAGTTCCGATGGTGTCTGAAGGATCGGTGATTTGTACTCGTCATTATGACTAAAATTAGCATTATCTATTATAATATCATCTCAGTCAGAGCCGTGCTCTGAAGAAAAATCATGAATTTGATGCTTACTCAATTCCTTGTTTCCATTGAACAAATTTTGGAAGTATAAACGAAGTCCTCCTAATTTTAGATGGACTTTACGACCTTTCGCGCTTAAATGGGTTTTACCGTTCTTCTTTTCGTATTTCCCAAGAATACTGACATTGGCTTCGACATTAGCTGTAAAAAGAAAAAGAAAGAAAACTCTAAATAAAACGTGAAAGACGAATACTCCGACGTGGAGTAAAACATGCAAACCGCAGAAAAATAAAAGACGACGAGCGCTTTCGGTTAAATAACCATCCGGATTCGTTTAAAGAAAACTCTCTTGATTGACTTATGACAGACATTAAATTTAGTATGCAAGATCGTTTGCCCCTGATTATAGATGTATCGAGAAGAATTTCGATTTGTGGTTATGGCCGAGCTGGGTAAATTGTACCAATTTATGATCCCATTGTAGAAAATTCTGACGTTTCAGATTTTCAGAAATCTCGAAAGTCCTGTCTAAAATACGCTGGCTGTTTATTGTTTTAGTTCTGTTTATGAAATTTTTGGGACTTGTACAAATGGAGTCATATAAGTTGCCTATTTGTACGCGTTACAGGCGTGTTTTATTGAGCTCTCCATCGTCGACCAATAATTTACGTAAATTAATTCCAAATTCTCTCTTTAATAGTTGTTCATTTCGGCTTCTTTCTTTCTCTTCACGTTGTCTTCATAACAGGAAGATGCTTACGATTTGCGCTCGCCAGCCAAAGTGATTCAAAACATTATACGGCTAAGGCTACTTATTTACCTTGAATTTATGTCTCGAATAACAATATTACTTCGACAATTCTATTAACTACGCAAAATCTTCACTATTTTTTAGACGAAATTCGCCGTAGACCTAGATATGTATATTTATAATATAGGTATATATGTATACTTACTAAAAGTTCCATTCGATTTTCCATTGCCGTTGATAGGAACTAATAAAATTTTTCCTTTAATCGTATAATCCGAGTAAACGACTAGTTTTGGGAACGCGACATTCATTGTGACGCTTGGTGCTTTAAAATCGATTCTGTAAAAAAAGAAGGTTCTTTTAAGTTAAGTGCTGCGCCTGTGAAGGATAATGATGCAGAAAAATAAACTCCCAAATTTCAAATATTTATAATTTTTACACTCGTACAATTCTCTCTCCTGTAAATCAAACAAGAGTATTCTTATAGGTACTGATGAGGTTCAATTTTCTTGTGGAATTTCCGAGCTATCCCATTTGTTTTTTGTTACATAATTATCGATGTTATACGATAGAAATTTGTATGACGTACACGTTGCTTTTTTATTGCACGATCAAGTATATCAGAAATAAGACGTGTAAAAACTGGAAGCTGTCAAAAATCGACGATTTTTTCTATCGATACGACAAGAATAGATTTTTTCACTTCTTTATCGATCGAAATAGACTTCTAATTATTTCAGAGTATAGAGACTTTTACATTCCGCTCTTCCCGCAGTTACTAGATTTTATTTTCAAATAGTTTCTGATCGAACTGATTCGATCGATATTGAATTCGATTTTTTGAATAGCTCTACATTGATTTCGTGAGATTGTATAAACTTACTTCATTTGTGTCATATTGAACCTCTTGGCACCGTGAGCGCTTATGTTCCGGAAGATGGCTTCAAAGTTGACAGATCCTGTCCCTTGTTGATGGAGCTTTACTTCAGGAAGACGGAATGGATCTAGTGGAGGAATACGCATTTCGGGAATTCCCTTTGATAGGCGAGGTTCCAGATCTGTGATCAACTTTATGAGACATTTTTCCAGATTCGGGTCTTTTCGTTTACACGGTTTTATGTATGAAGCTGAAATAGAAAAAAAAGACGTGTAGTTAGTTCTTGAACGACGTGAATTTCTGGAGACAACGCGCAATTTTTCTAAACTCACGTAATTCTTTAGCATAGGTGAACGTCACGATTGAAAGTACAACTAATGACAAATTGGTAAAATAAGATACTTTGGAAATCATTGTACACAGCCCTGAAACAAAATAAAATTTAGGTGAGATAGGAAAGACACAGTACGGGTTTCAAATTAGACACTGTATATCGGATGCTGGATTCAGACTAAAGAGGATAGCAGAGACAGCTTGCGCGGCTGTCAACCTTAACATAAGAGATGCGTTCAACTCAATAGCATGGAAGAGGATATTTGAAGCTCTTATGGACGCTGAAGTGCCTACATACCTCTCTTTAGGATCTAAGCAGAGACATCTGCTGGTACAGTAAAGCACCCAGTTACTTGTGGTGTGCCCGAAGGGTGTGTCCTTCGACTGCTCTTGTGGTATATCGCACTGAGGTGAAGCTGCCACCAAGTGCTAAGCTCATTTTCTATGCGGGTGACACACTGGTGATATACACTGGTAGAAAGAAGGGTGATCCAGGCCCTAGAGCAGTGTTTCTCAACCTCTCTTATATCGCGGCACATTTTTTCATGAGATGATATTACTGCGGCACAGCATTTCCAGAACTCCAAATTGTATCGAAAATTTTTGTGCGTTTTGACATTATCATGTCTCTACAGATTTTCTCCTCCTAATTTCAGAATTTGTGGCCTATAAGATGGCTCTATGAGGCCCATCCTTCTTTCTCTGTATTATGGTCACGAGAAACAAGAGCTTCGATCTTCCACCGGGACTTAAAACAATTTTCCCATGTACGCAAAAGTGTCTGCATGCTTCCTGCATTTACTGGAAACCCTCTGGCCGCTTCTAATTCCGAATTTCATGAAAAAACATGAAATGTAATCTGCATTTCTGGCCATGTCACAGGAAGTTCTTGATTTTTATGACAGTGACTGCAGGTTTGGACTCAAGTTCAAGTAATTACTCGTATAACTGGAACTGACATCATTCAAAAATTGGAACACATCGGTCAGATAGGGCTTATGATTACTTTTCCGAGTAATTTCATCAATAAAATATTCAATTTAAATTTTAAAAAAATTAAAAATATCAATCAATAAAAAAATTGAAAAATAATTTTTTAAAAAATGAATTTATTAAAATTAATAAATTAATATAAAAGAAAATTAATAGTTAATATTTTGATTATGATTAAAATTAAAATAATTATTAATTCAATTTATAATAATTGAATTAAATAGAAAATACCCAATTAATTAATTGTATTTTAATTTGTATTAATCATGTATAATTCAAATGAATATTTTAATCTATCTTTTAATAAAATATTTTATTCAATTTTATTTAAATTGGATTTTTTTGATATCATTAATGAATCCAATTATTTCATTTTCTTCAAGTATTACTTTTATAATTGTTGTATTATAAAGAGTATTAATTTTAAAATCTTTTGAAAAGGTTGATTTTCAAAATATATCATGAGTTTAATAGCGATTAGCTTCATTTTCAATTTCTATTTTTAATTAATTTCGAATAATAATAATTATTAAAAATTTAATTTATTCAATTTATTTAATATTTCATTTTTTAAATATGAAATTTTTTTAAATTATATATTATTAATAGAATTTTTTATTTTATACTTTATTATTAATAAATCGTTTCGAAATAAAATAAAATCAGAGAAAATAATACAATTATGGTCGGGGTATTCCATTTTAACCGAGATATAATTTATTCATAAACATAACCATCAATAAATATTAAAATAGATTGTATCCCTAATCAATTTAATAGAATTACAGATTGCATTCTTTCAATATAATTCTAATAATTCAACATCGAGGTAACAGATTAAAAATTTTTATTAATCATCCTGTTATCCTTAGAGATATTAATATTTTAATTATTTAAATTCATTTTCTTAATTAAATTAATAAATTAAATTAAAAAATTTTAATTTGTACTAAGAATCAAAATTATTATTATTGGATACAATTTCTTAATTGGAAATTGAATATTATTTATTCATGTTAATAAAATATTTTCAATTTATGTAGTCAAAGTAATAAGATTAATTTGTCAAGTTATATAAAAAAAAAAAAAGACAATTCTTCTTTAGTTCATGTTAATTTATGTTTTTGATAAAACTTTTGCGGCACACCTGAGGCGGGCTTGCGGCACGGTGATGTACCGCGGCACACCGGTTGAGAAGTGACGCAATGGATTGAATTAGCCAGACTAGAACTCGCATTAAGGAAGACGGAGGCCATATTATTCTCGACCTGCCGAAAGTTCTGTCCACCCACCTTTCGCCTGCAAGGTGTGGAAATCACAATCAAGAAGGTGATGAAGTAGCTGAGCTTCGGGCACATGATAGCGGAAAGGGTGGGCAAGGTTGTGACCTACCTAAACTGCCTGATGGGTGACTACCTTAGGAGAGCCGAGGGAAGCAAGAAGAAGGATTGTGATGAGCGCTACTTTGACGATCTGCCTACGTGGTACTCAGTATCGATTGACTCCATAAAGATAGCTTATCGATGGGAAAAGATGGAGAAGATCCAACGAGGAGTTGGTGCCTACCGCACTGTCTCGACAGAGGTTCTTTGCGTATTAGCACGTTCACCACCAAGCGAGTTCTTTGCTGAGGAGAAAGCGGAGGTGTTCAAAGCAAAGATGAGAAAAACGAAGGATCAAGAGGCTGTAAGGGTGAAGCAGGAGGTTAGGCGTCTTGCTTCGGAAATGGAAAGTGAGAATTTCTCAAAATGAACTTGGAAACAGACGACCCGTGTGTTAATATGCGATCTCGATGAGTGGATTAATTGAGACCGTAGTCAGCTGAACTTTTACCTGGCGCAGGTGTTGGGTGGCCATGGCGGCTTTAACAAGTACTTCCATGAGGAAGGAAGGAAGGTTGAGCAGGCAACGTGTTCGTATTGCAATCAAGGGCGAGATGATGGACCAAAGCACACCTTATTAGTGTGTGAGGCGTGGAGGCGTGGGCAGAGCAAGCTTAGTCGATCACTGCAAGAGATTGAAGTCGATGAAGCGCTTGCTCCGAGTACTTGCTTCCAAAGAAGCATGAAAACTAAGCGTTTGCATTTGGAGCCACAGTCATGTAGAAGAAGATGGACACGGAACGGAATACGCAAATGAAGAGCTACGTCTTGCCCTAGTGAACACCTGTATACCATTCAGATACAGACGACCGCGACACTTTTCAGAAAGGAGACCTTGATACCAGGATACCTCATTCAAGAACTTGAGAAAGTTTTGGCTCGAGGGCAGAGAGAAAGGGAAATGTATGACTTTCAAGAGGACGTGATATTGTCAGGGTGCGACATTATTATGGGAATTTGGAAAAAATATCGACCAAAGAGCTAATAGAAAATATGACTGGCCTATTTGGTGAACCCGAACCATTTGAGGGCTCGAAAAAATATAAAGTCTCACTCAAGCTGTAAAAAGAAAGAAGAACTCGCAGAAACTTAACTCGAAAACGGAAGAGGGAATTTTGTGCGGTATTCCTTCAGAGGTATGTGACGTCATCAACAGAACGTGGAAGAGTTTCGACTCCTGAACAGAAGAAGGGGGAAGATGTATGACCTTTAACTAGACGTGACACCATCAGTGTGTGACTTTATCTGATGAACTTGAAAAAATTTCATCCGAAGTCCGGAGATTTAGGAGACCCGGTCCATTTTCAGGACTCGAAAAAGTATCAAGTCACGAGCTATATGAAGGAAGAGGACTTGAAGAATATTGTACTTAAAAGTAGAGGGGGGAGTGTCAATTGAGCCGTTGGATAGACTAGACACTACGAGTTTCCCGATGTCATTGCTCTTGATGCAAACAATATACGTGAGTTTCAAAAAACTATTGTTTACAAAATTTTCGATTAATCTCAAATCAAATAAGGGTTGTTTTCCTAAAGGGTATAGCCCATTAAGAGGGGTAATCTGCCTTCATTGGCAGATCTCATTGAAACCTATCCTGTCTGTCAGACCTCCCCGACTAACTTCTCCCCCAGAAGTTTCAGTCCCCCGGAGCCAGAATTGTGATTTTACTTTGGAATTTTCTACACAAACGTATGTTGCACTGAGATATCTATAATTTACGGTGTGTGTAGATGATCATTGAGACTAACAACCAGAATTTTTTCAGAATTTTCTCGCTACATCAAGTCCTGTTCTCGGAATAATTAAAAATTCAAAATATTAGTTTCATAATGAAGGTATTTCAATGGCGATTCGAAATTATTGTGAAAAAATGCTTTACACATTCGCAAGAATTAAAAAAAAAATTAAAGAAAATCGTTTTATACAATGTTACGTATGATTTTTTTTAATTAATTTTTTTGCATTGAATGTGGGCGGTAAACTGAGAATTATCGAGTCGCGGAATGGAATACGGGCGTAGCTCGGAAGCGAACGTAACTCAGTGGCGGCGCGGTGCGACGCGCTTACCAGACTGCTGCGGCAAGCGTCGACTTTGTATTCACGTTTTCATTCGGTTTTTTCATCATTTACCTATCTTCCCCCCTCCGATTTTCCTGAATTTTTTTTTTTAATTCTTACGAATGTGTAAAGCATCTTTTCACAATAATTTTGAATCGCCATCGAAATACCTTCATTATGAAACTAATATTCGAATTTTTAATTATTCCGAGAACAGGACTTGATGTAGCGAGAAAATTCCGAAAAAATTCTAGTTGTTTGTCTCAATGATCATCTATACACACAGTAAATTATTATAGATATCTCACTGCAACATACGTTTGTGTAGAAAATTCCAAAGCAAAATCACAATTCTGGCTCCGGGGGACTGAAACTTCTGGGGGAGAAGTTAGTAGGGGAGGTCTATCAGACAGGATAGGTTTCAATGAGATCTGCCAACGAAGGCAGATTACCCCTCTTGATGGGCTATACCCTTTCAGTTTGATCTTTCGGATATAGTAGAATCCAAGAAATTTTTTGGGGGGAGATGAATTTCTAAAAAATACAAGTAGAAAGAATAGAAAGTAAACAAAATACAGCGGTCCTTCCTAAAATTATCAAGATGTGCCTTCATTTTTTTCTTTCTCCTCTCTGCTCGCTCAGTCTCCTATCCTGGGAATTCTTAAATCGAGTGGTTTCTCAAATAACGTGCACGATTTCACTGATTGAAATTTAGTATCGGAAAAGAAGGCCTACATCATTATTTACTTTTTAATACGGATTACGCCCCGTTCAGTCCACTCGTACCTTAATTTTTGCAAATATTCGAAATGCGTAATCCGATGATATTAAGAATATGGTAATTTTTATCATCATCATCGGTCGTTGAATCTTCAAAAGAATACCGAAAGCGTAACCTGTAGTTCTTTTAGCAGTTAATGCTCTGCGATACCGCCCTTGCGGTTCAATGAGATTTTAATAAGAAACAGTGTTGAGGTGAAATACCTATAACTTCCATAAAATATAAACTGTATTCACTTTTATGCTTCTCATATGAAAAAACAAAAATTTAATATCACGATATATTTAATCCACCCCATAAATCCATAGTCCGACCACAACATCGTCGATCATGAATACATGTTCTTTGACGTAAGTTTGGTGCGAAGAATCGATTAAAGAATACTTTCGTAATTTACGTACTAATTTCTATGATTTTTTACAATTTTCTGTGAATCATAATTATCATTTCTAAGAATTGTTTTGTTAAATGTGAGAAATAGAACCACTATGAAGCTGCTTAGAAGACGTCATGCGAGAGAAAAGCAAATTGTACGACATTTTCACTATCGCATGACTGTGTACTGCGCAGGGAAGTGATTCAAACTCTGACGTCTTTAAGTGGTCTGTCTGAAGTTTTAGAATTTCAACAGAATTTTTTCTATTGCTGTGTTTACTTTTAATGACGATGAAAAATCGAACTGACTAGACGATGTTACGATTATCGCATTTTTTATGGAGCGATTTTCATAAGATACACGTTTCAGTTCCAAAGAAAACCTGGGATTTCCATTAAGTGTACTTGAATCAAGAGGAACCTGAGAGTAGATGAAACAACGTAGTGCAATAATTAGAATCATCGTTGCGGTGGCAAGGGAGAATCTGAAAATTCAAGATGTCATTCCAATCCCTGATTGTTGATAGAAAATTTCAAAATTTGAGTCACGTACTCTGATATGCGAGAGAATATACTATAAGACGGATGGTGGTTCTGGGATGCAGAGTACGAAAGGAGATGTTGAGCTGTTGAATTCGGGAGGATTCCTCACACAAAGGTCTCGAGTTAAGACAAGCGTCGATTTGTGCTAGGAGAGTCGCATATTCTTCGAAATTAAAATGTTTATCGTTTAATACTGCAGTCAAGTGTTTTTTGACCGAGCTTACTCCACTCTCCCATAAGCCTCCCATATGGGGACCACTAGGTGGCATAAGATGCCATTTGATACCTTGAGCGTGGACGAGTTTCTCAATGGTCTCGATGTTGT
This sequence comes from Aspidiotus rigidus, assembly GCA_035079385.1. Taxonomy (NCBI): domain Eukaryota; kingdom Metazoa; phylum Arthropoda; class Insecta; order Hemiptera; family Diaspididae; genus Aspidiotus; species Aspidiotus rigidus. Next base: position 3,253,242 of record JAVHKY010000026.1, read on the forward strand.
TATGTAGAAACGAATATAATTCTTTTAGTTCCCTATTGGCTCCAACAAAGGTCGTACCATTATCTGAGTATAAGTTTGAGGGAAGTCCTCTACGACTTGTGAACCGCACAAGAGCGGCCATAAATGTTTGAGTGGTTAAATCTAATACTAGCTCTAAATGGATTGCCTTGGAGGCGAAACAGACGAAAACTGCTATACAGGTTTTATTTATGGTTTTGTGTTTTCCTCGGCCTCCCTTTATTATTGTTTGTACGGGACCAGCATAGTCTATCCCTGTGTTGTTAAAAGTTTTATCGAGCCTTACTCGGGCTGCTGGTAAACCTGCCCTGATTTGGGTTAGTACCTTAGCTTTATTACGAGTACAGGTGATACTTTTGTGTATGTACGAAGTAACGCAGCCCTTTACTCTCAGTATCCAGTACTGGCGACGTATTGTTGATGTTAGGAGCTTAGGTCCTGCATGAAGATTAATATGTGGTAGTGTGCGATGACTAACTGAGATAACTTATGTTTATTGTGCAGAACGATAGGATGTTTTTGCTCAAAGGACAGATTAGAATTTGAGAGTCCAAGTGGCAGTAATGTGACGTATTGAACAGGCTGCTCGCTGCGGCTCGGTGCCAGCCATCGCCCAAGATCCCATAAGAATACACGAGGAACGTTTGGACCATTCAAGGATACTTCAAAACAAGAAATAAATACCGAATCAAAGGTGAATATCCTAAAACTTCCACATTCTGAATATATAAGCCTTTGGTTCTTCATTTATTACTTACTTTTGATCATCGAAAGGTGATGTGAAAGTGGCGTTGAGATCATGTACGAGTTTTCTTCTAATAGATTTATGTGTAGAAATGGTTTCGACTTCTTCCAAACGATTCAACAGTTTACCTTGGGGGACAAGCTCGGATGAGTTTTGCAGAGACGTTAGAGAAATCGTGATCCTTTTCCAGGCATTGTTTTGCCGTAGAGGGATCTTCTTATTATATGTGGTGCGGTGATCGGAGATTCTGGTAGGCAGGGGACGTCCAGTCTGCCCTATGTATTGAGATTGGCAAGCACCACAAGCAAGTCGATAGATGCCAGTATCTCTACTTTGAGGTTGATGAGGTTGTTTAGAGTGGGAAGGAGGTGGAATCCTACTTTATAATTGTAGTTTTCCAATATTTTCCCAATTTTGTCGGACAAAAGTATGGCAGGTAGATCTAACGATTGAGAGTTAGACGTCCAAAGTAAGGATCGATGATGGTAGGCTTTCCGTTTGATCATGAAGTGAATATCGAGGTTTAGACCGTTTTTGAGCGCCGTCTTCTCGATGCAGCGTATCTTGTTGTCATTGGCTATGGTAGAGAGGTAGCTGGAATAGCCGGTGGAACCTTGCGAATTCATGGGTGTAATGAGTTGTTGTGTTTGTTGTGTTTTTTTCATAAGAGCGTCTGTAACACGTCGGACAGCAGTGATCACCTGTTTGCTGCGTTGTCAGGTTGAGTTGTTTGGCCTGATAGCGGAGATGGTGGTAGCCTGAAGGAGCAGAGAAGGAGGTATAGAAAGTTCAGCGAATCCCCACCAATCTCCATATCTCAGAAATTCACTAAAAATCAACAATCTCCCAACGATACCATAATATTTGCTCCATTTTCAGTCGTACGACTAAGAACCGACCAACATCGACCATTTCATATGGTGATGGTCGATTTGGTTTATCGGGTCAATGTTTGATCGATACGTTCCCTATGCATTCTTATGTGGGAATCGATAGAATGGTTGGCCCAATCATCGTAATATCGAATGACTATCGAATATGTTTACGGGTTCTCGCGCTTACTGTCGTTCACTGTTATCAATGTTGTGACTTCACCAGGGGAAAGGTCTGTTACTGAGTGACGAAAAAAGATGGTCTCCTTATGGCAAGACTTTCTGTTCAAGGAGGACTGAGGGCTAGGTTTATTTTTGATCGATCAAGATAGATAATTGAAACTGACGGTATGAGAAGAAAGAATGAAGAATAATGAGCGTGGCAGAATGAAACAAAGGCTTTTGATTCCTGAGGTGAAATACTCATTCTTGAACGTCAAATATATCAGTATGCTCTCTTTCTATTATCGATAGTTAATTTCATCTACTGTTTTATGACCGTGAATTTATGTATTACGTACTAGCTAGTAAGATAAGTTGCAAGCGTATTATTTCAATTTTTTCCACTAAAGAAACAGGCCTTGCAACTACACATAGGGTTGGGGACTCGAATTGGGCAGATTGGGACAATGAGGATGAGTATGAATTGGAATGTCGAAGTTAGTTTATGGTACTAATAATTCGTTTGTGATTGTTTGGGACAGAATTTGTATGCAGGGAGAGACAGAGTGGCGAAGGCGGATATTTTCCAAAGCTGGGTTAGGCAGCCTTGCAGTGACGATGGACGTAACAAGAGCAAATAGTGAGTGAGACGAATACGCCCCATTCTGAGACGAGTCCGGATAGGTGGCCTCAGGTAGACCAAGAGCTGGCTAAGCTTATTGAAGGATAATGAGGACCAGAAATGATGCGAGAGCATACGAGGAGTGGGAATCAGTTATGGAAAGTAAGTACAGTTACTGCTTCGCGGTAAAGTCCACTGCCTCATGTTGTTCAAAGTCCATGCGTCCTCGTACACATAAAAAAAGATAAGGGATGAGGAAGAACTTAAGAAGTGTATAAAAATGAGGATTCGTTGAACGTTAGGACTGGGGGAATGTTGGATAACTAGTAAGAATGCGAGAGAATCAGATTTCGGGGTGAGAAGGAAGAGGTAGGCGAACATGGAGCTGAAGTTTCTCATACAGAAAGATAGGTAAACTTTTTTCACTTTGGGAACGAATCCAGGAGAGAAATTCGTTTCTTTCAAGGATGAGGGACGGGGAGACTAATTTGGAAGGAAATCGATTTTTTGACATGTTTCATGTACTCCAATTGGAAAATTCACGAGTACACCTTCTCCCCCCTCCTCCAAATTTTGGACCTGCATGTGAGCGTGCGAACTTATACCCCGTGGGTGATTCAGAAATTAGCGAGTACAGACCCGCTATATAAAATATATGGGAGAGATGGATTTAGAATTCAATTCTAACGAATAAGTCATCGATTTTTTTATTATGCAGTATGTGGAAACGTTATGTTGTCTAATAAAATTTCGTGTATTCTTCGAATATAGATTACTTATTATGAATTCCTAAAAACATCGTTTTAATCTAATATTAGAACAACGTTGGAAAATTTGTATCTCGTGCTCTGCAAACACACGCAAATGCCAGGAGTAAAATTGGAAAGTAACATATAGAGACAAGAAAATGATCTTTATGTATTTGGTACAGCCAAAAAATCGGTCACAATTAAGTAGATCAGTTCACGTAAAATGGTGAAAAAAAAAAGAACAGAACCTTAGACTCTTTGTTTTTACTAAAAAAGCACGCGACCTAAATTTTTCTCTGATTTTCTTCAAAGGGAGAGAATTGTATCAAAGTTTCGCCCTCTCCTTTCTGTAGGTCTGCTGCTGCCCAGATATAAGATATTGGGCTTTTCATAGGTTCAAGTGAGAGATCTTTCTTCATATTTGTATCACAAACTATCCGCCATCTATTCCTTCCTGCCTTATTGATTTCTCTCTTCTACTACGTCCCCGTAAATTCCTCCTTCCCGACTCTGTTCCCTTTCCCCAAGCCGTACAAGACCCCTACTCTCCCAACCCTGTCGTTCAGCGTATTCAAATCCTGCTGCACACCTTAGTTGAAAAATTGTTGATCCTCTTGTCCCCCTCAATTTTTTCCTTGCACCATAAAGAAATAGTCATAGCGTGACTAAATATCGGGTACTTCCGCTGAAACCACGCCTTCCTTCTCCTTGGGGTCTCCACTCCACGCTCAGTACTGCTGTGCTGAGGAATTATCCATCTCCCATCTTTTCACCTGTCCCTACCTCTGAGAAGATCATCTTCTGTCTCTTCTCAAGCCTCCTTTGCTCTCTCCAACTACTGAGGATTCATTAATAACACTCTAAATTTCGTTTGGTCCACAAAATATTACAAATCCATTCAACTCCAATACTTCTTCCCAAGCTAATAATCCAAGCCGCGCTTAGTTCAATAGTGCCTAGGGATAAAATTGTTTAATTTTGTTAATATTTTATTCTCACTTTGTACTTTATTTTACAAAATATTATGTGAAGTTTTCTTCTTCATCAATTCTTCAAGTTTGGTTCAAGATTCTTTAAGATCTGGAACCTTTCATGTACTATCCTTGAATTTCACAAATAAATGTACTTGAAAATAATATAAATTGCTATTTAAATAAAAAAATCCATTTATTTACTCATTTTATGTTTTGTTAGTAGTAGTAGTATTTTTTTAAATTATAATATTATTAATTTTTTTGATTATTTAATTTTTTTCAATTGTTTATTCATCATCATTTTCTTTTTTATTTATTTATTTATTTATTTATTTTGTTTTACTTATCGTTTTTTGTTTATTGTTATATTAATTTATTCTGATTGATTGATTGATTGATTTCATGTGTGTTGTCCCAATAACCTTCAAGCAGGCCTGACGAGAGGGGGAGAAAACAACTGGGGATTTTTCCACCGGGCACGGCTCTGTTAAGGGCCCGCAGGACCCCTATTTTGAAGGGGAGGGGCGAAAAAAAATTTTTGGGGCTCGCCGTGTTCCTTGCCCCGGACCCGACTGGAGCTCTCAACATACGAAAATGAGCAAATCGAAAGCAATATCGATTTTTTTCTTTTATGGATTCTCGAATTGATGGAATTGTACTGAATTGATGTATTTTATTCATGTTTCGATCTTCCCGTCTCACTTTAATGGACCCTATTACAGAGTCGTCCTTCTAAAATTAATTCATGTCATCATTTTCATGGACTCGAATTGGTATCTTGATTTTGAAGAATAGGTACTGACAATCGATTGTTCCAATAAATATGCGAGGCTGCATTTTTCTATTCAATTTATTCGGTGTTTCTGTAGGGGACGTATTTTAAAATGTACCTAAAAATTTGGTGAAAGATGAAATACTACAAATAGATCTCAAACTGGATATTTCGTATCCTCACTGTACGAATCACGGAAAAATAAAATGATTTTCTTTACATTGCACGAACTGTATCGTGTGAATTTCTCCTCACAATTATAAAATTGAAGTAGCAAATTTTTAATCTATTGTCAACTATTTGTATACTATGTATCATAATTAATACAAAAAAAGATCATACCTGTTCATAAAAATATACAACGAAAATAGAAAATCAAATTGTTAAAAAATATACTTTTTTTTCTGTTTTTCACAACATATTCCCTGAGTAAGTAATACTCCGAGATCAAGTAGAAAAAGTAACGCTTATAGCGAACAACGAAATTTTTTCGATATTTCGATTTTCACAAAGCGCGAACGCGAACTTGACCTGTCCGGACCGAGAGAGATATTTATAATGAAAATCTATTCGGAAGAGTAAAGCTTACTACGCTTTTGATGTTATAGGAAACGGAGTAGAATCGGTTGTGGCTGGATGATACATTATATTTTCTCAAGGTCAACACTCAGCGGTTATCCTGCAGATTGCTGCATTTTAATGAACGATAGAAAAAAAATCTCCAAATTGATACGTACATTATTTACTCTCAGAAAAACTAGAATGAGTGAACACGATTTCAACCTTCGTAACCAGTCATTAATCGATTGGCGGGCGATCCCTATGAATGGACTATTAAAATTCAAAATTAGGTGTATAAAATTTGGTTTTCTTTTTTTTTTTTTTTTTTTCTTCTCCAAGACAATCGATCTCGAGCGAGTTTAATTAGTGATCGCTCCATTCGATTCACGTTCTGGAATTCAAGTAAAATTCGGCACGTGCGCGTCTATATTCTCGACTCGGCACCATCACATCGTGTGAATCCTACTAAAAATTTTCACATACGATAATAGAATTGTTATCTTCACAAAGGGAAGCTTCCGCACAATTTTTTATTTTACGCGTAATTTTCGTTTGGATTCGTCATTGTTCTTTTTAATAAATTTGTTTCTTCTAGAAACTAAATAGAAACATTCCTGTTAATGAACATATTGATTAAATCGATTACAAATGGTATGAAAAAAAGGTTGAAAAATAATTCAAGTGTCACAAGCTCTGGCTATGGTCAGAATTGCTGGCTCAGACTTCGCGAGGAGTTTGAAGTTCCCTAATATGCTCCCATAATTTTACCCAGTTTGCATTCATAGTATACATGGCATTCCTTCCCTGATTGCCTGTTTGTTTTCAAACTTGGAACAAAAAAATCGAATTGGAGAGCTCTAATGTTTACAGCCTTTCCTTTCTGAACGATTTGCGGGGAAAAAAGGAAGTTTTTTCTTCACGGGGAAAATATCAAATTATGTAATTTGAAACTTCTCGATATAACATGGAGAAAAAATAGAAAAAGAATTTATTTATTCTAACTTTCCTCTTGTTTAAAGCGCAAGAGTCTTAGCTAAAGTATGGAATTTTTCTAAGTAGATACCTAAAGTAGGTCTAGATACCTGAAGTAAGTCAAGGTTACTTACGTGGTCATGACGTCATCACCTCGTAACGTCATCAGAAAACGTTGCTCTACATTACTTTTAAGTTTCTAAAGTAGGTCACTGTAGATCAGTGTTTCTCAACCTTTCTTATATCGCGGCACATTATTCCATGAGATGATATTACTGCAGCACAGCATTTCCAGAACGCCAAATTGTAACGAAAATTTTTGTGCGTTTTGACATTGTCATGTCTCTACAGATTTCCTCCTCCTAATTTCAGAATTTGTGGCCTACAAGATGGCTATATGAGGCCTCACCCTTCTTTCTCTATACTACGGTTCCGGGAAACAAGAGCTTTGATCTTCCACCGGGACTCAAACAAATTTTCCCATAATATACGCAAAAGTGTCTGCATGCTTCCTGCATTTACTGGAAACCCTCTGGCCTCTTCTAATTCCGAAATTTATGAAGAAACATGAAATATAATCTGCATTTCTGGCCAAGTCACAGGAAATTCTTGATTTCTATGAAAGTGACTGCAGGTTTGGACTCAAGTTTAAGTAAAATCTGGAACTGACATCATTCAAAAATTGGAACACATCGGTCAGATAGGGCTTATGATTACTTTTCCGAGTAATTTCATCAATAAAATATTCAATTTAAATTTTAAAAAATTAAAAATATTAATCAATAAAAAAATTTAAAAATAATTTTAAAAAAATCAATTTAATAAAATTAATACATTGATATAAAAGAAAATCAATAGTTAATATTTTGATTATAATTAAAATTAAAATAATTATTATTAAATAAATTATGAATTCAATTTATAATAATTAAATTAAAAGAAAATACACAATTAATTAATTTTATTTTAATTTGTATTATTCATGTATTAATTCAAATGAATAATTTAATTTAATTTTGTAATAAAATATTTTATTCAATTTTATTTAAATTGGATTTTTTTGATATCATTAATAAATCCAATTATTTCATTATCTTCAAGTATTACTTTTATAATCTAATATATAAAGCAGAAAGTTTGTCCGTCTGTCCGTCCGTCCGTCCTCCTGTCCGTTTATAACTCGAGAACTACTGGGCCGATCGCTTTCAAACTTTCAGGATATATTGTCCTCATCCCAGAGCAGCACATAGACTCATAAAAATAAAAATTTGACGGGGAGGTGCTGAGTAATTTCAAAAAAGGGCGAAAACAATGACTTTTTTCAATATAAAAAAACGTGGTGGTGTAGCTTGCCATTTACGTTAGACCTACGCGCGTTGAGTGGCGCAGTTTCGAGAATTGAATTATTGTGATAACTCGAGTATAACTCATTTTTATGAAAAATTGAAGAGAACAAAAATTGTAGCCCCTGTAATTTCCTTTCGAATGAGCCCGGTTCCAGATTTTTAGGAGGAAATTTTGTGACTACAGTATTCGCTGTACTTCCATACTAAGCAAGTTATTTTATTCACAGTTTTAAAAACACCTACATAAAGGATTTTACATCCGGTATCTCATACAAGAACCAATGTCTAGACACGGTGCGCACTGCGTATGGGCTAGCGGAAATTACCCTTTTTTTTACCTGTTGTCCGTGTGTTTTCTTAGGGACTGGCAAAATGTCAATGGATTTGTCTGTATTCTGCTGCGATGAATACAGGCTTCACGCGTTAAGTCAGCTCTCAAGTGAATTAGTGTGTAAAAAATTTAATTTGGTGATTTTATTTTTGTGCGACTCGGAACTTTGATATATTTTTATAAGTACAGTCGCAGTTTTTGGTGTCTATTTTCTTATTTTTGAACTGAATAGTTGTGAATTTTGCAAAACTCTTTCCACTGTTTCTTTTTTAAAAATTCATCTGAATTCCAAGATACCTACAAAACACACATACCTATAAGATACAGATACCTATAAAACACAGATATCTACTCAACACACAGCTAGCGGTCAGGCGCGCCGGAGGCGCGTCGCCAACCGCTAGTTCTATATTATAAAGAATATTAATTTCTAAATTTGAAATTTAATTTTTAAATTCTTTTGAAAAGTTTGATTTTCAAAATTTATTATGAGTTTAATAGTGATTAGCTTCATTTTCAATTTCTATTTTTAATTAATTTCAAATATTAATTATTATTAAAAATTTAATTTATTCAATATGTCATTTTTCAAATATGAAAATTTTTTCAAATTAGATATTATTAATAGAATTTTTTATTTTATAATTTATTATTAATAAATTATTTCGAAATAAAATAAAATCAGAGAAAATAATATATCGTCGGGGTATTCTATTTTAACCGAGATATAATTCATTCATGAACATTACCATCAATAAATATTAAAATAGATTGTATCCCTAATCAATTGAATAGAATTACAGATTGAATTATATAAATTCTTTCAATATAATTCTAATAATTTAACATCGAGGTAACAGATTAAAAATTTTTATTGAATCATCCTGTTATCCTTAAAGATAAATTATTATTATTGTATACAATTTTTTAATTGGAAATTGAATATATTTATTTATGTTAATAAAATATTTTGAATTTATTTAGTTAAAGTAATAACATTAATTTGTCAAGTTATATAAAAATAAATGAGTTCATGTTAATTTATGTTTTTGATGAAACTTTTGCGGCACACCTGAGGCGGGCTTGCGGCACAGTGATGTACCGCGGCACACCGGTTGAGAAACACTGCTCTAGGTTATGACGTCATTAGAAAATCTTAAAGTAGGTCAAATTCTCTCACGAGGTCATGACGTCATTACCTTGCAATATCACCAGAAAACGTCACTTCACCATATTTCCAAGTTCCTGAAGTGAGTCATGATTATTCACGAGGTTATGACGTCATCAAAAAATGTTATCAAGATTTTTTCCAAGGCCCTACTGTCTGTCAAAATTACTCACTCGTTCATGACGTTATCACCATGTGACGTCATCGGAAAAACATTGCTCTACTTTACTTTCAAGTTCCGGTTAAGCGTTATAAGAAAACTTTATGGGAATATTTTTCAAGACCTTGAAAGTATGACAAGATATACTCGAGAAGAGTAAAAGAACCAGTTACAAAGACCGCAATAAATTACACTGACTGAGCGCTTTCGGCTAAACAGCCATTCTTGAGGTAAATAAAGCGAATATTATTATTACTATTGTAAGCCTTTATTGCAATAATTATATTACATTAGCCCAGCGGTTCCCAACCTTTTTCAGTCCGCGTACCACTTTTGATTCTGGAAAATTTTCGCGTACCACCAAGAAAAATTTGAACTAAAAAACAAAGTAGGTATAATATTATGTAATTTTTCTATTACGGTTCATCGCTACAGCTATACGGCATTACAGCTACACAGGTACACTTGTACAATATTTCAAAGTTTAATGCGACGGTTGAACTTGCTTTGTTTGGACAAGCGCGTTAATATCGGGACAAATATTCGATACTTTGAGTCTTAAATCGTCCTCCACCTCCAATTTGTTTCTATATTTATTTTTAATGTACAATAAATGAGAAAAAGCACTCTCACACAGGTAAGTCGAAGCAAATGGAATCAACAATTTTAACGCTTGGGTACACAGTGTAGGAAATTCTTCACGTACGTCCAACCAGAATCGTGCAGGACCCTTTTCTTTGAAAGCACTTTTCAATGCTGAATCGCTTGTCAAGTCAATGAAAGACTCTTTTTCCGTCACTGTTTCTGGAATTTCCGTAATGTAGCTGTCGTCGAAGGGATTGTTGATCCATTTCATCGTTGCGTGGTCATCCGGGAAATATTGAACAATGTTGGCTTTCAGTTTCTGCAGATGTTCCAAAATGTCTCCCATTACAGTAGCTTCGAATGTGATTTCATTATCTCGCCAAAACTCCGTTATTGTCGGTAATGAAGATAAATTGTGCTTAGAGACTTGAGAGATCAACAGATCCAGCTTTCTTTTGAATGCATTGATATTATCACTAGCATTAAATACAGTCCTATTTCGGCCTTGCAGATTTACATTCAGGTTGTTTAATCGAGTAAATATGTCTGCAAGGTAGGCTAATCTTGAGAGCCAGTCTTCATCAAGAAATAATGACCTCTTGTCGCTGTTGACGTCGTTAAGGAATAATAAAACTTCATGTCTGAGCTCAAATAACCGTAGCAGTACTTTCTCGCGACTTAGCCATCGCACCTCGGTATGGAGGAGGAGGCTATGATGATCACTACCGATTTCGTGACACAATTCTGCGAATAACCTTGAATTTAAGGGTCTTGCTTTGATGAGGTTCACAACTTTCACAGCGTCTTGAAGCACATTTTTCAATCGTTCGGGCATCTTTGCCGCAGCTAATGCTTCGCGATGGATCACGCAATGGGTCGTCATGCACAACGGGGCGATACTCCTTATCCTCGTTGCTACCTCCTTCAGCCTCCCCGTCATAGCTTTCGCTCCGTCTGTGCAAGCACCAACGCATTTATTCTATGACAGTTTTATTTTGGTCAAGTAATCATCGATGGTTCCAAAAATAATTTCACCTGTAGTGTTAGTTTTTAAAGGCGTGCAGAATAAGAACTCTTCATCAATATCACCACAAAAATCGAAACGTACGAAGACCATTAATTGAGCCATGTTCGAAACATCAGTGCTCTCGTCGAATTGAAGGGCGAAGAATTGACAATTCTGCAAACGTACAACCAATTCCTCCTCAACATTAGATGACATGTCATAAATTCTTCTTCTGACAGTATTGTTTGACAAGGACACTTTCTCCAATTCCTTCGCAGCTTTCTCTCCTAGAACACAACGTACTAATTCTTTTGCAGCAGGTAAAATAAGCGTCTCACCAATTGTATGCGGTTTCCCATCTTTAGCAATCAATAGACTTGCCGCGTATGAAGCTTTTACCAACCCTGCATTAAAATTCGTGAAGGTGGTCATACGTTTTGCTTCCCCTCTGAAAGAGGACAGTTTCCTTTGGAAAAAGTCTGTAGGTTGATTCTCCGTTTCTGCATGCCTGGACAGTTGGTGACGCTTCAGTAGAGAAGGCTTCAGGCTTTGATTTGACAATACTTCTTTGCAAATGACACATTGAGGAAGTGGGATCGAATCTTCTGAGCCTGCTTTGACGGTGAAGCCGTAGTTTAAGTATTGACTGTCGTACTTACGAACTGGGTGACCCTTGTGTTTCTTCGCTCTTCCATCTGCATTTGGATAGTCGGTAGCCTCTCGCGATCTCTTCATTACTTTCGATGCACAATAATCGTAAATAAAAATAGGTAGATATCTACACGAGTTGGTACTGGTACGTCTGGATAATAGGTGCATTGAATGAGTACTATCGAAAAATGATAAACCAGTAGGCAAGTGGTACGTATATGATACGATACCTACAACACCAACGAGTTCAGTCGTGTATAGACTGTATACAGATCGAACAGAGTTAGGTATATCGAGGTCTAGTTAAAAGCTGCAAGCACATAATATTGCAACGACGGATAAATACGTTTTAGGGAGGTACTTCTGTAGGAAGGAGATTATAAGGTGTATTTTTATGTATAGGTATTTTCATTTCTTTTTTTATGTACGTTTTTAATTTTTTCAATTTTTTCCCCATCTGAGTATGTAATTTCTCGATCTCGTGCTTTACTTTTTCATCCTCTTCGCGTACCACCTGAAATTCCTTCGCGTACCACCAGTGGTACGCGTACCACAGGTTGGGAACCGCTGCATTAGCCCGATCCAGAAAAGGCCTCCCTCAACATTTCGCCACCCGGTGATGCAGTTTATTTATCAAAAAATTATCAATTTCGTTCCTCCAACGTAATTTTTGCTTTCCTGGTTTTCTTCCCCCATCTACATACCAATAAGTTATTTTGTGGGCCCATCGCTCATTTGACTGTCTGGCGATGTGGTCAGTCCAGTCTCATTTTAATCTTTTAGCTGTTTCTAGAAAATCTATATTTTTATTCATTTTTTTCTTAAGAAAAGCATTTTTAATCTTATCTACGCTTTCTCTGTGGAATTGTTTGTACAAAGTCATACGTGTCTTATGCGATCACGGTCGTGGACTCCTCTTTACAACCTCAGGTTAGTATTTCTTTTAATAGGGGCATTTTCAAGGAACGTCCGCGAGCCCTTCCGACTTTGATGACGTCATCAACCTAAGTTGGGTTGGAAAAATGTTGAACTCAGGAACACGTTTTTCCACGCTGCGGTTGAAATTACAAATCACCGCAAAAAATTTCATTATAAAATCGCGAGCGCCTTCGGCATAACTTGAGAAAGCACCCTCGAGCTGTAAGATGATGGGAGGGGGATTAGAATAATTTCTATTATTAGTATACATATGTGATAAAAGGTGGGACCAGGAGGACTTAGAAAATTTCAACTCTCAAGCTATAATATGGTGATGGGATAAGCGCCAGCACATCCTCGTGTGACTCTGGGCCAGGCACACTTCGAAAATTTCACTTCTCAAGCTATTGACTTTTGTGACGTTATCATTTTCGAGGGAATATCCAGAGTCATGGAATATTTATTTTTGAGAACAGAGCTTTGAGATGACGTCATCAACCTCAGTTGGAAGAATTTGTCTACGCTAGATATTCTGCGACATCATCTCGGTTAGATTATAAGAGTTTTACTTCCGTAAATATAAGAAAAACAAAAATAAGACGAGCTATTTTCCACAGAGCCGCGAACCTTGCGAGTTCCCCGCTGCCGTTGCAAAATTTGAAATTGCCTCTAATTTTTTCCTCCGATTTTATGTTTCAGGATCTATTCGTTGCGCTGAACAAAAACTCAGATGAAGGAGCAAACCTGAAATGGCTAAATTTTCTTGGTAAAAAAATATTTTAATACCATTTTTTATCGGACGTTCCTCTGAGGCGCTAAAATGCCTCTGTTTATAATTTGATGGAATAGAGCTCATATAAATTTGGTTTATAAGGACTCACCGAATAACAACTAGTGATGACTAGAATTGTTTGTGAAGGAGTAGATAAGATCACTAAATTCTAGTCTTCACTAATCTACAAAATATATGTTCTAACCTAAAAGAACGATTTCGTTAGCCGTTCTCTCAGCACATTTTTTCTTGCTTGTTGACATTTCAGTTCTGACAGTGGACGACGGATGTTTTTGGAGCACAAAAGCTTGAAGCATGCTTAGATTGAAACAAAATGTATGGGGCAGAGTTTTCATGCCCGTTCGTGGAATTTTTTGGACAGTTGCCTCCTCTTTCCAACTTCAGGTTAGTTTTTTTTTTCTCAAATACTAACCTCTTTTCTGAGCTCGCTAAACAAGTTCGAGGTGAAGTACCTTCTACAAAAATGGGGGTCTAAGCAAGAAAAGATAATCATAGCTAGAGCCCGGATACCTCGGCATTTTCCGAATAATTTTAGTGCGTTCGAAAAGCGTGAAAATGATATAGAAGTACGTAGTGGGGGTAGGAGAGGCTAGGGAAAAAATTCTTTTTGCCAAAAATTGCCTAAGATGGAATAAATGCCGAAAGCGGGGTTCAAAGCAGAATAAGGCCGAAAATGTCCATTGTTGAATATCGTCTAAAATTATAAAATGTCGACAAACTTTGCTTGATTTTGCTTAAAATTAAGCAATGTTGATGAAAATTGGACAATTTTTTTTTGAAAATATTATTTTTAGTTCAAAGTCAAAAAATTAAAAATGTTGATTGAAAAATTGCTAGGATTTCTTATGGACGAGTTTAATCCCCATAAATCGTTTATTTTTGGTCGTAAATTGAATAATTCTGATCGTGAGTTTGTAAAAGCACTGAAAACGCATGTTTTTTCCATTTTTTTTTTTTTTTTTTTTTTTTTTTTTTAATACGAAAAATGCAACACTAAGTGCTGCGACTTTTCATTTTTAGTGCCGAAAAATCCGGGCTCTGATCATAATTTTTAGTCTCTGAAGTCTGTTGAAAAAAGTAGATTTTCACAGTCCTTTCATTTTCACTCGCTTATCTTCTGTTATGTGAAAATCTGCATCGTCTAAGATAGTTAATCCGATCCTCACGTAAATATGTCATGGCTTGGACGGCGATAGGACAATAATTATTCCATTTTTCGTAAACATAGAAATTGTTTATTATTTTGATTAAGAACACGATCGCTTTCGCTTGTTCCATTATAAAATTTCTCTCTTATTGAAGCGAAGAATTTAAATTTACTTTCGTCTTCGTCGGTCGAGTACACCCAGATACATATTAATTTAGCGTTAATTTTTCATTAATATATAAAAAATTGTTTTCCGTGATGGCAATTGTGTTATCCAACCCGCCCAAATTGATTTTAATAATATTATGGTTCGCATATTTTATGTGTCTGGGCTCAAGTGAACGAAAACCATCACCGATTTTGAGTAAGTGTTTTTCCTAAAGAATTGATATTTTTTTCTCAACAGAATGGTAAAGGATTAAAAAAATGACTGAATTTTTATGCGTAGATCGATTTTAGGTGATTCATAGAAAATATTCTGTTTCAAACTACACCCGCTGATCTTTTGTTATTCAACAAAGTAGTGTGTGTGTGAATATCTACCGAAGAGGAAGAGAAAATTATAAAAAATTGCGTTCGTTTTTTCATTCGCAAGGCTGCTGGGTGCCTAATTTGAAAATTTCTTGTCGGAAATCTATTTGATCGGCGTCGTAGGTATTAGGGAGTGGTTTTAACGAAAGACTCGTTGACGTTTTTTTTTTTTTTTTTTTTTTTTTTTCATTCGATGATTAATTGAACCTATTTGTTCTTGAACTCGTCAAGTGAGATCAAAGTATCAAAATATTTCCCAAACTGTCGGACAAGGTATTGATGTTCGCGGGCGCGATAATGTCAAGGTCACAGGATTGATATAATTTCTAACTTTAAATTATACGAATTATAATTTACTTGAATATTTTTTCGAAAAGTATATCAATTTCTAGAAGAAAGTCCTCTGTCCATCTTATGTTTTATGTACACATAAGATCTGTAATGACTTCATAATGACTGCTTATCGTTGATAAACATTCACCGTTATCGGATTGTCGAAAAAAGATTTCATTTTGCGTCAATTCTGTCGACTTCTTAGCTTGCATTCCTTGAATGAAAATCCAAAGAAGACAATTCAAATGCATATACGATTTTGTAAATAGATCGAGATCATCTTCTCGGATGGTATTTTATTTTGATCCGAGCTTGGTCTGTGTGTGTATGTATGTGCATACATTTTACATAGTCATCGTTCGTCGTGATAGTATATAGTTTATACGAACGAGTTATTCAATACTATAATCTAAATTAATGAGATAATGTGCATTTCAAGGTGGACTTTCGATACGTCTTAATTCGAATGCATTTCAAGTTTTGCTTATACGTAGATTAAAAGAATTATTTTTTCGTACCTCATCCCTTAACCTTCATTGTTGGATTGGAAAAAAAAAAGTAAAACAACACTTTCCAGACCTGCTGACTTTGAAATATTCAGTTGTTTTGAGGAGATGTAGGTGTTACAGATTTGCTAAAAATTTCGTGGAATTTTTACTATTTTTTCTTAGAAGGTAAAAGTAACTATTCTGTTTTGTGACCAATTTCTATTCAGTGCCAAAACCCAGTTACTGTTGAAGACGATTGACATTTGATAGATAGACCTACGTTCGAGACTGATATCGGAAATAATGAATAAATATTGGAAAAGACTTTTTGATTCAAATAGATGGGGTAGAATTTTAGTTTAATTCATCCAGAGAACTTACAAAAGGATTTTTACATGTAGGACTCAAATCGACCTGCTATAACGACTGTAAAACGACGTCGATTTTTTGAGTCGATTCAGATATCGACCGCAAATCGACTTGAAAACGATCGCAACCCCTCTTTTCACCATCGACTTATCGTAGAATTGAGTCGAGATTGATGGCGAAGGTCGATTTCGATTCGACTTCTTCAAATTTTTTGTCAACCAGCAGTAATCGACTGCTCGGCTGTATCGATTTTGGGTAATGTACGATAGTCGACTCCAAGTCAACCTGGGCGACGTCAATTTCAGATCGATTCAAAATCAATCAGCTATAGTATTTTACGAGCGCTAAATATTGACTATTTATAATTATTAGGGAAGGGATAAATATGCAATTATTTTGTCAACATTATGCATTTATTGTCGATCAAATATGCAAATATATGCATTTATTGTCATCATAAAAAAGGACTTAATCATAAAGTTTGCGATCGTTACACAGAATTTTCTTTTTTAGAGGAGCCCAAAAGTTTGTTATTTATTTGAACAAAAATGTATTTTTTCAAATTTTCAAAAAGAAATTTCTTTCTATTATCTCGAAATATTTGTTTATATGAAGAGAAAGTGCGTTCAACATCGCAGGAAGTCAGTGGAATGTATTGTAACATCGCCAATTCTCCCGGCGAATAGAGGGTGAGATCTACATCAGGGGATTCCCAGTCGTCTATATACTTTGAAATGCTTCGAATTAGTTCTAGCGCCGTATTTTTTGCCAATATGTCTCTGAAATCAAAGTACATGGATACTCTTGAAAAGCATGCTCCAGCATGTTACAATTACTAACTTACAAAAAGACGCCGAGTTTACCTCAATCGCTTTCCAATAAGTCCACCCTGTCCCCGTCCTTCTGTGATTGTTATTTTTTCTCTGTCATTTCTGTCCTTCCTTGAGTGCATTTCGAAAAGTTGTGGTATTTTAGCATTATTTAGGGTCAAAATTGTGTAAATATGCAGAAATATGCATTTATTCTCAAATATGCAAAAATATGCATTTCCAAATTTTGGGGGGGTACCCCAAAAGCCATAAAACATGAAAGAAATTGATCAGATTCCCTTCCCTAATAATTATATTCAACATTTTGAGAGGCATGACTCAAAATCAACTACAGATCGACGTTTCAAATCAGTCGAAAAATGTCGACGCAACAAAGCAGACGATTTCAGGTCGACAAGAAGTTTGGAGAAGTTGACCAGAAATCGACGTCGATTTTTAGTCGACATTTATCTAATATCGGGAGTAGACTCAGTTTCGACGCCGACAATAAGACGAATTCCAGGCCGATTGCGATCGGTATAGTCGATTTAGAGACGATTTATGTTCCGAACGAATGAAATACTCAAAATGGTAAAACTAGGAGTAAACTAAACAAAGCCACAGAAATACGATTATACACTGGAGCGCTTTCGATTAATAAACCATTGTCAACAGTGACATGAAAGCAACTGAAACCAATTACCGCTAGGAAGGAGAACATCCGACGAGATCATGACTGAACCAGCGAGTCATCACGATGTGAATCATACTCATAAACTAATTCAATCAATCCCTCATCAGGTATGTACCTGTTTAGCACATTTAGGCTGTCGTTATTAAGGTGCCGAATAATTTCAATGTGCTCAAGCGCCGTTCGTTTGAAGTACGAGTTCTCTCTGTGGAGGAGGGTCTCGGACCCCTCTTTATAGCAGTGACCACTGGTAATGAGATGGTCCGCAAAAGCCGATTCCCCCAATTTCTTTTTCTCCCAAGCTTTCTTATGCTCGTCAATTCTAATTTTAAGTTGACGGCCAGTCTCGCCTATGTATATCCCTTTACAATCATTACAATTCACCTTGTAGACGCCACTTTTTTCGAGCAATGGGATAGGGGCCTTTAACTTGACAAAAAGACTTTTTACAGTATTAAGGTTATAATAAACTGGTCGGAACCCAAACGGGCGGAGTACGCTACCTAATTTAAAAGAAAACTTCCCCAAGAAGGGGAGCCTTATCCAACGCTTCCTACTCTCCAATGTTGGATTGCGGGGGAGGGAAGTAGTGGAGTCCAGGCATTTCCGAGTCAACTTCCTCCGGACCATGAGGTCAATGTCTATGCTCACCTCATTCACCCTGGCCAAGTGCTTTATAGTCGATAGCTCCCTTTGAAAGGCGGTCTGACCAAGCGGAATACTGGTCAACCGGTGGACATAGCTATTGAATGCAGCGGATTTATGGGCGACAGGGCAGAACGATTTGCCGTGGACAGTAGTATCGGTCGATGTAACTTTCCTATAGATGGCGAATTCATGGACACCGTCTCTATTGGAGATCGTGAGGTCCAAAAAATTAATAGAAGAACCGCCCACTTCCAATGTGAATTTGATGGAAGGATACTGATTATTGATATACTTAAGAAACTCCAAAAGGAGATCCCGGGGACCGGTCCACGCACACAAAACATCATCGACGTACCTGCGCCAATAGTGTATATGACCTAAAAGCACATGGCCAGAGGAAAAAAGATCTAGCTCAAATTTTGACATAAATACCTCCGAGATGAGGGATCCCAGCAACCAGACCGCCGCAAAATTGGAAAAATTCTTAACAGAAAAGTGGATCCGCACTGAATTACGGAGGTGGCATGGTAAGATGAATATCACCACAAGGTTGAACCTGATGGTTCATTCCAAACTTTCTGGTATGCTGCATCCGGGTGAGTTGGATCTGTTCATTAAATCTGTTAACGTTAAATGTCGGTCTTTTGAGGCAAAGTTGAAACGAAAGAAAAACAAGAAAATTTGTTCCCTCCAAAAATTGAAAGCCTCCGCGGTCCAGGATGTAAGTTCTGACGTCAGCGTCACCCAACGGTTTCAACCGCGTGTTATAAATTGCAGCAATGCCGAGTTCGATAGTGACGAGATGAATCTCCTGGAGAAAGGTCTAAAATTCGGGCTA